>JBAJFG010000492.1:2400000-3600000 GCA_037903475.1 Ancylostoma caninum | reverse complement strand
CCGTGCCTAAACGTATCGTTTCATCTTAATTCTTATCCCAACTATGTTTGTACTATATAGGGTAGGACATTTCATAGTATGGATGGCATGGGTGTACATCTGCACAGCGGAAACGAAAATTGAAGGGAATTTGAAGAAAGCATGGACTTAGACCGGTAAAGCTGGGATAACTGATTCACAGACGCTAGTAGCGTGACAAACGCGAGTAGATTACGAGGGAATTAAATTAAATTCATTTGTAGGAAATGGAAAGGGTTGTTCTCTGAAAGTCAGCAATTACAGAAGGGACCTAATTGTGTTCAACTTGTTGATTCAAAGTCCCAATTTTGCAGCCAACACTTCAACCAAATTTCATCCATCACGTGGGGAACCATCCCTTCTTTTCGTGCCAGCAATTGTTGAGGACAACATATGTGCTGGGCAATGTTATTTACATTCTTTCGGTTAACGGTTGCTAAGACGCTGCAGCTGTACCTCATCGTTTGGATTTCTTTGACTCTATGGAATTTCTACCAAGAAACATCTTACTTCCCCATGCTGAATTACGCATACATCTATGTAACACCGTTCTGATAGTATTTTCTCTCGCATTTCTTGCACTGACACTTTTTCCTTTTCATTGTCTTAAGAATATGTAGACGATTTCTGCTTATGATGTCACCCCCCCCCCCCCCCTCCGCTCCAACTCCTCCCCTTCGACACTCTCCTGATTATTACACGCTATCTGTAGGATTTGGTATTCCGCGAATTCTAATTTCAGAGTAAATCACAGAGCTTTTCTGCGAAACGAGTGTTTTGCAAAATTCTGCCGTTTTGCGGGTAAATTTCATCTAACTGCAAAATTTTTTGTACTTCCAAGAAAAAACAACAATTAAGAAAAAATGCTGATCTCGCTTAAATTTTAGGAAAATTTGGCGTAAATTCGATGGCTATTATTCTGAGCTCTAGATGAGTATTTTTCTGCTTACATTCATATTTATAGGAACAATTTTCCCTAAACAGTATTGTGCAGGAATGATGTCATGTGTCATGGCTGATTTTGCTCATTCAACTATGTACGTAATTGAATTACGTCTTTTTTCTAAAAACTCACTTATTTATGTTTTGATCTCTTGCTTTTCTATCCCTGATTATTTCTTTTATAGAAGATGTTGGTTTTTTAACGGGTGTCATTTTATGGCATTTGGATTTTTTCATCACTTTGCTTACTCTCTTGCGTTTGCGGTCCTTCGACGTCTTGTTAGAATGAACTGTATTAGTCAATAGCGGAAGCATTTATTTTCTTTACAGTAATTGATTTCTGATGCGTTGGTTGGCTGCTTAAAGGGTATTCACCGGATGAAAATCAACAAAAAATCGCTCAATTACTTGATTGTTCAAAAATCTCATCCTAAAAATAGTATATTCTGAAAACAAAGAGCTCTACGGCCCTTCTTTACGATCCTCACGACCATAGGCTTAGGGTTCTCCCTTTTTTGATTAATCTAATTTTTGACGAATATCTGATCTATTCAAAACACTATTTGTTTAACACAGCAGCCGCTAAAGGCCTTTTTGATTGGACACATTTCACATTCATCACTAGGAATCATCTACCATTTCTAAGATAATTTCCAATGAAAAATTCTGAATCCATTTCTGTTCGTTCACTTTTTCGATTGTATAGTCGAACTTGGTGTTAAAAGATTATAACTTGGCGAGACACACATTCTTTTCTTCCATCTCTTTTTGATTTGGCTCTTTCTAATCATTTGATGGAGAGACAGCTTTTCTATCACACAAAAGAAAATCGAGTTGCAGTTGCAAGTTCCGTTCAGTTCCGTTCTCAATGAACTTATCAAGTTCCTGTCATGTCAGTATAACCATGGACATTCTCTTCATTTTCTTTCCCCATTTTTTCACATCCTTTGAAAAGAATTCGCATTGAAAGGTCCGCCCATTCATTCGTTTGAACAGTGATCTTGAGAAAAATTCAACGGCGTTCCAGTTTGTATGTGCGAATTCGCGTCGACCTCAACTCTACGACAATTTGAGGTTGTACTTGGTGGCGGTTCACTATTTGTGAACGCACACTGGATGGCAGAATTATCTCCGTATTTTAACAGGTGAGCCCCGCTGAATTTCATTTTCAATGAAATGCAGTTGTTATTGCACTGCAGATGAAGAAGGAGCGCGACGCACCACTGATGCAGCCTAGGAGAATCTCTGGATACTGTGATTCTCAGAAGTCACCGATATAGTTGCTATTACTTACCTCACTAGTATCACTACACTGTAGGTGTTTGAGGTACTAATACTAACGTCATAAACAATAGCAGCCCTTCCGCCGATGTTCGGTAGTCAGAGGTCAAAATGTCCTGCCGCGCCGCACCAGTGGTGCGTTGCGGCGTTCCTTCGTTTGCAGTGCAATTACGGTTGCCATTCACTGTGTGTAGCTGCTTACGTTCTTCATTTAGCCTTCTCAATTAAATTACAAGCTTAGCTGAGTAGTATGAAGGTTGTTTATTAGCACTGAAGACGTTCGTGTAACAAGGCGTCGTTTTGTCTTCCACCTCGCTCTCCCTCCTTATCCTCCCCTCCCCCACCCTTCCCCCACCTTCATCCGAAAGTGAAGAAGTGAAATTATTTTACGAACCAGTGGAGGTCTCATTTGGCTATCTTCAACATTTTTGATTTTTTTCCATTCTTTTGAATGCGTCATTTTCACCTTCTGACTCATTTATATTATTTTTTCTCTGTTATTTCTTGCTTACTTACTTAATTTTGTGGTCATTTTTCCAGTGGAGATTCCAGCTGGCCACTGCTCGCTTTTATGTAAAACTTTTGTCTAAAACTTTTCCACCTATTTGGCAGCCATCTCCTACCTTCCCAATGTTTTGCACAAGAAACATCAGAACAGGCAATCCGGGGAAAATCCACGTTGCTTTTGAGTATTCTCTTCAGAAGGGAAAAATCGCTACATAGCTGCGTGTACTAAGCAAATAAATAGGCAAATTAAACAGTGCCACGAGATGCATACACACAACCGTTAGTGCTATAATCGAGATCGGCTTTCAGGATTTGTTTCGATCAAAATTTTACGGAAGCTCGTGAGGGCTGCGTGCACATAAAAGACGTTGACTATGCGGACGTAGTTGCAATGTTGGAGTACATCTGTCCAGATGCCAACTACCTACGCCAGAAGCGCATTGGAGGTGAGCCAAAACTAGTTCCTTGCACCTGCTCAAGTTCGTTAAGAATATTCTCATATAAGTCGTTTTGCAGCTATGTAGTTATGGTTCCATCCTTGCTGAATAGATTAGACATTGAAACCTGTGCTTGAGGGGGATGTAGATCCTTTTTTCCTTACTGGATCTCCGGTAAAATAATTTGCATGAAAGCGAAGACTGTAATTACGATTAAACTGATCAATTCATACTAAGAAAATCCCTTGGTAAGCTTAACATCGGTACGTAAAATCTGAGTGAAGATTGGGCAGATTCATTCAGTAGTAAACTCGAAATGAGCTCGAATAAGGATGTTGGGTTAGATATCGCTGATTAAATTGGGTTGGGGACCAATTCTCGCGCAGTACATGGAACCTTCCCCTTGCTGTCATCAACTGCATGTTTTTGTGGGCATAAGTACTAGCTATAGGACGTTTTTCTGCTCTTAGTTTTCCAGCAATGAATGACTGCTATTTTCTCCTACCACAGAAAACCTATTTAAAAAATTTTAGGATATCACTGAGTATATAGAAAGTGGTTGTTTTTCTAGTTGCCACTATTGTGACGTTACCATAGCTGGTGCCCATTTCGGTGGAGTTAGTTACTGCGTAGTACAATTTGTTGTACCCGATAGTTAGAATCAGACTCGCGTAAGCGCGCCACGCGCTACTACTGCTAATCAATAATTAGCTGAATACATTTTCAGACACCAACCTCGCTGCTCTTATCCACTGCTCGCACCGGTTCCAGATCCCTTCACTACAACGAGAGTTGTATCAATATTTGGAAAATGAACTGCCATCCGAGGATTGTAAGTTGAAACCGGAAACACTGGCTGATGCTATCGCTGAAGCGCTGAATGCTCATTTTAGGTAGAATTTACCGTAACAAGTTATTGAACCTGTAAGTAAGACCGAGATATTCAACTATTTCAGTCCCAAATTCATAGCGCACATGTACAAAAAATTCGGTGAACATGGCCTTGACAAAATGCAGGAAGCACTGAAGAATATGCCAAATCCGTTAGCGGAGACGATTCTGAGTGAGGCTCGAAAATACATGGTAATTGCTTGGATGTCTCCTTTATTGATTGTTTCACTACAATATCGATTGCAAGCATTTTCAGCCGGTGATAACCCAAGAGCCGATATCGTCCACATATCACTGGAATGACTTTTCCAGACGAATGTTTTTCTAGGTGTACACAGAAATACCGGTGCTATTACCGAGCTCATTATTTGAGTACTTTATCTATCATGGGTACTATACATACAGTTCATATTTCATTCTATTTTGTAGATACTGTTTGTTGTATAGATTAGTACATAGGTAATACACATAGTGCATAGTTCTTTTCTTTTTTCGCTCGTCCAAAGACAACGTCATATAATGTGGATCTGCTGTGTAGGAAAGGATTCAGTTGAGACTGCATTTCTTTTGTGATTCGTTTTTTTCTCATTTCTTGAGCTCCCATGGTTAGCTCACATTTTTCTGAGCATACAAATTTGCGCATCGTTGGAGAAATTCAATAAAGTTTTTTGTGTGCATTTGAAGACTTTTCCTCTAATTTTTATTGTAGTTAACTACGAAATAGTTGGGCATAGATGTGCACCATCCCAAATTCCAAGCTCTAATGCCGTCCCCCCACTAATACATTGGGGTGTAAGCCATTATAGATGGGTAGGAAGGTACTTGTGGATGACGTAGTACTGAAAAGTTTTCTGCTTCCACGTCTCTATTCTATCTTCCAAAATAATTTTTAGAGGTGATTTTTTAGAGGTAATTCTGTAGCATGAGCTTTTAATATTGTATCGCGAAGCTGTATGAAATTTCAATATATAGTAACAACGGAAATAAGAGTTTCCGTCCGCTCAATCCAATTCGTGATAATTGTTGGGAAATCCTTTCCAAGCAAAAAGCGTTTATTATTTTTCGAAAACCTTTGATAGATTCAAAATTTACAGAAATAATCGAAAACCTTGACGGCGTCGGTGAAACTTTCTTTCCAACATAATTCGATACCAGCAAATATATAATATTTGTGATAAGGCTTCCGATCAATTCTGCCTTCATTGGTTGGT
Organism: Ancylostoma caninum; assembly: GCA_037903475.1. Classification (NCBI taxonomy): domain Eukaryota; kingdom Metazoa; phylum Nematoda; class Chromadorea; order Rhabditida; family Ancylostomatidae; genus Ancylostoma; species Ancylostoma caninum. The sequence goes on along the minus strand of JBAJFG010000492.1, from coordinate 3,594,713 downwards.
GCGGCCCTCGTGATGACCGGGAAAAAGCTCGAAAATGTGTTCCTCCCTTTGATATTTGGCCGGAGTTTTTATTATCAGGTTTAAAGGAACGAAATATGAATTGAATTGAAATACTGTCTAAAGATATTTTTCACAAATGCAAGTGGAAAACTCATTGAGATAATCTCTATGGGTTCGTGACGATTCCTCTCTCAGCTTCATTCCTTTCTTGTATTGATGAAGGTAAAAAGATGTGAAGGTGAAAATCCTATTGGGAGTGCTGCTCTTCTTATTCAAGAATTACGGTACGTTTTGCGAGCATAACGAGAACAGCGAAAATCACTGTAAAGTACCAGAGGACAATTTATACGGGAATGCGTGTATTTTACTTTGTGCTTCTTGTCAATCGCTTAGGTTGAGCTGAATTGTCAGGTTTTGTTGTGAATGCGTTGTTTTCATTCTACACACCTTACTCCAGTAATTTGAGTCTGTGGCCATCTTAGGTCACAACTGCACGGTTACTGTGTCAACGTTTCATGTTTTCGTCATGAAGAATTTCAAAGTAACTTTCCTTTGTGCTTTCTCCTTTGTGCTTTCCCCACCTGCTGAGAATGTTTTCTGGCTTTTCCGAAAAATTTGGGCTTTTTCACTGTGTATTATGCCAACCTTGGCTATGTCGTACAACCTAACTATAACCATCACCAACGTTGTGACGATGCTAGCAAGATTTTTGAGAAAGAAGCCATGTTTTGAAAGTTCATTTAAAAAAAGCTCATAGTTCTATTTACAGCCTTTCACTGTAGGCACTGCTTCTCGAAATCTACAAAAATGTAGGAGAATCAGACTCAAATTATAATATTTATCAGACAATCTCAATATCTGTACAGTTCTGTCCACTGGACTCAGCAAGCAACACGTGAGCAGAAGGCGAATGTGAAACTGTTGTCCGGGTTTCTTGTGGTCGCGGAGGAACTCGGACGCTGTAAGTTCGATCCGCTTTGTGTTTTGAAATGGGGCGAGCCTAAATTGGTTGCTGAAGCTGTCTCGGAAAACTCGGAAAAATGACAGAGTAAAGAAAGCTTTATACCAACATGAACTGTCCATGCTCTGTTCAATGTCTTTTTACGTCTCTTTGTAGTGTAACTGGTCCCTCTTCGCTTCCGTCTTTCCACAATCATATTTGCATTGTTGGTGCTGCTTTCGTCGTCTTCCCAAAATCGTCTTCTATCTGAAATTAATAACTTTCGATGAGCATCGTTGATGGATGTCGTCTTCTTCAGAAGAAAAGTGGTTTTATGACCAGCTACAAGAAGGGATCGTCATCGAAACGATAGAAATCGTTATTCTTTTATCTGTAAATTCTCTGATGCGGAGAAATAGCTTGATGTTAAGGTTTTGTTCGGTAGGGAGTGAAGGTAAACACTCAAAAGTGACATACGAGGAACGAATGCTTTTCCTTCTTGAACTTCAGGACGGCAAAAGCATTCGTTCCAGAAATCAGAACTCACCCTTACCACAGAACTGAAGAAAGCAGTTTCGACATGGCTCCACCTTATATCCATACCTGTAAAGTACGATATGGTATAAAGAAAACTTCCGTGATGATTTGTGGTGTTGTGATTTCACTCCTGTATTTAGAGTGTTAATGACTGTTTGCGGATCTGTGAATAAGTTGAATCTCAGGTGTCCGGATGCATTATTGAGATAACCCAGGGTCAGCTATTTACCGTCCCCATTATAAAGAGTAAATTTGAGGGGTGCTAACGCGTTTACCCTGTGTAATCTCAATAATGTATGCCGCTGAAGGTAGTGATTTTTCCCTGAAAGCTATGGCCTTAGGGAATCCCACTAAGAAATACAGTTTCATGGGGTAGTCTTCTGTGGAGAAGGCTTTCTTCTTTTGATAGGCCGTGCTGGACCAGAATAAAGCCCACAAAAGACCTGGACCAGGATTAATGCAGACGGACGAGCGCGATCAGTTCCCTAACAGCGCGGCTAACCCTGCTCCTAACGGGAGGGGTTGACAGGGGCGGGGTAGCAAATTTTCCCAGAAAAGGAAAGAATCTCGAACGTCTCTGATCATCATTCTTTGATTCCCAAAACTCGTACACCAGAGGGGAATGCTATAGTCTCCCCGCGAACGTTCGCGGCTTCTGAAAGTGGCTGTAATACCGGAAATTTTTCTTACACCTTTCTATTTGGAAGTAATAACTGCCTCCTATTCTTGTGAATAAAAAAAGAAAATGGGCATATCCACACTGACCTGTCGATTATCCACTGTATACACCTTGGATTTCCGCATACCGAAGGCGATATGATCCAGAAAGCTACGGACACTGTTGTGCCGACGACTGACAGCAGTGCAAAGTAAAGGCCAAAGTTCCACCTGAATACAAGAATTGAGATTATTTCACTGAAACTCGTCAAATGAGTCTTTGTCGAAATGGAAGTGAAAAATTCCGCTTCTAAACTGCTGGAAAGAGATCAAAAAGTTGTTTAAATGTCTGTAAGTATGTAAGTAAAAAGAAATTTTTGGTTTCCCTCCTCTAGGTTTATAGGTTTTTTTTCACGCAGGTGAAGCAGTAAAGATAATTTGATACAAACAAATCGTAACGACTAGAATATTCACCTACCTTTCTATGTCGATGAAAGACAAGATAATTCCCCCTATCCCTATTGAAAAGCAGACGAAAGTCGCTAGACATGCATAGAACATTTAGGGAAATTCCGGGACCGATTAGCTTTTTTTTCTTTATGTAAACCTGAAACAGGCTATTTATAGGGACAGAGCTCGATTGCGAAAAAAAACGGAACGAAAACTTGAATTACGTAGGTCTTAAGTGGAAAACGTGTGAGATTTCAATTTTTCTTGGTGCATGGATGCTGAACAGAATCGGCAAATAGTAGTCAGAAGCAAATCCTCCATAAATAACCCAGCTGACCGAACAAAAACACTGAATAATCAAGACAGAAGTGTGTCCATATAATCAGTGAAAAAGCCCAAAGCCGAAGAAATCTGCATGTTCTGAAGGGCCCTACTTGAAGCTCTATTTTCAATGGATATTAGAGTACACTCATTCACAAATAGTTGCAAGTGCTGGTGAAGCAGGTCAGAGGCACTTCTCAACACTGCTAAGTAGTCCACGAACTTATCAGTATCTTCAAGCTCATAGAAATGATCTTACAGCTGTAGGTGTATGCATATTTATTTATTTATTTATTTATACAGTATAGTCAAATCTTTAGAAACATCAAAGTTCTTTCCACATTGAATGAATACAGATAATAAAATAATTGTACAGTAATAGAAGCAGACAATATTTTAATTGGAAATTCATGCAAGTATGGTTGATACAAAACGAATGGCGCTTTTTCGTGTTGACTCTATTTCGTTCGCAACTTTAATGAACGATAACTTCGGCAGACCGTAAAGGTAATTTTATTAGTAGCAACCATTGCTTATTGTATGAGCGGGTCCCTGACGCCGTACGTCTATATCTCGTTGAACAGCGAAGCCAAGAACAACAAGAACATCGTTTTCATATCTTCATGACTGGCGATTTTTTCCTTGTGGAGTGAGAGTTTCTGTGGCTGGCAGAACTACGACAATTTTCCTTAACAATACGATGACTACACGAAAGTTTCCCTCGAAAGCTTAAATTATTGAAGTTCAAGCCAGCTCTCGGAAGCAAATTTTGGCGAAAATTTGGTTGCTGAAAACGGGCTTCTGAGCGTTTCGCGAGTTTTTTCCGGCAGACATTTCGCTACTCTTTGGGGCCGATACAGCAATACATAGGTGTTATTAAAGGTGTACTCTTTGAAAGGCAGGTTCGTGAGAATCATCCAGCAAGAATCCTAGAAATAACATAGAAAATGCTTTAAAAAGTGGTCATCCACATTTTTGCAACAGCGGAGCAGTTGCACCTCCGCTGTTGCAGAAATATGGATGAGCACTTTTTGAGGCATTTTCTCACATACAGCTCACATATGGAATAAGTAACGAGAACATGCCCTAACGACAACATGCCCTAAAGAAGGTGTTTTGGACTGCACTGCATGTAGTGTGATAGCAAAACCAAGGAAATTTTAAAAAATGAGAACGAGTCTTGTGGACATTTTCAATCATTTCTCGTCTGTTAACTGCAAACGAAATCTCTTATACCCATAGATTAAAAGAGCTCCCTTTGCTTTACAAGTATGTTACCATAACTAGATGTAATTCTATGTCTAAACGAAACTATATGTTCTGAAAAAAATGGCATCATTTCTTTTGCATTAACCTAATAATTGTAGGGTTGACAGGAAATACTTTCTTTTGAATCCACATTGATTCATTCACTTATTGATTGGTTTATTGATTTATCTATCTATTTATTTATTTATTTATTTAATTACTCCTTATTTATCTATCTATTTATTTATTTATTTATTTAATTACTCCTTCATCGTACTAGAGTGAACATGCTGCAGTACACTAATCCGAGGTAGACCTCTAGCCTAATTCCTTTACCAAGCCGTGGCGATATTTCGCGAGCAAGATGAAAGGGTGATGGAGAAAAAATTGCTACCTAAGCAGAAGAGATTTAGCAGGACAGCTGGAAAAAAAAGATGTTCTGCATAGTACTTTAGCTAGACGTCATGTTTCACTTCTTTTTGTCCGATAAAGTGAAGAATTTGAATTGCTTTATTCTTTACCTTTCAACACTAAAACCTTCACCAGACCCTAAACTATACAATGTTCTCGCTAAACCGTCAAAAGCAACTATATAAACGCTACAAAAGCAACAGTACCAGTGAGCAGGTAGTGATTAAATCTCGAGAGTCTAAAAAGCCCATTTACGCGAAAGGCTAGGTGAGAAGTAAAAGCGTCAGATAGTTTTCAGTTAGCTCAAGAAAAGGAAAAGAAGTTTTAAAAAAACTGGCTCTGATTTTAAGGAATCAAGCAGAATCATTCGAAAGAAATATTAGTGAGGATGAATAGTGTATGTATACGAACGCAGGATTTGTATCCTCCACGAACTGCCGAAAAGGATAGTGAACGATAAATTTTTTTTAGGTTTATGTAGTTCTTATCCGTGAAAAAGTAAAAAAAAATCGCAAGGTAGGCCATCTTACGGATATCTCAGTACGAATCACTGTGCTGCTATTGTTCCTGTTATGCTCATATTCATGAGACTACAAAATGATTTGATTTACGGAGGTCCTCAACGAGGTGGTCCGGCAATCATGGGGCTACAGCGCGACAACAACAATAAATTTTTTTTGTTTCTTTCATTACCGCTTTCCCGAGAAAATCAGATATTTGTGATTGTGTTCTTACTCTGTGCTCAAGATGAGGTATTGCAGCACCAAATAGTAAGAACACGTTTACAAACAATGTGGGGATGTCCTAAGAAAGTAGGCACTGATAAACCTACCTGTGTAAATTTTGACTTAATTAATTGTTCATTTATTTATTTATTGATGCATTCGAGATGCACAGGCCAACAAGAGGCATCTAGTAACAAAATGAGCGTTAGAAAGATGTTATGAACGAAGCAACGAAAAGAAAAGATGTCCATTTCAAGGTCGACTCATAAATGGGAACGATTATACAAAAGCTGTAGCAAATGACAGGTACTTACATTGAGTAATAAAAGATGGTAAGAATCATGACTGTGAAATGATTTTGATTGAGGAATTTCCTATGCTTACTGCGCAGTTCATCTAATCATGCCCGAAGAGAGAGCTGACGTGGAATCGCTTTCAGCTTCCTGCGCAAATAGCTGAATATCCGGAGGATTATGAGCTCATGGGAGCTGCAGCTAGAAATTTGTTCAGTGCTTCATATCAATTCCAGAGTGTAACAGCATAATTCAAAATAAAAATGAGAGTATGCCTTCACGGAAGCTCTTAAAAATCCGAGGTGAATCCCAGGAAGAGTTGAGGAACCCCACGTCAGGCAATAGAAGTCGACTCAAGCTTCGTAAAAATCTAGAATTCAAAGGCATCGTGGAACAAATGCGAACAACTTATGAAAAGAGTGGCGCAATATTTGAAAGTCTCCTTTACTGCTGAAAAAATTATGAAGAAAACAGATTTTCATCATGGAAGGGCGACAGATTTCGTGATGGATTCCAACCAAAAGGTACAACATTCTCATGGAGTGCTACATATACCTTCGAGAGGACACTAAAACATGCTCTTTGATATGATTGTCCACGACTGCACGGGCGTTCTTCTCGACATCGCGCCTGAGAAAGCATCTTGGTAATCAAATAAGCATAAAAGCAGAAGCTAGATGCAGCGACACGGATTCATGGAAGCCTTGAAATCTGTATGTTTGAAAAAACAACACTGAAACAAGGAAATCTAAGGATACTTGCTGAAAAGCGGAAATGTTTATGTACATTACTGGTTATGTGTTACGCAGAACAATGTATGTAGGAACGCCTGAGGACATATGATATTCGATCCAGAGAATACTGTGAGGGACGCGCTACAGATCTCGGATTTCATGTTGTTCTGGGTTACACATTTTCGTTTGCTTCTAAATGGTGAAACCCGTGACGGCACTGTAGTAAGAAGAAACAAGAGCATTTACAAAAGAAATGGAATGAAATGTTTCAGGATGGGTTTCACTGATTGTTTTCGAGATTTTATCAGTGGTTCTGATTTTTCGGAAGCCATTGTAGTTAAAGATCCCTAAATAGTTTCGTTGGCTTCTCATAAAATTCTGAAAGATTAAAGTTTCTGGAAGCAAACTGTGGAAGCGAAAAATTTCTCACTCAACCACAAAAAGGGCTCATGATCTATTCAGATTACAGGGAGGTCCAAAATTACGGAGACACGCTAAAAGGTTCATATCTAACGTTGGAAAACGAGTTGGCAATTTTTGTTTCCAATACGATATTTTCCACACTACATTGAACAAAATCTACCATCACGTCTCACGATGTCTCCTACCACCGGCGATAAAACACATGAAGAATTCGAACTAGTCGCCTGCTGTGGCGCGCAAGTGCAGCCTTCCTAGATAATCTGCACTTTGTAAAAGCCTCTGCTCCAAGGATTAAGCAATTTTTCTAAGAGTGAAGTCAATTTTTGTCCTCGAGTGAATATCATAACGAGAAATCAGCTCGAATTAGTACTGGAAATAAGATTTATAAGGAAGCGGACATGACTTCCAGTGCAAAAACAGAGCAAAAACGTACTTTACGGTTGTTTCTGGTTCTTTTTCACTGTTTAGGGAGGAGACTGGAATTTATTAGGCTCATCAACCTCCACTCTCAAAGTTCTGAGAAGTATTTCCCTCGTAATACATTTAATGATGGTGATTAGAATTGAAAATCACCCTCAGTCCGCGTTGAATTTCGGCGTATCCGCACGAAATTCTGGATCTCATAACCAAGGTAGGTGGACATCCACGATTGACTTTAACGTTTTTCTGTTTCCCACACCTTGTACTTTTCGATGTACTACTTAGTGTCGCTCTTGTAAACCTTTACACCTTAGCACAACACAGCACAAAAAGTCGAGATAGTAAGTCCAAAAACGCGCATCGCGCCCTTGTCTTTGTAATTTTGGACCACCCTGTAGGAAACCAGCATTCAAGCTCAGTCTCTGCTAATTCTCGATAATGTGGCCAATCACGCCAACCTGGCTTCATTCATTGTCCAGCATGAAACTTAGCTTGCTAGTCACTAGCAAACGTTAACTGAACACTGGCTCTCAAGAAATATGCTTTTTTGGGCTCACTTTGGTTAATCCATGTGGATTAATTCGTTCGCATTCGCTTTATCGTTTCGGATTATTCGAACCAACGATTCCTTGAGTTTTGACACTTCCAATCACTCGAATATCCTATTAATGATCTTGTCACAAATTGATTAATCGTTTTCCAACAATTTTTCAGTTGGTTCGGGTATTCTATTGAACAATATCAAGACAATTAAAAATATTCCATTGGTTTTATTGAATGATTTCCCAATATCCAATAATTCGATTCTTTGATTAAAGGCAAGGTCCGGTCAAAATCTTGCCCACCAAGGTTTTTTGCTCTCTGGAGTCCAAAGCATATGTGTAGCAAGTATCTCAAGTTTGAGCCATCGATATAAGCTGCATCGCTAGATATGGGACAATACGTCCGAAGACTACAGTAGCTGTGGGAAAACGCGCTCCAACTGACAAAGGCTGCGCCCGTACATACTGAACAACGATGGACAATCAGATACATACAGCCTGACGAACACTTCGTGAAACCTTCCCCACCCCATCGAACGGACCACCGGTCGCGTGAATATGAATTTTTTCCTACGACGTCGCAATAGACAGCATATAGGGCGCGCCGTATAACGTCATTTGAAAGCACGGACGCCGCAAACCCGCAAACGCCGTACCAGAATTTGTCGATGGAAAGCGTTCGTTGCGGGACCTTTTCAGGTATTTTTCTATAGTTTTCGTCCAAGACGTTGCCGTGGGCTACGAACCCAATAGAAATTCGAGAGATGGAATTTTGCCCGAAACTTGCCTTTAACGAAAATTGCTCGAAAGAATCTATATAGTGCAGAGTCCCAGATCTTCGGCGCATCTCAAGTCGATGTGAACTATACTTTCGGAGGAGGCAGCCCCCAAGAAAACTGATCCGGAATTCGAATATTTTTTCCGAAATATTCGTCCTAACATTGATGTATAAAAGTGTATTTTTTATTTGTAAGCGATAGTGGTGGAACAACAGAGTGACTGCTAGAGTAAGAAGCTCCGTTCGAGACATCGTACCCACACAATTGGGATGCAGAATCAAGTGGAAAAGAAGAGCTGTTGTGAAGAAACCACAGCAAGTTTTCTTCCCACCAGCTCACAAAGAAAAAAAAGTAAAGAACAAGTAAAGTACATCAGCTTAACAAAGAAATTAATTCTATATGAGACAATAGCGTTTCTTTTGTGCTTTAAAAACTAGCAATGGGCATTGTTAGATGCCAGACAGGAAAAGGCTCAGTTCCGAGCGAAAGATCCCTCCCTGCATTATGAAGTTATTGCACTACAAAAAGCAAGAATGGGATTATGTGACGGAATTAGTAGAGCTTTGTTTTGTTCCCAGAAGCAAATCTTCTCGCGTCAAGCCCTCCCAGGATGGAGGTTCCAAAAACTGCACGAGCCTCCAGCGCTAAAATTTATGCACTCATAACCAAGTGGCTAACAAACTCATTTTTGCGTCCTGGGTCTTCTGGCACTGCGTAATCTATACGGTACCCTATCGGGCTAACCATAACTGGTTTGCTTGGTTAGCCTTTGGTGAATCCCAGCCCAGATTAACACATAGTTTTCTAGTGTGAACGAAACTAAACTCGTGCTCACAGCCGATGAAGAGAATTTTTAACGTATATGCTCTCCCTTTAATTAAGCTAAATTTTACTAAAACATTTACCTGTTCCCCAACCATGGCACATGCTCTATGCAATATGGCGCACAAGCAGGGAGACTCAACCATATTTATGTACATTCTTTTTATTACGATTCCAAATTTGACTATATAGAAGTGCTTATGTAGTTCTAGATGGATTACAAGCCGGAACTCTAATTCTGAGTAACAATCAAAATTTATTAATTTAAGATAAAGAAAAGAGACGGAATTCTGGAGCATAAAATAATCTGTTTCATTGTAAAAACAGTTGGATAAACGCCACAGAGAAGAAGGGCCCGGGAGAGCGTATAGAAACTGGAGAGGGTGGAGAAAGAAACGGATAGAATGCACGAATACACGACTACTGTCGCGTTTGAAACCACTACATGCACGTATTAATAATTAGTGCCACTTCCTCTAGGAGCACAATGAGGATTGTTCGTCAACATACAAAATTTATTCAAACCGCTCTGAGAATGTGGTATTATTGAGTCCGGAGAACGAGAGTCTTCACCAGCATGGATCTCCCATAGTTTAGTTGAGCAAGTAACTCTTTTCTCACTACATATCAGACCTGGTGTTTCCCAGGTGATAAAGAGGAGTGATTGCTCAGAGAGGCTAGATTTCAAACGAATGGCATGTTCTGTCAATGGCAAATTTATTTATTTATTTGTTTTGAGCCAGTGTCACACTACAATACAATACAAATGCAGCACAGATCAGTGTGAATGTCGGTAAGGACATCTTCAACTTGATAAAGTCGAAAAGTAAAATGAGTTGGAATAAAGGGAATATGCGAACAGTGAAAAATCTACTGCTGTGTCTCTAGTCGATGGTCAAGGTGTGGTTTATTTCTGTTAACGGTCACATTCAGTACACCCTCTTTCGACAATTGAGTAAGTAATCCGATCGCTCTGTGGAGAAATTTTAGTCTGATTTGTCGGCTACTGAGTCGGAATACCTTAGAGACAGCATTCACAGAAATTTTTAAGGGAGTCGCTTAGCACGTAGCCGGCAGCTGCACCATCACAACAGTAAGATGAACAGTGAATAGCCGTCTATCTGCGAACATACTGCATCGCGCCAGATAACGCTGTTGACCAGTTGTGTGGTTCAGGTTTAGCGCGTGTGGTTTAGCACATTTGGTGAAGTGAAATGTGTATCCTGGGTGTGGGTCATGATAAGGCAAAAGTGGGTGAGCAATGTGTCCGCGATTGGTTCATTCGAACCCTCACCCCGCCCTTCAGGACCTACTCGCACTAATTCGCGCGCGATTTCACCATAGTTGCCCATGCAAATTTGAATGTGAGTGCGGACGAGTCAACGCCGAAGGGCGGGAAGACGCCGCCCCATTTTCCCTCATCATGACCCACACCCGTGTATCATTTTATCGGGGTTTCGTGCCAGCACCTATGCATCACTGAAGACTCGTCCGCGCCTCGGACGCACAGGAAATACCGCCGCTATTTCAAGTGTTTCCCGCTTGTTTTACGTTTCTTCGTCTTTATCGATGAGTTCACCATGCCTTAAAAACCCCGATATATTGCTTAATCTCCAGCACAGAAATTTCCGTTAGTGCAGAATTTAAGCCGCCGCTTCTACTATTTCTTCTAATTGTAAACATAAATAATTCAGTAGCGTCAATGTTTCTTCTAATTGTAAACATAAATAATTCAGTAGCGTCAACGTCAACCATGCCGGTCACAACCTCAAACGAATAAATTAGAAATAAATAATGAATAAATCAAAGCAATCCAATAAAGGGGGTATGTTCTGCTTGAGAAGTTTATGGTAACACTGCAGCAGTGCTCTCACAACAATCCAAAAATAATTCTGTGAACGAAGCCTGCAAAGTCGTTTTGATCGGAAGCCAGAGCGAAATCAAAATAGACCACATACAAAGATGTACATATATGAGCCACGGCTGTCGTGGAGTCAAGACAAAGCGCAATGGCCACCCACTGAGCAAAATTGTATTTGGTATGTTTTTGTTTCTTAGAAGCCGTGCTGTTAGCTAGCATTCAGTTTTGTGATGTTTTGTAGCCCATGTTTGCAGATTCTAAAGGATTCCGCTAACGAATAGTTATTCTGCTAGCGCAATTTCTCCTCCTATTCTATCCAATGGCTTATTTCTATCATTATGACGTTTCCTTAGAAGCGTGTTTGCGAAGAAGTTCTGAATGTAATAGTCTACAACAGAGTAACGCAACATGGTTATACATGTACAATTATGTTGGACAATATGAGAAGTAGAAACAAAAGAAGCATTACAGCAATGCACACTAACACAGTAAAAGAGCAAAGCTGTCTTTTTCATGCTTTTTTTGCTACCGAAAGAAATAGTGGTGAACGGGAAAGCTGAGCATAGGCACTCCCACACAACACCCCATAGCGAAAACATGAAATTGTCATCTTAGTAAACCACCTTCAACAGTAAATAAGTATTTTTAAAAGGCTCAGAATCGTTTATAGCAATGACGATTTCAGTCCCACGGGCATTTTTCTCTTTTAGGCTCATTGCAAGATTTATAAGCAGCCGCTGCATATGCGGCGTTAATGCCTATACTCCAGAAGAACCGCAGGACGGCGACTCATTCTTGGCCTATTATCTGAACAACGGAAAAAAAACCTCTGCAATGTTCATATCAGGCCGAAATGTTATTTGGTAGCCAGTTCTATTTTTCCCTATGCGCGAATCCAATAATTTCTTTGATTTTTCTTTGCTGCGAATGGAAAATGAGGTCTCTCCGACTTCCAGTGCAAGCTACGTACCTATATTTGAACTTTTCTTCGAAACAACAGCAGTGGAAAAGGAGTCTTCCACACAAATCAAAATTCTTATACTTCCTCAACAGTACGTAGGTGCCAGAGACCAACTAAGAAAACCAGTGCCACAGCCATTCGCAAGTAGCATTTCATCAGTGATTAATCTGCATAATAAAAAACTGTAGTGAAAATATCTAAGATAAGCAATGTTGCTAAAGTTTCCGAAGAATACCTCTCTGTGGGATACCATTTTTCTATGTTAGAAAACGGGGAAATCCTTTGGTCCTCCTTAGTGGTCATTGACCTACTAAGAGAAGCATCCCTAATGGAAAAAAAGCGAATTCAGAAAGTGTCCATTTGGTTTGATAAAACTCATGTCGAAATAACCGCAGAAAATATCAAAAAATCTTCAGGCTAAAATACGAGAAGATTTCAGATATTTTCCACTGGAATCACTGGTTGAAATTCTAAATTGTCATTTTTTTCTGTTTAATAACGAGTTAAGGAGCATGTCTCTGTCGAAATGTGTTGACGAACTCCAGTATCTCTTCCAGAAAATTATCAGTCCGTCAAGATCATTACTACTAGATCGCTTAGACAAGGTTGTTGCGGTCCTTAGTCAACCATAGGCTCAGAAGAGTAGGAGAAGGTGTCATAGATTACGCTGTGGATGTTTGAAATGAAAGGAATGGTCGCAATCCCAAAGGAGACGCTGAGGGATTGAAAGGACTGACGAAGTGTCAAAGTGACAGGCAGCAAGATGGCATGTGAACAGTTAAAGCCAGCATATCTGAAGCGCTGGGAACAGCAGCTCTGAAGGAAGGTCACATGTACTGCTTACAACGTTCGCACAAAATTTTCATATACGTAGGTTTACCTACAATTTCGTCGAAATGTGATGACGAACTCTAATTATCACCTACACTTAGAGGCACGCAAATCCTGAAGGTAAAAATCCGTTTGTCTGCATGATTAATGCAGAACAGATGCTCAAAATATTTTGCTTGAAAAGGTTAGGGTCAAGACTACTTATTTATTCATTTGTTCATTCATTTTTTCATCTATTTGATACAGATATGCAGACAGTTCCGAGAGAGAAAAGTGACCATGCGCAATGAGCAAAGCAAGCATAAAGCGGACTAGAACAATAAAAAAGTAAGCTAAAGAAGATTTAGACCTTGATTCCTTAAACAGTAATATTTCTGAATATTTTTGCTTACGCCATAGCAGTGAAATTTCGTTAGGGCGCCGGAACAAAGTAGTTAAGAGAATTTGGATGTCGTGACATAAATGCAATTCCTTTTCTTCTTACACAGTCAATGTTCACGTTTAAAGTGGCGGAGTCGTATGCAGTAAAAAGAACAGCTTACTAATAATTTATTCGGAACAGTGTTTTTTCAACCACTCATTTGAGCATAAGCTGTTTATATCAAGTACGGCTCTTTTCAAAAAACAGGCTAGTATGGAATTGCATTAGTTCACAGAGTTCCACGGCAAATTTGAAAAAGCGTCCCTTCAGAAGAACTACTGTGTTAAAAGTCCATCTAGACATGTGTACAATCACGTCGTCTTTTAATGAATTGCGTGATTGCTACAAATCAATCAATCTAACGCCAGTTACAATATAACAGATCTTTGTAGTCTAGCTGGTTAGCAGTATCTCCATCCAATATAATATTAACTCGTGAAAGAGAAAACACAGCGGTTCTACTATTTCCGTTACCACCAACACTATTATCCGCCTTGTTATGCACTATCGGTAGTATGCACTATCATCCATTTAGGTACCTATTCTTTGGCTTAAATATACAGGTAGTGCATAACGTTGCAACTTCCGATAAGAGACATTCACATCTTATTTTGTTACTAATAGAATGAATGCTCTACATAGTGTCTGTGTCTTTGTTGACTTTCTTTGACAGGAGCCTCCAAAATAGTGCCTGAAGCCTCGATAAAAAAACTTTTTTGTCAAAGATCTTTCAGTTCTACGAATTCATGAGGATTTGTGTTTGCATATATTGCTTGATGGTTATATCTTGTCATTCAAGATGTGACCAGTCTTTCAGTGGACATATGTGAACAATGCACGAAAGCCTATACTAGCTTGAATTACAATTAGAAGAAACTGGAAATTCTCGGCAAGCAAGGCAATGGCGTACTTCGGATACCAGCCGATTTAAGCCGCATTTAAATCATTTATATGAAGACCCTTGTACTTCTCTGATTGACTCAAACAAATAAACCAATCACTAATGTGTGGACACACGCAAAAATCCACTCAACCACTTCATCAATTTCACAGTCCCAACTTCTCCCTACTAAGAAGTGAGGTAGCGTTTCATCTATGTTGGGAGATGTTGGGAGCTTCCCACTCCCAACTGGCAACATGGTATCCATACAGGGAGTTAGGTTAGGCTGGTAGGCTCCCGCTCCCAACTGGGGAGCGGTTGGAAGGAGATATGCATACGTCTCAAGGTGTTTCGGTAGGAGACAACACAAGTCGGAAAGTTGACAGCGGATCGTAATCAAATAGAGATCTACGGATAAAGACATTCTGCAATGAAAAAGATAGGCACAAATCTTCGTGGATACGTCCTGATTTATAGCAGAATGTCCGAACCACTCCAACATACATATCAGCTAGAGCACGTATATCGTACAGGATAAACCATGCTGGATGCGGGAAAACGAGCTGGTAATCGGAGCTTACGAATTGAATACTTTAACGTAGTGACGTGAAATCACATCATTTGAAATTCGTAATTCATCCTTAACTCACGCATTTTAAAACAGTGATGGTTCTTGAGTACAAAAAGATAAAAAGTGCTCAAGTACAGAGTAAGTTCAACAAGATAAGCCAAGGTTCAGGATTTGTGGCCGTTTTTGACACGAGCTCAGACAAGAAGAACACTTTCAATAATCAGAAAGCGAAATCCATGTAACAAGGTTCTCGCACTAGTGCTGCAGAACTCTTTCTCAATTTTTGAGTAGTGGTTCTACCATGAATCTGCTGCAGCAATGAAAAGGTGCTATAGAAATGCAGGTGAAAGTGGCTAATATGGCTATAGGTTTCCGTTGAAGGGTGAATAAGCTGGAAAAGAAACTCGCAACCCACGCCCGCCGATTCATAGCGGAAAATGAATTAGAAAGACCAGAAGATACATTTGCTCCTTACTACATTTCCCATTCATACTACAACATAAAAGCCGCTGACTGCTGAGCAAAGTCAAAACATGAATAATAAGCTCAGTGTTCCGTGAAGTTCAAAACATAAAAGCATGTTTTGGATAAATGAGGGAAATAATAAGGAGCTGGCTTGTCTTCGCGTTGTTGAATATGGAGATGAGGAGTGAAAATATAACGACCAACAGTCAAAAATTCGCTACTGCCTACGACATCCTTGCAATCGCTATTACTACGCTAATGGCGAAGTAATGGGCAGCCAGCGCCAATTAGATGCCCAGAAACAATTTTCGGCAATCTCCGCTG
Organism: Ancylostoma caninum; assembly: GCA_037903475.1. Classification (NCBI taxonomy): domain Eukaryota; kingdom Metazoa; phylum Nematoda; class Chromadorea; order Rhabditida; family Ancylostomatidae; genus Ancylostoma; species Ancylostoma caninum. The sequence continues at coordinate 3,579,097 of JBAJFG010000492.1, read as the reverse complement.
CACTTCTTCAATTAAGATCGTGTAAAAAACCCCTTTAGGATGCTGGGTATTCAAATTGGAAGCAGGTAGGACTTTTATGTCCCAGTAAAACTTGGAGTTCTGAGACTGCGTTATACAAGGTGCGCCAAAAGGCATCTATTTTCTATTCGGAGCATGGTTGTGAACATATATGACGCTGCCAACTAATTTGTCCGTTGCGTAAAAATGCAAGTTGGGAATGAATGGCCACAATCCGGACCGTTCGGGGCATGGCACAGTGAAAATGAAATGGTGGCATAACTGGAAGCGTTCGGATTCTGCCATTCATTCTCTACTTTGCATTTTTGCGAGGAGAAATTAGTTGGCAGCGTCATATATGCACACTTTTACTATATGATATTTCTGGTAGTAGGACAGACTTTTGAAATAAAAGGTGGGACACCGATTGTGGTGTCGAAATAGGTCAGTTCGCTCCCCCCCCCCCCACCCCACATTTCTCTTACTCTTTTTTTTCTCAGATTTCTGCGGGGTGGAAGAGAGATCGTCTATCGTAGAATTTCGAAAAAAATCTAGAAGGGCTATAAAGTGGATGAAGTATTACCTGAATTGCTTTTCGCCTCCCTTTTCGCAGTGATCAAAGATCTTTCCTAAAAACTCCTTGAAGGCTGCACTCACGGAAGCACTCACGGAAAATCTCACTCCTGAAGTAATTCGTTTACAGTGTGATCGGTTAGCAGAGGATCACAGCTGTATGTAGACACAAAGAACTTGCACCTAGATTGTTGCTTGCCGTGGACGCTGATGTTGATGTGATTTTTGGCGTCCACCGCCCCAGGTAACGCAGACATGGGCACTTCCACAAGCGTGACTTTTACTTAGCGGGACACACGAAAGTCTTGGAGAGTGCGATTGAATGCGCGGAAAGCAGTACCCCGATTTCGTAGATTTGTTGAGGGTGTAGCGCTATTCCATCATTAGTTTGAGTTCTAAGTGCCTTACAATCAGCGAATGCGGGGAAATCTCCACCAGGAATATTTCCGTGGATGATGAATTTAATAACATTGCAACTGCTGGTATCCCTCGTTATCACTATCCCTAATTCTGGGAGGAGGACCTTTCATACGAAAGTAATTAACGAGGTCGTTTCGCACCCCGCTCACACCTCTTTAGGTGCCATCAACTTCCCTCTTATGTATTCAATAATTCCGAACTTTCCTGATCGCTCACTGGATGCGACTAACCAATATTTCAGCGTCCTGCTAAATATTGACTTCCTGAACAACTTATCAGTCGGTCAGTATCAATTAGCAACCTATGAGCACTCTTGCACCTAATTTGGAAATTTTTCTGCTATGGAATAAGTAGATTTCTTCGTTCTCCATGTACAATCAAGCATTCCATTCAGGAAATTTCTTTACCTCAACTTCCGTTTTCACTTTTCATTCCTTAATTCTCGGGCAAGGAAAAAAAATGGAGACGTTTTGCCACTTTGGAAGAGGTGAAACAAAAAGCGGCAATGCCACTAGAAGATACCAAAAGAAGAACCGAGAAATTGTTTCAAGAATTACAAAAGTTTGTGGACAAGCACCATGCATCAAAAAGAGTACTTCGCCCGTCATCAAACTCTGATCACCTGAAAATGAGTGCACGAGTTATTGGGCGAAAATAAAGCAACTTTTACGTCTAGCATGTACTAGTCAGGATGCCAATGAACTGGCTAGTTACTCATTGAGTCATGAAGATAGTCAGAAATATAGACTCAAGTCGATTATTAGGGTTAAGTCAGCTGTCCCTTAACAAGGTGTGAGCAAGGTGCGAGATCCTTGCTAATTAATTATTGCTTTTCTCAGTGGAAATTGTTTGAACAGTAGACTAGGATTGTTAATTAACATTATTCCGGCTAACGTTCTGGAGTCGTCGACTCCGTCGGAGCCTGGAAATTCAAAGTCACAGTCAAGGTCACATGGAATTTACTCTCTCAAACTGCCTAATCCCACTAACAGATACTATTCCACAAAACGATAGGATCAAAAGCAAGCGTGATCAAGTAAACCAGGATGATGTCCACATTTGTAACCGTAAGCAGCGTTGCTTTTCTCATTTAAAAATGGCTATAAGATATGATCAGAGACAATGTTGACAGTAGAATTTTCTACTACAACTCGAGTCTGGACTGAGTAATCACGTGTTAAGGCTGCGTGGGCGAGTTGTATTATCAAACTCAAACCGCAACTGCGTCGGCTTTCAAGAACTGTTTAATATCTTTACTGTCAGAACTAGAAAAAGAGAAAGGTTGATGTAGATCGGGCACATACTCGCACGTTGTTTCCGTCAGGCTGTTTTTAATGGTGTATGTTACTAGTTGTGAAAAAGAAAGGAGAAAGAAAAAGATAATTATCAAACCCACCAAAAATTCAAATGGTCAGTTTTATTGTACCTCAGGAATGAACTCAGAAATGCCAGTTCAAATTAGCACGAAAAATGTTATTCCACGTCGGAACTGGTGTCTTTTTTTCCTCCAAAACTCATCTTTCTCGTTTCACAGAACATGTCGGTAATCTTTACTTTTTATTCAAGGGTCTCAGAAGAGATTACTTGAAACAAATCACCCAATTACACTGAGGTTTCAAATGATTCATTTTGGAGCTGGAACAATGCCAACGTAAACAAGAAGTAAATAGATGAATAAATAAATAAATAAATAGAGTTGGACCTCAAACACTGCAGATCCATACCGAAGCACATTTCGTCATAATGAAGGTGCGGATGAGCACACTGAAGTTCACCACATCTTCAAATTTTACTGCAGAAGCTCATTCCAGAGATGAGATGTATGAAAAGGTTCAAATGCTAAAAATACCATTCTGGTCAGGTCTCACTGACTGGTACTGGCTAATTTGAAGTTCACGAAATGCTTCAAATAGGTAAAAAGTCGTCGTTTTTCGCGATAGTAGGACTACCTCCAGAAGTCTTGGAGAACTTTCTTTATTCCAAAGTCTTCGATCTTCTTTAGCCAACAAGATAGAGACCCCGTTATTGAAAACAGTGGTTACCCTAATAACTAAACTGATGATAATTACTAGTTTTTTTTTACTTCTTCTTTTTCAGCAAAGGGTTATGGCTACATGCACTTTTTCAATCACTTTTTATAGCCGAGTACAATCCCTAATTAAATAAATGCTGTAGTTAAAAACTAAAAAAATGTAGTACACAGAATGCATGCATGCGACTCTAGGTACACCTGTTTATCATAGAGCGGTACTTATAGAGCAGGTAAAATTCTTAGATCTTTGTGGCATTTAGAACTTTCTGAATTTTGCGGTTCCCTGGGTTTTTACGCATCTGTACAGATTAAAGAAACTAGGGTTTTTCTGAGAAGTCATCATGAAAACTACCAAGATGATCAGGGGGCTAAGTGTGTTTTTGCATGTTAACAAATCACTCTGTATGTTCGGGAGCTTTTCATGCAGTGGTTCCATATTAGAGATTGTTTCTATTTGTTTATTTTCCACCTAAATGAGAAGCCTTATAATGGCAGCATAACGCCTGGTTACAAAACTTAATTGGCTGTTATCGTGACCCTGACGGCAGTTGAGGTGTACAAATCTAGTTTTCACAAAAATTCGTGTAAACAATGATCGCTTGTGCGCTACTCCAGGTTTTTTTCATACCAGGGTGGTCACTGTATTTTCTTTGAAATCTTTTTTTTAGTTAACGCGAAAAAAAAATCATAGTTCACACAGCAGAGAATGTACAGGCAAATTGACGGAAGTTCTGTAGGAGATATAGCAGTGATCCGAGGACAAGCTAGCACGAGCTTCACTGGAAACTATGCGAAAGATCGGCTGTAAACGAAATGCTGAAGGTGAAGGAACTAGTGCAGCTTGGTTTTCGTCCACAGAGGGATTGTTTTCTATGCGATTTCGGAGAGTATCAAGGAGAAATCCTACAACGTAAAGGCAGAATTGTGTCTGTTCCAGCCTTGCTGAGCGATGAGTAGCATCGATTTAAGTACAATTCTCATGTAGCTAAAAGCAAAACAAGATATTCATTTCCAGTTATGCAAATCTACTGATAACAAATAATCAGTTGGTTGAACGGCGTTGATATCAAAGGAAATAAGTTGCAGTAAGTGATGCATTCGGAATTGAAGAGAAAGACTAATCCTTGTTTACAATGTCTGCATCTGGACGAAGTGGATTTGCCGGCCACAGACTTATGTAGTCTGTCTGCCCTCATAGGATTTCTCATGCTTTATGCTTTCCGCCTCGTCAAAGTATTTTTGATGTCAGTTCCTATAGGAAACATTGCAGATGCAGTGAAACATTTCATTGGAATGTAGAAAATATCACAAATTACACCATCCGTACTTCAAATTACAATAAATTACTAGGATGATCACCCTCATGGTTACAACTAAAGACGATATAGTTGAAATATTGAAATTTACAGGTATGAAGGAGAGGAATGTATATGGAACTTAGTACACGTCAATGTTGAGACTCGGACTGTATTCCATAAATGGAGATAGTGTTTGCTTATCGTAACATTTACAAATATTGTAAGTAGAAATAAACACTGAGATCTTACCACAATACACTGAAAGAAGCTACTTGTATTCTCACACGTATCCATGATATGTTGGAAAATCCTATTTTTTGCCACCGACCACTAGATTGAATTCAAAGAACTACGAGCACGAGCATTTTCTGGCGATCATCCCGTCGAGCTTTGCTACTGTCATTTGGTTCTTCTGGTTTAGATAGACGATTTTTATAGTGTCGTACCTAAAACGAGCAAAATATATTAACTGTTAACGACGACGACAGGAAATATCCTTACTCAGATGGGTGACAGCAATTCAGCGCATGGGTTTTCAGCTGGCCTGCATTGACAGGTCCGTTGTTGGCAAGACGGGAATGAGCCATAGAGGAAGGCTAGAAACTTTGAGTTTGATGCTTGTTAATGAAATCACTGCAAAAGCCCTCGACAAGATCAAATTCTTCAAAAGGGAAAAAGATTATCACAATATTGACAGAAAAGGTGTTAGTTTTCAAACTCTTCTCTATAGTTTCATCATAGATGATGCTGAAAATTTCTAATTTTGACTAGCAAGAGACATGGACGTTGTCGCTGGGCTTGCTAATTTTTACAGGGTTTTTTACTTAAAAGGGCAAAATCTCTGATGTGCTTGTCCTCCCATTCAACTACGTACGCCATGACGTGGTCACTCCGATTCATAAATATCCTCTAGATTCCAGAGTACCACAGGTCACAATTTGATGAAAACCGAACAAAGAAGTGATGCCCTGACCTATGCACTATCCGACTGATTTTTGCCTTCCTCAAGTAGCACTATTACCATCACTTATAGGGCAGGCCATAAATACGATAACATAGAAAAGTCTGCACCAAAAAAGAACTCATACGTAATTTGAAACATAGTTGTAGGATTTATGTTTACTAAGTGATAGATAACATAAGGCACCCCCTCGCACCGGAACATCCCCTCTTACCTCCGACACAGGACCCAAGACTGTGAGTGAAGTTGTTGCCGGCGGCGCGCAAATGGTTGTGGTTCAAATCATCCAGGATTCTTTCGAGCATTTTCCCAATTAATCCAAATTTCGGAGGGGTTATGAAGAAGCCTTTGTCTCGCGTATTCATTCACTCATTCATTCATTCATTCATTCATTCATTCATTCATTCATTCATTCATTACGTTTCTCTAGAAAAACATGTGAGAGTTGAAAGAACTTAGACACATTTCAAGGGAGAAGACATCTTCAAATTATCTATGGCTCGAGTAGTTTTGTAGAGATAATACGCTAGAACTGTAGATGGTGTAGTTATGATATCTTTGGTTAGTTTTACGCATGCCACTACAGCTCTAACAGCAGAAAACAATTCGACCCAAGCGTAGTTTTACCATACGGATGTTTGAAGTGAATGTTTCTCATTCTGGCTCTTAGTATATTAGCGTGATTGAATCACATATCACCGTATGACCGAGGCTTACGAACAATACTTATTGAGACCTAAACAAATGGATGGTCACTCGATGAATTCAATAGGGCCAAAAATATATTTTAGGCTGAGTCCTGAACCTAACATGACTTATGGGCTGGAGCGTTGTTCAGGTGAAACGCTGCGGAAGGACGTCTCAACTGGGTTTAACTCCAAGGCAAAACAATTTTCTTCAGAGCGTTGTTACCTTATTTTAGGCCCACCCTGTAGAGTCGGATGAAAATCTCATGTGTATGTGGAGACACATGTAAGTATGTGGAGCTACATAGTCCCTCGGGCATACTTACTTGGCAGGATTTTAGATATCTATCGTAGATCTGTGGCATTTATCCATAGCTGTTTCATATTAATGTACATATTTTACTAGGTAACCAACAAGTCTCATCCGCATCGCAGTAGAAGAAGTTTCCAGAAGTTTCGGATAAGAGTTTTCGGCCAATTTACGTAATATATAAGGTATCTTTCAAACATAGCAGCAGCAAAAAATCGGTCCGACCTTCCCTCTCTTAGAGCTCTTCTTATTTTGCGCTTACAGAAACACCTTGATTTACCTTTAGTTTTAACCTCTAGTTGCCCGGGGACCAATCCGTTGATTGCTGAATTGCTTTGGACGATTGCTCGAAAACAAAGAAATTGATATCCTGTTGGTTCTAGCACTTATCCTCAGAGCTCCAGATTTGAGCAAGCCCACAGTAACCTGTTTATTGTAGTGACTTGCAAGAAATTGCCTTTATTTTTAGTACGCAAAATATTGCCACCTACAATTATACCATATAATGCTCATTGAGTAGCTCGCGCTGTTATAGTACTAAAAATAGCAGAATACGGTAGATTACGGTAGCTCGGTTTCTTTTCGGGGATCGCCTTGGAATCATTGTATGGCAATGTAATCACGTGACCGCTTTCAAGCTTTCTTTGGATGTCTGTATCGAAAAAGTTCAGAGTCTAAGGTTCACTAAAGTAAGGTAGACTGTGTAAAATTCTTCGAGTTTATGAAAAATACAAACTGGTTAATACTCAAGTGGAGTTGATCATGTAACGAGACTAATACCATGTGTCAATCTAGTAATTGAAATGCTTCAGAATAACTTGGTATTTTTTTCCGTTTCCAATACTTTTTCAATATTTTCGATATTTCTAAGTACATATCTCTTGTACATGGAAGGAAAAATGATCATTATACTGGTAGAAATAATCGGGAATTTATCTTCCACAAAAAAAGCGAGCAAATACAGGGTGGTCTAAAATTACTGAGGCTGATCAAAAGATCCAATACCTAGCGTTAGAAAGCAGATTGACAATTCTGTTCCGAACATGTTATTTTTCACTCATCCATGAACAGAATCTACCTCCACATTTTATGAATCCTTCTAATTCCGGCGAGAAAAGACCTGAAGAAACCGAACTACATGAGCGCCTACGGCGGCGCGGAGGTAGTGTTTCCACAGATAATCCCACCCCTCTGGGAGTGTTTGCCCCGAAGATTGAACAATTTTGCAGAGCAAAATGACATTTCGTCTGTGGATGAATACCATACCGAGAGGAATGCATATGAATGAATGCTGTGAAGGGTAATTGCAAGAAAAGAGGGCATGGCTTCCTATGTAAAATCAGCCGAAAATCTTCTGTTACGGCTATTTCTACTACTTTTCCAATATTTATATAAGAGAGAGGAGAATATTATGCTCACTCCTCTCCTCCGCTTGGTTCTGCGTGGACCATTTCCCCTATTATCCAGCAAGTTATGGTGTTTGCTTTGATATACACGCTCAAAGTGGTGTGAATGTCGGCGTATCCTAGATCTCAAAACCACGGTAGGCGGTTTTCACGATCGCTCCAATGTTTTTCCTGCTCCCCACTCCTTCTGCTCTTCAACGAACTGGTAAGCGACGCTTTGCAAAACCCTACATGTAAACATACTAGTTGGGCCTCAATTTAACAAGCAGCGGAAATAAGTGATGGAACTACGGTTAACTGACGACTCAGACACCCCCAAAATCAGAGGTGTAGGGGATTCTTTTGGAAAAAGCTTTACAATTGGAAGGATAAACAGCAAAAGATGGGATACAAAACGCCAAAACTCGAGATAAGCCGGATAACGCAAGCCGTACCCATGTCTCCTAATTTTTTTTTGTTTTGGACCACCCTGTAGACCGTAGATGCCGGGTCCTCTGTCCCTATTCATATATTATTTCTACAAGCCTCCTTTTGTAGTATCAATGAGCAGATGGTCTACAGCTCGATTTACATACACAGAATTGTTCCTAGACGTCCTTACAATTTAGTGGTACGAAGCTAGCACATGACTAGACAACGGCTATAATATCGTGATGACTATAGATACAACTTACAACAAGTTCAACGAACCTCCTTCTTCATGCAGTCTCCGCGACAAATATATGCGTTGTATCGCTGAGGTGCTAGGATAAAGTCCCAACCGAATTCTACGAAATCCACCTGAAAAGCAAAGACAGTACTCTGGGCTCTACCGTATGATGCTAGCATTTGCTTACGGCAGATTATAGTGGGTTCTGGGCAAAATGTCTGTTCTGGATTCTGAAAACACGGTGAAGTATGGGTGAGTGGGATTAGCTAGAGAATCTTTCAATGTGACTGCTGATTTGCATGTTTTCCCATGTTTTCTTCGTTAGGTCCTTCATTCGAGCCCGAAAATCGGGAAAATACTCCCCTGGATTGCTAGCCCTCAGTCGGATGAACTGAAATATTTCGAGGCACTTCACTGGTATTTGTGTTTACATTGACGACTGATACTTGCGTCATCAGTGGACAACTGCATCGCTTGTTTTCCGGTCGTTCATTCGCCTGTGTGGTAAATATCAGTCATCGTTCTGCTGTGACACATGTGCACGTGAATAGTGACGCACGTGAACATGACCAATGACTCAACGGAAGTGGACAGGTGGCAAAAAATGAGGGTTGCTTTAATCTCCATATTTTATGCTGAAGACTTCTCCATATTTTATGCTGGAGACTTTCTCAATGGATGGAGATTAACTCAATGATAGATCACGGAATTGCCACTGTAAATTGTCTATAATCAGATGATTAATGAATGATATTCCTGGTGGTAAAACGAAAACTGTTAAATTTCTGAACGGCAGGTTTTCAACTTTCTCAGAATTTCTCCTGTCTAGGTAGGCCTATTCATTCAGTGGCTCATAATTGTCAATGTTTCCCTCGAATATGACTAGATAATCGACTAATACTTAAAAACTCTGTAGCATACTAACATATAACACAAAGAATTCTACTGGCATCTGATGATCACTACATTCACTACTGATTGTTTCAGTTAAAACTCATCACACATTGAACTCCCTATAAAAAAGAAATGCGTGCAAGTTAAAAGTCAGATTAGCTTCTTAACATAGGAGAGTTTGTCTACGTATGAAGTTTCAATCTTACTATCTCAATACTGAGAAAGCTTTTGGATTCGACACGAAGATGCAGCACTATTTTTGGCAAATATGCGCGACACTTCTGTTTTTTTTTTTTTTAATTAACGATTGTTGCAACTTTGATGCAGGGAAGAGTATGCACCTCAAACCAGCATGTTTAGGTCATTTGTCGTTCAATCTCGTTCAAAGAAATAGTAACTATTGAGCTATGGCATGGTAAATCCTTTAGATGAATGCTCATATGGATCCCTGGAATAAATGTTCAACCTGCGATGGATAAACTGTGCTTCCGAATATTCTTACTTAAAACTTACAACTAAGTACTTTAGTTTGTTTCATATCAAACCCTCCTTGATTACGTTTTGAAGGTGATTTCTCACCGTTGAAATAGTTTTACAGATGATTTACAGAAATTAGCCTTATTGCAGCAACTTTAAGTTGTACATTTGAGGTAGCACTTACAAATCATCTCCTTTGCGATGTTTCTTACTTGGTTGCCATTTTATTCTTTGCATTCTTTTGCATTGAGGGTTGTCAGGATCTTATTAACCACGCTTGTTATGCTTCACAGGTAAAGTTGAGAACAGGGCTTTTCTTTCTTTTTCTTACTTTTTCTAACTCACGTATAACTGACCATTGTAAATTGTAAAGATAGGCTCAGGTATTTCTTTTTCTCTCGTGTTTCTACTTTTTTACATCGGATGGTGAGTGGGATAGCATCATGCGATCGGTGTAGTTATGTACTTAGCCCACGGATGACTTTCTCTTTTTAGTTAAACTCAGAGAAGGTAGCTGTTCCCACAACCATGACGTGTAAGCGCAGTGAGCCAGCATATGTATTGTGCTCCAACTGTTGGGCTGCCAGCAATATCCTCATGACTCTACTCCACGACGAGTTCATTTTGATGCATTTGGGGAGAGGGAGGCGACTGGACCGACCTTAACACTTTCTCAGCACAACGTATTGGAACATTTCCTTCCACTGATTCACTCGGATTTCCACCCCTTCTCTGGCGTCTTCATGCACCACATAGTGAAGGAGTAGTAACTTGTTCCTGGACTCACCTTTCACGCTAATGTACTGTTTTAGCTCCGTTGAAACTCCAGAAGGGAAGTAAATCATTTGCTTTTTAGGAGCTTTTTTCTTCTCTCTCTACCCCTCTCTCCCTCCCTCTCTCTTTCTCTCTTTCTCTCTCTCTCTCTCTCTCGTTCTCTTTCTAGCAGATCATTCATAAAGAGATTGCCACGAGCCTCCCACGAGCCTAGTGAATAAACAGATAAATATTGGTGATCTTCAGTTATGTAAAAGCTGTAAAAGCTTACGTAAAGGTCGTACAGACAACATCCTGGCTCTTTCATCGTCTCAGTGCAAACTGGTGTTACTTGTCGCCGTGATCTCGTTGGAAGAGAGGAGTGAAGTTGCAGGCTAAGTAGCATGTTCTGAAATAGGCAGCTGATCGTTTTGCTGGAATTGAGGGAAACAAGAAGATTGTTTTAGTGAATCTGCAACTGGTGCAAGATATTGTAGTTAAAGCTTAAAACAATGATAGATTTTTACATACGAACATATTGGAGACTGTGTTTGGTCGACATAGAAATTGCGTGATGCGGAAGTTTTTCTGATATTAGCTTCACAGTTATATATGTATTGATTGTCATACAATAATCAATGCTGGATACCTATTTAATTACAAGTTATTGGTTCATTATTTATAGTTTTTAGTACTAATACATATGTACCATAGCTCTGCTTTACACGTTCATTTTGGATGATTTAAATACTTGTGCCAGAAAAGCATTAAAGATGGAGATCCTATCTGCCGGTACGATTTCGTTCAAAGCTTCAGTGCGAAAGGAAATTAAGCTAAGCTCCGCTTTTCCTTTCCTTAGCATAAACAGCATCTTATCCTCCTTATTCCATTTATGAATAAAAGGAGACATACTTTGGAGATCCCAAGGATTGTGCTATGGTGAAGTTTAAAGGAGCTTTTCTTGAAAGTTTGACACTTGTGGAGTTCGTTTTCCAAGAAATTTTTCGAGAACACGCTCAAGAAATAACAAAACATACTTGTTTCCGTTGGAAAATTACACTCATGTTCAAAGTGGTTATTCCGAAATATGATGAAACGTTTTCATGAATTATGTATTGTATACACAAAATTACCTCAAATAGCTATCCGAACAACTCTAAAGAGTGTTTAAGCATCTTTGTTTCACCGTTTTCAACAATATTTCAGTGGATTCCTTGCTGTGATATCAAAACACAAGTTAACCTGATCCTCTCCTCTATCGTTTTTCAGAGTTTTACTTCCTCATTCAAGCAGACACCAGTTTTGTTTAACTGGAAACTACCAAGAGAAAAAATGTGAATTAAAAGAAAGGAAAAAAGTGATAACAATAGCGCCAGTGTTTTTGCTACTTTTCCCTCTACGGCCCAGAAATTATCGAAAAAAATTAACAATCGCACTGTCATGTACATTTATTCTGTCGTATCGGAGAAACCTTATATGGTAATCGCCTAATACAGAGTTGTGTCCAAACGTAAGCAGACGTGCTGGATTTTAGAAACACTAAAGCTTTCTGGAAAATGTAACTTGGTGGAAAAAGAACGCAACAAACAATGCAACGTTACCATATTTTTTAAAAAAATAGAGAAGGAAATGGCTGTAAATTCACTAATTCACTCTCTTAATTCACTCTTTACTAATTCGTCAAAGCATTATTTTCTTACTTGGACACTCTTTGTACTTGTTTAATTAAGAACCAATGAGAATAGAAGTAAACAAAAGCAAGATGAAAAGACATTGGCAAAATTGCCATTGCTTTTCCCATCTTTTTCTCTCTAGTCGTTTAGAAATCACAGTGCAGACTTGAATTCTGAACCAGATAATTTGAATCTCATTTCTAATGGCTCTTTCTTTCGTATCATATAAAAAAGATGACAAAAGTGCTATCCAAGCGTCACCAGATTTATTGGATTTTTCAAACAGTGAGGTTTCTGGAACAATAAAAATTTTGTGAAGAACTCTATATTGATGCTGCGGATAGGTATAACTTCAAGCAATATTTTTTTCTTCATAAGGGGCTTACTAGGTGGTTACTCACCTGGTCAAAGAGTTTTGTATTAGCGCTCAAAAGACAGTATTCTAGATTGTACGGGAGTTCGTTCTACTATAAAACAGAAAGCAATGAAGTGCAGTAAGGAGACCCAAAGAACATTCCGTTTAACTAAAACGTTGCTCTCACTTAATAAACTCCACCTTATACGGAATCTTGAGCTCCTTTTTCCCTCTCAAGTTCTCAGAACCTACAAAGGAAATGAGAAGCAAAATCCAGGCGATCTCGAAATTGAGATAATTAAGGCAAAGTTGAGGTCAGTATTAGTACAGGTTTTTATCGCGGAATTCCATATCCATAGAATGGAGGTACTCTAGTATATCTTGCATGTAAGCACCCGTAGTGAACTCATCCTTATGGTCAGATCATCTGTACGCGCCACCCATCGCCGCCATGAGCTGGTCCACAGCTGCGACGACTGGTGGACAACGTCATAGATGGGACAGTTGATCGCTGCTACCATCTTCAGGCGAGCTGTGAAGTCACCTGTCATCGCTGTGACGGTGGTCAGACAGTCGCGAAAATAGCGCTCACAGCCGAGGAGAGTCTCGCAAGTTGTCCGGAGCAACTTATTAGATATGTCAAAAATTAACTCGAACCTCGTTTGGCTGATCCGTAGTCTGTGGATGAATAGCAACATTTTGCCCGTCGACAAATGCCTCCACGTACAGGCCCTCTATAGGCTCTTCAGACCACCACCTGCAAAATCCTGGATGATTTGTTGCAGTTACAAGCGGGACCGAGTCACCCATGAGCATAATTGAGCTATTCATATGTCAGGTCATAAATGACAGCTATAAACGCAGCATTTGCAAACATATTTTCATCCATAATTCATAGTTTAGGCTGGAGCGAGTGGCGTTGTTAAGGTTATTTCGCGTCAGGAATCATGTTTTCCACATACCACAGGAACTATGCAAAAAGCCATGCTAAATATTGCTGGATTGGTTTAGTAAAGTTGCAGAACCCACCGTCGCAGATCACTTGGTCTTAGGTGCACTGAAACCCTCGTCGATTTAAGGATGTAAACAGTTTTGCTTGCCACTTCGTCGCCAAGCTGCAATTGAAATTAAGAAATGATCTATAAGAATACCAATCTAGGACATATTGGATCTTAGTATAAGTTGTTACAAGCATAGAGATGAATTCCCTTTTTTAGTTGTACTAATGTCGAACAATCCGTGATAACAGGATTGTAAACGTAGGCAAGAACTCTAAGCCATAGAACACCTTGCCAAGGATTAGAGTGTGTGAAAGTGTGGGTGATAAACTCCAAGGACATACATTAGCCCCTAATATCACAAGCAAGCTAGTGATTTTTATAAAAAATCAAGCTGTAAAAGAGTTTCTGACGTCTCAGGCCGGTGAAGCCCAGAGCCATAGCCCTTTAAACTTGTATAAATTCTACGTTGTATAGTGTGCTTCTTCATTTCTACCATTTTTCTACGAATTGCTCCGTGAGAACTAGGAATTAAAACGAGCTCAGCAAGATGCAGGTTGTTTTATCCAGTATTCCAATGGAAATTCACCAAGCCGTCCTGTAGTCGCTCTTTAACACTGATGTGAACTGGTGTAGCTTCATCCAGTTCCTCGTTGAGAGACAGAAAGACTTGTAGTGTAGCCTGGAAATGGCATTACTCACATATATGTATTAAGGATTTGTTGGAACAAAATCCTCGAACACCTCAAGTGAACACAAAAAAACCAGCCTTAAGGATATCCCTCTGTTTCGTTTGTGTTGATACTGGGAACTGAGCAACTAGTGTGGTGCGGTCATTCCCTTCTGAAGAACTTTAATATAGCCTTCAATTGATGGATGTCCATCCTGCAGTAATCACAAAGGAAAACTCACTGGAAGGGTCGACAGCGAATATGAAGGTCTTTTCCAGCTCATCTCCGTCCCTGTGATTATGCCGCTCTTCCTTCTCCATTCCTTTGATAATTGAACTAAACTCTGCCCTTACTGTCTTTGGCACCCGCAGAGCCGTGTAATTCTTCATATCCATAGCTTTCAGAAGATGTGCCTGCAGCAGGATGGTTCGATCACTCGTCACTTTGATGCCAATCCTACTAACCTTTATAGCTGCGATCTTCGCCATCTTCATATGCCGAAGGCATTCTGTAGAGTTCGCTGCATCATCGGAGCATGCAATACAGTACGCCTCATAAATGGTGAATACAGTAAACAAGCCAATAGTGAACGTGCTGTACATCTCACGCACACTGTACAACTGAATCGACTCGCCAGTTTTCCGAAAGGCGGAGCTCCTACCTATAACTCACGGATGCAAAACATAGAAAAGGGTAAATGGTCTGCGAATTAGTGAGCGAGACTATGACGATGGCATAGACGGAAAATATAGTTTGGTCATCAAGTACAAGGACATGAATGCGTGATGTTCCGTCTGCACCTCATCTACTGTCTGGCAAATTAACTTACGAACTGCCCCAGTACAACAACTTCATGAGAAAAATTTGAGAGCCAGCCTGGAAAATTGGAGGGAATTCCGGAAAGGTTTCACATCATCGGTGGAAGTTTACTCATGACACCTGAGCAAATGCCACCCTGATATGTAGCTCGTGTCACCCCAAGCTGCATGGGACAAATGAACTTCCGAATCACATGTATTCAAAAAAAAGCCACATCACTACGAATTAGTACGAACACGACGTAATTCGAGTATTATTACGAACTCGATGTTAGATTAAATCCCGTCCAAGATGGAATGACCAACATCGGGTGCTCCTAGTGATAGATTTTCAAATGTCAGTGATGAAATTGTTCAGAATTCAAAACAACATCGAACACAACGCAGCCTCGGTTTTGGAATTCCATGAGAGGTTTTAGTTGACACAGCACCCTGTGAAGGAAAGTACGGTGACAATGTCCTAGATTTTGTTCTCACCCGTGGCCATTCTCTGTGTTCTTGGAGCGGGGAGTCAACATGAATCTGTCAAAAATTGGATTTGGATAGAACTATCCAGGCATGACCATTGATATTTCCTCTTTTTTTTCTGCCTACAGGGCAGTTTTCAAATACCTCAGATTCAACAACACGAAAACGTACGTACCTTAGTAGTCATGGAGCACTGAACAAAAATATAGATTCACTTGTGACTCCGTTGACGTTCCAATTTATCTTTTTGTTGATTTTTTTAACAGTCGCACTGTTTTTCTATTGATGCTCCTAATCCTGTGGCAAAAAACACATCGTATAATCGCCATGTCAATTCTCACCTCTTATGCCTTGTTCGCTCTTGTAACAAAGAAGTAAAATAAAGTAAATTTTAGAGACGTATCAGTCACATACTGAATGCACATTTTTCTTTTATATTTATCCGTAAGAATGCACTCAAGGTGCGGAAAAAGAAAGCAATTGAAATGCAGAATAAAAAACCACACAGCAGTACTACTAGTAGTAGTACGATCCCAAACATGACGGGATGACAAATCATTCTTCCACTAGGAAGATGGAGGAGAGCTTGTTCCCAAGACGGGATGCATTTTGCTAAACCTAGAGCAGCTACGGCTAGGCTAACCCAGTTGACCCAAGACCATCGAATTCGCAATGAATCATGGGTAAACAATTTCGGGGAGGAAAATTTAATGGCAAGGGATTCCCCAACAAAAACCCTCGTACGATTCGCCACCTTTCTCGAGATTACCTACAACATACAGTAGCGAGCAAAAAGATTGCAACTTTTGGTTTCTCGTCTATAACTTCTTCCGAAGCAAAGCATGGGACGTTATTTTATGAGACATTGCGGATGGTGCCAAATTTCAGATTTAGGCCGCTGTGAGAAACTTTTTTCTTAAAAAACGTAAAGTGAATGGAGTAAAGGGATTATTCCTTGTTTCTATCTCCCATGAGTATCTACAACTCCCATAAAAATTTGAACTCCCACGCTCTGCTTTGGAAGAAGTTATAGACGCAAAACCAAAAGTTGCAATCTTTTTGCTTGCTACTGTATGTGGAGAATAAGGACGGCGAGGGCACAAACACAGACTAAAACGCACGTCAAATGCTAGGTGAGACTAGAAGAATACGAGCATTATCCGCCGTATGAACCTTATGACGCAAAAGTTTCTTATAATTTTCAATAACAAATTGATTTTCCTTTCATGTGTTCATCTTTCATTCTGACTAATCATGCGATTGCTGTTGATTGTTGCAATTATATTAAATTACTAGTTGTCTTTGACTGAACGTATCTTTATCAACACAATCATAAGGAGAGGTTAATATAACGAATTGTCTTCCTAGACTATTACGAAAACATGGAGAACGCTTTAATTTTCGAGAAGGACAGACTAACACAGCATAAAACACTCATGAAGCGTTAAACGATGAATATCGACGATGGCTTAGTCGTCCAGCCATTTCTTAAGTCATTCTGGCAGTAAGAATAATAAAACGAAGTTGCTCTCGAATATGAAACGATCTCTGAAGAATGCATGACTAGATGTAATTAGACTTATCCCAAAGAATTCTGGATAATGGCTAAGTTTGGTTCCTGCTAAAGTTTCGCTTGCAGACAAATGCTTTGAAAGAAACTGTGCCAGAGAGATTCTCCTTTTCATAAAATGTTTAGGTGCCGACAAGTTTAGTTTGTTACTCAGGAACCTTTCGGTTAGGATTTTGACGAGTTCAAAAGAGTTAGCGTCTATATCTTACCTAGTTGTGAAAAGCACCAAGAATTCTTGTAAAGATGAAACAAGTAGGAATGGTAGCAGTTTGATATAATGTAAGATAAGTTTTGGTACCATTATAGTATTTGCGGGACTATTAATGTTTTTCTTCTCATCATACATGTCTAGACTCCGTTGTATGCATTACATTTATAGACTCTAAACAGTTGAATATGTTTTTTCTCCACTCATCAGTAAGGATAATGGCTAAGTAAGGGAAAAAGGCATTGGAATGTCTTGCAAATGATTTACTGTTACAAAATTTTCCTTGGAACTGAGTAAGTAGATTTTCCAAACATTCACATTTCGGTGTAAGGCAATCACCGTCGTAGGTTTCATAACGAAGGTGACGATAATGAACCGCCTAACTAAAAAATTAGACCAGCAGTAATACATTTCATGAGCACGAACCATTACGATATGAAATGCTCTGGAAAAATCATAACTTCAGCTTCGAACAACTGTTATAGATCCGAGTGGTTATACAGCTTATACCATACTTCGGATCCTGTTGTCGTGCACTGCAAAACTGTCGATTCATCTGATCGATCAGGCACCACCATATCGGTATTGTTGGTGCATGCGCAGAGAACTCACAAATACCATAGACATAAGGAAAAGCACATCACGGTTATTAAAAAGTCCTCGAAAAGAATGTTATCATACCATTTGAACATCCACGTGGTTATGATATGATTGCGCGCCTAAGACTCCGTCAATCCAACCGCAATCGTCACTGTGATCCAACCTTCTGTAGGTCGAACAAAGTGCGACGGATGCTATTC
This sequence comes from Ancylostoma caninum, assembly GCA_037903475.1. Taxonomy (NCBI): domain Eukaryota; kingdom Metazoa; phylum Nematoda; class Chromadorea; order Rhabditida; family Ancylostomatidae; genus Ancylostoma; species Ancylostoma caninum. Next base: position 3,561,080 of record JBAJFG010000492.1, on the reverse strand, counting down.
CTTTCAGGCTCGTATGATTTTGCCTCAAAACAGTGAACCAACTTCACAATGCATCCAATCACATCTCGCATCTGCAAAAGGTTAACTCAGCAGATTATAATGGAACCTGCATGGTCTGAAGCATTACGGCTCAACTATCTTTCACAGTATTTCTTCCAGTTTTTGCTGATAGATTTTCTACTAATCAGCTCTAGGGGCCTTCACGCACTTGGCAGCCAACTGCAGTGCGGCAATGTGCGTAACAGAATCAAATATTACATGGGTTCGAATCCTGATCGAAGAGGCTTAAACACATTAGCGACTCAGAAACTTCCGAGCATCTGTTCCACCCAAAAATGGCTCATGTGCCGACCTGAACGGGCACATTTGCAGATTCCTGCAGTATCATTTGTGCCATTACGGGAGCCAACGGAGAGCCCTGCCTTGGCGATCGTAAAAATCCCAAACTAGCATCACTTTGCGTTGTGAATGGATCATCCACGTGTGCACTTTTCTTGCGCCGTTGAATTTCCTGGTCATGCCTACTCAATGTGGGGCCGAACCGGTGCCAGCAATGTGCTGGCATAGGTGTCCAGGAAAAGTCTCAAGACTGAACCTGTGCCGTGCACAGCAGTTTTCATCTATTGGGGTTTTGCTCGGTCGAGTCCAGGAAAATTCCCGCGACTTCCATTTATGTGGGGCTTCAACGGTGCCTTGAAGTCTCTAGGTATGCACTAGTCACGGAGTAACGGTACTGTCGTTAAAGTAGTTTAGTTCACGTATTGCACTAATTTTGTCATTAAATGAAAATCTTTTTCATCCAACACTAGGAACGGATTAGTGGTAGACATTAAATTAGATGTGAATGATGTAAACTGTAATTAAATTAGATGCGTACACCGTTCGTCCCACTTCATCATCGTCTGTTTGTAAAACATTTACATCCGGATCACGATGGTTCAATGAGATGAATTTTGCTGACGTGCTTTCTCTCAGGCAGCCTTTTACAAAAGAATGAAAGCCACATGGGGGTAATTCAAGTTACGACCGCGGTATATGTGGTTATCTAATAGGTATGGTACCTTCATCCAACCACTACATCCCATGCATGTGGAACTGCAACCGCCTGGAAAAATTTCTGCTTAGTTACACTTCCCTTCCTGAATAGACTTTCCACTACCTACTGTTGTGTCTTACCGGTTAGCTGGTAGCGGCGACACAGTATGGCCATACCGCAGGCGATCCTGGTAGTCGCTTGATAGCGCGAATACTGGCAAACAAGCTTGCATATAAACCCAGGGTTCGGTGGGGTCAAGTCAGTCCACGTCAGCACTGGTCCTAATCAGTAGCTCCAGCCAGCAGTCCAGCAAACCGGGAAGTCGCAGCCGCCTCCGCCTCCCTCGTCTACTTCGTCTATCAATAAAGCCATCATAAAGATAGTGTGTTACTACGGAGATAATAACAGGAGCACCAGGGTCATAGTAGAGTCGCAAGAGAGACTCTTGAACCTACATATAGTTTGTGTGCAACCATCGTACACAACACCTACTAAAATTTCTCATCATCAGCTTGGACATGAGTTCGGAACTAAGATTACAGTCAGCTGGGCCAAGAATCATGACGCTAGTTGAATAGCTTCAGTTCTGGATTTCTAGCTTAATGTTATGGCCCTTTGTTCGTTCTTTCTTGTCTATATGCTTGTAGTACACGGCACTCCCATCAGTGTGTAATAGATAAATAAATAAATAAATAAATAAATGTGGTTATCTCCTGCTTGTAGTACGTTATAATTTTGTTAACCCAAGAAATCGGCAGCTGTTTGAAGTCATGGCTTTATAACCGCCGGTTTCGACGCAGTTATTGCTGTGCTTACTTCTTGGTTGATCATATTCCCTTTCAGAGACACTATAACGCATCTAATTCCGCGTCATCGAAAGTAGTCAGCTGTTACTGTAACATCTCTTGAAGCATTACCCACTCGGATATGCATGAGAGCAAAAGTAATCACAACTCGCACAATTCCTCAGTTAAGGCGTAACTTCTAGAAGTGAACGAAATTGTTGTTACAGCTAAGCTTCAGTAGTTGGGTGAATCCGCGAAATATTTAGCAGTTTGATACAGTCTTCTCGCTATGAAGTCATCGAGTGAATAGCCAACGCTCTCGCGCAGCCTCTTTCGCGAAGAACGACGTTGGAACGTCTTAGAAAGATGTGATGCTGAACCTCTCATACCATCCTCGTCCCAAATGCTTCACCTCTGGAACAATCCAGACATGGACTCTGAACTTTGAAGCAGAACTGAGCAGCTTATCCGACCAAATGTGAAACATCAAGGTCGACGTCGTAGCAATGTACAAAACGACAAAAAGGGAGGCCTGTGAAACACAATTACGGGTGTGAAGTGATGATTTTTGAACTAAGGTTGGTGGTGGTGGAGCAGACGCCGTTATGGTACGTTCCGTTGAAAACCCGATAATCTCCATGGAAATTGTGCGATGCTCACAATCGACAATTACTCTACTACGAAAAACATTCATGTGTAAAATCCGATCTCAACTGGCAGTGCTGAAAATACTTCCAAAGAGAACATCCATGCCAAATAAAAGATTGATAAGCAAAGGAGTGGCGTTAGACGACGTCCACACAAAAATTGGAAACGAACACAGCGAAGGGACAACTGTATCGAAATTGGGACTTTAAACGAGAACTTGCATGGAATATAGGATCTCTGATGCCGCAGGAGTTTCAAACTACTCGTAGTGAGGTAAGGAGCTAGGAGATGCACCCAAGGGCAGAAGTAGAGACGATATCGACCCCCTCCCCCCCCCCCCCCCCCACTCCCGCTCTGCAAGAGGTTAGAATAATGGAAGAAACTAACGCTTGTGAGAATTTGGGTCATAGTTCTCCCGGAATAGAAACACTTTTGTTCTAAGAAAGCCGAAGATTGTTCCTAGCACGTCAACTTGAGAAACGTAGAGTGACACTTTCCTTACTGTTACCAAAGCACTTTCCTTGTTGAGAGTATGCTATGTATTCTGTCCATTTTTCGGAAATGACTCCAATTTTCTCTCCCACGCGTCCTAACGACTTCCCAAACAGATACGTCAAGTAGAAGCAGTAGCAATATCCCCTTCAATTTGCTGCCATCCCCCCCTCCCCAACTGTTATTATGCTTCTGCAATTGCTGCTGAAAGAACGAATGTTTGAGCAGCAATTCAGGGAGGATGGCAGCAACTGGGAGGAGATGTTGCAGGAATTTCTTCTCATGAAACAGATTGACTACATGCATATACCACCGGAATGAGCGTGTCAAGGAAATAAGAATATGCGGATAGCTCAGATAGGAAAATTAGTTGAAAATGAATTACTGTCTTTTAATTACTGTGAAAAAATCCAGGTTGCTTACTGGTCGGCAGAACTCTGTTCACCAGAATTACCATAATCTAAATAGAATAAATTAAATATATCATATCATTAGTCCATTACAGCTGCCTACGTCGCGAAAAAACAGCATACGCGGTATGGATCCAGAATGATGATTATAGATTAGTGATTAGTGATTACTATTGATTAGTGATTAGTGATTATCATTGATTAGTGACTATTGAATTGATGAATGATTAGTGATCCAGGTTCAGAAGGCTTAGCGGGTAATCATCCATTTGCTCTGCTAGTGGGAACAGCAGCGTTCTTATATGTTTGAAAGTCCTGTGTAGCCTAGTGGGCTGGAATTCATGAAACGGTAACCAGGCAAACCTGAGATGGCTAGCGTGATTGGTTTTCGTATAGACTACATAATGCTAGGAGACGCTGGCCTCAAAAGTTTGTTTGCTAGCCTGGTACTACTTGGATATCCACGGATGCTAGCCGTGTAGGAATGGTATTTTCTATCTGTGAAACCTTCGAACTCACTCTCCTTCATTACCATTATTTTGAGGAATAATATTGTACTCCGAAAGTTGCGCTTCAGGATCATGCATCTAATATTTAAACTAGTGTGTTAAGATCTAGGCATGTTTTTCTGGCTGGAGTTGTGCCATCTTAATGTCGTTTAGCAAAAAATGTCATGAGGGCCAAAGTCAGGCAATCCGAACATGTAGGAATAGAGCCTTAAGAAAACTGTACATCTTTCGAAGCATTTCGGAAACATTTCCTTTGTCATGAGTGTTCGCTGTGGGCAAATCAACCTAAGTACGTAGTAGCGCCTATTAAAAAAGTTTTTGTGAAGTTTGATCCCAAGCTTTGGGCTGAAAATAAACTTCAAGATGCCGTCATTGCACGCCAGCTGTCATACACGAAATCGTTGACAAATGGCGAATATCTGACACCTGGATAATGCCTTCTTATACTTGTTTCCTTCAAACTCGCCTCAGGTCCTTTGTCCTTAACAAAAAGTCTTGTATGAGTCACCAGATCTGAAGTTTCCCCAGTTGTGACCATTTATCCTGTCAAAGCACGACTGGCCGTCAAAGTGTTGCTCTCGCCGCTTCCTGTGATTAATCCTCTTTTTGCCTCAGTTGTCTGGCTAACCTCTGCGAGGAGATTTCAATGTATCATTCTGATCCCCCAGTACAGATTCTCAACGTGTATATGCGACCGATGTCCTTTCTAAATTACTTGGACTATTGATACTAGCAAAAATGTGCTCCTTATGTGAGCGTGACCTCATTGTCATTGGGCCCCGGCCATAAAACTCCTCCGGATCAGCGTCACGTACTTTTTCTTTCGTTAGCTCCTGTCTTCCTGGGTAGATATTACATTTTGTACTTCAGAGAAGTGAACTTACAATGGGGTCAGAGCCTACGTGCCGTCCTTAAAACTGCAGCCGTTAGTTTTCTGGATAATTAGAGTATGAAGACTCCTACAGAAGAACCTTGATGCTCTTCCCTTCTTTTATTCGAAAGTTTTTGCTGACGTGGATGAAAGAATTAGAGCTGGACGTTCTTCGTGCTCTCAGACATAGAAAAAGTTATAAAAACTCCATGTTTTGCTAAAGTATCTGTCTGTCACCAAAAAACCTAAAACGTGAAAAGAAATTATATGCCTTTAATATTCTAATTAGGCTTATCGCAGAAAAAATCGGCATGATTTTTGATGCTGATTTTTACGTTGTTTTGTCCTGTTAATTCAGTAGCATTGTTCGAGACGGGAATTCAAACTGTTGTTTTAGTGTTATTCTGATACGTTTCACTAAATTATGTCTCCAAACACGTGTAGAATCCAAAGTACACTTTTGATGGGCTCAGAGGACTCAGCCTATGGCAAGTGGGAGAAATCCCACCTACTCACTACATAATCTCTAGCAGCAGTTCTGTAATGAGAGTACAACACGAGAATTCTTTCTTTTTCTGGATGATCTCAACACGTTCAGCACTTTGTGTGATAGTTGTCGGGGCCGAGTAGTAAGACGATAACGGAAAGAGAGGAAGTCAGTTGAGCGTTGAGGAGTCGGAGGAACGGAGGACAGCAGGCGCTCGGCAGGTGTGTATGTGTGTGTGAGCGGGGCGAGAACTGCATCCGAGACGGACGGACGAGACGATCTTAGCCATCGCCTCACATGTACACGTGTTCATTTTACTTACTTCTTTATTACTTGTAAACGTCATCTTCGAAACATGTGGTATCCTTCATTATACCAATCCTATGTTCATTTTGACTTCTATGTAAACGATTTTTCCCACAGTTTTATGCACATCGCCAGTATTTCCACCTGTGTGGTCCAGTTTACATTATTTTCCCAACAGAAAACCCATTAGTTCTCTTCTTAGAAGTCAGCATTACAGAAAAAAAGGCCTGATTTTGTTTCGTTTCTACCAGAGACTCGAGCCTGTTGTCCTCAAATTCCACTGAGTCCATTGATTTGTCCAGGAACTTTGAATCACAACTGTTGGCTAGAAACTCGTACAACCATTTGCGACATGGAATTTCGTCTATAGAATCCCTGCAGCTATTCATTCATTTCTGAACAGTCTGAAGATATCATCACCATGACTTCGCAGGTGGCGCATCATTACGTATCCCATTGACAACCTCTGCTTTTTGAGCACTTTCTGGATGTTAGATTACTCCGAATTTCGGCCGTGCCTGGTATTTTCGAGCGGTTTCCCCTAAGATCGGTCATCGTTGTCTTACCTAGGTCTTTCAACTCTTATCTTTCCATTGCAGTCTCGTACAAAACAGGAAGCTTCGCCTCGTCTAGGGCTTACTTTATCCAATTTATTGGCAGGGCATATGCCCAATCATGTCCGAACGTTTACGCGAACGAGTAAGGCTTCACTAGTATTGTTATTGGCCAAAAAGGCAGTTATTCCGGAGAGGTTTCCAGTAAAAAAGTAACACTTTCTAGCTTGGATATTTCTCTGAAGAAATAGATGGCCAAATGCGCTCCGTATCCCCTTCCGGATCGCGGTCCCCACGACGATCAAGTCGGTCTCCCAGGCCTCCGAACGGGTGAGTCAATTTAAAGCCCTTGAAATTCGTTTCAACTGATTTTTAACAGTGGTAGCAAGCATGCAATATTTTGCCTCTGATCTCTATTTCTCTCCATTTGCTGCAGATTATCTTTTTTTTCTCAAATTTTAAAACACCTACTATTAGAGCCACATCGTGTTTTTCTTCAATTGAAAAATCCAGACTGTCTTTAGTTTGAATTATATGTAGTCTACTGCAAATTACTGGCAATTAGAAACCAGTAGAATTTCCTGACGTATCTTAGCGAATTTGTACAACGAGGGTAAGGCGGAACTTCAAAAGGTGTGGAATTCTCATTGGTGGTGTCAACCCCCTTGACCATTCTGGATAGCCGGTTCCTGGACCCATTTAATCAGGGGACGTCGTGGAGTGTACATATGTGCGAGGATAAGCACGACTCAGTACAATTCGTCTATCGGTGGTCATTGTTTGGGCGATGACACGCCAGTGTGTTACACAGGAACCGACGGACACCTGATGCTGCTCGACAGCCCTCACCACACCGAAACACTTCACGCGTCATCAATCAATACGTATGATTAACATAAAGAAGTGGGGACTGAAGGAAGCGCTTATCGCTTCTTGCCAATTGCCTTTAACAACGGAATTAGGCTTATGGAAAGGTCTCTAGTGTGACAAGGGTAAGCAAGATCCAAGGATTTAGTAGATGAGCCTCGGATAGATCTTTAACAGTGTTACATCAGTAGTCGCTGAAATTTCACTGCGTATTTCGAAGAGATTACGGTGGTCACTCGTGAAAAAGGGCATTATACGTACTATATGAAGGACTTGCCACAATACCCACCTTCTGTGACCTTTAACTCTGACAAATGGCTGCGTTTACAAAGCAAGGGTGACAATCAACATCCTAATGTTGATTGTCACCTCTAAATTTCTAGAAAAGCCGCGGTGACGTCAACACGCCTATGTGGTATAATAATATCTGAACGTAGATGCAGTGGTTTCCTTTCAAGGGGCTACCACTGTCTCTACATCTAAGCATGTGGTTTTAAAGAAAATTTCATATGATGTCAGCTCAAAATGACAGACCAAAGAGACCCGGGGTTGAACTTGAAATAGGCCAGATTCGAGATAGAGAAAATATAGGAGCAGCTATAAATCAAGATTAAAAGAAATCGGTCACAGCCCTAAATTTGTTACATTGGCAAGATTAACTATTCTGATCATCTACATTTTGCTAGATTAATCTGGTTTTTATTGCGGTTATTCAACATATTCGTTGGAAAATATGACAAAATGTAGCGGTTCACAACCACGGACAAGTTATTCAAAGCTTGAATAAGAATTGTACCCGATTCTTTTAGACAATTGTTAGGGTGGCGGATACCTAACATCCGAAAATCCACCCCTAGTCTACCCTTTTATAACCGCGTGGGTAGTGACATTCCCAGCTGTCAACCACCTGTTGTAAGCGGTTATAATCCCTAATGGGTCCACAAATGTACTTTAACAAAATTAACCAGGGCCGGCTTTTTGTGCCCACTTCGTCCCATATTTTAAAAATTTGCTCAATTCAGGTCCCAGCTTTTAATGCCCAAACACTATCCCAAGATCGGTATATAGGTCATCGATCCCTTTTCTGCCTTGTCCCCTGTTTCTAATTATATTTCGTTCCTGTTTGCTCATACTACAGTTTTAAGCCATGTTTCATTTTCTTGCTGGCGCACCTGCGACTGCACAAATAAATAAATAAATAAAGAGTAGGGCAGAAAAAAAAACAATTTGGTTCTATTAAAAATTTGTTCTTGTCTAACAAGAAAAGTACGCGAGGTTAACAGCGGAAGTTGAAATGAGACATCTATCTCTGATAACTGTGCAATACGAACGCAGCCCAAACGGCGTAATGGTTCAAGTAGAAACCCTAGCAGCAACGGTTCTCAGTTGCTGCCACCCTCCCCTTGATTGCTGCCGTCCCTCAGCAATTACTGCTAAAGGGTCGACACCTTGAGCAACAATCGAGGGGAGGATGGCAGCAACTGGCAACCGTTGCTGCTAGGGTTCCTACTTGAACAACTACGCCGTTCGGGCTGCGTTCTGCACAATTATCAGAGATGTTTCGATGTTAATGTAGTGTATCATTTTTGTCATTATAGCCAGTAAAATCCTGTCACACAGGAGTTCTCAAGCTCATGCAAAACAATGAATGTATCATTTTTGTCCAAAGGCACTGTGAAGCTCAGAGGACTCTGTCAAAACTTTTCTATTGCTCTTCTGTACAGATTGATGCATGCATCACGACGGTAGGCGCGAATTGGTCGAATGGTCGAGTGAGGGCTTCAATCTTGCTGCGGCTTTCGTTCTGCAATTTTGCATTTATTGCACCCTATCAATAGAGATTTAACTGACTGGGAACTACACTCAGGATAGTGGATAGATAGATATTTCGAAGCTAGTGCAGAAATACGCATTTTGGATGTGTTCTAATCGTTTAAACTAATCAAAAATTGAAAAAAGTTTGAAATATAAAGCTGCAAAACATTCCGAACTGATGGGGTCCAAAACCTCGAACACAGCCATGATAATCCATTGTGTTGCTGGCTCGGCAACCTTGACATTGCAACGGTGTAGTAAATAGGAATCCTTGACAAACTCTCCTAGACTTCTCATGACCCGTTGAGCAAAAGCGATACACATACAATAACACAATCCTGGACAGCGCCTCCAAAAATAGATGTGTCGTTTCGAACCTCGGGGATAGCCTTGTGGACTTCCTTTGAAAGATATAAAATGATTTCAAGATTTCAAATTCTTAATTCAAGTACGTTAGAATAGTGGAGCAGTTGCCCCACGTCCAAAAGAGGTATGTGAGCGATATCTAATGCAACCAAACTTTTAGAAAATCCGTTCCATTTGGAAATATTTTTCTATTCTCTCGATAAATAGTAGAAAACCCATATCTCCTCCTTCTATGGGACTATTATCTCCTCTTGACAACAACCCCGTTCCTTTTCATACTCCATTTTTTATTTGTTTTTCCTTTTTGCTGCTACTTCGCTTCTCTTTTGATTGATAGTGCTTATCGCTGGCTAGGAGGTATGAATTGCGTATGCAATTTGGAAATGGCATTAAAGTTAAGTCGTTTCAAATTCCTTGACTGCTGTGAAATGAGCATCATGTTCTGTGCGAACACAATATAATTCGTCATAGAATTCACCGTTGCCTAAGCAGTAAGATTTAGAAGCGATAATCATCTCTACCTGCGCCTCATCAATCTTATTCTGGCTCTTTCCCCAAATCCTTTCCCAGATGTGCACATATAGGATACAGGAGGCTCATCCTCAGTTCTTAACTAATATCCCACACAGAGCAGGTTTATCGCAGTTTAGTAAAGTCCGTGAAATACATAATTGTGCTGTTGTTATTTCAATGGATGATCAGATTCCTACGAATGTTTCACTTAGTACAACAGAGGGAAAGGTTCTTAACGCCGAGCTTTAGTCTCAATTATACCAAAAATAGACCTTGATCAGGATAACATTATCCCCCGTATTCTCGTTAGATAAAGTTCACGACGCGTCACCAAAATGCAACGTAAAATACGCTATGCTTACTCAATTCTACTCCAGTACTATAATTAATAGAAACTCTAGGATAAAGAGGAAATAAAAGTGGACACCTGCAATTATTGAGAGATACGCAATACGAAATTTCACTTATGTTACCGTCACTGTGTACTTTGAAAGGGTTCTCCTTTTTTTGATTCATCACTTTTTTTTACAATGTTCTTAATAAGATAGAGAAGACAACAATGCATTAAAGATTTTAGTTCGCTAATTTTGATTCCTGAACTTTTAGAACAGAATGGGTCTCGACTCTTAGGCAATATCTAAACGCGAATAACAGTTTCAGAGAGCCAGCGATTGCTGTGGCGATACCGTTAGTTCGTGATTCTCGTCCCGACATCACAGCATGGCCTGCTCCACCACAAAACCTCCCTTTAACCTGTATTAGCGGGAATGTACGGTAGGTTTCACCTAAGCTACATTTTCACCCCCATTTGCAACCTATTTCCCTGTACATCTAATTATTCCGGGTTTTTTTAGGACACCCACAGCAGCGCCAGTGCGTCCGTCAGTGTCCCCAGTGGCCGTGTCACCAGTATCAAATGGTGGCAGTACAAAGACAGAAATAGATGATCCTACTACTTTACTAACCATGTTAAAAGTAGCCGCAGCATCCAGCGCCAACGGTAGGATCACGGAACCTGAACCACGAAAAGGCAACTGAACTTTACTGTAACTGAACAGTATAGTAGCTACTGCTTGTGGCTCTAACGTAACAGTACGCTTAGCATAGTTCAGTCTGGTTTAGTACCTTGTGGGAGTTGCAACTAGCTGAATCACATTTCAACTACTAGTTTTAGGTGTTCCTAGAGGACGAGAGACTGAACTGAAGAGGAAAATCCAGACGCTAGAGGAGACGGTAGCCGAGTATGAACGGCAGAAGTACAATGTTATGGGAACGTTCAGTGAGTACAGGTGAGTTCAGCATAATTTCACTAACCAGGATATTCTGTAAAAAAAAACATACTAGCTCAATCACTGCTGTATAGTGAAGGCAAGAAAGCTGATTATGTCAAGCATAGCAATTTCCATATATCAAGCCAGAAATAGCATGACAACTTCAGAGAACGTGTGGCAGAACGTGAACGGAAACTAGAAGCTGAATATTCGAGTAAAATTATCGCACTATCTGAAGAAGTATTAGGAGCAAAGAAGGATTTTGAGGCTCGGATGAAGAGCTTCCAAGCGCTGCAGGTGAGTTTATATAGGGATGTGTTAAAGCGAAGTGTTTCATCGCCTCCGCATGTAGTTGAGTCATATGGCGAAATTCGGTCGCTTTAAGCCTGTTTTGACGTCTGAAAGCTTATGAGTGATGAGTATCCTGGTTACTTACAGGATAAATTCGAACGAGAGAAGGAACAAGCGCTTGAAAAACTGCGGCAAGAGCATCAGAAAGAGATTCAGTTGTTGGAGCAGCGATTTTCTGAGTCTCAGCTGTTAAATCTGGAGCAGAAGTGCGTCAAAATCACCGATTGAAACATCCCAACTTATAACTAAATCCCTTCTTTAGATATATGATTGAAATCCAACGATTAGAGGAGGAAAGAAAGTCGCTACGATCCGAAAAGGAACGTCTAGGAGAGACATTCGAAATGAAACTGCGACGAGCTCAGTCACTTTACGAAACTGAACTCACTGCAGCCAAAATGTTGTACACGAAGGAATTGGAGGCTTTAAGGGATCATGAGGATGCTCTGAAAGAGGAACTTCTGGCAAGGTACAAAGTTTATATCTTGAAGTTTCTTATATTATACCACAACCAGGCAATTACAGTAATATCAGACGACTTTGATAACAATTAACTTTTCTTTTTGTTCAAATAGTCATCAAATCATAGGGATGAGAAGATATATATGCTATAGTTGTTTTCGAAAAGAAAAACCAGTTACTCCTCTATATACAGTCCTTCTCGAAAATATAGACGGATTCTGCGACTGCAGAAGCGAGGTGGGACCCGAACGATAGGCCCGGAGAGAGCATGCTCCAAGTAGGAGGGTCGAGCAGGTCCCACCACGACGTCGCACCGCGACGCTATGAAACCGCGCAATCCGTCTATTTTCTCGACAATGACTATACATGTTCTGTCGAAAATACAGGGAACTCCAAATGGTCGTGAACAAGGGGCGGGAGCGCGGCGCGGCGTAGCGCTGGGGTTGTCTGCTGCTGGCAGGAGCAGAGAAGCCAGAGCCACATGTAGAGCTTCTGTGTCCCTGTCCAAGAAAGCCGCGCCGCGGTCCCGCCCCTCGCAAACGACCGTGCTTGTAAATATATCGAAATAAGTTAGCGACCTCCTAAAAACTACATAGTAACTCAAGTAATTTTTTTTCATTTTCAAAGCGGAGGGACGCTATTATCTCTTTAATTAGCCTGTAAAATCCACTTGTTCTAGGCAGGACGAATTTCATGATCGCTTGCAAGAGCTGCAGCATCAAGCTCGACGAAGCCGAGATGAGCTAGCCAGCTGCAAAAACGAAGTTACTGCACTGGAGCGGAAACTGAAATCAAAAGAAACCGAAGTGCAGGCGATTAGCAAGGAGGTGGATTTTCATGGATAGTCGTGTAAAAACTTGTCTATTGATTTTCTAAAATATTCATCATATTTTTGCTTGTTCCTGAAATGTAGTCTTCTAGTCACTGTTTTAAGTAGTATGTAGTTGGAAATTAGGGGTTTGCTTTGAGTTGAAGCAAGTTACTTTAGCTCGAAGAAGCACGAAATGAGACCAACGACGCACTCAAACGCCTCTCGCAAACAAATACCGAATACAACGAACATAGAGTTAAATTCCAGCAACAGGAGGAAGAACTGAAGAAAAAGTCTAGTAAGTTAAACTGTCAGCTGGTTGTGCTGAAGTGCACATTAATTACTGATGCACCTTAAAGAGCTACTGAATGTTGTGGAAGCAGCGAAGACAAAGCTCGAGGCGGTGATCCGTGATCTTCAAACTGAAGTTCGAGCCCTGAAGAACAAGGTGAGAGCTAGAAATAGTTTGGGATCAGAAACCAAATGGATGAATTTGCACTTCTGCAATCCTTGAACAGCATTGCTCTTCATTATAAAAAAGACAAGTATTCCTATAGTCCCAAAACGAATATATTTCAATGTGATCTCTAGGACCGTGCAATTTCTTCGGCTAGCTTTTCAATATTTCTGGGTAAATCTAGAATCATTCGCCGTTTTCTCCACTGACGTAATGTATGAAAACTCTGGATAAGTAGTGGTCTTCTCGCTAGCACAGAATGGAATGTTTGTAGAATGTTTTCTGAACGGAAGATTTTATGATTCACTGCTATCAAATTTACCTTCCACTTTTATTGTGACGAGGTTCTCAGGTGAACAGCATCAGTTTTCGCCTTACCTGAGGAGCCCGTCCATTCTGGATCTGTGGATAGATTACATACCTTCCGGGAGCAGTCACTAGTTTCAGCTGTGGTCCGACTATAGAAACCATTAACCGAACTGATTCTAATTAATCATGGATACTGGATTAGATTCACATTCCAGATTCCATATTCCACATGCTGTGGATTTCAAGGAATTGCAGCTACAGCTGTTAGTCGACGAGTTACCCTTAACACAACCCTTTTACATATTGATTATTGTTTGTTATTATTTTGCTGTTTTTTTTTCTCATATTGTCCTCCTCTTCAACTTCCATTCCTGATGTTTTACACCTGCTGAGAGTTGCACCACCCAAAAATCAAAGGTTTCGTTTTTCAGGTTGAGTTTCTGGAAAAGGAGCGCGAAAACCTTCAGAGCCAGAGTGAAAGCCAAGCCAAGCTACAAAATTCGCAAGTGAACGCCCTTGAAGCTGTCAGTTTTACATTCCTACTATTACTATATTTCATATTTTAAAGAAGATCCTAATACTTCCAATCCACGTTTATATTCAGGTGCTCGAAAGCGTAACTAAAGAAAAAGAAGCAACCAAAGAGCATTATGAGGGTCTATTGGTGAAAGAACGGCAACAGGTGTGTAGAAGGAGATGAGAAATTCTTGGCTTTCGCAGGGTGCATAGGTGTATTCCAGGCCGAAGCTCGTGAACATGCTATGAAGAAAGAATTCAGCAGCAAATTAAATGAACTCGAGGAGCAATATACTAGTTTAAAGGAGGATCTGGAACATTCTGCTAGGTTGGATAGGGACGAATTGAGAGAGGTGAGTCACTTTTTGAAATCAGTGAGGCAAATTTTATCATATCCTATGGTTGTCATATCCTAAGGTTTATTTCAGGCTACCCAACATGAGATCCAAACACTTAGAACTGAGAAAACTTTGCTTGAAGCGGAAGTTACAGCATTGAAGCAAAAATTCCTGGATGGTGACGAATCAGAGGTCAGCATGTGTTCTGTAGTCAGATAATAGCTTAATGGATAAAAAGATGAGTAAAAAGTAATTTCTACTCCAGGATCAGATAACTGAACAGCTCAACGTCATTGTTAAAGAAACAGCGGATCTTACAAAAACTCTGGAGGAGTACCGCCAACGAATAAATAGCAAAGGTACATATCTTATACAGCACGGATACGGTCTATGTTCCTATGAAAGTAACGTATACCGCATCATCATCATTTGAAAGATTTTACAATGCGATCTTTCAAAAGAACATCTTGTATGATATAGTCCGTTCCAAAAACGACGATAGTTGAGTATTCGTGCCAGTGACATGCATTTCTCGTCTGCCTCTCCAAATACGGCACTATTTCTCGTGTTCTCTCATTCTCTAGTTTCTGCTCAATTACGTTTTCCCGTGAAACACACTATATAACAAGAAAACGAGACGAAATATATAAAATTAGAGATTTTTCTCAGAAAGTGACCCTTCCCACATGCAAAAGTCTATCTGGAGTAGGGATTGCAATGAATTCGAATGTAAATGTAACAACCACCTCCTAGACCTAAGAATTTTCCATCCGTTAACTTGTAAATGTTCAGATGAAGAGATCGCGGCGCTCCGTCGACGGGTGGATCAGGAGCAGACCCTGTCAGAAGAACAAATCCGAGTGATCAAAGATGAGCTGAGAAGTGAAATGCTGTCTTCTGATGAATACCAGAACAACCTCATGGAGATTGAGCGGTTACACTCGGAGGTGCCCGTGCCCGACATACTGTGATCACACAGGTTGTATACCATCCACTGATTTATTTCAGATAGCGAAGTACGAAAGAATGCGAGAAAAGGAGGAAGAAGTGGAGAAGGAACGAGCGGAAGCAATGAGGAAATTAGAAGCCGAAAATGAGGAGATTAAGGAGAAGCTACACGAGATTGAAGAGGTTGAGGTACTGAACTTATAGCACCCTCATGAATAATAGCATCAATCTTCGTGTTAGTCCTGTATTACGTACTAGGTCATTTCCTCAAAATAGAGCGCGGGGGGATCCAGGTAGTCATAGGTCAACGTAGGTCAACGAACTTCAGGGTATCAACGTGCTGTACCTACGGTAAATTCTCGACAAAAAACGCAGCCTTATTAAAATTAGTGCATACCATTCGATTTGTGGAGACGAGATTCACATAGAGAGTTCAAAATTGTGCTTCAAGCTTTACTATAATTGAATAGCGACTACTTTCCAAATTACTGACTGCTACGGAGTATAGACTCCTGAATAATTGCTTACTGAGGTACAGTGTGCGAATGAAACAGTTTTGTAATGTTTCTGCTTCCAATTTCATCCCGTAGAGCTCGCTTCTGGCAACCGATTGGTATACAGCTATTCTGTTAATCGGAGAAATGATCTACATAACCTATGGCAAAAAAAAAGAACGAGAAAAGAACGCGAACCCTTGTTTCCTTCGTTTTCCGTCAAAAAAAAAAACCGTAGGTGCTATATGTCACAGCTTCGGGTTTTTAACCGGGTCTGCGATCCCTAGTTGTTTGTTTGTTGTCGCCACATATTTATTGGTGGCAACAGAGAAACCAGGAATGAATCAGTTTATAAGAGTGTCAACGGGTGTTTTCAAATCTTTCAAACCTTTCACACCCCTTCTCCTGAGATTTTGGCAAAATATATAATAGAATATTCGAGATTGGTAAGCACCGACCAGTCCTAGGATCAGTCTCATCTGTCTCACCTAGAATCAGACATCTATCACTTCACCTACTGGTCCGATCATGGGCGCAGAGTTCCCATAGATTTGTTTATAAGAACTGTTTATAGTGGCTTCTTATTATTGCTGGAGTCAACAATTGAAGATCGTTTTCAGAATGAGTATGATTCAGGGTAATACTAAGGGAGACTGTTAACCGAAGCAATTTAGGCCAACAAAGGTGAGGAGTTGGAGTCGCTAAAAACTTCGCTCATCGAGAAGGAGAATGAGTTAACGTCCTTGAAGGAGGATGCAGCAAAGCTGAGAGGTTAGCACTTAAAATCTTCGAAATGTGTTATTTACTATAACTCTCTCAGTTTCAGAAGAGAACGAAAAACTTCACGAAGAAAGCGAACGCCTCAAGAACTCTGACGGAATAGTCAGATAATATTCATTGATAGCCTTTCGGACCCATTAAATGCAAGGCCTTGATAATTTCAGATCAGAGAGGAGATGGCATCATTACAAAGTGATAACATTGAGAAAACAAGCCAAATTGAGGCCTTACACACACGGTGAGTGCTAAACTACTATGAATCACTATGAGGTAATCCGCCATATCTTTCGAATTCTCACCAAGGTACATCCTTTTTAAGCTCTAATTAATTTTATAAAAGCTGCAGGTGCAGTTCGTTTTGCGATTTTGCGACTGCAGTATCTCACTTGTACTGGCGCTCAAACCTATGAATCAAAATTTCTTAGGGTGAAAGATCTTCTGGATCAGATGGGAGGAATCAAGGAGGAATTGGATAAGCGAAACATCGAGCTGCAACAGATCGGCGATCGCACTGATGTGAAGTAAGCTGTGCTTACTGGTTCATTAATATTAAAAAAAAACATAGGAGTTACAGCTGGTATCTCATTAGTGTTTCTACGTTGTGAATCATCATATCTATGTTGACAATTAGTCAGTATTTTCATATCAAGTAGCCATTAACAGCACTTAGTATGTAGTTATACAGCTCACCTGAGCCTCATAGTAGTCTAGTCGCAGCATAAAGCAATTTTTCTACCAGTTATACGTCATTTCTGGCTGCATCAAACAGAAAGTTGAAACTAGTACATTTCAGATTAGAGGCATCGAATGTGGAAGCTGAGGAGAAGATAAAGAACCTCAACATGGAGCACGAGAAGGCCATCAATGAGATGAAAGTGATTATTTTCGTTATCTACTCAGTAGTTAACTATAGCCTGTACTCGCCACCATGAACAAATTTCTACGTCCATATTTGCAATACGTTAGAGTTATTAAGTGAAAAGCCAGCATAGATTCTTTCGCGGATTTCAGCAACGCGAAGAAGAAATGGCTCGACAAATGCAAGATTTGCGGAAAGAAATTAGCGATAACCAGAATTCAAAAAAGGAATCTGATGACCTCGTTGAAAGGTTAAAAGAAGAAGTCCAGAAAAGGGACGAAGTTCTTGGTCATATGGAAGCTGACTTCAATGTAAGTGCTCATGATGCAGTTACTTGGTCTGTGAGCTTCTGCATTTTGCAATGATTCACACAAGAACAAAAGTACTCTTTTCATATTG
Organism: Ancylostoma caninum; assembly: GCA_037903475.1. Taxonomy (NCBI): domain Eukaryota; kingdom Metazoa; phylum Nematoda; class Chromadorea; order Rhabditida; family Ancylostomatidae; genus Ancylostoma; species Ancylostoma caninum. The sequence goes on along the minus strand of JBAJFG010000492.1, from coordinate 3,543,426 downwards.
ACAGAACCACTACTTTCTTTCATACTGCTGACCATTGAAGCGGAAAAACTGGCTCAAACATTTAGGAGAAGAAGAATCTGCTCATTGATAAGGAACAACAGCTCAAAGAAAAGCAGGCAGAGATTACTTCTTTGGAGGAGAAACTGAAAGAGAGCATAACGCAACATGATGAGCAGATCCAGAAGTTGCAGGAGGAAATATCTGCAATGGCAACTAGCCAAGAAGAGGAGGAAAAGTAAGTCAACGATGCCGAAAAGTTGTGCTCTAAAAATTAATTCATATGATATAGACCGGAAACATTCTGTATGGAAATCCAGACCGATCCAGTGAGACCTCCATCGCCTGTACAGATTGTGGACTTGGCTAGGGAAAAGGAGCTCAAATCAAGGATAGCTGAACTAGAGCATGCTTTAGAGGTGAGTACCTTGTTTTTCGACGTTCTTTTAGAAATAATGTGGACCTCGCTTATTCCGTTCACAATCCATGATTGCAAGAAAACGTGGATTCATCCGTTATTCGATCATTTTTAGATGAAAAACGATCTTATCGAAAAACTACATGAGCAAATACCTGATAAATCTGCAGAGGACATAGCGATAAAGAAGAAGGACCGATCGGTGAGAGATCTCTTTCTTGGAATTGTTTGAAAAATCAGGAATTTTGCACGAAATTCTACCTAAATAAACAAATACAGTAGTACAACGGTCACGGCATAATTATCTGACGTTTTTCCTGCTTCCGCTATTGGTGTTTATCCTGCACCCCACCGACATCTTCGTTTTATTTCGTTGATCTCCTGAGCGCTGGGTCTTCCCATCAATTGTTTGTCTTCTTATTCTGGCACGAATAGAAAAAAGCGCTATGTTCCACAAGGAAAAATTAGCAAAAGAACTCAGTCATATAGGAGTCTAACACGAGCACATAGTTCTTCAATAGGTAAGATCAAGAAGCGGTATAGTGTGTTTCACGGGAAAACGTAGTTACGCAGAAATTAGAGAATGAGAGAACGCGAGGAATAGTGTCGTATTCGTAGAGGCAGACGAGAAATGCATGTCACTGGCACGAATACTCAACTATCGTCGTTTTTGGAACGGACTATATTTACTGCTTTGAAACACGAAAATGGAGTGGGATACTTCCTTCACCATAACCCTCTTACACATCTCTTATTTTTCTTCTTGTTTTATTGTTTTTTTTACATGTTGTACTCCTCACTGTCCCTCACTTTTACTGTTTTCCGACTACTAACCTGAGATTACACGAAAAAAAAAACCAAAAGTTAATTTGGAGACTCCTCGAAGAATTCCGGAGAACATTTGTAATTCTTCAGCGATTTTGTTGCAGTGTTCGTGTTGGATAAATCCAGATAATTTTTACGATTAACCAACCTTTGAGCTGCTAAACAATGAAGAATTCAGACATGTCAAGGTTTATTGCTAGGAGATAAATTTCTATCCTCTCCAAAAGCTGCAAGAGTTTGTCAAATTCTCATAATTGACCTTTCACTGACTCATCATCCGAACACTTGTCACAAGAAACGTGGAAGTCCATGAATATTTTGATCGTCGAAAATTTTGGCGAGATTTGCGGAATTAAGTTTTTCCGTTATCTTTCTTTTAGTACAAAATAGTGTTACGGAGGCGAATGTGTATATTTGCAGTTTTTTTTAATTAAGTGAATGCTATATTTTGGCAAAAAAAAAGAACCAAGCGTGATCTTCCGGGAGCGCAAAATGGGCAAAAAAGTCGGATGATTATGAAACCAATCAAGCAGAAATGAAATACATAGATGATATATTTATAATCTCTCTCAGAAGCGAAGATGGTTTCGTGCATACTGGCTACCTTTCTCATCACTCTCTCCATTTGCAGCATTCTTTCCGCCATCTTTTTCTTTGTAACATCCCTCCAAGTATGGTCCTAGGTGGAACGCACTATAGAAGCTTGGTATAGCTTGATAGCTTCAGCACACAGATTATCAAGAACCGTTATTTACTTCGTATGCACCTTAAGGAGGTCCTCTAATATGTATACGAAAACCCCATCTCGCAATGTTATACTGGCAGGGACTACTTCCCTTGACTCGTTGTGGTGATTCATGGCCGCGTCTTTGCATCAGCGGCTGACTGATTATTCACCCATTTTTAATTGAAGAGGCATTACCATACAACGTCTTTTGATTGAACAATGAAAGGTGAACAGGACCTTTCACGCTTCCTAACGTGCGATATGTTCAATAATATTTTAGAAACACTGTCATATTAGAACTCAAGTGCTAAACCACTTTTTCATGTACGATCAGCATTACTTACTTGATTTTTTATAGCAAAGCATGACTACTGGTGGCGTCTTCCAAAACTTCGTCAGTCAAATGAAGGACAAACGCGATGAAGCCAATGAGCGAAGTAAGAAAAAGGAAGCAGAAAGAAAAGCCGAGAAAGCTGCCAAGGAAGCCGCTCGAGAGTAAGTAAGTTCACTGCTGCACAACACGATTACTCAACATTTTCCGCAAAATGTTTCAGGATGATCAAGGAAGCATCGCCGATGCGTTCAAAATCGCCGTCGCTGTTAACACGTCTACGCGATCGAAGTCCAGTAAAGACGCGGTCACCTCTGTATAATCTGGAAACGACGCCATCCTCATCAAGCAGGTGCTGACAAAACTTAAACTCATTCATTCTGGGTAACAATTCGATAATTAAATAGAATTGGAATGTGGAGCGAAATTCGTGCATAAAGCGGGCTAAATATGAATTTTTGTACATCGAGACTTTCGAAAAATTTGACTTTTCAACCATCTTTTTCGATTAGGTGATATCCTTAAGGATGTCTTCAGTTTGTTTGTTTTGGCTGGCTCCTTTCGAATCTTGAATCGAGTCTGTCGACTCCATCGGTTCATACTTCCAATACAAAGTATATCCACTTTCATGTTTGATAACTCGGGCGAATTTACAGAAGGACCGCAGCAGAAAACTGAAACAACCGATAGGTGACCTGCGGCTCTTCCTTATTTCTGCTACGGTTCTTCCGACTTCCTGCTGCGGTCCTTCGGCATGGCTACATGGGTGCGCACGCTTAGCACGCTTACTTTCGAGAAACATGCTCAACAGGGCATTCACCTCGGAATAAACAACGCATTGCAATACGCGCGAGCTGATCCATTCCAATAGATCAAATTCTCAAACGAAACGCTATGTGCGAGTAGTTTTTAGCTGTTCGGACGTAGCCTTTCGATTGAGAATTTGATCTATTGGAATGGATCAGCTCGCACACTTATTGCAACGCGATGTTTGCTCCAAGGTGAATGCCCTGTACACCAAGCCAGTCCCGATGCTCCACCACGGAAAGCGCCCACACTCAAAGATTGCGCTTTTTCTTGAAGATCACGACAATTGTAGATCAATCTCCGTGAGCGCTGTACTCTTAAAGGCAGTGTCCAGGCAAAATTTTCGATACTTCAAATCCGGCATCTTCTTGCTCTTCTCGACGAGCTGATTGCAAATGTATAGGTTTTAGCCAAAGAAATCTTGAAATTCGCGGTTTTTAGAAGGTTGGAAGTTACGATTTGGACGAGTTGTCTGATGAAAACTGAAAAGGAGGTTATGAGGCTTCCGTTCTTAGGAAAAACCAGCCAATTCTTGCTAACCATGGTACAATATATAATATGTCTCAAAAATACTCTGTCCTTTCTTTTTTCGTTGGTATCTTTTCCACTAACCACTTCTTTTTGAAAATTCGGGTCGAAATTCCTGACCATTATCGATTGCAATACGTGTATAATTCAAGAATACGAGCTCAACAAGGTGACCCATGATGAGAATAGTGCCATCGTCAGCATAAGGGAATGGAGAGGGACTAGACTGTCAGACAGTGGAACATATCTTGACCAACTCAGACAAGATTTGATCTGTTTTCACGGAATCATTGAAGGGGTGGGCACTGGATCCGCTTTGGGTACTAATATTGAAGATTCTGCCTGGACACTGTCTTTAATCTGAACCTCAAAGACACCTCTTTTCTGTTGGCACCAACAAAATTTAGCTCCATATTCACGCAAAGGCACGGACCCATCTCGTTTTTCATGTCGATGATATCAGCAGATCTTTGACCTCCTCACCACGCTGATTTCAATACTACAGCAAGAGTCGCATAAGTGACGAAAACCCAGTTTTTGATAGGGTCGAAGTACCCACTCCCTGAAGCGGAACGGGATATCGCTCCGAGCTGTACTGGCTGTCCGCCACAGCAGTACCGTCTGCTGAACACGTCTTGGCCTGTCCGATCGATAAGATCAACAGTGACACACGTTTTTGCATGTAACCCTGTTCCAGCAAACTGCTACAGGCCCCGTCCCGAAAATGGGCCCACAGGCCATCTTAGGACATTTCAAGTACATTGCCAGATTCAGCACATCGAGGAGGATACAATGTGTTAGTAGCTTAAACACGAATATAAGTTGGGCCCCTGCCTTTAGGACGAGTATTATATCACTCTCTCTCTCTTTTGCATTCTGCCGCGGTCCTTCCCACTTTCTGTTGCGGTTCTTCTGAGCCACTCTATACACAAATCCATTCTGCTGCGGTCCTTTCAAATACTTTCATCTCTGAATCTCTCTTCTTAATCACATGAGGTCCCTTTCTGCTGCGGTACTCCGGACATTTTGCTGGAGAAACTGAACGTTTTGCTTCTGCGAATACGAATACGAATACATAATCCTAGATGTATGTAATCGACACAATGTTCATAGCGTAAACAAATACAAATTTAGTGTCTGGAAGCCAAACAATGATGACAATGAATCCAACCTGAACATGGTACTTTGTTGAATAGCTTTTTTTTGCTGCTTCTCCAAGAAAGCAGATTTTGCTCCGTTCCGAATTAAAAAATATTGAATTTTACGAAATAATGAACTACAAAATTACATCACAGAATAATAATACATTACTGAGTGACCTTTAATGAAACCAGGAGATGAATTCGGCAACAATATCTGCAGCAAAAATTATGGACTTTCTATTCTAGATGAATTTTTTGCATCTTTTCATATCCTACACGACATCTGGCTAAAACATTTTGAGAATCGCATCAGGGGAACTCGCGACAACACGAAAAACCAAAAATTCCTCCCACAAATGAATGTGAGAACTTGATTTCTTGATGTCTCACTGTAATTCAGCCACGATGTTTTCTAAGCTAGCTGGTGGTTGTAAACTCGAACAGAATTCTCGCACTTCTGGATTTGATAGGAAGGGGCAGTGGAGGCTAGCTAGAACGACTAGCTCTTGCTTTTTTTGGAAACCCTACTATATCCTACATTAAAATCCTCACTTTTCAGGAACCTCCTATCGCCCAGCGACGCCGAACGACTAGAACGTAAAGGATCACCATCAAGACCTCTGTTCAGCCGGTATCGTAAAGAACCGAGGGATGAGAAACGACCGGCATGGAAATTCTAGGCAATCCTGAACTGATTAGCCAAAAAACGTGCCGGATGCAAGGACATTACCCATTGGCTAATCCTAGTCGAGCAGACAACACTCACAAACGCTACTATCGTCGTCTGCGTCTCTCCATCAACATTATGTCTCTGCATCCGACTGTATGTATAACGATCACTCAATTTGTTGTCTATATGCGAAACTTTATGCTTACTGCCTATCATTACTACATAGTATATGATTCGGTGTTTTCAGCTGTGTCGTGTCAGTCGTCTTTGAAAGACGATAGACTCACAGAATTGTGTTACCTCATATCATTACTATAAAAAAGTCATCAGTTTGTTTCATAATATCCAGTAAAAACACGATAAAAATGACGCCTTCATTAGCATCTCAATATGCATCTCAAGAAAATTACATAAAGTGAGAAAGTTAATCTTACAAGGAGCAAAGCTGCTAATAAATCTTAGGCACCTTAATAGGGCTCATCTTTAATGCATTAAACTATAATTTATCATAACTGATCTTTTACAATACTATCATCAGATCGTAACCCAATCAAAATCATAGTATACATATAAATTCTTTACGTATATATAATAAAACTATGACCGATGAGAGGAAAAAAATGCAATCAATAAATCAAATCAATAAGTTAACGATGCTACAACAACAAAACTGTCATGTGTCGCCTCAAAATGCAACACAAAACAGTGTGAGTATACGCACAAGGAGTGTGTTTGAGAGAGACGATAACAATCAAATAATGAATAAAAATCAAGAAAGAACAAAAAATGACTAGAGCGACCTGCTTGAGGGAAGATTACATGAATGTGTCAGACACAAATCAATAGAGAAAAAAATCAATGACGTGTTACTAGTAAAGCACATTGAAAGACTCATCTTGTGATTGGTGCACAAACGATCTATGTATTTACTGCCTAGGTGCCGGGCTTCTGTGCGCACTTCGACGCTTCTTTTTTGCGTCACGCTGAAACACGTACGCTAATCACGTGAAATCGTGAACAGATACGTACGTAAACGGTAAATTTGTGTGTTTGTACGGCAACACCTAGACGCCCACGAACACCTTCACAAAAAATCGACAAATCGATAAATTCAACAACAACACATACACTATATTATCCATCACAACTTAAAAATGAGCAATCTATGAATGTCATGATTTGTGGAATGTGTTATACTGTAGCAACACAAACGCACTCAAATCTCTCAAATTAAATCAACGGAATGGTGACGAATTGTGACGGTAGTTACCACATTTTCAACAAGTATTAATACTATTATTAGATATTATTATTCTTCTTATCATCACTTATGACAGTTGAATAGTGAGCCTTAAAGCTGACGACCAGTGTTAGGAAGCCGAACAAACGTCACATTAGATTAGAGATCTTGGAGGAGGACTCATTTTTGTGGTCGAAGCACGAACTGAACTGAGAATGGAACCCGCGCGACAAAGGGAGTCAATCAGTGAGGCGAGAAGTATGGCCTCAAAGGCGTGAGCTGCGCCTGGACATCAATCACGTGGCACTAACAAGAGTTAGCGATAGCATGCACAAATCAGTTAGTCGAAGGCGGCACCATTACCGGATGACGAAGTTGGGCCGGTGTACGGTATTCGGAGACTAGAACGGCAAAGTGCTTCTCCAGAACCTGAAACATAGACCGTTGGCTTTTAGATAAATAACCAAAATATAAAAAAAGACGTGTACTAGTACTAAATAGATTCGATTTCGTCAAAGCTCGAGTCTGTCAACTTACTCGAATACTCAATACTACCCATATGCGCACCATCCTTCGAAATATTCGACTCCATGGTAAAATTTCAAATGTAGAAAACACTTAGCGCTTCACAAATGCGGAACTAGCACAAAAATGATGACTTAAAATGCTCAGATTTTCCAGTAAAAATCGCAGCAGCCTTATCTAAACTGATGCCAAACGATGCGCCAGTTTACGTAGACCCCGTCACTTCCACCCGAACGCATGCGGCTTCCTCCTTCCGTGGTGTGACCCTAAGAACCCTAAGAACGATTAGCCTCGCGAACTCATGGAGAGAGTACGCACCACACTTCCGTAGATTTCTCATGTATTTCGCGCGATTTCAATGGAAAATATATGTAAGTTCTGCTTCACCCACAGCCAACCGATTTCAGCTATGAATATGCGTTCTTCTAAATTGCGAACAAGCGTTTCCATGGGTGCCGCCTCTCGCCATTGTCTTGCAAACTCGAATCTCTTCGAGTTGCTTTAATACCAGTTTATTGTGGTGACTCGATAGTCGATTTGTCCATATACTGTAGTAACTGTTCGAATTAGAATTTTGAGTCTGTCAAGCCAAACTTCTGGCGCATGCTGGCTTTTGTTGTTCATGAAATTAAAGAGGTGACATCTGAATATCTCTGAACACATGCACACAGCAACCTTTGTTATTACCACCATTTTCGAGCAACTTGCTACCGAGGACCGCACGGCACCGTGCACTCCGTTGCGGCCCTGTGGTTGTATGCCACCCCTCACCAACCACAGCGGTATACATAAAATGTTACAAGCGGTCTTTAAACCCATTTCTAAACGTGTTTCGAAGCGAGATTTGGAACAGTTTGTCGAGCCGAGTGGACGCGTGAAGCCGTTGATCTTATCGATCGGACACGTCAAAACATGTTGGTCAACGCTGCAGCCGCGGCGACCGGCCAGCACTCACGCGGACCACTTCCCCCAAGTGGTCCGTGAACTAAACTTTCGGACTCTGTGAAAACGGGGTTTTCTACATTTTGTGCCCTTTGACGTACATCATTGGAATCAGCGTGAAAAGGAGGTCAAGAGTCTGTTGATATATACAACCCATAAAACGAGGTGACACGTTGTCTTTAACCAAAGCTATCGCGCAGTGGCGAAACGTACTGCCTCGTGCGGGCCTCAACAGCAAAACTTCCTGCAGGTGGAAAAAAAACTCGAGCACAAAAAAAAAGAAAGATGGTCTGGGATCCACTCGGAAATTCTCCAAGAAAAAAAAGTAAAATGCACGACGAAAACGTTTCTGCTCACCTGTCGACCGTGCTGATCCTGTGGGCTCATCTGCAGTGAGAGGGCAAAAGCTTGCGAGTCAAACGTGTCATCTTGAGCAATGAGAGCACCGTGAACACCACTATCGGTAAGATTACTGGCATATGCACCGAGACCTATCTCCTCCACCCATCGTTGTACTCGTTCGTTTGACCAAACCAACAAATCTAGATTGGCAGAAAAACTTTTGGAACAATCCTTGCTTAAAAAAAGACAGCTACAAAAAAGAAAAGAAGAAATAAATCAACTGATCATTTCGCTCTCCTCACCTCGGTTCACTGTTTCACAAGCCCGCCGCCTATCTTGGAGCGTCTTCCGATCATAATTCAGCTTCTTCAGGCACATAATACCGTATTGCAAGCTGGCTCTATGGAAATTATCCACCATACGCAAATGAGTCCTCAGATCACGCTTTGACAAATGCTCCAACATTCGTGCATCCAGAAGACATTCCATGAAGGCCGACCTTAAAAGAGACATTCGATCTTCCAGACATGCGTGTACATTTTTTCGTCTCCTTCAACTTGGGACACGCGAAATTTGAGCATATTAGATTACATGGATGGATTCAGAAATCCCAGAAAAAAAAGCAAATAATTAAAAAGTCCGCAAATCGAATTTCACTAGCCAGATATGAGTCTGAACGATCTCATCAAGAAGGTTTTGTTACTAGGAGCTGCAAGTTCACAGACAGCAAAAGCTATTGTGCAGAATGCAAAGCGGAAATCAAGAGGAGACTGAGATTGAAACGTACACCAGGAAAAAACAGCATAGTTACCATACCTATACTGCGCAAGGCCTAAACTTGGTAGCCATTCATTTCCTATCCACTCATGATTCATATCTCCGAACGCCAAAGTCATCCGCGCACATCGTGGAGCTGACGGTGAAGTTAAGGAGACCATTTCCTGAATGATAACGAATTCAGTTTAATATACTTACTACTTGCTTGACTTACTCAACCACATGGTACACCGGGTCAAAAATATCTCCTTTTTTGTGATGGAAGAACAGAGCAATTGCAATAAATTCAACAAGATTCACACCAGATCGATGTTCCCAAATATGATACAAAACTTGAACGTAACAAGTCTAACACTACCTGGATAGCAAGCCGTAGTTTCAACCGATGAAGTGGATTGCTAATCCCGATTTCTCGTTGGATCTCTTGATCACTCAAGGCCGACATAATGGCACCGGACTAGAAAACATTAGATGAAGATAGTCGGAACAAGAAGTGAATCCAACTTAAATTACCTTGACATTGGCTCGACAAGCTGCGACATACCAAGCTGGCATGCCTACCCATAGTTCCAGCCATGCTACTACTGTTGGTCCATTCCACAGCGCAAAGGGTGTTCGAGCTTTCATCGCCTCCAAACAAGAAAAAAGATAAATAAAGAAGATAATCTAACAACTGCAGACATGCATGTAGCATTCAAACAGAATAGGAGAAAATTCCAAGGAGTAACTCGAAAATATGAGGAAGGAATGAATCAACCATGAAGATGAAAAGAAAGAAGCCGAGATGAAAATTTTTCCCAACCCTGGTGATAGGAAAACACACTTTTCCTAACTTTGAACCCTGATACTCATTAATTTGCACTGGTTCAGACAATGAGACGGAGCAGGTGTGTGTGTGACAAAAACATGGAATTGAATGCAGGACCGCATCACCCGTTTATAAAAACAACGGCAATCCCTCCAAAATAAAAAGTCCGTTATGCGATTCAGATTTCGAGAAATTCACGAGCACAGAAGAGTTGTAGGGTAGAGAATCGTAAAATCCTATATAGTCTATTCCAAAAGCGATGACAGTTGAGTATTTGTGCCTATTGTCTGCCTTTCCCTCATATCTCCAAACACCACATATTTTTCTGCGTTCTTTCTTCTTCTAATATCTCTATTTGCCCGACGAGATGGGTCATGACACAGATATTTGCAATAACACTGTTATTCCTCATAAAAAAACTTATCAGTGAAGATTTGAAGTAAATCAAGAAGTTCGAAGAGAACGCAGAGACAAACGCAAATGTAGGGAAGTACATTGAAACAAAAACGAAATGTCAACAAAGTAGCATGGCATACCTCTTCTAACAACTCATGCTTTTTCTTTTTTCGCCTATCAAAGTCGCCATTCCGACCGGAACCATCATTTCCGGAGGAAATTTCGCTATCCGAATAGGCACCCGCATCTCTTCTAGACCAAATAGGTTTAATTGCACAAGAAAAAAAAACATAAAAAGAAAAGAAAAACGATGCAAAACATCCAACGCTTACCTATAAGCGTCACTTTGAGATTTCTTTTTATTGAATAACCGCCCTAACGTCTTGAGGCCTCCTGAGCTCGAAGAACGTTTCTTTTTCGTCGGGAATCCATCTGTAGACGATGCTACTGACGAAGCAGGGCTCATTCGGTCCGCTTCGTCAAAGCGACCCTTTAATGTAAAGCCATCGTAATGCTATTAGTTGAAAGGAGATGTTCATAGAGCAAATGCTCACTTGTAACTGTTGTTGAACGTGATCCAGACGTAATTGACGTCTCCTTGGCGTATAGTCCAAATCACCGACCATCGAATCATCAACGATCTGAACATCGCATCATTAATATCCAAACGATAAACTTATATGGGGAAGTAAAAGTTACCGGATGTCCGTACATGTCCATGTCCCTCGTCATATGTGAAGTTGACGCGTTCGCAGGCAACTAAAAACAAAAACTACTGACTATAGGATACGCCATGACAATGTATGTGTTAAAAGATGCATTATAGAAAATGGCGAAGCATTTGCAAACCAAAAGAGAAATAACGCTCACATTCAAATGTGAGTACATGGACAGCGCCATTTAAAGGAAAAAGAGTGCCATTTTCTTTTGAACAACAGGCGTAAACATGAGATTGGAAATGTTCAAAAATCGTATAAGAAGAATTCCCTGGATGTGTCAGCCACTCCGCCAATCAAACAGTAGGAAATTATAAACGTCTTACAGCCAAGCGGAAAACTCATGCTTTCTATTCTACTCCTTGCAGCCATTACTCCCTTCCTCAGTTATTTTAAAGATGCATAGGAGGCTACACTAACGCAGACCCGCGTACCATACACTAACGCAGACCCGCGTACCAAACTATGTATACCATAAAATTGATCGAGAATAAGAAGATTGATCTCATTGAGATGTGCGGATGCGCAGATAATCAGAGTGCCAAGACGCAGATGATGTGACGTGGCGTGCAGGTCTGTCACCTTGTTTATCGAGCACTTCAGGGAAATTCTTCATAAACACAGGTCTCTTCATGTTCAACGACTTTCTTGGCAAAAAAAAAATCGAACTTATGAAGGTTAATTTATATAACAAAAATTCTGGACAAACATGCTCTATCCGAAAAGCTCCTTCTAGTTCAGCATCCAGAAAGTGCTCGTTTGTCAGATAAAAAAAGGAGCAGCCGCAGAGATGAATAATGTGAGTGTAAAAAGATGTTACTGGAGTGTAAAGCTCGTAAAGTCAAGGTTTATCTTTTCCACTACGCAAAAACATTTATAGTACTTGCGCCAGCTTCTTTAAAATACATATTATTCTGGAGTGGAAAGCAAAAAAAAAAAGAAGAAGAAGAAAAAAGAAAACAAAGTGAGCAATGGAACGTTTAAATAACGCTAAACTGCTTACCGTATTGTATTTATTGATGAGGAAATCATGTTGAGGACTATTACGAGGAGTACTGCGGGCACTAAGATGATCCTCCATGTACTCGTTCCTTGCTCGGGACTCCAGATGTTCGGCTGCTCTTTCAGCGTGATGCTTTTCCTGCTGGATCATGCTAAAACGCGACAGGATTCGAATTCTGTATGCACTAATATCGAATAGAGGTAAAACCTAGTGCCAATTTTAAATATAAGTAGCAACAAAATTACTGGTCTTGATAGAACATGATAACCACGCAACTTTATAAATAACGACATTTTCGAACAGCATTCTGCAGCAAACTAAACGAACACGAACCGAATTTCGGAATTAATGGCATCCAGACGCTCCTGAAGCATCGAGGCTAGCACGTGAGCATCTTGCGGACCCTGAACAAGGGGAGAATTTGATACATGAGTGAAAACTGGAAAACTGAGAATGTATATGGGTAAACTCGCACTTGTTGAGGCATGGTGTTCATGAGCAGATCAGGCTGTTGAGAGGATTGTTTCGGGCCTGATCCTCGCTGCAACGTACTCCCGCCTCCCATATCCAGCATAGATGGAGAAGAGGAGAAAGCCTATATTATGGTTTACAAATGCAAAAGAAAAAAGTCAAAATAAGAAGAAGAAATCACCTGCTGGACATTGGCAAGAACATGCGCCTGCTGAAGGCGATCCCATTCTTGCTCATTAAGCGTTTGGACTTTGGTGGGGTCTTCCTGAAACGAGGAATAATGAAAGAACGAAAAAGCTTTAAAACAATCGAAGGATGCTGAGACAAGCTCTCAGTAGGAGGTATTGTTCCAGAGCTAGAAGAAAGAATTAATGGTGTAGGGGACAATTCCAACCTAGTCCCAAGACGCGATGACTGATAGCGAAAAAGAAAACCATCAAATGATAAAGTAATAAACATTCCCAACAAAAAAAATTGAAGTAACAGTAGGTGGTTTTTTTTTTGAAGGGATGAAAGAAAAGAGCTTAGAAATACGTAGGATAGCAATTTAAAGAAAAGAGTAACTGAGTAAAGCAGCGTGTGTATAGGAAACAAACCGCATATTTGTCTGATTAGTTATTTTCCTTGCTTTAATTTTCAGTGGGTGAATATTGGTGAGTGTGATAAAGATTTCATGAGTTGAAAGATTCAGCCATGATCAAAGTAAGGCAGAAAAGTAAAAGTAAAAAAGAAACGCAATAAGCATTCAACAACTGAATAAACAAAATTTGAAATTTGTACATGGATGCGAGAAGTAATACAGTCTGTCTCACGGGGAAAGATATTTGGAGAAACGTCAGAGAGAAAAACAGCGCGGCCAAATGCACAGGAATTAGAGAGAGTGAAGAGAAAAACAGGCAAATAAACGAATATCCAACCACTGACATATGGAAAAAAATCAAAACATGAAACTGACAATCCTCCCAGTTTTCAAAAATCACTGCAAATAATGGCAATTTCCAGAAAAAAAACCTCATCCCCGCAAAGTTATGGAACAGAAGCAGAAAACGTTATTCAGAAAAGTGTTGGTAAAATCCCTTATTGCTCTAAATTACCTGCAACGCAGCGATTCTGCCCTTATTTGGCCTCCGAATTCCAACGGTTGCATAGCCGGGAGGAGTAGAATTAGTGTAGGAACTCTGAGCAAACGGTTGTGGTACAACGGTTTGAGGTGATGGTGCAGCGATTCCGTTTGGAATAACCAAGGGAAGTGGTGGTGGAAGTACGGCGTGCATCCTGTAAAAAAAAAACTAATGTATGGAAAACCGAACAATTACATTCTGTGTCAATATGATCGCTGGACAGTGCACCCTAGAAGCGTGGCCGTATAGTGCGTTTCAACATGTGCGATAGTTGGGAAGACGGCAGAGAGAAAAGAACGGGGGAAAGTGTGCAGCAACTGGAGAGGAATGAGAGAAAAGCAGGTTATCCGCACGGTTTCTCAATTATTGCCGCACTTAGAACAGACTGTGCCTATTCGACACCCTCTTGCCACATTTTTTTTTCTCTTCTAGGTCCCGTCGCGATTCTAGGCTGCAGAATCCGAAGATTATTTTAAAACAGACTGTATGTAAAAATAAGACAAGTTCAAAGTGAAATGTGTGCGAAAGTGAAGGAGTTCCATGGAGCTTCATAGAGCTTTTTTCGGAAGATTTTTTATCCTAATGATTTTTTAACCTTTAAGAAAAACGGAAGGAAAAGAGAACATCTGTCGACAGAAAAAAGAAACAAAAGAAAGAGGAGGAAGGAGGAACACACCTTGAATGGAACTGTGCTGTCCGAGTGTTGTACAACTGCTGGCGAAGTGCTTCAATCTCCTGCCGAAGGGCATCATTGTCACGCTGAAGACGTTCCTTCGTTCGTTCAGCCTGGAAATTACGAACATGAGTGACAATCCTTTTCCTTATTTAGCATGCATAAAAAGGAGCAGCAAGGGAATATAGCAGGAATCGCAGAAAGACGTTCAAATGGGGGAGATGTAAGAAGCTCCTACATCCTACTAGAAAGGAAAATGATGAAAAGCAAAGTTAATGAAAAAGCAAAGCACATTTTGAGCTCAGACAGTTTCCAAATACCGTGAAAACAACTGAATCTCAAAAATGCTAATAACCAAACCTGTTTACAGACCTGATCGTAGATTTTCTTAGTATTCTCCAACTGTTGCGTTAGACGATTCTTATCATCCAACGCTTGCATACGTTCTTTCAAATGCAATTGTAACCGATCGTTCGACTCGGATAGAAGCTTAAGAATAGAATTACTCAATGTAAATACTTGTTGTGAGTTGTACATTACTAGTAATCACCTTGTCAACGGTGCTACTCAATCGCTGGCTATGTTCCTCATTCATCTTCTCCCTTTGGACAGCTCTTTCCAGCTCAGCTGATGATTCCAGGGCTTGTCGTTCTAACCGTTGAACTCGTTCCTCCGCAGACAGTTGCTTCTAAAAAATGATGTTTCATTAGAGATGAGAGTTTCTTTGACATAGCCCTTCTCGAAACGATAGACGGATTTGTGGCTGCGGTATCGCGGCAAGATCTGAACGAGAGATGCTGAGGGAGCATGTTCCAAATGAGAGGGTTAAAGGCAGCAGGAGCTGAAATTCTCGTCTCTGAGCTGAGCTGCGCGTGGTGAAGTACAGACTCAACACATCATAAATGTGAAACGAACACAGATAATGATGGCTTACCTGCAGAGAAAATGGAACATTCGTCGCGAACACGATTGGCCGTGTTCGTGCGCGGACGAGTTTTCCGCGGCGCGAAAGCCATCGCGGCGCGTGGTTAGGCCGAGTCCCGCCATGAAACCCTGTGAATTGAATGCATTTCGTTTTTCCTTTGCGCCAAACCACGCACCGCAATGGCTTCTGCGCCGGGGAAAACTCGTCCGCGCGCGAACACGGCCAGGCGTGTTCGCGACGAATGTTCCATTCTCTCTGCAGGTAAGCCATCATTGTCTGTGTTCGTTTCACATTTATGATGTGCTGAGTCTGCACTTCATCACCCACAGCTCAGCTCGGAGTCGAGGATTTCAGCTCCTGCTGCCTTTAAGCAGGTCCTGCAACGATTCTGCGGCCGCGACATTGTGAGACCACACGCGGGTGTGGGACGTTACACCTGCGCATGAAGGCGCGACCCATAGCTGTGATTGGCCATTTCGACGATTTGACTAATCACAGAGCTGGGCCACCCCGCCCTCGCCAGGTATAACGCTCCACACTCACTACACGCACAATCCGTTTATCTTCTTGACAAAAACTATGGAGTGAGTGGACGTCGTATGGCGGTAACCCATCCGCTGCCTCGAGAAGGACACCACGTAATCGCGCCGCGCGCGCCGGAACCAATGTCTTCTGCCGCTGTTATGCACTTCTAGCAGCTTTTTACCCGATTTTAAGGATTTTCGGCCAAATCTGAAAGAAAAGCGCCTAGAAATAGCATTCTGGCAACATCAATCCCGGCGTGCGCGGCGCGGATGCGCGGCCTCCTCGGGGCCGCAGATGGGCCACCGCCATCGACGTCCACTGTAGCCGCTGATTCATTTTCAAATTAATAGATCCCGCCAAAAAAGTGAATTAACGTTTCCCGTCGCACAACATCAATGGGTTCAACATTTCATGTGCAGCAAAATGAAAAACGGCTGCTAAAAATTGTCGGTAGTTCTAGACCAACTATTCTTATCTATTTATACTATCTACTCATGTTGACCTCACTTAATAATGAAAAACACAAACCTGCTCAGCAGCAGTGAGTGCCTCCATACGTTGTTGTAACTCGGCCTCGACAGATGGTAGAGACTCAGCCTTTTTGAGGCTTTGAGCAAGTTGCTTTTCAGCTAGTTCAAGTCGTTCTTGCAGTGAACGCACTTTCTCCTCATTTAACCGTACAGCTGCATCTTTGTTGGCCAGCTGAAAAAAGTGATTTTACTTACATGTAGAGGGCACATTGCAGATTTATTTCACTTTACAGAAATTGAAAAAAAAAACATTTAAAATCACTGGACGAATAATTCTGATGGATATTTATGGAGAAAAGTGACATCATACATATGCCTTTCTCATCAATACTGCTTACACGCTGTTAATCTCAACAATCTTGCGTACTGGATGTGTACAAAATTCCTACAGAAATACCAAGAAGGTGGTAGGTATAACTCTGATAACCGTGCAGCATGAACGCAGCCCAAACGGCGTAATTGTTCGAGTAGAACCCTGGCAGGAACGGTTCCCAGTTGCTGCCATTCTTCCCTTGATTGCTGCCGTTCCTCAGCAGCTGCTGCTAAAGGGCCGACAGCTTGAGCAGTAGTTGAGGGGAGGATGGCAACAACTGACAACCGTTGCTGCTAGGGTTTCTACTCGAACCATCACGTCTCGGCCTGCGTTCGTGCTGCACAGTTATCAGAGAATCTATTCCAAACGCTACAAAAGTTGAGAAACCATGCGAACAGTCTGCTTTTTTCTCATTCCTCTTCAATTGCTGGAAACTCTTTTTCTTTTTCCTCTCTGCTGTCGTTCAGACTACCGTCAATGGTGAAACGCACTATACCGTCACGTTGGTTCACATCTAATATGTTAAAGAATGCGATTACGCGTCCAGTAGAATAGTGGTTGTGCCCTTTATACACTATCCATGGAATACGTACAATTTTGAACTAGATCGCTAAAACTCTCGTCACTAAAGTTTTTGTACGTTGCTAAATTCTCAGCCAGCAGCTGTATTCAAATTAAGAAAACATGGTTATGCGTCAAACTCGGTTCTGATTGCAGCCTTGACCCCCAGAGTTGGACATAACTGATGAAGTAGATAATTCAGTACTTGATTGGCTCGTACCACTCTGCCACAAACTTGTGATGTCTAAGGCTCCAACATTCGAATTTGAGTCTCATCCGATCCCAAGGTTTTCAAAACACACATATGAATGAGTGAGTAAAAAAAACATGCTGGGGCTCAAACCGAATCTCTATACAAGTTTTCGTTCTAAGGCCTTATCAAACCTAAGAGAAACAACATGGACTTTTAAGAAAACTGCTTTTGCTCATAGCAGGAAAAATCGCGTAGGGTTGGTAGAGAGATTCTGCTCCTTGCTTCAGATCTTCTGTCAAATCTCTCGTAGCTTATTTGAAGTGTAGAAAGTCAATGACTAACTGCGACTAGCGATATCCATGAAATGCATTTCCCTCTCGGATTTTCCTACTTTTTTTCATCAATCACGACTATTTTGTTCGTACAAGCAGTTTAACTTCCCTTACTTCGTGCTACTCTTTACTTTGCAAGTTCTATTGAGTTTCACATCACTTTTAATCCATGTAACAATAAGCTACTATTTAAGATCGAATTTTCGGATTATTTTTTTTCTCACCGTCAAAATCCCCCTGACTCTTTCAAGCCCTGCTTCGTCGCAACGACTTCACACGAAAACTCACTTATACAATAGTGATAATTAAGCATGATATTTATCAAATCACAAAAAAATGAGAGGATTATAAAATTAATGCTATAGTCCCTCCAGAAAAAGACGATAGTTGAGTATTTGCGCCTGTTCTCCAGTTCTCGTCTGCCACTCCGAATAAAACACTATTTCTCGGGTTCTCTCTTTTTCTAATTTCTTCACAACTATATTCCCCCGTGAAACACACTATAATTGCGCAAAGTTTTATACCGCTATCCGACCTCTGTTAGAAGTGACAGCGCGCTGCTGAATCAGACACGGCTCTTTATATGCGACTACCACTCGGAGCTAAAGCTAGAATGCAATCCTCTCACCTGCATACCCTCGCAAGACAACGATACACGACAAAAAAACCGTTCGTGGGAAAGCTCCCTTCCATTACAATGGGAAGGACCCCGCTCGCAGGGGAAATCACAAAAAAAAGTCAGCAGAGCGGGCAACAGAGCGAGTAATGAGTGTGAGGTTTGCCTCTATTATGCTACAGTTGCTCCAATTGCGAAAAGAAAACGTTACCCAAATTTAGGCGCTGTACTTCACTCCCAAATTACCCACCTATTTGAAGCCAGCGTTGGCGGTCTTATAATAAAAGCCATTTCGCCCTTGTTTACATGCTCCCCACACACCGATCTCAAATTTCTCAATGCTTACATTCATTGAATATTCGCCGCACGCCATAACGAAACGATGTGACGACTAGCTGTTGAATATGAACAAGAAAAAAAAATAAGAACAAAATGAAATAAAAATATTGTGGGGACGATTTGTTAGCAGTTCTTTATATATAGCTGTGAAAAAATTGCCTGATGCTCAAGTTTGTCGTTCAAGTCGCGTATGCATGTCGCCTCCCTTTGCGCCGACAGAAAACGACTTTCCAACGTCGAAATTCGAGCCTCCTGGTCGTTGCGTTGTGCTTCTGCCTGAAAATGGACGGCAATGCACTAAATCGGAATGGGTCGTCTGTACTTCTGCGAATAGCTGGCGCACGACTTCAGTGCTTGGACTCATGCGATATGAGCGTGGGAAAACTGCGCGCTTCTCATGGACGTGCGATTGACGATGATCAGGTGGATGGATGCCCTTCCGCACAAACATCCGCATAAAAAAGCTTCCACCACAGACAGCTTTGATGGTGGCGGGGGTGGTGTCTCGTCGAAAACAAAAACAACGAAAGCAACCACATCCGGTCAAGCTGCACGTCACTCACCTCATGTAATTGATTCTTCACTTTCGTCAGTTGTTCCTGACATGCATGAGTGTCCTTTTGAGCAGCCGATAGTTGGGCTTCCAATTCAGAATTTCTGCACGGACAAATATCAGTGAGATTGACTCACAGGCAAAGTAAAAAAAAATGGCAATGTATTAGCAGCAAACCTCGCACTAAGTTCTTGAACTTGCTTAAGGCTGTTTGTCAGTTCGACTTTCATTCGCTCACAGGCTTCTTGCATTTCGACAAGGCGTGCAGCCGATTCGCTACTCAATGCGCCATTCGTCTTCTGGCCTTTGGCCTTAAAAAACGCAATAAGTACGGAATAAATCTATCGGCACACGTTAATTGGGTTGAAAATTAAGCAATTCTAATGGAAGTCCATCTACAGTATCATTACTAATGTGGCCTAATTGCACATTGCAGGGCTGCCTCAAGATATTGCTTAGAACACATTCGCAATAAAAGTTACATCGATGTGATGATCGAAGATTCCTAGGAGCAGAGTTATTTACAGGATAGAGGCAGAAATGATGTGAATGAGCCTAGATCCATGTCGAGTAAGCTACTTTCGAGAAGTTCGAGAGAGAGAGAGAGAGAGAGAGAGAGAGAGAGAGAGAGAGCAATAAAGAGCGACATTTTCAAGTCGGTATATGAAAAAAGCAGGTTCGGTACTTTCGCCAACAGTGACTAGCCAGTTGGTTAGCAATGAAAATCCGAGAATGCAGTACGAACTACGCAAGCTATACTCCCGCTCGGTTGATGTGCTCAGAAACTTCGAAATGTCAGAAAAATCGAGAAAATGGCAGCAATATGCGTTGGAAAATCACTACAAACAGAGAATAAAACTATTGGTTTCCAAGCAAGGTATACATTAAGATATTTCGGAACACAACAACTTTTACGGCGAACAGGCAAAAAATCCCACGTCATCAGCGTAGTGGTACTGTAAAACTCAACCATCGCTCTGTTAATTATTTCCACCACATCTCTACCTGTGCCTCCTCAGCCTCAGCAGCGACCATGGCAAGCCGGGCTTTGAGTCCTGAATTCTCTTCACCCTTGGATGTGAGCTCTTCTTCTAACGTCGCTACTCGTTCCATAGCAACTCGTAAGCGTTCCCTAACCTAAAAAAACACCTCTGCTGCTTTGTGAATACTCCCTGGAATGTGGTAAAATTATACCATACCTTTTCATCTAGTGCTTTGTGGTGCTCGAACAAACTTTTCAAAGCCTTTAGTACTTCTACTTCTGAAGAAACCTAAAGGAAGAACAAGTGAGTTGCAGTTTTAAGAATGTGGAGGGGATCTTCTATCCCTTACCCCAGCTGGGCTTTGAGCTTGTCGTTTCATCACGGTAACTCGTAATGACCTCTCGTGCCTAGAGACAAGACATTCCAGATGTTCTAGTAACAATCTGGTGTTGTTTCGTTCGGCCTAAACATATGTGGATAGAGAAAAAGAAGCAGCTAGAAAGAGTTATGACATGATGAATGTCGGGAAAGCGGGCAGGCTTGCCGAACTTGCCTTGAGTTCGACGATTTCCTCATCTTTTTCCAGTAACTGCT
This sequence comes from Ancylostoma caninum, assembly GCA_037903475.1. NCBI lineage: Eukaryota > Metazoa > Nematoda > Chromadorea > Rhabditida > Ancylostomatidae > Ancylostoma > Ancylostoma caninum. The sequence continues at coordinate 3,522,503 of JBAJFG010000492.1, read as the reverse complement.
CGCGGATCTGGACAAGCTCTTTTGTCATCGACTGCAGTTCCTGGAATGAGTGTTTCTTTTTTCGGCTTGTCCTTGTCAGCTGAATGTCCTTTTAACCAAGGCCAAAATCGCTACACCGATTCATTGTGAAAAACTGCCAAGACGTAATTTTGGCGGAGAAAAGTCCTAATCACGTAAAATTGGTTATAGATTCATATACCCTTGCCAACCAGCTTACTGAACACCTTACAGACAGTACTGAAGAACAACCCGGTAGGCGTTCAAGAAGGCGACGTAGCCGGAACGAACCGCGTTCGAAGCTGCCACCACTTGGACAGCGTCATCGGCGGATGCATCACCAGACATCGCTCATTGTCGTGGAATATTGGTCGGATGAGGTCGGCTGGAGGGTCGTGAGAGGAGGGACAAACCGCTGTCTATTACCTAGCCAGCGAATGGCCGGAGTCAATAAGGAGTGCGCCTCACGGGCTAATAAGACGCCGCAGTAGCACACACACACATACATAGACACGCTCATACACTACATACGTCTAAACAACATCAGCAAAGTCCTGGCCGAAATTGGGAAGATCATGGTGACTGAGACGGGCGCTGCTGCAGTGGCGCCATCTCGCCGTCTCCGGCGACGTCACTCCACCTCGTCGCGGTGAAGTCCATCCGCTGGCACCGCCGTCGCCGGCTGCATCCGCTGCCAGCAACGTACGACTCCGAACTCTAATGACGTAATGGATGTAGTCAGTGCAGGACTTTCTCGTTTCTCCATTTTCAATTAATTCTTTTGCACTCGTACATACCTCTTCTCTCGCCTTTCGGGTAAAATTAACTAGCTTCCAAAACAACGCGCATCACACACATGCCACACACATAGCTCACGCCACTCAAATGAACAAATGCGAGTAATCACAACAACGAGCGGACGGGTGGCACTTACATTCGGTAAATGTTGCGTGTGCATTTCGAACTGACGTCGCAGGCTCTCCTTCTCTTTCTCGAGGTCGCGAACTCGTTGGTTGCTCTCTTCCACTTGACGCTTGTACTGCTCCAGCTGTTCTTGTAACTTGTCGCGATCCTCGAGCATGTTGACCATGAGCTGGAAAATTTAGAAAAATGTCAAAAAGATAACTCTAAGAAAAAAGAATAATAAAGGGAGAATGGGACGCCCTTGGATTAAAAAAAAAGGAACAATAGTATGGACATCTTCAGCTGAAACGCATATGTTCTATAAAGACAGCAGTCTTCACAGCTCATTGGGACAAAATGGAACTGAACCGCCCACCTGCTCGATGTTAGCATCATGAGAGTGATCATCGTTGGTCGTGACGTTGTCGACACCATCTTCGCTGATCGTCGGCATCACATCGCACATCATCGCACCATTATTCCAACTCATCGCCCTAAATTACCAGTTCACTCGTAGGGCTCACTTCCAATTTTCAAAGCAGAAATTAATAAGAGAATCGCAGCACATTTGTTGAGCTAGAACTTGATTGTTTTTACATTTTTCTTTGCTCAAAACAGCAAGCAATTACATAACAGCAACCAAAAATCACACAATCCCCACTCGGTGAGCTAGAAGAAAACGGCCAAAGAAAAATTAATGTTCTCAAAAGTAGGGGGTTTTTACTTCTCGAAATGTGACATCTGTCAAATGCCTTACGTTTGCTCAAACATTTCACGAAATTTATATCTGAAAACAGCATTTGCACTGAACCGCGGACAACGCTCATGAAAAATTCAAAATTCACGTGCAAACACTTCGTATAATCGGAATGTAAAACCAAAATCACGTTTTGCTATTTCGTACTACTAATTATGGTAATAGTGGGCATTGACAATAACAAGTTCGTCCTTACAATACTGTGATCGCATCTATTACTTTGATAATATATGTCATATGTGCAACATCATGAAACCTGAATTTCTGACTTCATCAATTCTATATAATTTGCCGTATTCACACAGAAGTCAGCTATTACAACAACAAGAAGAAATATTCAAGTTTCCTTAACTATGTCCTTCACTATTTTCGGTAGATCTTTCTTACTTTTTAGGCTACAGTACATTTTTCCACATATTAAGACCTCTAAAGTCCAACTGTCATCAGTGCACTTCTAATCTGCATTGAATTATTGCTCCCTCATAGCAAATGAGTAAGCAAATATCATAATGCCCAAGTTGGAACGAGCAGCCCTTGTTGCAGTAGTTCGCAGGGCATAAGACATAAATGTTGTTTGCTTGCTTTCGTTTTCGCATACAATACTGGTTTGAGAAATGACCTAAAAAGAAAACAAATAGAGGTACTAATGACTGCATACTTGCGATATGCAACATAAAAACTTTCTAAGTGAACACTGCCTTCAATATCTGTGAAAAAAAACGAAAATACTGATCTCCTGGAAAGATACGTCAAAATGTCCCAGCAAGCAAATGGATCTATGATAGGAAGAATTTTTTATACAGGCCACAACAGATACTGTTTCGTGTCAAATTTCCAGTTCATTTTCCTGGGCGAATAACACAATAACAACAATTTTAACTCTAAGCGAGCAAAAAAAATCGTAAAATGCTAGCCTATGGAGCCAAGTAAATTGGTATAGAAAGCCAGTGCCAATTAGCGTGTCATGAACTAAAAATTGCTACGTAGCTCATTTACTCCATTTTTTTTTAACCCAATGAACACGCGTGCCATTTCTACAAGGTCATCCTCGACGGACGACAGTGTTGGCAGTTCTGGATCGCGACACAGTGGGTAAATCTTATTATTAATTTTAAACAGTTCACCAATAAGAAAGAGCAAGCTCCTACAATAAATCCTGCAAGAAATAGAGTTTAGTACCTCCCCCCTCATTACCCGAAATATAGTGACAACCTAAGCTAATATTGTGGCCCTGGTGAACTACAGTTGAGCACAGCTTTTCAGGAAAAAGCAAGGTGATCCAGTTGACTCTTTTAGGTCACTACGCTCAGCTAACTAATGTGATCTGCGCGATCTACTCGTTTCAGTTCAGCTCACTGAAAAAACGTGGGTGGTCCATATGGCTCTCACTATGGACAGCGAAACAATGTGACCTACTTGATCTACACTATCCAGCCCAGCATATAAAAACTGGTGGTCCATTCGACCCAATGAATCAAACAGCTCATATGATCTATTTGATCTACCTCATTCAGTTCAGCTTGCTTAAAAAACCTAGGTGGTCCGTTCAATTCTGTATACTTTATTGAACAGCTCACTAGGGCAAGTCAGTGTTCTACTTCGTCCAAATCAAAGTGCAAAAAACTATGGGTGGCCCACTCGACTACATCATCTACTAAAATCAGTTAACAAACGCGAACTAGTGCCCTACATCACACAGTTCAGTTAGCAAAGTTACCGTAGGTGCATTGAAATCCTTGTGAATGCGAGAGAGCAGCTAATTGTCGAACTACAACGAAGAAGTAAGAAAAAAGTAAGAACCTGCGCGCACATGTTCCTTGACTATAATCGCGCACGAAAATTGCTCATTGCACCACTGTGCTTTCGTACATTGTTCGCTCCATTGTGCTTTCATTACATACAACGCGAACGAATGAAGGTTCGCCGCTGTAACGCATTCGTCGGATCGCCGCGATGAGAACGCGTCTGCACACCTCAACAAGTGCTCGGGAACCAGCTAATTGAATATTCATGGGTTCTGCTAAATCGCAACCTAAATCCATTCAATGCCTGCAGATTTCTTCAATCATGTTTGCGACTGTATGTGCTTACGATGCAATGAGAAGCAATTATTCTCAAACGAGAGTTTATGCACGAGGATGACGCCGTAATACAAGAAAAAGAATCAGATGCTTACGTCGAATGAAGATTGGACGTCCGGGTTTATGAGCGATGTGGGACTGGTTACTTCATCGCTATGATGACGATGTCGGACGTGGGCGTTCAGCCGAGGGTAAAACGCTGAAACAACGAGGGCCTTCACTAGTCGGTGAAGATTCGGAGACGCTGTTTCAGTCGGCGAACAAAGGCAGGCTGTTACTGTATTGTGAACAAAAACGCGAGAAGAATTCGATGACTTCAACGATAAACGAAACAGTACGGTTTGATTGATAGTTTAAACAACAGTTCGAGAAAAAAACCGTTATAAAACAATGTTTAACCATCTTCACCTATTTCAAACATGTTTTTTTATATGCAGAACCTCAGCCTGGCATTTCAAGGTTTGAGGAAGTTGATAGGGCGGAACGGCAGTGCCAGCTCAAACCCGACAGCTAGGAAGAAAGCAGGGAAAAAGACGTGTCACAACATTGGAAGCAGAGAAACCCAAAGATGTTACAAGAAGCACCGCTTCTCGTCAAATTTTCTTTTGATCAAAACGCTACAGTCTCACAGAAATCAGGGATTCAGAAAATTTGGAGCAGAAGGTAGCAGTAATTGACGAGATGAGTTACATTACTTGGATCTACAAAGTCTACTAAGAGGGACCAGTGCATGAATTTAATAAAGCTTACATTACATGGTAAACAAAGTAAACGCACCATATGGGACTTACGATTTCGCATTGAGCACGAATAGGAACAGTTGTGCTATTACATGAAATGAGAGCTCAAGATCCACCAAATAATCGCAAAACATTGTAGTACGCTATCTTCATACTTGTTAATCATGCCGGCTGACAAGTTTTTCCCGAGTTTCTTTGATAGTTTTTTTTTTTCAGAGAAAGCTTACTAAACGAATGACCAATAGGAAGAGAAACTGAGAGAAAACAAGGCAGAAAACACATAATGCAATTCTGATCATACTACTGCCACACATTTGACAATGACAGAATTGATTTAGAAGCGTTAATATATTCCTCAGGAGGGCCATTTATTCATAATATTCAGGCTAGCCTTCAGCGCATGTGGAAGGAAAAAGGAAAATGGATTATCCTTCTCGAACATCGAGAAATGTGAATATAGAGGAGGGGAACGTATAATAATGTAAAGGAAAAAGATAGACAGAAGGGTGAAACAATAGCTGAACGCATTCTTATTGTCCTTGCTTAGAATGCCAGACTGAATAAGAGCAAAAATGTATAGAATTCTGGAAAGAGTCCCGTATAGCGCTGAACATAGAATTTATCGGATATCCGCAACATCTCCGCAATGTGTAGGCTAATCCACGGACAAATGAGAATACGTATGGCAGGAAATATCCGCCATCCAGCTGCCACAGCGCAAAACTACCTAAACATGTTGAAGTGGTATGGAAGAAGATACGGAAGAGTGGTGAGCGCGTAGAAAATTAGCTGCTAATTAGCTGCAGGCGTATAAGAGGAGAGTGACGAAAGCAAATCTGTGGAAGTTCTGAGTATTCGGCTGGCAACCTCACGGCGCCAAGAATGAGTGGCGATGAAAAACGCGGAAACGTGTGCTGAATCATGCGGCGGGCGCTGAATGGCGCCCACACCGAGCGTCACAAAGCGCCGGCTATCCGCAACGCTGAGCTGCTGCGGCTAGTCAGCGGTCAGCGGAGTGCCGTCCCTCGGACATAACACACATACTTGCATCGATCGCAGCCAGGCCACACACACAGACAGACACACATACACACAGACATTGAGGCAAGCCAGCAGGGATCAGTCGTCCGACCCTCCCTCGCTCGTGATCACTCCTTACACTCGAATGACTCGCCATAAAACCCGACTCACTGAGAGCAATCAAGGTATTTGTTCGGATGCAAAAACCGCATCGCATTAGTAACATCATCGAAGAAGAAAATGGCGACTGGGTTAGATAGCCGAATATGTGAATGGAGGAGGTCCTGATCCCACCTTCCTCTTGGAATAATCCACAATAAAGCGGTCTAGCGAAGTGTTAGCACGAATATAACCAGTAGTTAATGGAGCGCAAAGAGACTGTAAACAAGGATATGTTTCTCTGGACTGCAGAGAAACGCTTCCGTTTACTGAGTATGTATGTAAACGATAGCATTACTGACATGTATTCAACAAAGAAAAAAGCCATTGAACAATCCATCACTGACTGACAGTTGTCGGCTAAAACTACGACAGCACACACAACCCGCAACAATATCGTTTCATACATCTAAGTGGAGTAAGTGGACAGAAGGGTTCCGGAATACTCTGATCCACGAACAATGGTCTGAGAGCGTTGGAGACAAGGTGAAAAACAAAACATAATAGAAAAAAAAAGGTTCACATGCAATTTCTACAAGTAAGAATTTCGTTGAAGAGAACGATGAACAAGCAACTTTAGAAACCAGGTCCTAAATCTGATTTTCATCACGAATAAACGAAATTCTCTTCAGAGATGAACTCGAAATAACAACAAAGAAGAAAAACTGTCAAATAACAATCCAAAACTCCATAGCATTTTCCTGGTGTCATAGAGATGGTGAGAAACAACTGCAGTGAGTGCACGCCAATACCAGACTAGGGGAGGATTTAAAAGCTGCCTCAAACGTCTGAAGGGTTCTCGAGGATTAACCTTGAAATACTGGAGTTTTCGAGGCTCCGCCAGCTCTTTCACTTTGTCAAAAACTATCAACAAAGTACGTTCAGATAAGACAAGAAAGTGGTATATGATAGCGCAGATGAAGCTAGAAAAGCAGGTAAATTAGCAAAATTTCACATAAAACGACCATTATCACGATTTAACTTGGAAAATTATAATATCAACACAGTCAGAAGTCAATTCACAAAGCAGAAGAGTAAACTATACCCTAAAAACACTCTCAAAAGGTGAAAAATCAGCTGTAAACTGCGGGAGAGAAAATATTGAGCTCTACGAACGCTTTAAAATCGACTGAAAAAAACTCCCAGTAGACTATAAACATGTGATTAGTTATCACAGTAGTACTAGACAACGTAATAATAGAGAAAAAGCTTCCCAGCTTACAATGACCTGCAAATTGCGCATGCAGAATCCCGGTATAATCGGATATCGTTGCGGTGACCGCATCGCGGCCGCGCGCAGCATTAGTGGGTGGCGGGACCACCCAGGAGCGTTGCACTCACGTCTCTTCTGAAGGATTTTAACTAGTTATTCTGAAGAGATAAAGGGAAGATTTTGCTCAGGTTTTGTTCACAAGAAGCTGTCACATAGGAGGAATTTCTTAGAAGTTTCATTGATGGCGTATTGAGGTTAGTAAGAGAGTAAGAGTGAGAGAATGTTAAAATTTTATTGTGCACTTTCATTCCATTACCAAAATTGGTGGTGCGGTTATGCGAGACCGACTGGATCCTTTGGCTAGTGAGGGAGGAGTTGGATAGGGCTCAGTTATGAGGTACGCAATGCATGCAGGCAGGCTCTGAAATGCATGGAGAATGTCGAGCGATGAGGAATAGCGGAAAAAACGATGCTGTTCGCAGCGTTTCAAATTTCTGCGTGCTATTTGGAGTCAATCCAAGAAGGATTGGCACAAAAAGTAATTCTTGGATGCTGCAACAAGTAGCTTACTTTAGCTTAGCTCAATCCAAACCGTATCTAACCTACCGTTTAAGGGGGTGTACTAGCTCGGCAACGGAGTGTATTTAAATGGATTAAGACCTTGCCACAGAAAAAGTGTAAGTTTAGTAATTTGGATCCATATAGATAAAGCAGCGATAATATGTCGATGTTCTCAGCACTCCAGTTCCTTTCGTTATCCGTTCTAGTCGCTGATGCCAGCATCAGCGACTAGAAAAAAAGCTCTATCCATATAAAAACTCATTAATTCGCTTCCGTTCGACTTCACATCGTTGTGAAGCAATCCAAGAGCGACGTTCGTGTCCTATAGGACAATGAAAGTGCTTTCACTGAGAGAAAAAAAATCTGCACTTACACATGTTAAACCCGTGATGATGGAGTCGTAAGAGATGTTTTTGCTGACATGGCGGAGAATCTCGTTGAAAATCTTATTATAGTTTCCAGAAATGCTTGAAGGACTTCTCGCTAGAGAATACTGCTCTTCCGTTGATTGCGTACATCTGTCACTTACTACAGTCATTGCACTGACACTGAATCTAATTGGAGTGACGCGATTAATGTTATCTGATCGTCTCACCCAAGTGTCTTTGTGGACAGTAGTAGATGAGCGAAACATCACGATAACCTTCTGGTGAGAAAGCCAGACGAATACGGAACTCTGTAACGTTTCTTTGGGAATATTCACAGCACAACTTTTTATAAGGCACCACCACAGACGATACACAGGATGGTGGCCTAGAATTATATTCAGGATGCATTTTTCGAATAATAAGAAGGAAAAAATTGTTACATTGACTAGCATATATAGAACACTCCGGTGCAGAACCTCAATCACATTCGTGGCTATCTTGGGAGTGTCGCTTCATGAACATTTTTTCGCCAATGTAAGAACGCGCGAAAATTAACTCCTGATACACGAGAGGAGGACCATGGAGCTGATCGCCAGTCATTTCATTAGGCGACTAAAAGGTGATTGTGCAGGTGCCATTATCCGACTATCTGTATCCTCTCCATGAATGGAGACTCTCTCATCGTTGGCTCTAAGGAGAAAACTGGCAAGAAGGGCAAAGATAAAAAGTCTGTTATATTTTCATGCTCACCGTAGAATCTCTTGTTTCTCTGCATACCGTCGAGAGCGTTCGTCGAAAGCAGCACCGTCGACAGCTTAGCTCATTATCTTATTACATGTTTTTGTAATTTCATTCACCATTTACTTCTGCTTTCGTTATGACATCCCAAAGTTTGGACGAACCTATTTTTATTTTTTACTGTTTTTTTTGCTCCAGTCTTTTTCTCCTTCAGGCTTCTCTATTTTACTGATAACTACAAAGGCCTCATGCTTTCAACTCACAAGAGAAGAATACTTGGTCGGAGTGGGCATTCGTGATTCGATGTGGAGCACTATATCCAGTTGACGAAGCTGACCTCGGATCCATTGCACAAATTTCCTGTTACGTTCTTTATAATGAGTTAAACCCATTTTTACTGCTCACATTTAACATGAAGCATGCTGGGTCGAAGCCGTGCTTGGTAGCTGTTTCAATGCATTTAAACTACGTTTTGCTTTTCAAGAGAACAAGGGCCTAGTTCGTGTGCTACTGATAAAGCTGCCTTACCCCGGTTTGAGCTCGTATGAGAACCGTACTTGAGGAAAGTCTAGGGAAGGTGTATCCCACGACAGAGAACCTCTCAGGAAATTTGGGCAAACCGAGTCGTGATCAGCTTTGAAAACTGCATATGCTTACTAGCTAACTTCAATGTTTTTCTACCACATACCACAAAGAAATGCTCAGGTTCTATGACAAGAGGACATGGAGTTTGCACTTGATAGCGCAGATTGAATTACGAAAGGCCGCTCCGATCAAGTATCCTTTATCAGTTTCCTAATGAGGAGAAGGTATGGTCTATTAGCTCACAGAGGCGCCTGATCTGACATTGTCTGCAATTACGACTTTGCCTGCAGAATGCGTCTGGAAGGATATTTTAGCGGATGGCTGTGGGGAAACATTAGAATGGAAGGAACCACACCATATGGATATCAAAAAAGTGCAAAAAATAGATCAGTTAGCCGAAAAATGGTGAAGTCGTAGTTGCGGACAAAGTCAGATCGGGCGCCCTCTGTGAGCTAATAGACTGTACTGTCTGTTCCAAAAATCAGAGCAATTCAATGTGTTTTGTTTAATTACACAGAGCGCATTTTATCACACGCTTAATCATGGAAATTGGCGCTATCAATCGACGATCAATAGCTGGAAGCGCGCCAAAACACATCTCGTCTATAACAACGTGGCGAGACTTACCTCATCTTGGCGGATGGCAAAGTGGCAGAATTTGTGAAAAAGACAGTATGTATGTACACGTTTTCCTATACCACATATGACAAAGCGAATTCTGCGGAGGGGATAGAGGAGAAATTCGGTGGATGTTCTTTTGGAGCCCTTACATTTGACCTAAAAAATATGAATTTTCTCGAAAAAAGATAGAGATGCCCTATCACCACAATCAACATACGTACATACGTATCTTCAGTTGTCAGCGATTCCACAAGAATTCTGGAAAAAATCCAACTATTTCAGCCTGGTATACTACTCCACCTTGAAAGAGAAGGTCTTCTTAAATCCAGCTGCTATGGTTCAAACTCTGGACTGTTGTCATGCGTGGCCGGAACTGGCCAACATTTCTTTAGAGAAGGAAAGTACGTAACGTGACGTAGATCTTATGTGAAAATAGTACCACAATAATGCACTTGTTTAATCTGCTAAAATCCTGCTATGAGAGCACGATATAATTACTAACTGTATCACTGCATTTGCCGAATTTTTCCCTCTAAACCAGTCCTACTCCATCGCGTTTTTCAGATAATTTAAAATCACTACAAAGATTTTTAGTATTCATCATATCATTGTTACAATACTGCTCAATACAAAAGAGAGAAGCAATTCTTGTGCAATATTCTAAACTATACTTCAGATTTACAATGCAGTTTTTATAACATTGAATCAATTCGTAGCATGATGGAAAGACACTCGTGATGATCTTATTTCCACTATCGTTTCCATGTCAGTCCTATTTTGTGACTTGTTCTATGCATACAATTTTATAAGGTCAGTTACCAGTGAAACTACAAGAGCTTTCTTCGTAGATGCACTTCTGCAACTGCACTAGGTTTTATAGGATCCGAAGAGAAAGAAAACTGAGCGGAAGTCGCATTCAGAGTTAGACACCTCACTACTATGATTCAAATGACAACCCCTTCCGGGCTGGAATTCATGACACGATAACCAAACAAACTAATGATGGTTACCGTGATTGGTTATCCTAGAGATTGCGTCATGCTAGGAGATGCAGGCCGCAAAAGTTGCTTTGCCGACGTGGATTCACTTCATTATGCGTTCATGAATCCTAGCCCTGTATTCCTAAAGCGGACAGCAAAAAGTAAAGGCAGACTCGGAAACGTCTTGAAATTACGAAGTTTCAGAGGGAGGCTCATCATTTTTCTAGTCGTCCTAGTCACTTCAAGAGCACATGAGATATGGAGTCGATCGCTTCAAACTTACTTATTACTTTTAGTTCTGACAATTCATGAACTGCTTGTCATTACGTTCTGGTTAGTTGGTGATCGGTCCTGCACAATGCACAGGATCGAAGCATGTTGAAGTGTGGGTCGAAAATCCATTCCATTTCTATGCCTATTTTCAAATGCAGGATGGCTACACTTTGACACTATTTTTTCATCACTTGTATAAAATTTTTCTCACAAATATTGGTACTGTAGAAGTCATCGTTAGCCGTGGCGAAGCTTAATCTGGTCATTAAATCTCTTGCGGAAAAGAAAATATTCTACTGTTATCATAGGCGATTACACAAAGATTTATTAATGACTGACATGTGAGCTATGCAATTCCACCAGATGATACCAGTGCACCTGGAATATATAAATCAATTACTTTTTAAGCTGTTTTCACACAATTTTCATATGAAAAAGGTCTTACCACTCCATGTCTGTCAGTAAAGTCATATATATATATATATATATATATATATATATATATACAGGGGGGGCCATAAGTTATTGTACAACGTTTGCTGGCCCATTTCTCCGCAGTAGTAAAATATTTTTTGCCGCACTAGGCACTGTTTAATAGAGCTGGATTTGCTCTATCTTTTGATCACAAAAACCTCCTGGATACTTCCAAGATAACGAAAAAAGTTTATCGGAAACATTCATTGCAGACTTTCGGTGCCGCAAAATGCACTAACTCTGCCCGCAATTTCCGAGCAAAACAGCCACAAAAACAGTTTGATATTTTTAGAAAGAGCATTCTTTGCTCTTTAAGATGCATCTAAGCAGTACACCCCACTTTAGAGATTTGGTGGATTTTTCGTAAAAAATTTCCACATCAACCCGCTTTTTTCAAAAACCTGTTCTAAGTCCAACTGCTCCAAAGCAAAACTCTCCCGGGAAACCGGGTTTTAACTGTAAGATACTTTGATCCCTGCTCTATTCGGCAGCGAAAAGAGCAGGATAATCCATGTGTTGCTGGTGGAGAAATAAATGAGCAAACGTTGTACAATAACTTATGGCCCCCCCCTGTATATATATATATATATATATATATATATATATATATATATATATATATATATATATATATATATATATATATATATATGCGTATGTAGTGTACGTATGTATGTGCATCATACAAACTTTTGACATTTTTCATTTATTTACTGAACAATATATTATAGTGTGTGGAGCCTCTTTGGAACATTCTATTTAACCCAAATTCATGTTAACAGTGATAACAATGGACATACTAAATAAGTTGTTAGAACAGTAGTGACAGTGGTTTCGAAAGTCCCACCACAAGTGAGGAATCACTATGTTCCGTGTTACAAAAGACGTCATTAGCTGCAGACGTTTCGTTTCAGTTTCACTACTGTGATTTCCGGAGCCTCGCAACTAGAATAAGGAACATATCATTTACCCATTACATGATCATTATCGTCATAATCATTGAAAACGACTTCCTTATTTGCTTGCTACAGAACTTCCTTGTTCTATTGCAATTTTCTAACATGATTATCATGTCTTAACCGCTTTTGTAATATTTCGTAGACTGCACGAGCACCGCAGCGTACTAACGAACCCTTCCTTCTACGCGTCACAAAGCTTTTCCAAACATAGCACTCTGAAACACACGTACGAGCGTGCTCCGAAGTTAAAAGTCGCAGTCCTCCATCATCATCTTGTGAATACTCTGGGAAGGAAAATTATGGAGGGAGTGGAAATAAGGAGGCACAGTCCAGAGATAAACAACGGAGAGGAGTTGAGTGATGTGTTCAGATTGATCACATAACCATGTGTATAAATGCCTCTCCGATCACTTGCCGTAATGTAGTAATTTTATTCTGTGACCAATAACTTAAGAGCGAGGTTTTTCTTCTTTTAACATGTTGAATAATGTCGAACATCAACCTAAGTTATCTATGTATAGGTCACCAATTGCCTGAGAGCAAACGAAGTCAGAAAGACTTATTAACTTCCTGCCTCAAGGTATTGCTAAACTGTTCCTATTTGTAAGCTTGTGATGAGATAGCAATGGATTGTTAACATTTAGGTCTGAAGAAGGCATTAAATGCCGAAAGCTTACGAATAAAGCCATTAAGGAGCTTCCAACTAAATAACTATATCAACAATATCTCATGAAGCTCAGAGACAGAACAGTACTGAAATATGTCATAGCTTTAATGGTAAGTGCTCATATGATAGTTGAATGTAGATTTGTGTTGCACATGTTTCTTGTACTACTTTTTGGCACCGAAAGTAGCTCTAGAGTTTTATTCAGAAAACTGGCATGATGTTAAGGTCGGCTAGAAGCCAGGTTTCACATATTGCAATGAACTCTATGTACATATTTATGATTGATTCGTATTTACTTAGTAATCAATTGTAAGTTCTCAATGGAAATTTGCAGTCCTGGCGAGCAACTACGAGGTCCCCTACTTCCAGACATGTTGCGTTTGCGTCACGCCGGTGGAGCAGATCTTCGATGCATTCGAAAACGAGATTTCCGGCGTGTTATGAGACTTCGAGGATATTGTTATGATCGACTTCCTTCACAGTGCCTTCTTCCTTCCACTAGATGGAAGTTTCGCTGTGAGAGAAGCATGTTTTCGAAGAATAATACTATGAAGAAAAAAGTGCACTGCATTTAAAAGCATTCTCAAATGCACTTCCATGGATTTCTTGCTACAGCAGTTCTCTCTCTGAAAGTTCATCTGCCCTATTACATTGATCTGTTGTGACGATAAAGATATATGCATTCGATCAGAAGACATTCCATTCGGAGTAGTCGAGAACTTCCGATGATATTTTAAAAAGGGCATGCAGCTGTAATGATAGTAAGCTGCTGTGGGACAGCTCTTTCACTGCTCTAGAAGAAAGTGTTGTTATCTATTCATATGAATTTGTGCAACGAAAAGATGTGTAAGCTTTGAATAAGAGGGAAATGAATGAAAAAATAATGACGAAAACAACAGGTAACGAGAGATAATGAAAGTCCTTACTGGCAACTACATACGTTGAATATGTCCAAGAATTATTATTCTTTCAGGGCATCTTATTCGCGTCTTCCTTTCCTTTTCAGGATCAGTTAACGCTGGTCATTCTTCAGAAAACGTCTATTTTTTTGACAAGTGCAGAAGTGGGAAATTCTGGTTCCAATGTTTTCTTTGTAATGCTGTGACTTTACTTCGGTAAATCGACTAATAAACGAAGGCCTTTGAAGAGTTTCTTTGCTCAACATGCAGAGGGCGACTACAAGTAGAGGTAACTCACGCTCTTTTTATCTTTACAAACTGTGAAGTAGCAACATTTCGGACTATATTTAGCACTTGTTCATCCAATACCCAGCAGAAGTTTCCGTCCACCATGTCCTATTTATTATATTTGTCGCAAGCGTTGCAAATAAAAAAAAAACTACAATATTAGGAGCCAAATGAACTTGTTGGGAAAGTAGAAAAAGTCTCAGTATTACTATAGTAATTTCAGAACTATGAAGTTTTTCTTTTCATTATACAGGGTAGGCGAAAATTACGCACCCGTGCACCATCGCTTCAGCATCTGCCTGCACAAATCCTTCCTGTTCTTTCTCACAGCATCGAGTAGTGTGTGGGTTTTTTGAGAGTGGTAAGGGAAGATGTTCATCTTCTCTCACACAATTTTTCTCATGTGTCTGCGGGCGATCCTGATCTCGGCCGCCATTTTGCGCAAGGGACCTACGGATTCCCGTCGACCCTACTGCGAGCAACCTTCACTTCCTTGGGAGTTGGTGCCGTAAGAGCAAAATATCTGCAGTAGTAAAAAGCTATCTGCCCTCTTTTTCCTCATTGCTTTCGAGCTCATCGAAGCTTTTTATTGTATCTTGAACAGTTATTTAGTGCAGGGATAACGCTATACTGTAGACGTTCAGTCCGGATGCAGTTGAATAATTGCAGTGCTCATGAGGTAGTAGGCAACCATCACGAGATAGCTATCACTTGGGAATAAAACTTGAGGTAATAATAGGATAGGAATAATAGGAAAACGAGAAAAGAACGCTAAAAAATCTGGGAATCCCACAGAAATAGGGGTGCACGTGTAATTTTCGATCACCCTGTGCATATTCAGATCCATTTCGTGCATTACCCTTGTACAGATGCTGAACATTGGAATATGCCTATGAATTTTCTGCATTCATCAGTGAAGGAAAAAGGCATAGGAATGTCTAACAGCTTTTTAACACTAACAGCAGGTTTTTAATACTTTATTTTTAGCTTTATTTTTAGTTTTACTTTATTTTTTTACTGACTGACTGCGTTTTTCACACGTTTACATTTCGGTAATCAAGGAAATCATCTTTGTGCATTTTGTCAAAGGTTTAAATGTCAAACATACGCATCCACGGGGTTTTCTCATCGGCGGTGAATCCACCACCGCATCTCAGAAGGGATGTAGGTGAATAAAGAAGTGGAATGGGTGTTTTCGGTGTTTAGTTATTATGGAATGTTTATTGGAAATATTGAAAAGAAATAGTTGGAAAATTCGTCCAACCTAGAATGGCGTTTAAGGTTTTACTAGTGCGAAATAAGTTCGCTGATCTGCCATAATAACGGTTCGTGCAAGCAACCCCACAGCTCCACATGTTTCCTCTGTATCCCAAATTTTGCCTGAAAAACGTCACTTTTGAACGCTATGATCCTCGCAAAGTCAAGAAAGGTGCTCTGAAAGCATTGTACTACTCGCAGTCTCCTCAAACATCTCCTTAGGTGTTGTTCGGCAAGTATTTCTGAACGCTGTTCCGCTATTTCTGACGATCTAGGGAAGATATGCACTGCGGCTAATATTTGGACACGTATATCTACTTGAATAGAAGATTGCGGAAAGACGTCCAAGATGTTATTAACGTATTGTATCTAGAAGGTTGAGGAAAGACGTCCAAGGTATTAGTAACGTATTGTGTCTATTCACCATGATGTACTCACTATACAGGGTGGCGAAAAAATACGTGCGCGTGATATTTGACTTCCTTTTATTCATTGCATGAAGCGTTCGTGCATATGTTTTCTTTCCTAAATATTCATCTGTTCCTTATTACTGGTTTTTAAGGGAGAAAGTCGTTTTCCAAGCTATGGCGAAGGTGTGCCCACGTCGAGACGCGATTGCACGGTTGGCAGAAAATGGAACGAAGAACTCAGCAATTTTTTCGAAGCCCCGAATCCCTCTAAGAACCGTCCAGAAGATGGTAAAGCAATGGAAAGAGGAAGGACACGTCCAGCCCAAATCCATAAGTGGACGAAAATGGATTGTCAACAGCCAACGGATGCGTTGGATAGTTAAGAAAAGGATTGACCGAAAAGATTACCTGAGTTTGAACCAGACGGCTAAACAGCTCAATATTTCTCGCAAAACTTTTCTTCAAATGATAGTGAAAAATAATCTTGGGGTTCGAAGTTATCGTACTGCTTAACGGCCAAGTTCTTACCAATCAAGCGAAGCAAAATCGGAAGGAAAAATGCAAGAAATTGCGGGAACTCTTCACGGTGCGCCGCATTGAGGACGTCCTCTGGTCGGACGAGAAAGTTTTCACGGTGGAAGTTGCTAAAAACTCTCAGAATCAACGCCAACTTCTTAGCCCGGCTCTCAAGAACCATCGCAAGCGAAAATTTGCCACAAGAAGTCTTTTTCCTGAAAGCTCAATGGTTTGGGGCTGCATCAGTGCAACGTGCAAAACTTCTCTGATTTTTATCGATAAAAAATGTGAAAATCAATGCAAAAGTCTGCCAAGAAAGGATCCTCGAGAAAGCTGTGGTGCCCTGGAAGCAAGAACATCCCAATTTTATCTACCAACAAGAGTGGGCTCCATACCATAGAGCCAAAACAACGATCCACTTCCTGGAGACCGAAATCGGGACTTTTTTGACGAAAGATTTGTGACCCGCCAATAGCCCAGATCTGAATCCACTGGACTTTTCGGTCTGGGGCTTTATAGAAGAGCAACGTAGGAGTCGAAATGTGAAACACCTTGTGGATTTTCGAGAGAATTGATCGAAATTTGGAACGATCTCAACGTCAACTACCTGCGCCGCACGATGGAATCCATGAAGAAGCAAATTGATGCCTGCATCAAAGCTGAAGGCGGACACTTCGAAAATTCGTTGTAATTATGAAATGTTGTGCCTTGTTGTTGTATAAAAATAAATCTCTTCAAATGTTTGTTGGCGAAGAATAAAATTAGAACGCTTCCTATGGCGCACGTATTTTTTCGCCACCCTGTAGTTGTTTTTCTGTTGTGTCATCATTACAAGTATTCCTCCACTTACGAAAGAAGAGTTTCTTCTATAGAATGAAATTGGCTGGCTTCGCCCTCGGAGGTAGTGCTTTCCATGTGATAGAGCCTGAATATGAAGAATATCTCTCGAATCTGCTACTAGGAACATAGAATTGTACTACAGTGGCTTGCAGTAGTAGATGTAGTTTCCTCACACGATGATACACACCCAAGGTTCGTTGAGCACTTGCATTTTTTATTGTAGAGGACAGCTGCCAAACATGTTCTGACACGATATTTAGTGCCTTCATACAGATATATGAGTAATAATGAGCTGTTTTGGTGTAGAAGCAACAGCATCACCGCAGCATTTTTATTGTTCTAGCACTTCCTGCTATCTCTTACAAACTAGTGAGTAATATCGCTATTATGCAATGAATAGATCAGAACTGCCGAAACTATTTATTTTGGGGACAGAATAAAGTTCCAACTTTATCCCACGTTTTGCAATAAATGCAGTTTCATCTGGTGGATGTTTGTGTGTATGGTGAAAGTGCCCCCTCTAAATTGAACGGCGTTCGCCATTGAACGTTCTGAAGAGTTCGACCACAAAGTGCTTTCGTTTCAGCGACGATACGTAGATCCACCCAATGACCTAAATTCGCGTGATATCCGGCTGTGTTTGTCTTTAGGAGACGTGAAACTTGAACGCTGGAAAAAACTTCGAGTTTTTCTCATCAGAGCTACTGAGGAGCCCGAATCTCAAAATACCTTACCATTGAGAGATTTGCGATTATAAGACAACACATAAGAAGAATTGGTGCTGCGAAGCAAGATCTCCCGGAATTATTGAGAACGTCCCCTCGATTCTTATGCCTTGAGGCTAATCTTTGCTTGTACCAAGGCAGCGGAGAAAAATGGTGTGTAGTCTGTGTGTTTCAAGGCTTCTTGTACTAAGAGAGGATTAGACTGTACTCAATCTTTACATGGCGTGAAAGAAGCATAGAATCTAAAGATTATGGTGAATCCTCACAATTCTAGATGAGAGTGGATTTTGTGTTGTACTAAATTAAAGCACCTAATTAAGGTATCTTGATGATTCTGAGGAGCGACATGAATCTTGACTTCATAGATTTAGGAAGAATTGTGTTTTGAAGTCTCAGTGTGAGTCTCAGTATTTAGTGATTAGTTTCAGTTGTATTCCCGTTTCTCTTGTAGAGGTTTGATTTTGCTCTGCTCGTTTAAAGCATTAAAATAAAATCAGATAAGATAATGAATGGAATCCGAATCCAAAGGTGTGAGACCTAAGCCTGAAGTCCGGCATGTTCAGCACAGTCGAGCTCTGGCGATTTACTGCTGAAAGATTTTAGGGAAATATAGTGGCCTCATATCGGAACCCATCTTGTTAGTCCGTTAATTCACTAGTTTACTGGAAAATGAAGACCGCTCATTAATCCGTTAGTTTGTTAGCTGACAATAAGTAACCCAAATACTTTTGCTTCTAATCAGCTGCGATTTAGCTCGCACTGTGACTTTGTTCACAAAAAGTACTTTGAAGAAAACGAAGGCCTGAAAAAGCTTCATTTGTGTATTTATTTGTTTATTGCGGCGATTAGCAATCAATATTTTACCGAATTACATCGTGTTAGTGGTAAAGTCGGAAACGTAGAGCTACATTAACAAGAAAGTAAAGTCGTAACTATTACGACTGCGATCTTCCTTTGTCGTCTTGTGCTATCGTGGCAACGAAGAACAAGCGTACAAAGACTTCCAACTGGCCACGAATTATCCCTGATGAAGCGTAGGCACTGAAGAAATTGTGAAAGGACGAAATCATGAGCAACTACGCAAAGTTGCACTTCTCTAGTGAGTAATTGTAGTAGTATGTATGTAGTAAACAAACCATTGAGTGGGAGGTTCACCTCAAATTCCTCAGCGCAGCGAGGTGGCACTCACATTGAACTCCGCCACGCGTTCGTTGTCCTTTCAACCGTGACCGAGATCTATCATTGTTCTTCTGAGCACTTGTGAGAATGTTGTGGGCGGGAAAGGACTGAAAGGTGAATATTTTTAGGTGGTTATGAATACAGGCTTCATAAAAAATAAGAAGTGAACCGGGAAGTGGTACTAGTGTCCAGGGCATGCGATGAATTACTTCCGCAGTGCTCTAGTACGAACAATTCCTTCCCATACGTTTCGTACAGCCCAATTTGCAACAGTGCGGATCTCATTCCAAGTTGTGTCGACTAGTGTCAGGATAGGGAGAGCAAACATCAGGATAAAGAGAATAACCACGCGATGGCGTCCCGATTTGTTTTTTTTTTCCGCAACAGAGTTGTCAATGCAAAGATCCTGGATAGTTGTTGGAATCTAACACTGCAATAAGGCTCATCCTGCTAAGTAGACTAATAAACTTGCTGTGAGTCTATTTTTCACCGTGATTATGAGAAAACCTGCAAGGAAGGCTTGTGGAAGAGGTGTTGCTGCGTTTCAGTGAGCGAACTCGTTAATCCTTCCCTTGGATTGCACTCTTGGAACGCTTTGCGTCAAATGTAAACATCTCGAGGACTTCTTTTTTGATCCATAAACAAAAGGAGTAGCAAAGGATCAAAAGGAGTCTTTTGTGCAGTGAATGTACGGCATAGAAGTTTCGAAGGTTGAGGCTTCTGGAACGGCGTGGCCTGGAGGGCTGCTCAGACTGGCTCTAGGGCAGAACTCAATATGGATTACCGAACCGTTCAGGAATACATTCAAGAAGTTTTACAAATCGTCACCAAGGCATCAGCTTGACGAAACACAAATGTTGACTTGAGCAGGAAACAAAAATTTTAACAGTGCTAAATTCTCAAGAGTAAAATCTTACGGGTACCATCTTCCTTAATTAATGGCCTTTGGCCAACTGTGGTTGGTATGCCGTTTTTATACAGATATTTATTCACATATTTTACTGCACTTCCTTATTTGCTTATTTATTCGTTACCACCGCTCGATAAATCGATTGGTACGCTCAATTTCGGTTAACTTCTGCATCTTCGGATGTGATTGAGTGTCGGAACGGACGGTCTTAATGCACTACACGAATTTTGGCACAATTCCACAGCTGATGTCACTTAAATGAAGTTGAATTTCTTCTTCGCTGGTTTTCTCTGTTCCAATCATTTCCGGAAAATTCCCATATAACATTGTATTGAGGCATGTAATTGTCAAGAAAGAAAAAAACAGGAAAAACCTCGAACATGGAGTCAACCGAATTTTTAACTCTTTGGTGTGAACGTAGTCCAGTCGCCTTCGATCAAATCGGAGGGTTCCATGATGCCTTGACATGCTTAAACCATTTAGATGGATACTCAAATTTCATAGGCCCCTTGTTCCTGTGCGAAACGAGCAAACATGGTAACTATCACAATCTGGTGTCCTTGTGTGTTACGTCAGCGTAATTAGGACTGTTCATAGAAAAATCAGTCTAAGAAGCTTCAGTTCTATCCGCATCACTCTAAGAATTTGGCAAAGTACATTCTAACCGTGTAAATATTTTTGCTTTGCGAAGCTGAGCGGAAAACGTCTACTTTTATGTAGCAGTAATTATCCACATGTGCTTCATCCTTCTGACATCATTTTGAAATGAAAATGCAGAATTGCACTTTAACATCAATGCAACAAGCCTGGCAAACTTCGAAACTTCATTTCTTATACTTCGTCTGACCAGAACACAGAGAAAAGTTGCACTCAATCACAGTTCAAACCCTGGAAAAACAAGAAGAAAAAGAATGGAAGGAAAACGTCTGCAGGATGACAATGAACGTCATAAAACCTCACAGAGCACTCGTATCTGTGATTTCCATAACATGACAACAATTATCAATTGAGATCAGTGCACTTGAATCATTTTCACATATGATATGATATGAGAAAAAAAATGAGATGACAATAATCAGAACACTGTTTTCTGGGAGAAATACGAACCAGTAACCTGTCCGCATGCATAAACTTAAACGTAATAGCTAGTACCCGAAGAAAGCAGCCAAAAAAATTATTTCTAACAAGAATTATGGTAGAATGATGAATATTCCAGCCTATTTTTGTTTTTATTGTGTTGTCACAGGATTGGCCCCTATGGAGCTATCCTCAGTGGTAGAATTTTGAGAACGCACCCGCTGTCGGTGAAAAAATCCTTAACAAATGATGTGCCAAGCTGCTGTTAAGTCCCAAAAGTGGTAAGGTCATTAGAAGAGCAGAGGCCGCACTTCAATCACCGTCGCCTGCATTGTTGACCCTGCAAGCTTCGCTGAATTCCAGAGATATATGCAGTTTCCAGGACAGCGAGCAAATAAAAGTTGCCCTAACATTACACGCCTGCAACGTCTGCTTTGAAGGGATTCGCAGAATTAGAGTTTGTGGTGCATGGAAAGTCGTAAGCGAAGTCTAGCAGTTCCGAAACACGCGTGTGCAGTCTGATTGCCCTCATCACCTCATCATTATCCTGCTGATTACGTTAGGGGACTACTCAGTCAGTGCTAGCGTGACGTAGAACCCGGGCGCGGCCCCCGCTGTTCCTGACTAGTTGCCGAAATTGAAAGGATTCCTGGATTTGCTTAACGCTCGTCACATTCACGATAGAGTCTATTTTTAGAGCCGCTCTGAAGGATGAAAAGGTGATGATAGCTAAACAACCCGCGAGAACATCGCTTGACAGATGACTGGGCTTTCCTTGGAGTGTGAGCGAATAATGGAGTTTTTCCGCTCAGATATCCATAGATCCAGATGCGCATCACATTGCGTGGAACGATCGCAGACATCGCATCTGGTGGGTGACTTACGATGACGTCGCTCTGAGGTTTCGATGTGGTCAGTGCTGAGGTTCGTCATACATGAGTCCAACGAGATTGCTGTGTTCAGGGCTGGTCGCCCACACTGAATGCCCTGAAAAAAAAAGAATTGCAAAGGCTTGTTAGAGAAAATTTCTATTAAGTTCAAATTCTAGCATGTTCCATCCCAGACAATATGAAAAATCCTTAAACGACAGTTCTCAAAAAGAGGTATCATATTAGGTCCTGAAATATTCAGCGAAGCATCGTTACATTCCTCTAGAACCAAAACGTAGCCAGGGAGCGGGCGTACATATGATTTGTGACCGGGTAGATTTTGGTAGATTTCATCGGATCATTGCTGTTAATTCGCTTACCCTGGGCAATCTCAATGAAGTATATGGCCTCTGCTATCTAAACAAATCGTGGGTAAGTGGTGTGTCTTCTAGAGATTGTTACGTGGAAATTTGGAGAGCTGATGTTTTGGCTACTATTGAACTCCTCTTCCCAAACAAAGTCAAGGAAAACACTACAATGAAGAGATTCTTAGCGGATTCTGCGATGCTCACCAATCGAATCCCGAAATTTTATTTTTTCAGTTTTTTAAAAAAATTTTTTTGATCCCGTGAACGGTAATGAATCGGTATCCAGTGAGAACTCCTTACGATTGCCAATGCGGTTAGGACTTTCCCTTTCCGAACAGGTGCTGTTCCGGAATCAGTCCACTCTTTGCAAAATTCGAAATCAAATGTCCGCCATTAAAGTGGTGATGTTGTTTAACCTTTGGTAAAATTTAATAAGAAACTCTGAGATTTGGTACGAGAAAGATTCTGTATGAAATAAATAGGTTACCGACCAAATGCAGCGCTAACAATCCAAAAAAAGGCAACCAATTCAGCACGGTCGACCTCATCAATACAGGTATTTTTAGCTTGTAATAGTATCTATACTATACAAGTATTGATGAGTAGGACCATTTAAATGCCTGAACATTCGGGGAAGAAAAAAAGCGTAAGAATGGCGGGCATTTTAGAATTGTTCAAGGATCACAGACCACCAGTAGCAAAAGAAAGTGTCTCATAATTCCAGCTGCTTCAGGAAAACTTCCCCTAATCTCATTCAATTATTCCCATTGAAGAAGCAGCGATTTGAATTGAGCATTAGTGGGAAAAACTTTCCTCATAGAGGTGACGCTCTTGGAACTCGAAAAAAGCCGATAATCCCCAGCGAGTCCCTTGAAACGCTAATCGTGCATAGAAAAAGCAACTGAAGAAGATGTCTGCTTGTTTACACTCCTCTGGAAACTCGCCTTCTCAACTAGATATCTAAACAAACTGCACGTTTGTAGGCAGGCAGGCCATCGTAACGTGATTACGAGCAGATTTTTTTCCAACAAACTCGTCCGCCACCATGTCTACACATACCCAGGATCTGGCCATAGCGACCAGGATGGCTGTGTGGCCCTACGCCGTCATTCGAATTTAATTTGTAACAAACTCGCAGCAAAACAAGGAGGAGTAGAGCGTTCTAAGAATAAGCACAATTCAATCTACCTTTTCACTGATTTTCACAGTGCTTTTCATGGGAAAAGAAGAAAGCGACGTCGGCATTGTACCATTTGAGCAAAGAATCACAGATGAGTTCCTGAAAACACATCAATCCTCTTTGAATTAATTAACCAAGTTGAAAAGAAAAGCACATGCAGCTCTGCTGATTATTTGCAGAGTTTTTGTTTGAAGTCAGACAAAGACTCCCATCAGAAAGCTAAGCAAGCGTGAGAAGCAGCCAAGCTAATCAAAACAATATATTGCTTACAAAATAAGCAACGCCTAGTTAAATTGCTGCTGACGCACCGGATGGACGTACGCAATCGTATTGGCTGAAAATGCGCTTTTGAAACACTATGCTCTCAACATCAGTCCAAGAATTTTTCACTCACTTATTTATTTATAAATACCCTCATGAGGTTCCTTACGCAAAAAAGGATTAACTTCATGGCAAGCGAAATCAATCAGATAAAACCAGTTAAGAAGAAAAAAAAACAGGCAAGTTCAAGTATTACTGGAGCAAACAGAGGTTCGCCCTCAAAAAAAAAAAAGCAACACATTTTGTAGTTTCCCCACAGGAACAAATGTTAGCAGTGTTGCTTGTAAAAAAAAAACAGTTCATACACTCAAATAGAATATGACAGGAACTTCGCGGTCCTCGGTGCCACCTCCTCTCTTGGAACGAACCCCCCCCCCCTACCCTCTGCGCCCCCATCACGTTTTGCTTACCACTGCATGTTAGGGTTAGTTCCTTGTTTGCAGTATGTAGTTTCATGCCTTTACTTGGCTTGCTTCCCTATCAATAAATAAACAGATTTACTCGCATTCACCGGTATATTCACACTTATTGACTACTAACTATTAAGTATAAAGTAATAAAAGGACATGTAGCATGTCCTTTTATTGCTTTTTTTTCTAACTAGCTTATTCATATTCATCTGTGATTCTTACAGCAATTCTTATACTTGTAAACGAGTCATAAATCTCTTCTTCTGTAATCAGTTCTCAATTACTTCGG
Organism: Ancylostoma caninum; assembly: GCA_037903475.1. NCBI lineage: Eukaryota > Metazoa > Nematoda > Chromadorea > Rhabditida > Ancylostomatidae > Ancylostoma > Ancylostoma caninum. The sequence goes on along the minus strand of JBAJFG010000492.1, from coordinate 3,497,869 downwards.
AGTAAATGTTCGCCAACCATTCCTCAACACTAAAAAGGGGCAGCACGCATTCGTGCTCCACCACCCTAATGTGAACAGACAGCTTACATTTCTTTGAAAATAGCTTTAGAAGCTGGCAAAGCTCACCGCTGATTATAATCATTTTTTACATAATAAAGTCTAGTATTTATTTGATGTGCAGAGTCCTCTGCTTTATGGATGTCCTTTTAATAGGGTGGCACAACTAGGCTTCCATGTTTTTACATTCTCCATTTCATATGGATTCTATCGACATATAAGGTTCTCAAAGTTCAGAGAACATAAAAAAGGCGGCGAAGACAGCAAGAGAAATAAGCGCAGTTTATGGAAGCGGCGCCACGAGCGAAAGAACTCATCGCTGGTCGTTCGCAGGATTCAGATGAGAAAATTCGATCTAGGCGATTAAGGATATGATATGGAAAAGACCAAGTCGACAAGCACTTCAGGACAGATTGTACATACGTGATCTCATGAATGGCCTAAAGTGTTGGCTTGGCGCGTTCAAAGTCCCATCTGTTCTGGCGCCTCAGAACAGTCTTGGTGAGCAGAGGTCCAAAAGCATGGAAGAGGTCGAGAATAGACTTGCTGTGGGGATAGTTTGCCTCAAAACCAAGGAATTTTCTGCTTGGAATCCAGGAATTTCTCAGCAGATCAGAGGAGGGGTGGCTGTGCTTGAAGTGCCATTTTTGGAGATTAATATGGTCTGGCATTCTATTTAAAAGGAACACGCATATCTATTCACTACCAGGGAAACCGTTCTTCTTGGCAATCTCATCTAAAAGTTCTTTTTCCTTGATCTGAGTGCAGGTTGTTTCCGATATTTCATGATTCTCGATAGGAAAAAGATGTTTCCTAAAGGTGACTAGACATACATGTAAGTCGGGGGAATTCCCCTTTTAAACTTAGATTCCTTCGAAGTATGGCACTGAACACAAAGAGATGGGATTGGAGTGAAAACACCATCTATCGACATAATATTCAGTAAAGAACTGCCATTGGGGCTGTTGGTCACTGATATGAAAGACAATCTGGATTCAAAAGCTGGAGCGTGCTTTACTCTCCTTGCCACCAGGAAATTCGGGAAGGAACTTAGAAAGTCGTGGACTCACTTCAGTTTGATAAAAATTTCACAATAACAAAACTGATGCAGCAGTTTTGGTGAAATTTTGGGCTACACATTCTATAGTTTGAATTATTGAAGATGTTCTGCTTCCTTCATCCATATTGATATTTTTTCTAGCCAGAGAAATACTTGCATCACAATTCCCTCGCTTTCTGACTTAAGACAAGGCAAAGAACACTGGTTAGCGCGGTGTTAGCTTGATTCAAGAAAACCCGCGTCATATGATATACTGTGAAAGTTATCGCCTCCATTAAGACATTCTTATAAAGTACAGCACGTATCTTTCCAAGAAGTACTTCACTAACAAGTGTTTTGTCTGGCGAAGGATATGAGAAGGATGAAAACCAAACGAGGATAAACCAACGGATGCACTCTTTCTAGGAGCTTCCTCAATAAAAAAGCTAGCAAATAACTAAAAAGTAATGATCTCACCGCTTTTCGTCACTTTCGCGATCCATAGTTGTCTGTACCAGCGCCATCGTAGTGGAGTTGTCTTTGTCGTGGACAATTCTTGGCAATAGTTTACCGGTGAACATCTAAAAAGTGAAAAATATGTCGAGTAAGGGATTTCAGATGGAATTTCAACTCCAAAACGTGAATGGTTTTACCTGTCTCACAACATCACGGAACTGTTGAGACATTCCACAGTAAATGGCAAAGCGGAATGGGTATGATATGACGATGAGCACATTTCTGCAAACAAATCCGTCAAAAGACAAATGATATAGTGGTTACAATAAGAATTAATATTTTAATTCCATTCCGTATCCCTCAGAAATAGAAAGAGATAAACATCAGCCCTGTTCCTACGTTGCACTCTTCTCTGGGTAATATTTCGCAGCCCTTTAAAGAACCCAGACGAAGCGACGTGCATCAGGAACGTAGACTCTGAGAATTTCTTCTCGAGACAACGTCCAAATCGTTTCGACCTTCGCTAAGGAGAATATAGTGCTCTTTTGCTAAAAGGTCAAGGAAGTACACGTCATCTATTAAGAATTGCCAAAGCCTGGATCATTGAGACCATCCAAGCGAACAGGAGAATCAATGCATTCTCTTAGAATTCCTAATTGGTGGTTGAATTAAATTTTTGAATGCTCCAACAGGCTAACACTATGTGAACTGATGTGAGTGGAATGAGTGGAGTGAAGTTATAATTGAGTTAATTGCCTGCCAACTTAGGTACTAGAATTGTGCAAATGCGATCTCCTGTCGGTTATGGTAATACTGGTATTTAATATCGTAACTGCTGTCTGCTTATTCGTTGACCCTTCTCCAGATTCTCATGTGCTTTACTTTTCTTGAACAACCATCACATCGTTTCCGTCACATTTCTGTCAAAGATTGCTTCGTTTCCAATACGACTGTTCTTTAGGATTTTACCGCCCACTTATGTAGCAGCTATACGTAGTAAATAAATGAATTAAATAAATACAATAATATTGAATAAAACGAATTAATGAACAAAACTTCGCCGCGCTGCCTTTTAAACAAGAATATCCGAGGAATGTCACGATGACCCTAGTGACGAATTCCCATAGGATCCACTGGCTGCACTCTACGTTCAAGGTTGCATGCATCACAAACTGCACATTTGCTACGTCCTTAAAAGTGCATCCGTTGAAGCGACAAGTTGGAACAGCGAAAATAGCGTGGTCGTTCTGTCAAGTTTCAGTATGAAGACTCGTTGACGCCGTTCAAAATATGGAAAGTGCAGAATGTTCGAGAAAATACTGGAGAGTTCACTTACTCTCGAAGAGTACGTAATTAGTGTATCTGATTGTGGATGCCGGCATGTTCAGCGTTCAAACTCTGCAGACATGTTTGGTCGCACTTTTGCTAATAAGGAACGTTTCTTTCTGAATGCAATTTGCATTGATTTGGCAAAAATTCTGGAACCATAAAAATCATCAGTGTATCCCGCAGTCCATGCAGTTATAGAGTAATTCTATAGATGGTGGAAAATTACTGCAAATGATAGGCTTTGTGAGAGTAATTACGAGAAGTTACGGCGTCTCACTGCACCAATCCAGACCCTAATGCCAGCTTCTAACGTCTTCTTCTCTTCAATCCCCTGCACTAAGGCTGAAGCATGTCTAACTGAACAATGACCACGACGCTATATCATATGGTATGCAGAGAAAATGGCTGGCGGACTGGGCCATGCTCAGCCTATTTTTCCACACTCCATTTCCTCCTTACTCCGCTTTCTATTCCATACTGCGAGTCGGGAGGCGAAAACAATGCAAAAGATTGTTTATGTTTCTGCAGCTCTGTTTTCTCCGGGCGTAGTCGTATTTGCAGCTTCTCAAACTCACCTCACAATCAACAGAACATTAAGAAGTTGGTAGTTGATCACGTAGGACTTCAGTGACACGGACAGCACGTGGATAATGAATATCAATGCGGCTGGGATCTCTGTGACGAGGAACAGTACGATAACCACAATTAGCATCCGTGTATTCTGTAATGACAGCACATCACCGGGGCGACCATGAAAAGCTGCACTGAGCAGCTTGCAGAAGGAAGTTGACAGATGCCTAATATTAGTTATGAGACTTCTAAAAAGTGCTTCTAATGGAGGTTTGAATTCTACTGAGAGAAACTTGAGGTAGGTCGTACATATGTGGTCAGGGAACGGGTGAAAAAATGGAATTCAAAGAAGGATTAACGTGGATGAGGACGAGTACAAGAAGAGAAAAAAAACTGTAAGGAAAGAGCTGTTCATAGCACTTTTTAAATCTCTCCAATGAAGTTTTCCGGCAAAAAGACACAAGGCAGGTTTTTCTTATGGATGTTACGTCACGTGTTTTATGAAAAGTAAAATTTGAAAAAGAAAAACAAAGCTCAGCAGTAATCGACGATCTTGCTGCTGTGGGGGTAGGCCCAAATCGCCCAGTTCTCTCTCCCTTACTAATTCTCCAAATCGCGGATGATGAATAATCAAGAACCTTAGCTAAAGCTGATGACCATTTTTAGGCTGGGCCATTAGTGCAACTTCTTATCTGCTTGCGTAGATCTTGTAAAAGATTTTTTGCCATGAAAAACATGAGAAACGACTGCAGGAGCAAAAAATGGGGCACAAAAGGCTTTTTCTCCATTGAAGAATGCCTTTTCTTAATCCTGAGAAAGGCTAAGGATCATTTACTTCCGTATAAGCTTGGCACAAGAAGCGTTATGCATTTCATTCAGGAAAAGCCGCTATTCGAATAATATATGATGTCTCTTCGACGCACCTGCTTCAATCCTTGAGCCCGTTTAGGCTCGCTGACACTTTCCCGGGGTTTCATGTTCCTTGAATAATTCCTTTCGGGCATCAAAGACTCCGCAGACGGTGGCTCGGAGAATTTTCGACGCGCTGATCTGAAATACAGACAGTTAGAGTAGAAGGACTAAATTATGGAAGGCGTGCAATTCACAACTTTGTCCTCATCACTCCCAATTATAAATGAAGTGCTCGATAGCTTCCATTCTAAAATTATTCGTCTCCTTCCCTTTCTGGAGCAACTTGCACCTGCTGACGGGAGATCCCAACGCGGAAACGAGCGCGTATACCACTTCCTCAATTGTGGCGACCCCACAAATATCCGCAGACGAAGTTATTCATCGGCACACGGACACACGTTCGAATGAACGCAAAAACACACGAACCCGAGTAGACGTTCGCACTCCCACTCATGTTTGCTGTGGATGCCCAAGGCAAGATGAGACCCTGTGCTCGTGAACGTTCAAGTGTCGAATAGCGTCGTCTATGTGAGTGTTTATGTTTATGTTTTGTCGGAATGATGGAGCAATTTCCGGAATACACGTCGCTCATACTCCAAAATACTCTATATCTATTGTTCGTAGCGAGAATGAGTGTGTGGCATAGTGGTGCTCTTAGTTCTCCTACCAACAACAACGTCTTCCAATTGGTGGAGGTACGAGGAAATGGAGCATCTTTTCAGATTCTTAGGGTGAAAGTGATTCAAGTTCCGTGAATCCAGAACTCCAGCTTTTCACCTCTTCTTTTGAAGTACTCCGTCAAATAATTCATACTTTTAAGAAGTTCGCTGGTTCTCGCATCAGGAAGAATATCCCAGTGGCTCCAAGAAGATTTGTGGGAGTAATCTGATTATGTTACTCCCCACAAACTTGCTCAATGTGCTACCAAGCACAGGTGGCTAAATTTCTCTGGAAAACTGCCAAAGCACTCGTACATATGCCCTCGAGGTTAAACAGCAGGCGATGCACTTTTTGACGTCGACTTAATGATTGATCTCATAACCACAGAAATGTGATAACTGAAAACTGAAATACGACACTTGCACTACTTTACATAACTTACTTAGAAAGCAGGCTAGCGTGCCGTTTATCCGCGAGTTGAATCGCTCGGACGAGTTTCCACGTGAACACTACGAGCATCGCACACGGAATCAGATGCACAAACACGGTTTGAGCGCAAAATGTTAGATTGTAGAATAAGTCCAGGCCAATTGCTTTTGGTAGCCACGTCTGCCTGCGGTAGCACATGTGTCTTGTGGCTGAAACATAGAATTATTACTGTAGTAAATAGGATATCATGAGTAATACAGTAGTAAGTTGAGTGCCTTACCATTCTTCCTGTGGTCCATTACATCAAGCGACAAATTCTCAAAAGCCAAGACATCAGGAATGTACATAAGAACAGAGGCGATGCAAATAGAGAAAATCACCTAAATATTCAGGCGTTAAAACGTGAACGCTACTAAGCCAGCAGAGGAATCCAATTAATTGTTGCTTACTTGTTTACTTCGTTGAATCGTGCAAAATCGTCGAACAAGCGTCGGAACGCAAATGTAGACATATCGTTGTATAGCGAGATAAACTGTTAACCAGATTGCTGTCGTGTGAAAAATAGATGGTAACACTGCAGCCATGTAAGGCACAGCATTACACCAAAATGAAGATAAACCGTATTTTATGTCAGCTTCGAACCCTAGAATACATCTGGATTAGGTAAAACCATAGTATCATAACTGGAATGGTAGTTCAAATATAGTTTAATCAGTCCAAATTGAAAATAAAGATAAAATATAAGGGAATACTAGTGGAAAAACGTCTAATAAGGATCCCAGAACCTATACAGTTAGTTTGGGAGTCAGAAAAAGTTTTCCAGAGAATTGTTCAGTTACAGCTCCAGAGAGCTTCTGAGGCTGATTTTACAGACAAACTGAAACCTCAACATCGAAATGATGTCTCAGAATTCGATAACACCTTTCAAGAAATTTTCTTGGCGGGAAAATTCAAAAACGTGTCATAGTCTTACATCACAGAACCAAACAATGGCCTTATCTTAGGGAAAATATAGATAGAAATCGATTTAATAGAGAATCCTAGGAATGTTGTGAGAATCACATTGCTAAGAGTTGTAAAACCTTCAAAGCTACAAAATGAGTTGTAAAGAGAAGGTAGAAGGCTAAAAGACTGCCAAAAATTCATGCGGTTCCAAACTTGTTGGATTTCATTCAATAAAAACTTATGGCTGTTATAGTAGTAACTTGTATGCCAGTAGACATGCAGGGAGCGCATTCTCGTTTCAATGACAAAGCCATGGCATATTCTAAACCGGGCCAAAACCATGCGCCATTACGACTTAGAATATGCAATTTGGCTTAACATGATCAGAACTGAAAAAGTTGCTTCCCGACAAGTGGTGATAAGGATTGGACGATTCCGTGGAAGGAGAAACCTAGCAGAATATAGATCAGATTCGCAAGTGAACCAACTAAACTTCCCCAATCTTGTCGAACCCTATGCTATTGTCTTCTTCAAGGATCCTCTGCGTCAATGGTCACAGAAAATTTGAAGACATCAGAACAAGTTAGAGTTTGCAAAACAAGCTGTAAGGATCAAGTATGAATGACCTCTTCCTTCTAGTGGGCGAAAAAAGTAATGGCAACGTCGGTTTATCGAATTTCAAGCAATTTCCGGATTAGTGTTCATTCTGCAGATGGAAACAGAAAAAGCAATGGAATTTTGGAGGTGGGCTTCTATGAAGGAAGGGAGCGTTCACAAAACGTGATTTTGAAAAAAAAAACTGCTGTTGAATGTAATTTTTTCATGATCTTGTCAGACGCTTTGGACAGAAGCTTTCTTTGCCATGTGGGTGGAACTCTGGATTGAATCGGCCCAGGATTAGGTTAGGGGGGGGGGGAACTTTTGCAGCATCTTAGCTTTGAAATGAGTTTTCAAAGCGGAGAGGGCTCTGATAGAGTACATCAGAGTGTGAAGAGAAGAAATATTGAGATCTGCATATATTTCTGAAGATAAACAGAATAAATTTAAACAAATCTGAATCTAACAGACACGAAAAATCGTGAAAGTAGGCCAAAAGTTTTGTTTTTTTTTCTCCTTAAAGAGTTTTGGATATCCCTGAAGACGAGGACTCACCGGATAACGTGAAATAGTACATAAACCATGGCATGACACATAACCCTGTTAATAATTCAGAGACCGCCATCGCCAATAGCACATAGTTTGTTGGTGTTCGTAGATATTTGTGTGATAATACTATTACTATGAAGGAATTTGTTGCCAATGTCAACATAACAATCACTGGCATCACATATCCATAGAGTGGTATCGCCCAGTGCATTGGCACCTGAAAAAAGGGACAAGATTAATGTTAGGCCATGTCAAAGATCCCTGACTGCGATCCATGCAGCAAGTGCTATCTGCTGGAAAAGGGCATGTGACTCAGCGCTGGATTGGATTTGAGCGGTTATTGAGAAGGTCCTTCTAGGAACGCTGTGCGAAACCCTGGGGAATAGCAATAATTAGTGCAACAAACATATTTTCCACGGAACTGCTAAAGTCTGGATGTACGTATGCAGTGGAAACGGTAATATGAACAAGTTGTTCAATGGGGCGAGTTATCCATTCTATAAATGGTTAGTGTTTACAGAAAACACGAATGCTCAGAGATCACTTAGGATACTTGAGGGGTTAGCATTGCCCCCTCCAACGCCCTCTTCCGGTCTAGAACGGCGAAAATCATACTTTTCACTTCATCAAACACAAAATATGGGCAGAGTACAGGTTCATAGCTCATGTTTTTTTGTTTTCCTCAAGCGTGAATATTATTTGCGTAACCTCAAGTGAATAAGAAGACGTATCACAACAAAATGCTGTCGCCTATCAGATCGCATCTTCAAGGACAAGTGCAAACTCAACACCCGAAAACAATATCAAATGGTGTCTAATGATTAACCAGGGATCAAGGACCATCATCAAGGAGATTTAGATCAGACCGGAGTCGGGGCATTACTGGTAGTGGCTTACAATGCACTAAAGTAACCCAGCCCTTACGATCAGATAGGTAACGCAACTTGTTTGACAAATTTTACCCAAAAGCACAATCTCCCAATCGAAATATTCGCTATTGGATGACAGGAAAACGAGCCAGAATTTTAAGATTTTAGTGCAAATGCCCATCAACGGATCTTCCCGGAAAAACAATTGTATGGATAGTGAGACGAATCCCAAAGGCTTAAATGAATCCGCCAGTTCAAACAAACATTACCGAGGCTTTCAATTTAGCTCAAGGATAGGACATGTTGAGCCTTATTTTTAACGAATCTGTTATTTTCGTGGTTTTTGGCGTTTGTCAAGTTGAATGCGCACGGCGAAAAAGCGAAGTAATAACGCGTGAGATCTTGGTATCCTACAATAACTCTTCAACGGAAAACCTATCAAGAATAAGAGAAGAATTTTAGAGGCTCACAATGAAACCGGGAATTTCGGAGGGATTTCGGAGGCTCACTTGTTACGGATAAATTTTGTCTAGGAAATTTGTTACCCCAGCAGAAAATAATTAAAACTAGACTTAGTCATCAAACCCTTAGCTAAGAACTTCAGAACGTCAGAAAAACGGTCCAGTAAAGAGTGAAATCCTGACACCGGCGCCATTAACCCTCCAAAAAACAAAATTAGGAGCTCTGGATTATGATTAGTCCTGAGAACTCAAACGGGGTTCTGGCTCCCCAAACATGGACAAAGATCGCTTATTAGATTTGCTTAGCACAAAAATACTAAAAGGAATTAACATTGAACCCAACAACCACTTCCAGAACTTTCTCAGACATGAGTAGCTTCTGACAGCTAAGAATGACGTTAAAACAAGAGCAATCAGCAGAATGATTTACGAATGAGCAATTCGGCTTTGTAAGAGATGCTGAACTCTACGTAGCTTCTGGATTGTGGCAGATGGTATGTATACCTCATTCGCTCATTCTGTTCATTTATCCTGGACCTCTACCTTGCACTATTCCAGAACGACATTACTCATCTTACAAGCTCATCAGTTATACCCACAAAGCTAGCTATCCATATCCTTTTCATGAATCTGGTCCTATTTTCGGATACTAGTAAGATGCAATGAGTTAGGTTAGATTCGAAAATCTATCATAACATCGTGCATTGCGCAAACAGCTGGGCACGCAACCATCTCTTTCAGCGTACACATAGAATGAGTTTGAGTATAACCATAGTCGATCGGAAAACTAACACCGGCCTCCAGGATGTAGTGAGACACCCAAGAGTTCCGGGAATTCGCCGCTGATCGTTAGTTTTGACAAAGATATCCAATCAAAAAGTTTTCCAGAATATAGAAAAGTTTAGCAATGAACCTGATCGACCTCCGTAAATATAAAGGGAATGGAGAATGCCCGTACTAGAATTAAAAAGCTACTGCGATCCAAAAATTATTACCTGTGAAGGGATGCTCACAATACGACACGAACGATTGTACACACATGGTGGATGATCCATTCGAGCATATGATGGGTAGGACATTTAGCACGAATTCTAAACAACAAGGTTTTTCCGCATGGAAAGGAGACAAATACATAGAAGCTCCGCTATGCAAATAAGACGTAGGATTACACGTACTTTAGGCGGTTCTTTGTCCTCGATGAGGAGATGAACACGTTGTGGTCTTCCTCTGATATTACCTTGTTTCGCTTCTAAATGATATTATTTGGCTACTTTAAAAGTTCTAAACCTAATGGGGTTTCTTCCGCGATGTGGCTGTATATAAAAAGTATGAGGAATTTCATGCGGAGATGTAAGGATCATTTGGAAGGCAGGGAAATGACGATGAAAATAGAGAAATAAGGAAAACGGGATGAGCAGGAGGTGAGATCACGAGCGTAGGTCTGCAGCTGATGTGAAAGTGAGTTATGAGAAAAAAAGCATTAGAAATCCACAGTGCAACGTGAACAAGAATGAAATTTACTACGTGCACGAATTCCATATGAAATAAACCCTGACCTTGCGACGAAAAGCCAGCGCGATTACTAAGTGCTTACGCTAAAGTGCAAGACTCATCGACAAGTAATCATCCGCTCGAATTAGACTCCGAACCTCCTCCCCTCCTACCTGACATCAGCATCGCGATTACAGCACTCTCAACATGAGTGCAGCGTTTAAACGGAGGGGGGGGGGGGGAAGGCGGGCTGAGGGCGCGGCCGGTGGATGAGGAGAATGTTAGGGCGGGTCCGCCACATTTCTCAATGGTGGCCTGCCCCACACACGAATGAACGAACAAGTAAACCTACTAAACTCTCTTAGGGTAAATATGTTTTTACGTTGGATGAGAAATGCCCCAAGCAAACATACATTCACTCTTTCGTGCGCAAACGTCATAATGGTGCCAGTGGCAGGATTCGTGAACGTTCCGAGAAAGCTTCTATGCTTCTCGATCATCTGGAATGGACTAGTTTCTTCAGCAAAATGTGATTTATCCTGCTGCCCTCATCACTGATAGTCATCATTAACTCAGGCGAGTCGCTCGGAGAACGACTGGGCAATGCATATTCACTTCTGTGTGAAAAATCGCTTTTAGAAGGGAGGACAGGCCACAACGTCCATGGGGACTTTCACGAATCTCACCACAGACAAATGTGGTACTGGATATCAGAAGAGCGAAATGTAGGTAAAGGCGATCAAGCTGCGAACAGGTTAAATCTTGAACACTAAGTTTTTCAAAATCTCCATTTCAACAGTGTCGGATGCAAAAAATGGGCGGGAGGGGTGAAGGGGAGGGGGGGGGGTAGCGCTCGAAAAATGTGTGGTTCCGCCATTTTGGGGACCCCGAGGGGCAATAAAATATTTTAAAAAATGTTAATTTATAGATTAAATAATTTATGATAAGTATTCAAAGAATAATAGCAAAAGTATAAAGGTGGACAATCAAAAAATAAACTAATACAAGAACTATACTTTATGAAGTTATTTACCTTATGAAGTTATCCCCCCCCCCGCCTCCTGCATCCGTCACTGCAATTTAATAATATACACATGCAAAAAACATGAATGTGAATAAATTTCATTTAGAGTGGGAATCAAGTCAGTATTGAACGAAAATTTGCAGAAATTGCTAGTAGTTATGAGGTGACTTGTTTCTCACTATTCGTAGATAGTTCAAAGAGGAAAAATTTTATGAAACAGTCTATAGGAAGAAAAAATTTCGTGAAACCTTTTTAAATCTCATCAAGCGCATAGGCTGGCGTGTCCAGAACTGCCAAATGTAGCTTCCGAGACTTACTCTGCCAAAATAAGATTTGAAAAAGAGAAAAAAGCAGGAGCTGACTTGAACCAGAACTGAATGTAGCTTAAAACTGCTTATTTAAGAAGTAGTTAATAATTAGTTAATCAATTGAGACTACCAGAACTGTGAAGATTTAGATATGGTACTATAAGTGAGAATAACGTTTCCACAAGACGTCTGATAGAATAAATTTCGGATACCGAATTCAGCCTTTCAGGAAGTGCCGGCATGAGGCATCTGAAAGCATAGAGAAAAAAATACGACGCCTATCATCTCTATGACGACCTCTCATGCAAGAATTTTATATTCTAATCATGTTCTGTGCTCATTCTATGGGAAATGCATCATGCAACACATATTTGATCAATAAAGAACAGTTTTCGAGAACCCCTAACAAAAGTTCGCAAAAAATTGTAAATATACCCACGGCAGACAGCGGAAAGTGGATAATCACCTCCGCAATGAGGATGAGAGGTCAGTTATGTACACTGATGCACTATTGTGGAACTGGTTTTGCTTTGTATTCCTAGTACAGAACTGGTTATGTAACTTGTAATTTCTTCCAATTTACACTAATTTGAGGCGTATAGAGGAAAAGGAGTGAACACTTCGTGGTCCGTACAAAAACATCAGGAATACGGTCCTGATTTGATTAGAATTCATTCACATGGTAGATGTGGTTTCTCTTGGTTAGTAACTGATCACGGTTCTCACAGCTGTGCCACCAGCAAAATAACTCGGTTTTTCGCACAAGTTAATACAACAAATGCAGTCAGTGGCACAAATATACGATTGCAGGCGACCATGCACGAAAAAGCGTCGAGTTTAGTGCCGGGAGCAAGGGTTAATTTGGAAAGAGCACAGTCTATCAGTGATAAATGTGTGGGTTGTCCTCGTGGATTCTGAAGGGGATAAAATGTTATCAGACAGGACAAGATGACGAGAATTTTGTTGGAAAACCATTTTCTGGATAAATACCACAGACTCCAAGAACATGAGCACGATTATAGTGCTAAAGACCTCAGATTTACCAAGAAAAGTAGTCGCACACGCAAGAGTATGGCGTATTCAGTGACCATTAAGTAGGATCAACGGACCTGGCCTTATGACTTACAAAAAGAGGGCTTTTAGAGTGGGGGGATTAGCCGAACCATGTCCATATCATAAATTGCTGCCCGAACACTGGAAAACTATTTGAGGATCTGGGGATGAAGTGTTCTAAGAAGCAGAAGTGAACAATTTAATACGGAATTATTACTTGTCATTCGCAAAAAAAAAAAACTTCAAGTTAAAAAAAAGAAACTGTTTCTCTACGCCACTGGTCTGTTCGCTGTTTAATCTTTGTCTAATGTTCAAGCGAATTAACTAGATAGTAGGAGTTTACTTTTTATCTTAAACACCAAGAACAAAGCGAAGCGAAAGTGAACAAGCACATCATCAAGACCATAAAGTTCAAAACCTCCGTAATTGAGCCCTTGGTAGATAATTACACTTGAACTGTTGATCTTTGTCCTCTAACGGAGGCTGTTAACAATGCATTCAGGAACAAAATACACAAGTATTTACGCAGTAATCCAAAATTGCTCTGTAGGGGTGGAAGCAAGACGCGGAAGCGCTAGAAGGATGGCACTTGTTCACCGCCGAAAAATCATGATTGCTTATGAGGTTGGAAAGCAGTCATGTGACATGAAGTACACAATGGAAAACAACAACAACACCGAAAACGCGGAAACGACGCGAATATGCACACGCATGAATTTGCGTCTCACTACCGTGTTGGTTGTCTCACCGAATGTCTGTTTATTAAGTGATTTATGTCTAATGCAATACGTAGACGGATTAGTTATGACTTACCATCCTCAGGAACAGCTAGAGGCAGTACTGAGTATGCATTTACATTTTATGGTTCCATAGAATGCACCCAGATAAAACTTATTGCACAGGAAGCCAGACAATCTGTTGCATCCAGGAGTCGCTGGATTCGAGGACGTCTTCGGGAGCGTTGATGTGTTCGTGGAAGTCCTCGGAGTAGTCCACCCACATGAACTAAGATCTACGAGTCCCACCAAAGGCTGGATTCCGCCGTCAGACAGGGTAAAATGTGACCGGCATGTTTTTTTACGAGGAAATCTTGAAAAAAAAAAAGCTCATTTAAATTGACTGCATAACTATGTTGACCTAGGGCTACTAGGTTTTATTTTCTCACTCTCGGATCGGTTCCAAGATTGGAAAAGTAGGATCCAGTAACCTTAGGTGTATGGATTAACTTTGTACTATATCTCTTGGCAAAATGAATCTCGAAGACAAAATTTGGCCACGATGGACAAAGCAAAACTCCATCCGGAAAAAAAATTGCATAAATTATCCAAGTGAAATGCCACATGCACCGTTGATCAATTGCAAGGGTGGCAATGTATATTCCATTTTGAGCGAAAAACCCATCCACTCTCAATGAGCGGAAACCTGAAAGTTCCCGGGAACACTCAGGGATCCCGCTACAAGTGCTAGTAGTCCAGAGGGAATCGTTTACGTATACATATGTACGTACTTATATGCACGTCAACAACACAACAGACCTTTAATTATTTCTGGAAGAAGCCCTGCAAACGTATATACTTCTGCAAAGAAGTCTCAATTTCCAGGAAAAACATCACAGCTGAGAAATGAACGAACAACTGCACAATTCTCTAGCAGTAACTACATCTTAGGACGTCTTCCCAGAAGTTACAATTACGCTGTTGGAATTACAATTTGCAGAAAAGGCATTGTTCTACCGTACTTGACAAGTCTTTCTCAGAGTAATATCTACTTGGTGAAGGCTCGTGTTCACCATATGTTTTAGTAGAAATGTTTGCATTTCTTATAAGTTAAACGTACTGGTATAAATGTGAGAAATACAAGATTTCCTAAGCATGAAACATTGTTCAACCAGTGCCTGGGAAGAATTTCAATGTTGCTTTCATAGAAGCAAAGAATGGGTGGGAAAGCCTGAGCTTTTCACATTGTCTGCGCAGTCCTTCAGTCCAGTAACTGAAGGTGCAAAATGTGGAGTGTCTCTGGAAACCGGAACAATCCAAAAAAAGCAGATCCAGGATGTAGGCTGCCACTGCTGTTACCGTTACTTACTTCGCTAAAATACAAGCAGGAGAAGGCGGAGACGTCACAACTGAGGCTTTGAATCAGATTGTGAATACTCTGACTACAGTAATCAACTGCTACATTCCCTGATACTTAGAGATGTGAATAAGAAAGATTTTTTCCATTGATGTAATGAAAAAATGTATTACTAGTATCGCAAAAAAATTAGCATTTTCTGCTCATACTTCTGTTGTTACTTTAGCGACATTTATTTTTGCTTCAGACAGGTATTATCCATATTACGGTGCCATTTTCTTCCATGTACGTACGTCATGGACATTTTTTTCCAAGCCAGGGACAGGCTAAAAAGTCACAAAATTTGTTTCGGAGGTAGGAACAAAATCGTGGAAGCAGTGTTTACCAAGCGTTTGAGTAGAGAACCTTGACGATTTTTTCGCTTCGTGATGTAACTATTTTACTTCGAACAAACTAACTAGGTAAATTCAATTAGTAATCTATGGAAGGATCCGGATTTTCAAACAGTCGAAGAAGAGAAGGTCTTTCACCTTTCCTTATCATTTCTCTATTCTTCTCTCTTGCTCAAACCCTTGAATGCCTCACCGAAACATTAAACATTTCAACTCAAACGTTAATGTTATTTGGTCCTAACTGCAGTACACAGTATCCGTGAGAAAGGTCCATAGAAATAATGGAAAACTACTAAATTGTCTTCTTAACTTCTTGACGATATCTGAGAAAATGTTCCCCCGTTTTTTTAATGTACTTGCAGACTCAAACGCTGTGAATAGCTCGTTAACAAGCATTTGTGCCAACAAGGAGTTGACAGCGTATTTGAGACACCTGTAATTTGTGCTGTTGTCGTCGCGAAACACAAAGCTTTAGATTACAGGATGGAACAATGTAGGTGGAAAACAGGTCGAACAGCTAAAAATTTGCCGTAGTTATGGAAAATTAGGAAAAGTCATGTGATGAACAAATAACCTGCAGGCCATTTCAGAACAGCAACTGTGAATTGCGAGTTTATTAGGATGCAGTATGTGAAGCGAATCCACGGGAAAAAACTTCATTAATTATTCATGTTCTGTTGTATTTCCAACATTCTCAATTCCTAGCAGCTATTTTTATTGATTATCTATTAATTAAATGCAACAATGGCCCCCTTCCTGAGAGTTATATGAAAGTGCATAAAACAGAGTGAAAAAACTTTCAAGAAACGCTTTGGAAGCCAAAAAAGCTGGACCTTGGAAAGCAAAATTTAATTACATCATACAAACGTTGAACATTGAGTTTCAGGATGACAAGGCACCCCTAAACTCTGCCATTTCAAGGGAGGCAATAGTCAAAGAATTTCTCCGCTGTAGCTACATAGCATATCGCCCATTAAAAATCTAAAAAAAATTATTGCGTAATTATGAAATGTTGAAAATTCCTACAACTTTCTATAACTCTTATAATTTCTATTCTTACTCGTCGATTTCCGCGAAATTAGGCTAAATGTTCACGAATAATGTCCACTGGCCTACTTGTAAAAGGTAAGGTGTTATCTTTACCCATATTTGTGAAAGATACGATATTATTTTCACCCCAACTTTACAAAGGCAAGGTATGTGAGAATAAGAATGTGGGAGTTGATTTTCAAAGGGAGGATAAGAGAGCGGGGTATAGCTTTTCACTGAAAATACGTATCATTTGAGCTTAGTAGTGATTAATTGAGTAAGAAATCGGCACTTGTTGTGTTGTTCTGACTCGATAAAAATTATTGTAATAATGATGTTGGATCTCTTGCTTCTAATGCGTCGATTAGGCAAATAAATGGAAATTATCCACTATGTAGAGGTATTCATGCCGATTCCCCCGAATGAAAAGAACGTAAGGTAATGGAGAATTTCAAAACAGAGCGCGTGAGAGTATGATGGAGGCGGATTCCATACTGATTTTACTAATTTTCTTGAAAGTATTTTCGCGCGGTTCTCCCACACATTAATGAGAATTGTGCAGCTTAGAAGCTTAGAATGTACGGATCGGGAGCTTACACATCTCGCAGTTGTCGAAATCCCTGTAGAGGTTCTCCTGAACCGAGGCTAAATCTAAAAGATGGCGTGACAGTTTAGGTCCATTTCGTTCCGCATAGTTCATAGCCCATGAGCGCTCAAATACGTCGGTCACCCCTCTCCAGAATTAGCTAGGTGATATTCAATAAGCATAAATAAGCAACTGACACGACTACCATCTACAAAGCAAAATTTCAAGCGAGCAACAGTTATGACACGTTAATCGCTGGTGCTAAAATAGCTAAAATTACTGGCGGCAAATCTGAATTGGATTTGATTGAGATTCATTGAATTGGCTAAAAGGATAAACGTGGAAGCATGAATGCGGAACAAAATTTTAGACTACATATTTGCCAGGAGGCTGATAAAATAATTTAGATAAATACAGGGTGCGCCATAATTATTGACGCACTGAAATTATACTGTAGAAGAGACAACATCCAGAAAACTCCACGTGCGCGTATCCAAAATGAAGACCATGTCTTAGCGAACATAAAAATCCACTATTGTTTGGAGAGCCCCTCTCTTCTTGTAAAAGCAGCCACGAAGATACCAGAGAGTCGCCGACCGCAACTAAAGTTCGTCTTCCATTTTCGTTCCATTTTGTAAAGAGGAAGTTTAGGAAGTTGATACTACTACGGGAAGTAGGGCACGTCTTGGTCTCCAAGTGACACATGGACTTCATCCTTCGTTCGCAAATATTGTCGCGTTCTCGCCAAGGAAGCGTGTCTACGTCTGTTCCCACCATAGAAAATTTTTCATTTCCTTGTTTCTCCTCCAAGCAGGCTTCCTAGGACACATTTTTTTGCTAATCTCAGTTCTCATCACAGGTTGAATTCATAGGTACATTGGCAGGGCATGGCTCCTGTGCAAGAGACGAAAATGGTGCAGACCCAGTGTTAAAAGTCCACTTGAAGGACTCCAAAGTGGCAGAGGACTGGCTTACTCTTGATAAGCGCACCTCAGAAAGCAATCGTTGTGATATAATCCACAGAAAGATGGAACTCACAAAGGCTTAACGATTCAAGATCTGGAACAAATTCGACCTGAGCTAGTTGCGGCGCAAAGGTTATGGGCTCCCTTATCGTCTTTGTGACTGCTTCAGCAGGAAAGGAGCCTACTGAGAACGAGGGTGCATCTATTCCGATCGCTAGGACATGGGCTTTATTTTGCATATGCATATTTAAAATGTTTTCACATCTTACCTCTTCTACGGACTCACTTTAGGTGCGTCAATAATTCTGAAGCAATTAGTAATTTAAATGTTGGCCATTTTCGGAGTCACAGATGGTTATGCGAATTTACCGTATTGGCCATCCAATTAAAGTCATGAATAACAAGTATAGCAGCACTCCATTACCAAAAACTATCATTGTTACCTGCACATGTAGTAAATGCCTAAACATAGACATAACTAGAAATTTTCTCACGAGCAGTTGGAAAATGTATCGGCAGAATAACAAAAGGCACCTCAGATGTTCCTGTACTTTTTTACTACTGTTTTTCTTTCCTTACAAATGTTACTGTTTACAAAAATAGAGTTTTCTCAGAAGAAAATGAAACAACGAACCTGGATCCACTAAGTGAAAAGAAGTTGGGCTCCAGTGGAGGTACGTGTACTGAAGGCATGGATGGTGTGGTTATAACATTTTTTGGCCTTTGTCCGATTCTTGATAAACTTGAGATCGGGGCTCCGAGAAAGGATTAGTGGAGTACTCCATGTTGAGAATGTGAGCGAAAGGCTATACATAGGAATAAATATTTACAACAGAAAGACTTTTTTGTTGGACCAGAAGGGCTCAATTATTGTTTTGGAAATTTATTTATATATTTTGTTACGTACCTATATATTCAAAAATACTAAACCATAAGCAAAAACGCAAAACCTAGAAAAGGTAACCACAAACTTTACTGTGTTCCTTTAGCGGCGGAATGGAATAATTAGGCAGGTAAATGAAGTAAATAAATGGAATGAAAATTATAATTTGGAAAATTTCAGAGTGGGTTCTGCGTGCCTGTTTTGTAACTAGTTATTCATTAACTAGTCATGAAAGGGTTTTCCAGAGAAAATAATAACAGAAAATCCATAAAGAATTCGTCCGTTATCCTAAACGTGAAGGGAAAAATTCCGGGCGCGGAAGTTCCATGAGTGATGTGAGGGCGATGTCGGTTTGTTAACGATGTTAGCAACCCCCATTCCCCACGGCGACGACGGCAAGCGTCTCCCCTCTTGAGTAACTCGATTTTCTATCACTAAACATATGCTATACCATCAGCAAAAGTCATCGTACTTGTACGTTGATATTACGAGTTTGCTTGGGGGGGGGGCCCCCCCCCCTCCCCCTCTCTCCCCACAATTTCGCTAATTAGGATGTTCCGTCAGACTGCGCAGAAGTCTATGGCCATGTGCACTTGAATAATTAACTTAATAACAATCCACTTTACACGCTTTTCCGCTCTACGGTTCTGCCTATACGTACTTTTTGAGGTATGTCTGTGCTGTACGGACATAAATGGGGCCAGAATATTTTCAGGAAGTCTAGTGACCAAGGAATAGGGCAAGGAAGTCGTCCGACTGAGAAAGTACTAAGATGTTTGATACTGCACGTCTCACAACGCGGAACTGGCTGAGACTAATAAGGAATCCTGGATGATTATTAAGATGACTGGAATTATGCCTCGCTCACAAGGGAATGTAACAATGTAACTGGTTGTTCAAACTCTTTTCCAGATAATTTTAGAACTAAAAAAGATGTTTGATATGCTTTTCAACCATAACAATGGGACAGTGAATGGTGACAAACAGTTAGGATCGTCAGAATAGTTCCCATGTCCATCTTCTCTTTGTGGTAAAATGACGTACTGGTGCCAACTACGCAACCTCCGCTTCAATTCCCACCGTCCTCCAGTGGATCAAATGTCGAATTCATGTTCGTGCATAACGGGCCAAATTTATCCATCGGATTTATCCAGCTGAGAAATGTTGCTCATCCATTGCTCCTGCGCATCAAGGATTATCTAGGTTTGAATTAATTCTAGGCATAGATTTTCTGGGCTAGTTTGGATTCAAATTGGTTTTGATGAACATCTTCGGAAGGATAAACCTCGGAGGCCAAATTCATCAATTTGAGCAAACTGGGATCCATCCTCAAATCGCCCCTGATGAATAAATAGATCAAACCGGGAACTCTTGGAAAACCTAAGAAAAAAGAACAGGAGCAGTTAAGAGAGGAAGGAAATCCGTTTTTCGGAGACATCGACAAACGCCGCATCACGAACGGCTCCTTTAGCTCTCCATTACACTCACACCAAATAAAAACCGAATGATTCAGATAATCAAATTAACAAATCAGAAACCGATTCCACTATTTTAACACGCGTAAAAACCCCTCCAGTCCTTCCGATTATTCTCTGAGGCTAATTGCTCCTTTCTGTACAAACATCCGAATATTCGATTATTGCAAGTTGTAAAAAATATATTTGATTTCGATTATATCTAAATTGTCGATCGGTATCAACTGTGGTGCCCTTGGATCTTTCATTGTAATTTCGAGCATGGTCACATCAGTAGTGTTATTGGTATTAAAAGTATTGTTGTACTTCACCTGGTTAACGCTATGATCTGGTTCGGCTGTAAGGAAGGTGTTCAAGGGCGAAAAATGACGATTATTAACAATGGCATGATAAGTTAGGTTTACTGACTAGTATTACAGTTTATTTGCCAAATGCTAGGCCTGCTTATCGATAGCATTGTGTTTGTATCCCTATGTGCAACGAATTGAGTGATTCCTCTGTAAAAGTGCCCACATTTTTTCTTGGATTAAAAAAGGAAGGGAGAAGAATAAAAAGTGCAACGCCCTCAAGAAATACGTCACTCAAAAACCGAAGCTGTCAGTCTCAGATTTCATAGTAGACTCAGTTAAAGACGTCTCATAAGAAGAATTCGGATCGCAACAATTGTCACATACGACTAGCACTTAATCCTAGAAGAATGCAAGGATCTTGACCAAGACATAGTATGATCAAAGAGTGATCATTACAGTTCCGGGAAAGGAAAAAAAATTTGGGTTCCCTTGCAGGAGTGATATGTCGTTGATGTTCCTTGGTAAGAAAGAATCCCGCATTCAATGGATTTTGACAGTGGCCAAGCATGAGACACGTCGATTCTCCTATAGTGAAACTCATAAGTGATTCTACCATAAGGTACAAAAAATTGATATAACTCTATTGTGAGTAATGCCTCGATCAGCAGTCTCGGTACAATGAAGTACCGAAAAATTAAAAAGGACAGTAAAATTATGAGATAATGAAAATTCCCGTTCCGCATAGTTATTCCATTGGAACCCAGGAGGTCATCTACTAGATAGGAGGAAAGATGCTCAGGTATTCGAATTCGTGACCTCCAGGGAAGGCTGTTACTCCATAGCGGATCCAGGCTGAAGGTCCACTCCTGAAAACCTGAACACACGATAAGGAAACAGATGGTTAGGGCTGCAAAGTAGAATACTATTTGTCCAGGAAGCTTTTCACCTCGAAACAAAGAGGAAGGTCACAAACAAGGAGGAAGGCTACGTGGGCGACCACTAATCCCGTCACATGATTCTACTAGGGTGAGCTTAAAAGTACAACTGAAATCCAACGAAAAAGGCGTTAAACCCTACTCGTGCCTGGTATGGGAGAGAATCTTTGGGCCGGGGCTTCCGATCCTTGTATATCCATCCACCTGATTGAATCACAGTATGCTTGGAACGGAAGAGAAGAAGGTGCTACAAATTCACTTTCACGGGAAACGCAAACATACGCGTCTCCTGCGTATCCCAGTATTAATGAAAATGAAATGGGTCCCGAGTAGATTTGTCGCGTACACATCCAAAAACATATAGGTCACACAAAAAAGTGCACGTTCTCATAAATAGTGCGTCCACTATTCGCTATCATTTATTTTAATGCTCAGACACAAGAGAAGGTTGAATCCCACGAAACGAGCACAAAAACACCCCATATTATTCACTAAATATACGTTTAGAAATTGCTGAGGAGTACATTTTCAAGTTATAGATAAGCATACACTCTCATACAAGTTGCCTCCACATAGTTAAGGTCTTTTATGTCTGGATAACGTTGCTTGATGTTGAAATGACAAAGACAGAAGTGCAAAACAATAATATGGAAATGACAATGTACTCATAGTAGGGTAGTGGGGAACGTGGCACAATATTTTTCGAAATGTCTCATGCATTCTGGGGCTGAATCGAAGCGTAATTTCAGCGGAGTTGGCAGCAAGGAGTGTTGTTTAAAACCTCAAAGAACATATGGCAACACCAATGAAAAGGAGGCCGGCAAGATGAAAGCCTTTTTTCCCTAGCTATTTCACTTCCGCGTGGAAGTGCCTGGATGTTTCAGCAAGGTAGGGCCTCAATAATTACGTAGTCATACTTTGTGGAGGGATTTATGGACGTTACTGGGCAGGATGTGAGCTTCCAGTAACTCCAGAGTGGGCGAGTTGTTGGAGCAGAATTTGATATATCTTATAATCCCTATCACTAGTAGTCTTTGTTGGTGAGATCGGTCGAAAAAAAAGCATGTCTTCGCCTGGAGAACTCGTCCATTTTGGAGGGAGATGGATCACAGTTCTCCGAGAGCGATATTGATTACAGGCACAGGAGAAAGGAAATGAGAACCAATTACGGACCACTGATAGTTCTTGACATCTGCCAAGTTTTCAAGTTGTATGATGTCCTGAAGTTTCGAAATTACGAGGAAAAGTTAAACATAAGGACGTTCCATGATTCTTAACGTGACCTCTGAGTACAAATATTTTTGGTAGACAGGTAACTAAAATTTTGAGAACCACCAGATACCAATAGCTGAAAAATGCCAGCGGAAAGTAGTACAGACAGCGCTCTGAGCACCAAATATATATACATAGATCCTTCATGAGCACTTCAATTACAGAAACCCTACGAAGTGTCCTTACGTCCCGTCATCAATTTTCCTTCGTAAATGTCGTGAAGCCCTCTTAAGAACACCAGAAATGACCTCGAACATAACATTTGAATGTTCATCTGAAAGCCGGGGAAGACACTTCATCTTCTGCGAATTCACTTATAACACATCCCAGCTTTTTAGTACTATGAACTGTTTGTGCCATGTACAACGAACATTTTCGAAGAGCCTCATTGTTTTCCGAAAACAATTTCGCATTTGGCGCGATCCACTCCGAGAAGATGGTTCCTCAAAACATGAGAGATTCTTCAAAAATTTCTCATTCCTCACACGGATTGTTCCGATTTGTCAAGTATTCCGTGACTGCGGACCAAACACTAAAACAAAAGGCCTTCAATGCCGTAGAAGGAAGTCCAGTGAAGAGTGTTGTTCTCACAAGAGACCAGCTTACTTACTCATGGTGAACACCGACATGGTTCTGGATAAACAATGTTGATGTAGGTTTCGAGGATTCGCTGGCTTTCAAGGGCCAGTGATGTGAAATAGTACTAGTCCAAATGATCACTGGCAAGGTGTAGGGAAGTTTCGTTGGTCGTAAAGCTCCAGAGTGAATTCTCAGAGATTCAGCTGGTAGTGTAGCTCCTATGGGAGAGGAATGAGAAAGAAATGAAATGTAGGAAAAGGAAATGCGGGGAAAATTGGAGACGGTAGGCATGAGTAAGTCTGCCCTCTTTCGTCACTCTTCTGGGACTGATCGTTGATGCGCAAGATGGCAGATGCTACGATGTTCTAATAGCAACTACTTGACAAGATCGCCCAATGCGTAAATAGGAAAAGAAGAAGAAATTAATGAATACGTAACAATAAGGCGTGAAGTGACGCCAGGAACATGGTGAGAACTAGGACTCTACTGAGCCTCACCCTCATTTCGCGTCGGCATCACAGATGACATCGGCTTCTGAGCAGGACGAATGTCAATTTATCCCCGCATACTACTACGAGATACAACAATTACTGAGCATAATAGTGAACAGCAAAGTACATGTGAAAGAACGGTGAATCCACAGCTAATTACAGACAAGCAACGACCTTTTGCAGCTGGTACTACACGAGTATGAACGCACTTTGGGGTGACGAGTAGGAAGAATTGTTTTGAAGACACACCCACTGATGTTCTGGTATTCTGGTCTTTGCTTTTTTTTTGCTTCTTAGCCCTCATTGCTTCAAAGATGCACTTAAAAATGCTAATGAGATGAGTGCAGTTGTACTTTTAACTGATTTATTATGCATCTCCTTCCTGGAATACAGAATGCGTGCCTCACTGGTTCCGGGCAATTTTCGGTATGGTGGGGAGGATTTTCTCTGAGAAGAATCCATACCTTTTCTAAGGAATTATTTTGGGAGGAACCTCAATATCTCCTCGCATTCTAAGGAATAGAGTCAAACATCTAACCTTTCGTCAGCTTTACGTTTTCAAGACGTTGTTCTGCTAACAAGGTTAGAAACAGAGTATAGATTGAGAGGAAAAGTACAAAAAACTTCAGAAGGCGAAACCATGGAAAGCTTCTGAAAATGGAGGAAAGTTGCGTAAGGCCGGTATTAGAGCCAGTTTTAGAAACTGCTCTGCTGTGCATTATAATAGGGACTGAATAAGAACAGAATTATTTTTTCAACTAACTAACAAGTAAGGAAACAATTTAAATATCCAAATATCCGAGGATAACAAAGCTCTGAAGCTTTTCTTCTCTTTCGTACAGTACTGGTCTCTAATGTTGGAACATTCGTATCTCCCATTTATGCAAAATCGAGTTTTTTTTTACTTTCGAATATCGAATATTTCGAATAAATGAGAAATTAGAATTTTCCATTATCAGAGACCGATGTAGTGCTGTATGAGAGAGCAGAAAAAGCCCTAGCGCTTTCTCATCCTTGAGTGACTGGACGTTTAAATTGTTTCCTAAATTCTTAGTTAGAGTAACAAAATTATTCAGTTTTTATTTGGTCCCAAGTATACTGTGCATCATCTATTCAAAATAAAAGACATTTTTTTCCCATCTACCGAGTGCAGACCCCTGTTTACAAGAGAAATCGGACGTGTGCATTCACTTACATACAGCTCCTACGTTTTTCTTGAAAGAAGAAGAAGCATGGACAGATCACTTCGGGTTAGATACTCTTAAGATTCTTGGTGGAGCTGGGGAAGTAAGTTTCATGGCCTAAGGACACTAGGGTGGAAGAGGAAAGCAACGAATTGTTATTCGCACATGCTCATGGAAACTATGTACTGAAAGCTACAAAAGAGACTAGCCGGTTTTGACCTCTGAAATTTCTCTCTCAACTCATGGTAAAACAAGAAGAGCTCTCCGTATTTAAAATCACTACGAAATCATCCTGGTACCAAACCAGGTCGGGGTATTCGCAGTGTATTTTTCGGCTTCATTACTTGCACTTGTTAACTATCTACTGGGTCAACCACACATAAAAATGCACGGCCATCCCAGTAATCAAAAAAAAGTTTTCAATAGCATAACATGACTATATGAAGAATCCGAGAAAAAATTTACGTGAAAAATAATGTAACGATGTATGTAACGAAAAAATAATGTAAAAATAATGTAAATAATATGGGAAATGGAACAAATGAAGTTCACCAGATTGACCTTCCAAATTCCACAGCATATGTAAGGTAAATTGAGCCATAATTAACCATGGAGAACCAACTAGAATTACGTTTGAAGAGCATTTTTTCTCAGGATACTAATGTCTGTGCTCGGAAGATTTAGGAATTAATGTTGAGGAGTGAACTAAGTTCGTTCGCTTTTGATTACTGTAAGTGCTTCTTCTTCCATTACGTAACTCTATCACATCTCCTATTAGAATAAAAGAAGATAAAGAAACTTTGCTACGCTAACCGCGCTTTAACAAAGATTTGGTGTGACAGTTTCATAAAGGAATCTCTCATCACATCAACATATTGGTCTCTGGGAGGCGGACGAGAATTCTGAAGGGTTCCTGAAAGTTGTAAATAGACTCCCGAAAAATATGAGCGCCGAAAAAGACGAGGAAAACATTGATCAAGTAACCGAAGAGCCCGTTTATCCGAGCAGCCGAGCGGATTTATCTCTGCATCAGCGATAAGTTTGTGTACAAATCCTCGATTGCTTTAGGATGAAAAATGTACTGAATATTGATATTGAGACTAAGCACGTTTGGGCACTACCCTCAACGTATTTGTGCATTTCAGGTACTTATGAGGCACGCTACAAGGCTTGAAAGGCTTTTTCCAAAAAAAAAAAGAGAAAGGCTAGTTCAGCTCAATATTAAGTACAACTACCTTATGTAGCTGTAGGGCAGTAATTATAATTATACCTGTGCATAACGTTATAGAATAAAACATAGTTAATGTAATGAGTAGAGTACGCATTTATAATTATTTTACAAGAGAAGGCAAATCACTTCCGGAGCCTCTTCTGGAAGACTAAACGTTCCTGATTGTTAAGCTCGAGAAGTGGAGAATTACTGACTCCATCAGGGTAGAATTGAAGGAGCTTCGAAAAAAAATCCTGTAACGCATCACCATTAATGAAAACACAACACTTCCACGATGAGCACTACCACAGCCATTGAATAGCAGATGGTTAATGAAGTGCAAGTTCAGGACGTGTCCGTGTCATCAGTATGAAAGTCGTGGAAATCGAGCCAGCAGTATGGATTGTCATGTGACTCTGAAAGATGACGCTAGGAAAAACTATGTATGCAAATAGAACTTATTACACTCCGCGCAGTAACAGGAGATATCACAGAAAATAGCAAGCGGAAAGGAGCAATTAGAAGAGTTAGAGGTTAGAAAACAAAAAAAAAAGGAGAATAGCTCTATACTGATTCCATTATCCAGCAGAAGCATAATCATGGGAGGTGTTATAAACGACTCTCGGAGCAGATTCGAGGTTTGGGTTGTTTGGCTCTCCAATCGTTTTTCCGGAGTGCTGAGCCAGAGGCCCACACCTTATGAATTTCTGAGATATTATGGCTCCGCCCACATTCGTAAAAAGAAAGAAAGCAGCTCCTACTGTAGTTAGTTATAATCGTCCTTTTTCGGGATGGCATACAATATTTAGGTCCTAGAGGGAATCGTATTAGTTTCCGTGGATAGGAGGAAATATCAGAAAATATCAGAAAATGAGGAGGGAAAGGAGGGAAAGTATAATATTTCTCTTGAGATTTTCTTCCGAGAAGTGAGCAAAGGGAATGTAAACATGCATGCTAAGAGGAGGAAAGGTATTTACATAGCTGGTGGTACACCTAGCACTGAACAAGGACCTACTTTTTCATCTGATTGAATCAACAATTAAGGAACAGGTTCGAAAATTTGATTAGCCGAAAGGAAACAAAACGGTTACGGCTTTTGGTGTTTCCTGCAGGATTGCATTTCTCTCCCTTATTCGATCACTCGAACTTTTAATTCATTCGAAATTAAAATTCGATTACGAACATACTAACTCGGACCTACATATGGGGATAATGGATGGTCATCATGCATTAGATAGTTTCACAACGTTGAAGTTTCGAGTGGAAAATCTTTAATGACATGCACTCGTGTTAGAATCTGGCTAGCTATATGAATTTTACAAGTTCTTTTGAATCAAGAGATTTAACAATGAATTATATAACCCCACCATCAAAATTAATCCACTTAGAAACCCTACGTACTTTAAACTACATACAGCTCAGAATGGAAAACTCCAGATCGGATATAATATTTTATTCAGTAGAGTCTGCATTAGCGTGCGTGTTACTTCAGGTCGATGATGCCCTAGAACTCTGCTGGAATAGCGATGCAATTATTGAAATAAGGATGCAATAACCGCTTTTACTGCAGACCTTTCGCAATAAACTTCCATGATTCCGGAGCAATGTCCAGAATAAAAAGAATATTACCGTGAAAAACAGAAAATTCTCGTTCTATTTTAGGCCCTTATCCAATATCGTGTGCAGGAGAAAAAAATATGGAAATCCAAATTCTGGATTTTTGAACTTCCAGGAAGGAACATCTTTTGGAAAAATGTGTAGGAAATGGCTTCATGGAACACAATTCTCAGCAATACCACTGTATTAACAAAAGTCGACAATGAGAGAGACAGTGAAACAAGATGGTTAATATGCACCTAACATGCGAGTAAATGTCACTACCAAAGGTATAATTTAGAGAACCGACGTTGTGATTCCGATAACAAGTCGCGTACTGGACAGTAAACCTCTCAGACATGTGACATCTCAAGGTCCTTGCGTAGCTATAATTTCGTTTTTGAGAGCCACTCTGTTTTTCAACTGAGACGAGGGTGGTTTGAACAATGAAATGGAAGATTGAAAGGAAAGACCCAGACAGTTTGATCATGGATGTGAAGCATTAGACCAAGCACAATTCTGGACATTCACAATTCTAATCGACGTCCTGGAAGAGCATAAAGCCATGGAAAAGGAAATCTATGCGGTTTTTGGTCGTCTGGACATTTCTGGGCTTTTCTATGAGTCGCGGGCAAAAACGTGTGGATTTGGTAGAGCGAAATGAATAGAAGTCTTAGTGGGAACGTGGGCAAAAAAAGCTCTCCCATAGAATTGTCCTAGAGTGCTTTAGACGGAAATGCACTGGATTATTGCAACGTTCACATAGGATTGTATTCACCCGCAGGCATTGCTACGAATTTAAGGTAATGTGGGCGATATCCAGGAAAAGAATTCCAGGGGCACTCCTCATTTTACTATTTGTGGAGTGTGGAAATCAGCGTCAGCAAATAAACATTCAACAAACTCGCAGTTAAGTAAGATTATAAGATTTTGATTGTTGTTATTTCGTTATTCTGCAGTCGTTTACTATTTATCAAGGTTTTCGACTATGACACAGAAAATTTTCATTACTTTTTATTCCCCTCCTTTTTCCTATCCACTTTTCAAACATGACATAATTACACAATAATAGTTCTCAAAAGGTTTAGTCGCTCAAAAATGAAGTGGATTCCTCATCACGTTCTTATTATTCCCAACATCATGTTCTTATTATTTCCTTATTCCTGCACAATCAGAGTAGGTACCAATTCTGCTTGTTGGCCACTTGCCAGTTAACCAAATTTACTTTTTCAGGAAAACATCTGAGCTAAATAGTCAACGATCACCGTTAGCTTAAGCCTTGTCAAGCAGAAATGATGTTACCTTAATAAGATATGAAACAAAGTACAACACATAATGTAGCGTCTGGTAAATAAGTTGTTGTTTCGTGAAAATGTCCAGCAACTTTGTGGACAACTGAATGCTTTACCATTCAATGATTCCTGATATAACGCCAAAGAAATGCTACAGTATCACTACGTATTGAAGCCGCTATATTTAAGTCTGGGAAACTTCACTGCCAGACAGCAAAAAGCAATGCATGGTGCCGGCCGCGTTGTTAGCTGCAAAAACTCCTGAGAATCCAGAATAGCTCAAGCACAAAATTCACAACAAAAACTATCCTTTGTTTTTAGGTATCGTGGGTTTGCACCAACCTCTGTTCCTATTCTGATGGGGCACTTTTTAGGCAAAAAATCTTGAACCAAGCTTTGCAGAGACTCGCAATTTGGACGCAAAGTCCAGGGTTGCCCTCGAGTCAGGATTTGCTCAACAAGTTGGCCAGATGGATTCCAGCAGAGTCTTGAATAGTAGGTTTTTGGTTGAATTTTAAGCTAGTTGAACTATCGAATACTATATGGGTATGGGCTCA
Organism: Ancylostoma caninum; assembly: GCA_037903475.1. Lineage (NCBI taxonomy): Eukaryota > Metazoa > Nematoda > Chromadorea > Rhabditida > Ancylostomatidae > Ancylostoma > Ancylostoma caninum. The sequence continues at coordinate 3,468,311 of JBAJFG010000492.1, read as the reverse complement.
AAGTAAACCAGCTTCAAAGATACGCTTCTTCAGGATTACAAAACCTGTTCTAATCGAAAGTGTCTTTGGAAAATCGAGTTATTTGAAGCATTTGAAGGAGGCAGTATGTCTGGATCGTTTCGAAAAGAGCTAGATCTCCTTGAGAAATGTCAAAGAACCATGTGGAAAAGAAGAAAACAAGCCTGCAGTGAGATCTCTGTTGCTGGTAGCATCATGAGTGAGCGAAATGACTGCGAAAGCAACAATTTTCCGGAAAACATCCGAAAGCGCAGGCTCCCTTCAGCAGTGTCTTGCTGGAAATTTCGACTGCAGAAAGAGTTCTTCGAGAAGTTTTTGCTAACATTGCACAACAACTTGACTGTTTCAAGGCTATGCAATTTCATTTCACTGCATATTGACCTTTTAGTGCAGTAAGTTTTCCGGGAAATGAGTACAGCGTTTTAATGACAGCTTCGAAATTAACGAATGCATCGCTTCATGGGAGGGCCACAGCACCGAAGAGCATACGAGAGATACTCAAAATCGTATACTTGTTTTTAATTAAGTTTAAAATTCGAATGCTAGGAACAGAGGAAGCGAGTTTGAGGAGAGACTGAACAGGTTAGAATAGAGTAGACAGAGCTTTCTCCTCTTTGAGAACTGAAATTAAGGGATTGTTCGTCTATAAATAAGTAAATGAATTGTAAAGGTCAGCATTCATTGCTGAAATTCCCACACAATTTATATGATTTGCAGCAAATTTTCTCATGATTTGTTTCAAAGCCGGAGCTCTTATTATGACACAATAAATTAATACAATATCAATTCATGAACGTTCGTTTCCCAGTAATTGTTATTGTTCAACGAGGAAGAATGATAAGTCATTATAATGAATCCGAATGCTATTGAAGTGCTTTGTTTTACCTAACCAGATTGATGAGCCAGAATGTGAAGGAAAATGTCTTCAATGGATAATGCAATGTTCAGTTGGGTTACTCGGAAAACTAAGAAGCGCACACTGGAATAGCTTGGGGCCACGCCTCCTTCCCTACAAAAACCCATGATTAACCCGGTTCAAACCACCTCCACAGAACTCCAAAAAAAAACACCTTGATCCAGCAGCGGAATTGGGGCGTGTACAAATTGATGAAAAATGTGCTTACCCTAGTGTTTACAGTGCAATAAATACGTTTACCAGAAAATATTTGCAGAATATATGCAGGCGACAGGTTATCGGATTACTCATTCCAGTAGAACGCTATTTTTTGTGGATTTATACATACCAGTTCATCAATAAAATTGGGAAAAAAACCACATATTGGTAAAAAAGTACTCATTTGGAATCCAATGAAATGTGAGACCTTTGCGGTTAGTGCAATGCTAAATATTCATTTCTCTACATACTGACTGGCCTAACGAAAATGGAGATATTTCTCGGAAGTAGGAAGCTTCTGAAATTTTTTTCCGAAGCAGTGATGTAAACTGTCGACGGCAGCACTGGACATTCGGAGTCTTTTGGAAGTCCATCATTGGCATTTCACCAATCAACTATTGAGATAGTGAGGTAGAATCTCAGAATCTGGGGTGGTAGTAATTTGGTCGAAAGTGGAAATTAATAGATAACTTTAAGTGGCATCTAAGTCCGACTTAACATTTCTGATTTGGAGGAAATTAGCAGGTAATCGTCACACATATAACACCAAATATCAAGTTCAAAACACTCGCTTTCATGGGGAACTGATCACTCGGCCGCTGGCCTACAATCTGGCATCACAACCTTTGAACCACAGTGCGTACATTTCTGTTATTAAACGATGTTTATCTTTAACCATAGGGTTATATGGAACAATGCAAAAACCCATGCCATCACGGGAATCGAACTTTTGACTACGCTCGTATAACCGCGCGTACTTACCACTGCACCACCAACTGCACAGTGAAGTACGCTCCCGTTTCATGCCGATAAAACGAGTTCAGTTGAATTCCTAGGAACATATACTTCCGGGTATCGATTGCGGATTTCTACAAAACGTGTGACCTTGCCCACGTTTCGCTTCTTGTTCATTCGATTCTTTGGTGATCTTACCAAAAGATACTCATCAAGTGTCGTAAACTTCAAAACTGCAAGAATGGCTCGTGTTCGGGTCCCGGATCATGGCTGCTCGTCCCTCTTGGCAGTTGCAAGCAAGAACCAAGACCGTGCATGAAGCCAACCAGGGATTGACTACACCCTATCTATCCTATCCTCTCTATAATACTAAATTAATCCAAGTTAAGGTCTCTCGACCTTCCCATTAGCAGTTGTATGAAAAGCCAACCGCTAAAGTATTGTTTGAGGATTCATGCATATTAGTGACGAAGGATGATTTACCGCTCAACTCTCAGTTTGAAATGGGCATAGCAATTGTCACCTAACTCCTCTGTACAAAAGGTCGGAAAAACTATTTGCAAAACGTTTGCCTTGGACAGATCTTGATCCACAGACCGAGTTGCTCTGACCGAGCCACTTAACCACTACACCACCCAGTACACGCTATGATTGTTCTTTGCATGCACATAGGTCAAAGGATTTTTCTCCCATCGTGGGTCAAAAAGCTGCTTTGTAGCTCAAGCCACTGCTTGGGAATTAGCCGGTGTGATTGAAGCCGCCTATTATGCAGAAAACACTTGAATATTTGTTTGCAAAGCTCTGACATTACAGCGGAATTGAACCATCGATCGATTGCACGATGAACCAGCATCCTGCCCACTACACTACCGCCCACCTTTTTTGTGCATGCTGAGAGACATGTGATCAATGATTTCTTGGCAAGAATGTACTGTTGGTAATGATCTTCCTTGCGTCTCCTGCAGCTCCTCGTGAATGAATGGCATAATGTGGACATGCGCGCTCGGAGCGCGGTTGTGTCGGCGAAATCGCGAGCGAAACCCTTGGGTACATTTTGCTGCAGATTTCGCAGAGTGTCTGCGCCTCCCAGAGTTGCACGCTCTTTCAAGCGCACTGTCCAATTATTGACTAGGTCAGACTTAGCCGCAGCTCAGCACCAACTAAGCGCAAGCTGGAAATTTCGGAAAAAGATCAGAATTTCCTCCCACTTAGATGCCAATTTTCAATCCAAACTTTCTTAGAGCGTGTATTGGGCTTTGAAGAACATATTTGCAAAAATTGAAATCTAGTGTTAAGTGGCACTTAAGTGGTACTTACACATCACGCTTAGATGCAGATTGATTGGATACAGATTTTCCGATACTTTATTGTTTTTTTTTCTCAATTTATGACGCTGGTTATTCATGCTGTTCTGTTTTTGTGTGGTTTGATTTGTTTTATTCTGTTTTATCCACATGAGCCTATGCTTGTGTAATAAATGATGAGATGCGAATTTCGGCCTAATTACTACCACCCCTGATCTCTGCGATAGGTGAATGCCGCACCGTCAATCACCGGCGGTCTTTTCAATGTTTTTCAATGTTCATGCCGAGGATTGTAATTCGAATATTTTCATTTGGAGCACCTTTAAGCTTAGTAAAAAAAATGAAACAATTTTCCTTCGCACCCAGAAAGGAATCGAAGACCAGGTGCTCCGCAATGCCCTGGAATTTGCAATTCTTTTTTTATGCTGATTGAGCTTAAAACTACTCCTTTTTTTTGCGGTACGCAAAGAATAATCCGAGGGTCGTAATAGCTACCGTTTTCCTTTAATAAAGTGTTTTGGAACTATAGGTTTGATTTTTGAGCAACACACGAATTGTTTTCCAGCCTTGTAGGAAATTTAAAAGAAAGCAAACGAAGATCTTTGTCTTCTACTACAAAATGTTCTGTGAAGTAGTTCAATAACGTTACCCACTGGTTCATTATCATCATCCAGCACTATACAGTAGTTCTACGAGTAAGCGACTAAAGCGCTAATGATTCCAAGGGAAAATTGGGCGCCAACACAGGAAAAGAGCTGTTCCCAAAGTAGTGGAAGCTCCAAGGAAAACAACGAGAAATGAATGGCGAATTTTGGCAATGTGGCCCCTCATCCAGCAGTGGCTCATTTATTATTTATGAAATGACCACATAAAGGAGACGCAATAAATCGTTCCAAGGCCTCTTCATGGATTACTCCTGGCTTAATAGCATCATCATTTGAGTGACGTGGATTGAGCAATTCAAGAAAGGTATCCATCCTTTAAAATCAATTCCGTAGGAACTTCGGCTCAAGTAGTTGTGTTCCTTCATCCGACTCATTAAATAAATATAGATTAAGGAATAATTACCAAAGAATTGATGTAAAGGTATGTTTGATAAACTGGTTTAGCTGAGAAAGTGACTAGCTTGAGCTGTTTTTTCGCAAAAAAAATGTTTTGCTAAGTGTATGTAAACGTCCTGGAGCAGTTGCAGTAGAAACTATTTTTTCGAAAAACCATAACTTGGCGCAATTTTAGCATTTTCATCTAAATGAAAGAGAATAATTTTACAAGAATCCTGGAGATTGGAAGATTATACTCGGAAGGCCGTTTTCCAGCAGGTAAATTTTCCGTTTTAATGGTGCAAGATTATTTTTTGCTTTGTTATACCTACATATTTTTGAAAGGGTTCTGTGAAAGTGCTACTGTTTTGTAGAGAAATTCATGAATGTTTCTGGAAAGGAACAAGGCTTCTCGTTTATCCATGGTGGTCGAGTTTCTCGGGTGCAGCCTGGCCGAGACGCTATCCTCAGAAGAAGGAATAAGCATTTTACCTGCTGAACTAGTGCAATTTAGAAGGACGTGTACGTCACAGCCTTTTCAGAACTTTCGAGAATACCAACCCGCTACTGGAGTTCAACATATTAGTACTAATACAGTATATCTTGTTGCACTATAACGAAATTATACTTAACAAGTACCAAAGTTCGCACACGTCTACGGATGCGTAAAAGATGCATGAGAAAGTGGGTGATCTGTGTGTGAAAACCGAATTTTCCACGAAAATTAGTGGCACTTCCGATAGACGTAGTACACGGGTGCGTGCGTCCATTTGCAAGACGTGATTAGCGCAGATGCAACATCCCACATCCTCATGCATTAGACGCAGTTCGACAAATTCCGGACCAGTCTGGATGCAGAAAGCCCACCCAAAGAATAACATAAATCCGGAACAGGGCACTGAATCAACAGATTCATGAAGAGGCAGACGTCGTCTAGTTATTTCGTATCCATATGGAGACGGATATCGTCGGCAGCTCAAACTAAACCAATTACTCGCACACGGGGTCAGTAATATTCGTGCGCACACGGCCAAAGTGTTTAGCGTGGATTTGCAGCGGATAGCAAAACAACTGTCAGGGATTATTACGTAATATTATATTCCCTGGAAATGAGTGAGATTATCTGGAATACTCACTAAAAATAACATATCTGTTTGTTATCTATCCTTATATCCTAATCCGCCGAGATGACTCACAAAAGTCTCCTGGATAGAGCAGGTTAACTGTTTAGTGCTCTGAACTACGTGCATATTTTGGCGTTCTTATTCTCATCATCATGGAATATCATTGAAAATTCTATGAAACTTCCTACAATCGAAAATTCCTTGAAAGTGTTCTCAAATACTCTTGTTGAGGGCTGGAACGCCTCATGTAGCATGCATTAGTGAAAATGTAGTTCTCACTTTGAACCCATGCGATTTGTTCACTGCTCCAAAATATGTACGAATTTAGCGTGAAGCATGGCCTGCAATTTCCAGGATTGTACCCTACATAATAGGAAGCAGAACATTCCAGAAAGTTAACATTTTCTTAAAATAAGCTTGCATTTTCAGCAAAGGTGTAAAGTACAAAGTAGTTTGGCTAGGTTATTTTTAGTGTTTTACCACTTGAACTCCTCCAGAAGAGCAGATCTTGTACCTAATGCATGCCCTACAGTATAATTCGTACAAACGCTGCTGCGGGGGAGAAAATATTTTCAAAATATTCTGGCCCCCATTCTGAGGATAGCTGGTCCACAGGGAACCGAACCATCGGCTTTGTGCGCGAATGTTGCACCAGGACACTTTGCACAGTAGGGTCTTTTTCACTTGAAAATTGGAAGTATTACATTTCGCCATGAGATTTCACAAAGAAAATGCAAATAAATCAAGAATTTCTCATGAAGTCACAAGGAAAGCTTTGCATTTCCTGCTTAGCTTTGCATTTCCTGTGACTCCTCCGGAAGTGCTGAAATCCAGCAAGATGTGGCACATGATAGTGTGCTACTGAATCTCAAGGAAATACGTGACCAGCATTGTAAAGAGCCACGAACATTGATGCATTTCCTCATTTATTCAATGAGCCCCACAAAAATATATACGAGCGCCGAACGTCATAGAATTTGGAAAATTCCGGAATTCGTATGCATAGAAATGGCATCTGAAGATAAATTGTGAATAATCGCCAGTTCTTTTTTATCTTCAAACGATGAAGAAGAAGGAGAATTTCTTTCCTCAATACTTATAAATTTGTGCCACAGAGAGTAGACAATCGCATCCAGAAGGATCAAAGATAAAGAAAAGAAGAAAGCCATACGGACAGAGAAGAGACCCTAATGAACATTCGGATGGCTCCCAGTAGTTCCGCCAGAGCGAAATGTTGGTCCCTAGGCGGAATCAAAAGTTGGAGCACAGCGAGCACAAGTTGCAGATTAAAAAAAGGTGGAAAGTAAACGATATCAAGCTTTAGTTTTCCATTTTTCTTATTTCTTCCTACTTAAAGTAACAACTTATAACTTACTAGTAGATGCTACTGCTTGAGAGCAACTTTTGGATGTGAATAATGACTTCGAAGCCATGTTTTGAACGGCTAGCGAAAATTCATGAGATCATGTGTGCAAATATTTGAAAGTTTAAATCGGTGACTACCGTAATTTCAGCGACTAGCACTCCATCACCTTCCGATAGAATAACTGGGTGGTCTTTTGTATCCACGATTTTTTCTTAATATAATTCACAATTCTATTCGTCAAGGCTGTAATTTCGTTGTCATACTAATAATTTAATAAATAGCTCTTCTCCAGAAGTAAATAATTACTAGGTAAGCTGAAACAAACTACTACATATAGTACTATATATTAGGTTATCAGCATTATGACTGCGTGTACTATATAATTGCCTACACGTTTACAAATTACTGCGTTCACATAACCTACGAATGCACTGAAATTTTGTTATCTAAGCTCGTGGAATTCCCAGAGTTTCTAATAAAGAGGGCCATGGATCTACAGAAACCAGTCTGGACTGAAATTGCATCCAACAATCTAGCAAACACTTCCGATCCGAATGTTTTGCTCACTGCTCCACCTTTATCCTGGGAAATCCCTCGAATTTACATCTCGGGAACCTTAGATTTCTGTAAGTGCTGTACTAAACTGCACCATGTATCAAAAAAAGAAGGACGAGAAATACCTGGTAAAGAGTATAGTATTAGCCGTAGGCGTGAAGAACATTAAGGATCACTACGAATCCAGGCGGAAATGACTGGAGAAATTTTAAGGCCTTTGTGCGGGGGGCGAATATGGGCGGTACGCAATCAGTGGAGCGTTTCAGCGGCAAACACCACAAAAACGCAATTCTAGTCACGCACTAAAGGATTATTCTCGAAATTAAAGTAATTCCAAGGGAATTTCATTCATTCACGTCAGCATCTTCACTTTAGGTCTTTAGCGGAATTCAAACAACACTTGAAATTGTGGTTCCAAATGTTGAAATTAAGCAGAAGCGTCGTCCATTTCTTCTCATCCAGTATCTGAGTAGTGCTGAAGACAGTTCTTTAACCTCAAGTGGAAATGCACACTATTGGGGTAAAACGAATTTCTCACTCTGTCTAGGCAGTCATTCAGTTTGAAATTCATGGGAGGAAAATGTGAAAGGATCAGAGGTAACTCGAATAATTTCTGGGAAAAGCTACGTGGGGCGATACAACTCGGTTGCTACAGTTATGTTGGGCGTTAACATAAAACGTTGCGCTTTCATTCAGATGCGGTTTTTTTAAACTAAAATGTTATCCTTTAGGTAAGTGTCATATGTGCGTCGAAAGCACTGTTCATGCTCTGCAAGAGTACTGCGATCAGTTTCTTTGGATTAATAATTTGCTGAAGTTGTGGAAGGTGTTTTTCTTCCTAAGTCCGAAAATCGAGGAAATCAGCAAGCCTGAGAAATCACGTTATGATATTTTGTAGAGGAAAGAAAAAAACGCTCCCGGATGGTACGAAGCCTGTTACGGAAAAATGGCAATTGGAAAAAGCGTGACTGAAGAAAAAGCGAAAGGATTTATGCTAACACCTACAACATTTTGTTGAAGACCAGGTGGAAATACTAGTGCGTATCATAATTATACGGGCACCCTGAAAATGGCGATATCCGATCTCCCAGACATTTGCGCCAGAAACTGTTGTCACCAAACGATTCAGCGAGCCAAAAAACCCTATCCCACCGGTTCTCACACCCAAAAATGAAAAAATGAAGTAGAAATTGTACGTGACCCGCTACTGTAACGTATCATAATTATACGGGCACTTTCAAAAATAGACAACTTTATTATACTAATCTATCGACAAAAAACGTTTAATAACTAATTGGTCCTCCTTGTTTGGAGATAATTTCAAAAACACGTTGAGGCATGGAGTCGACCAGATTTTTCAGCAATTCTCTGTCTAGACGTCTCCAAGCATTCATGATGGCAGCTTTGAGTTCCGTAGTACTGGAGAACGTCCTCCCTTGGCTGTAAATCTCCCTCACTAGGACGCCCCAAATATTCTCTATGGGGTTGACGTCGGGAGAACAAGCCGGCCAATCCATAACAGTCACATTGTGGTCCTCAAACCATGCCTTCGTTGAATGACTGACGTGTATGGCCGCATTATCTTGTTGAAAAATGAAACGACCTTCGCTATGTCGGTCCAAAAATGGCAAAAGATGGAGCCCCAGCATCTCTTGGTATTCGGACGAGTTCATACGGGTCGAAACAAATGCGATGTCGAGCACTCCTTCGTGGCAGAAGCCTCCCCATACCATGACAGTACCTCCTCCAAAGTTTCGCTTGCTAAAGTACTGGGGCTGCTTGCGGAGATCTCTCCAGTAGTACGCGTTTCCATCTGGCCCGTCTAAGTTGAACTTCTTTTCATCGGAAAAGATCACCTGAACCTCATTATTAGCCTTCAGCTGTCTCAGAAAAATTATGCATACCTTTGTCCAGTCGGTCGCCATGTTCATCCTGGCAAACTGCATCCGTGCGATCCTATGAGACATCGTGAGCATGGGCGCTGGTCGAAGACGGGAACGTACGATATTGCTGTTACGTTTGATCACTCTCCATACTGTCATTTTTGAAACGGGAGTCGACAAACTTGCTCTAACACTGTTGACAGATATCGTTGAGTTTGAGACCATCCTTCCTACCAGACGCTCTTCTTGCGGTGAGAGCTTCTTCGGCCTGCCAGTTCTCTTCTTCCGTCCATAGGAGTCAGGCTTTTGCAAGAAGGTGTCGATGGTGCTCGAAGCCCGACGAATTTGTCGGGCAATTCTACGGTTGCTGAGGCCCGCTTCGTGAAGAGCCAGTATCTGAGCCTGTTCCGTCTTAGAGAGCTCCACTCCTCGTGGCATTGCAAATTTAATTAAGAAACACTTACCGGTACTTATCGCGGTTTTCAAACGGGTGTTTGAGGATAAGCGGTTCTTCTCAACTACTCTTTACTGGGAGTGCCCGTATAATTATGATACGTTACAGCACCGGGTCACGTACAATTTCTACTTCATTTTTTCATTTTTGGGAGTGAGAACCGGTGGGATAGGGTTTTTTGGCTCGCTGAATCGTTTGGTGACAACAGTTTCTGGCGCAAATGTCTGGGAGATCGGATATCGCTACTTTCAGGGTGCCCGTATAATTATGATACGCACTGTACACTGAGACATCAAAGTTGATGCTCTGGATTGAAGACTGAGTACTGCGACTGAAATATTCAAGTGTCACCTTGGTCACTGGAGGAGAAGGAGTTGAAGTATTTTTTGTACTGACGCAAAGCGCAAAAACAACCCTACTCCTCTGAATCCTCAACATTTCTCATGCATCTTTGCGCTGATTTTAGGTTGAATGAGCAATTGCGACATTTACTGAGCTATACACAGGTATAAACCAGGTTGAAGTGCCATTTTCCCTGGCCAGCTGGCGCTTTTCCAATCCATGGAATAAATGATGGCCTTTAGTTTTTAACTTTTTCCAGTTAGGAAGTCGTGAAACACGGCTTTCTTCATGCAGCCAGGAAAGTACCTTCAAACCTCGAGGTGTTGCCTAGATTAAATGATATTCAGGATTGAGTCAATAGTTAAGTCAGTTTAGTGGACGGTTTGAAAACCATAAATTTCATAAATCTTTTTCATAAATCTCAGGGATGCGAGAGGGGGGGGGGAGGAGGAGAGAGAGAAGAGGAGGAAGAGGAGGAGAAGGAAGAAGAGGAAAAAGAAAAAATTTCCAAGACCTTTCTCATTTACTTTCTAGAGCTGTACTGCTCTCTCCTTTTTGAACACTCAAATATCTGACTCATTCAGCATGGAATATTCAGTTTTGAAGCTAATTATAACATACCTTATGCTAAGTATACTTAATAGAAATAACAGAACTGCTAAGCATTAACAAATACATGGCGAAAGAGAGGAATGAAATGTCATGAAGGGTAGAAATGAAGCCATTTCCTGTATGATTTCACTAGAATATTATGCGGTTCTAGTGAAGATATCAGTGGTTAGGGAGATTAGCCATGAGTGAATGCGATCTAATGCAGTCAAGGTAAGTGAGCAAGGTAACGACATAGCGATCGTCTACTTACATATCCGAGCGGATGTTTTCCGGATACCACTCCTGCTTTTGCAGCATGATTCGAGTGGTCCAGACGAAACGAAGCATTGATTTCCATTAAGAAAGAATAGCAGTTACTTTACATCTCCATAAATTTGCTAGAATGACCGATTTTAGCAAAGCATGAAATTGATGCAAAATTTTATTTTGAAAATGGTGCTCTGGCAGCTTATCCAGGAGAAACTGGGTGTCAACAGAAGCGAAAACAAAGCTTGTATACGCTGCCAAAGAAAATGTCTAAAGAATAATACAAAGCAATCTGCTAAGCAGCTTAGATGATTCCGTCTGACAATATGGCATTTGATTGAGCTACCTATGTACATTTCAGACAGAAATGGATTCAACGACAGCGACACAGTAATGTCCAACAGAAGACCACATTTTTGGCTTTTTATTCCAGTGACCAGAAAGAACGCCAGGTGTTTGTCTAGCTGGTAAGCCCATATCAAAGGAGCCCTCACTTTCTGCCCAGATATTCGACACCCACCAACTCCTCCGGAAGATGACCAAAGTAAATTCCGGAAACTCATTCAAATTGTTGCCGAGCGGCTGATTACAAGAACATGAATAAAAAATCAGTTTGACTGACAGTTAATGAAAACGAGAGACGTCTAGCGGAACTCTGTCAAGTGTGGCCCCATGAGAATTTTTATTTCCTGAATTTTTTTAGCTTTCGAATCAGATGATGTCAGGAATATTCGACGCAGAAGGTGGGCTATCCCTAAACCCGTATTTGATTGGTTTGCTACGGATGGGGTGTTGATGCGAGCTGATATGATTGTGGTTACTCCTTCTCCTACCCTATCGAAGCCTGCCATGGCCTTTTCGAAGCCTGCTATGGCCTTTATGTTCTCAAAATCTTCAATAGAAAGCACAACCAAAATCTTTCTTGTTGCTGTTTCACTGCAACAAGAAAGATTTTCAATACTAAGCGGTGACCTCCACTGCTGGGATGGCTATGAATAATGTGAAAGAAAAAAGATATCATTTTTCTGGTAACTACTCTGATAGTATTCAGTTTCTTTTCTGCCATCAAACACCCTTAGAGGTTCGATGACTCTGAAGATCTTCTTGTTACATAGGTGTGGTGATGATTTATCTTCTGCTATGTGCATTCCCTCAACGTGTATTGAATAAATAAATGAAAGAATAAATAAACTTCTTGGGAATTCTTAGAAAAAAAAAGACATCTGTGGCACAATTCTCTTGCAATCTAGAATTCCTCACTTTTCGCATAGGTATTCGTAATGGAATGCTCGTACATAGTTTTGTCGCCTACACTTGCCGAGTCTTATGATTTTTACCGTTGTGTGGCACGCCTGTACGGTGTGAATAAATAAATAAACGAATAAATAAATAAATAAATAAATAAACAAATAAATAAATAAACATAGACTGTCGTCTGGTTAATCCGACTTGGTTTTTGTCGATGTCTGAATCATGAAGAACTTGATTGCTCTGCAGGCAAATCTAGAGTTCTTTGCATTTAGTGAAATTCTGCTCAGTTATTCTGTTTCTGGAAGAGTGCATGGAAGCAAAGTCAATAACCATGCTAACTGGATCAACTAAATCTTCGGAGACAATAAGAATTGTTGAGCCCTAGTAGATGAGCTGACACCCTTCTTGCTGAGTTTCAGCATCAATGCATCTACTAGATGGCTTGCAGGAATGCTCGTATTCGTTAAAATCTCGTGGATTCAACATCTAACTACATACATTCCTATCTTCGTATTTTCGTTGATGGAATCAAGAACAGGACAGGAATTGTTTCTGATAATTTCTGACGACTCCAGTACTATAGATTTATTGGTTAGCTTTCGGTGTATTAACACCTTCGTCGGACCTACAACATATCTGCTGGATTCAGTTTACATCAGTGAGCGTCAACAGTGCAAACTAACCAAATGGGACAAACAATAACAATAACACGACAGGACTATAGCAGACTCCCTAAGCAAATGAAAGCTACCACAGTTGCGACATGATATATGACGAGGTCATAATCGCCACCCTTATGTGATAAGCCTCAGCGTGTCCATGAGCTCATCTTTGTTGTTTATTTCGGGGGACCGTCGCTTTATCTCGAGGGCCTCTAGTAGTTTCCTTTCTAGTGGGGCCTCCAGTGAGCGGTGTAGTACGGTAGCTTTGATCGCTGGTGGATGTTCGTATGTGTGGCATAGGGTGCGGTGCCGTGACAAACCACTATTGGGGTAGGAGGACGGGTTACGTAACGCTCTCTGGTGTTCATCCAAACGTTTATAGAGAGGTCGCGAAGTCTCTCCTATATACTTCTGCCCGCATCCCTCGTATGTCACCAAATACACAGTTCCTCGCAACTGGCAGATTTTCTTTTCTGTGCAGTAGGTGCATTTCTTTCGAGCACATTTATCTTCATATATCCTTGACGATGTCAGCAGGCTTTTCAAGTTCGGCGGTGGTCGAAATATCAGCTTTATTGGTAGCATTGATGCCTTCACGACTCGGTTCACGTCCCTCGCAATGTTCTCATTTACATATGGTAGTACCAGTGGTATACCTCCGGTGACAAAGTAGGGACGCCATGAGCTGTGTTTGGATGTCGTGTAGCCATTATCTTCCAAGATTTGCCGTATATTCTCTTCCACCTCTGGCGAAACTTGACTGCACGTCTTCTCCTTCGTAGTGATGAAGTTTCTGATCACGTTAGCCTTCATATAGAGAGGATGCGCACTGCGAGAATGTAACATTATGTTTTTGGAGACGGGTTTCTTGTACCACAAAAATTGCTTTGTACTGTTACAAATCCGGACCTTCGTATTCAGGTATGGGAGGAAGCCACTGTCGTCCGGCGATTCCACCGTAAAACGTATGTTCGGGTCACACGAGTTGAGGTTTTCAACCAACGTGTGCAGGTCGGAGGCGGTAGAACCGATGACGAACACGTCATCTATGTACCGTTTGTAGAATAAGATCCCAGTTACCAGCGATCTTCGTTCTATGCTGTTCAGATAGATGACAGCCAGCAGCGGCGATATCCGTAGACCCGAACATACGTTTTACGGTGGAGGCCACGTTTCTGTTTATAAAACTCTCCGTCAAACTGGAAGATGTTACATCCCAGCGTTGTTACCAAGAGTTCTCGCAGATCATCTTCCCTCAATCCGAATGTGTGGACTTCTCTATGATGTTCTCGAAGAAGTTCCAACACTGCGTGTATTGCTTCACCATTACTGACGTTAGTGTAGAGAGATACTGCGTCTAAGCTGGCGTAACAGACGTCTTCAGGAAGTTTGCAGTGATTAAGGGCAGATATGAATTCATCTACGTTGACTATATGAGCTGCTACACGCGACGGTCCTTCACAGGACGATATGATTGGTCGCGTTCTGATTCCTCCTCCTGCTGAATCTCGTAAGTTCACTTCTCCAGGAATCTTATGCGTTTTGACCAAAGCATAATATGTGGGGACGGTAGGGGATGTTAAAATGAGACGATTAACGATCCTCGCATTCAAAATCTTGCCCAATATACGTTTCGTTGTGCTTCGAAATAAAATAAAATAAAAACAATGAAATAATAAAATAAACAACAAAGATGAGCTCATGGACACGCTGAGGCTTATCACATAAGGGTGGCGATTATGACCTCGTCATATATCATGTCGCAACTGTGGTAGCTTTCATTTGCTTAGGGAGTCTGCTATAGTCCTGTCGTGTTATTGTTATTGTTTGTCCCATTTGGTTAGTTTGCACTGTTGACGCTCATTGATGTAAACTGAATCCAGCAGATATGTTGTAGGTCCGACGAAGGTGTTAATACACCGAAAGCTAACCAATAAATCTATAGTACTGGAGTCGTCAGAAATTATCAGAAGCAGCTATCTTGTTACATGAGGCTCCGGGATAGCAGTATATTATCAGGACAGGAATTGTTGCTGGTGGCCTAGTTTTATTCGTAAGTTTCATATGATGCGCCCCAACAGATGCTTGCGTGCTTTAGTGGAATCCTCAAGAGGAGCTTTATCTAGGAGATTTGTGGCTAAAGATTAGTAAGGATAGATCCTAGAATTCATGCTTGCAGCAAAATTCCACGATATGTTGCAAGCGCTGGTTGCTTCTGGTGTTCACCCAAATTTTTACGTCTTGACTACTTACTTTTTCTCCGCAACTATGATTTACTCATCCTGTTTCACAAAAACCTTTAGGATTATCTTCCTATCTTGTGGATTCTGTCGAAAACACCCTATTGTTGCAATGGGTAATCTGATTCAGTGTTATATTTAATACTATTCTCTTCTACATACAGTTTTTAACAGGTTAGTTTCCCACCATTTTTTGAAATATCTTCGATGTGCCCCTATCCTCTTAGTGATGGGCATAGAGAAAAGCTCATATATATATTTTTTTTGTTTTTTGATAATCTCCGTTTAAGTGTTTCAGTACAAAACGGAAATTGAGCTTTTCTTCTCCATTACCATATGCAGAGTTTTTTCTTGGGTTTTTGCTTGATTCAAATGCATTCTTCAATCTTCAGTTCTACTCGATCTGTGGAATTAATAATGTAATGTTCTGTAGAGTTTGAAAATGTTCAAAAAATCATCTATTGGGTAGATTTCCGGAGAGAGAAGGGTCAGCTTATCATAACAATTCCTTCACCACTGTAGTTAAATACTAGCCAGCGAACATTAGGCTTGATAGCAAGCATATCATTGATATATTCTATTATCCTGGTCCCATCCTATCCTATCCTATCCTTACTACTTTAATGAAAATGTGACACGAACTTGCATATTCAGGGAACAAATAGAGCTCAAGCACTTAGCCGACATGCATACGTAAGCACTAAGATGTACTAATGCGATCACAACACTGGATGATTCGATGAGCATTAGCTGGAACCGAAGGAATGAGTAAGTGGTCAATGATCATCTAAAGGGGTTTTCTGCGTTTAGAAGAGCAATAAATATTATAGCGTTCCCTGTTTTTACAAAATATGCTTCCAAACCGCCTAATTTCTTTGTTCAGCTTATTAAATTTGTAGGTTTCAAGAAATAGTTCCGTCTTGAAGGCAATTTGCTCCACCTGTTCAACAAAAAAACCTTTTGGAACTATAAACATGCAGCTGTCAGTAGTGTTGCAAAGTCAGCAGCTTTTCCTGGATTCTAGTGAAATGCCAGGTTAATCAACTTTGAAGGTGGAAGGCATCGCCGTGCATGCGTAGGTAGACAAAAACAAAATCTTATGTTTGCTCGGATTTCAATAGAAGGATTCGATGCAGAAGGAAACAAACTGAACAAAAAGTGTACTTTCAGCAAACAATCAAATCTCTTTTATCCGACGTAATGAATACGATTATATTGACGAAGGCGCAAAATCAAATTCCGTATTGTAAACAGGGCCGTCGCAAATCCATAAAATGACCGGATATTCGACGACGAAACAGAAGCCAGAGAAGTGCGTCTGCTAGATGATGAGATGGTTCATGTGGATAGCAGACGTCTCCAATCTTCATCCGTTTCACTGCCAGAAGAGCAGTGGTTCATAATTGAAGCGGCACATGGCGATGTGTGGAGAATTGATCTGGCGAGTGCTATAGCGATGAATACACCACTTTAGAGCGATGCAATCAAAACACGGACGATGAGAGCAAGGTTTTTTAAAGCACTGGATTTGATCATTGGGTGTTGTAGGATCAGGCGAAAAGCGTGGACTGCAAGCATTTCATGGTCTTCACGCGGAAGTCATCATGGAGCTCATACCCATTTCAGTGCAGAAATTCTACAAAAAAAGCTACTTAAGCCCGGAAAAGCGCATGGAATCCCGTAAAGAAGGCTGAAGAGCAGCTGGAGATGCATATACATGTTATGGGTTCAGAAGAAGAGAGAAAATCCTAGGATAGTCCCGGAAATCCTAACCTAGCAAGTATGTAGCTTGGCAACAAACATGCTGCAATGGTAACTAGACGACATACAGTGATATCGAGAAGGATGCTCCAAGATGTTTTACTAGTTCAGAATTCTTCCTACAACAGGAGTCGAATCATTCGAAAATTCGAAAACCCATTTTGCTCAAAGCCCGCTCAGATGCTGCGATTGTATTTTTCCGAGAATTTTTTGAACCGGCTGCTAATGTTCAACTACGTTCGTCATTTTGTTTTCTCCTAATCCTGGTTGTAATTTTTGGATTTTGGATTTCATCCTTTTTTTAATACGTTGTAGGACGCATCAAATCAAAGTGAAAATGAAAATGTTCGAGTTGTTTTGACCTTGGAAGATTTGATTATTCTGATATTCGAATAGTATTCGAAGAAAAAGCTTGGCATCGTAGCTATCGTGCAAAGCTAGGATGACACTAATACGTAATCCTGGCTCTGCATAAAAGAAAAAAAGCAGTCAACGATGAACAGATGCAATTTCTAAACAATTCATTATGAATGGATGAAATGAACCTATTACGGAAAGCTGCAAAAATCCAAAAAAATATGTGAATTTTCTTTCAGGCTCTTGGTTTCCCAAACTATCCTGGATGTTCTGTAGCGTGAATGAATCTCTCAGGACATTCTAGCTGATTTAGTCATACGGCATCAGTGGCTTAAATTAGCTTTTCTCATAGAATAGCAAAAATGTTTGTAAGCCTTTAAAAGTAAGAGCAGGACCAAACCTGAATTCAAAACAGATGTTTACTTCTGGTGTTGCGAATCTGGTTCTTTCCGGTACTGTAGATTCCCATGGTTACCCAACAAATGGGTGTAACAAATGTAGCAGTTTATCAAGCTACAGTGTTGACCACACCCTGAGAGCAATGGAGGATATAATCCACACCTTAACCAACCGTAGCCCTGAGACCAGTACATATTAAGGGAGATACAAATTATTAAATGATGGAGGACGAAAACCCTACTGCTAGTGGATAAATTGAAGGAAATGAGAGCTCCTGAACGAATCGAGGAGAGCTAGAATGCTGATTAATTTCTCACACGTCGGTGTCTTGATAATATCATCACTACTGTTTTTATTATTCATTTATTAACATAAAATCTGTTGCTACTGCGATGGAGAAAATGAACGGAAATTTTGCTGTGATCCCAAGTGGCACAACTCGTCAAGGTGTCGGATGTCGTCAATTTGTTAAGCATATTTAGCATAGCTTACGAATACTTGGAATCTTTTTTTGCGCCAGCTCGGCCGCTAGATTTGCTGAAAGCTGGCAGTAGTTGCCTGACTTTTGGGAGTGACTGTTGAACCATCTCTTTTTCTGGATGGCTGCTTTATTTAGAAGTATACTGTAGGAGAACAGTGTTTGAATGGATAAAGAATGGATAAACTACAAGTGTCTCAGCCTCTTTAGGACTCGAAAAAGCTGTACTTCGAGCAAGTATCCACGCTCAAAATGCACAGTATTCCTCCGCAAAACACTACGGTGCTGATTTTGAAGTTGCAAAGGTACGGTTTAGAGAAACTTGAGCACTAGTTTCTATTCAGTCAACGCTCACAGCTAGTTTTCTTACTATGTGAAGAAAAGCAAAACAGGGAATCCTCACTGCAAGACGGCTTGTACACTTAGGTTTATTTTTGGTTTTTTTTCCAGTGCAAAAACTTGCAATAAAGTGCAGGTAAAGGGTATGAACTTGAAATATGACGAATGCAGAGGATTTCGGGCTAAATGCGGACACGTGCCAATGTTCAGCAGTGACAGGATAACTAGGAATCCAATGAGAATCAATGTAGCACAGAAATGGTAATAAACAAGTGTTTGAATGAATAATTGTGGAGAGCCCATATGTTTTGACAGTGTGTAAGCACTCACTGCCGAAGTAGCACGTCAATAGGGCTCCAGTGAACAAATTTAGCTGCTACTGAGGTGGTTTCTGCTCTTTTTCGAACAAATATGAATATCGTTAACCTAGAACTCTATACTGGAAGTTTGAAATTATTATGAGAACGTAGAAAATCAAGATATCTTCGATTCGGAATCACACAGAAGATCCTGTGCCTCTAATCGGTTAAGTTCCTGTGTAATAGGACTGTCTCCTGGAATTTTAGCTAATGGCTGGAGACTAACCCGTGATAACGATTAGTCCAAACTGTAACCATAACTATACCCCTAGCCATGACGTAACCCTCATGGGTTACCGTGAGCAGCTCATTTCCAGGTTAGGTATCCGAAAATCTGTTGGAAATTAACTGAGACCGCAAGGAAACTGGCCACCTACTTTGACAGCCTCATTTCGGTTTCGACTTCACGGTAACCGAGTTGGGACCGTGTTTCAATTACCATCATATGTATGACCACAAATATTTATGAAAATGGCATGAAGGGAGGAGGAGCGCTCACGAAGAATGCTCTCAAGGTTTTTGCTTATCGACGAGACGTCAGGGCCCTGAGCAGGCCCTACAAGGTCGGATTTTCTTGTATGTACGTAGGGACAAATTATGAAAATATTCCACGAAATTAAGGCAAGTCCCAGTAGCCAGGAATCTCATCGTTCGCAGAAACAGGCGCTGGGCATTCCAAATATGTATGTTATTCAAAAACCTGTGAGATCTATTCAAGAACGCATTGTAGCAGCCGTAATAAAGCCAACAACTTGTTGGAAACAAGAATATCTTTATCCTTCTCAATTTTTCCCGTCGTCCCCTAAATTACAGAAAGAACAAATTGCAATGCTGGAGAATTGTGAAAATAGGTGGAAATATTGCTAGCGTGACAGCCCTTTTACATGGCTTCTACGTCGAACGTCACGCCAGGTGACGCACGCTCGGTCACTCACCCTCATTGGTGGATACGCAAGCACTATATTTCTGCTTAATTACTTGAGTCTCGGCTGAAAATTCAGACACCTCATAAGTATCTGTCGTTCACTCTCCGACAACTTGCCTGTATTAAAGAGTGGAAGCAGATTGTCAACAAGCTTGAGGGATGGCAACTTGTCTGCTAGAGATGGCGAAAACGGTTCTTCGACAGTACTCAGCGGGAAAACAAGTTGATGACAAGCTTTAGTGCAATTAACTAGTAAACCAAAAAGGGTGAAAGAAACCTGTCCACAAGCCTTGAAACAAAAGAGTTCCAGAAAGTTGTGCTCCAGAAGCTTGCCACCAACTTGCTCTGAAGGGTTCTGAGCCCCCCTGTAAACGGCATAAGGCTACGAAATGGGGCAGATCATCAGAAAATGTTTGAGAAGAAGTACAACGGAACAGCATCTACTACATTTTATGAGCATCAGTACATGGTGCTCAGAGAGCAACATTGCAATAAAAACTTGTCCACAATTCGTAATTGCATGATGTAACGGGATTTTTAGCCGGCGCCGCGTCATTGGCGACAGCTGAAGATGAATAGACTGAAATTTATCACAAGTACAGCTTAGTGAGACTAACCTTTTTGCTGGTTTTCCTTCCAAACCAGCAGACTAAAATCAAAAAAGTGTTTGAGGAATCGGATTATACCCGGCTTTACATCATTAATCCCTCTGGCCTCAGACTTTATTCGCTTCCGCTTGTGACATCAGCACGATAAAAGAAGGATATTCAACGTTGCCAGACAGGATACGGTAGTTGCACATTTCCGCAGCTGCAAATGCAGAGTAGGGGATACGGTTGGGTTGTATTAGGGGCCCGGGACAACGTTCTGACGATGCTTTTCGATGGGAGAAAAGTTCCAAGAAATTTCAAGTAACTTGATCCGTACTCCTACTGTTGATCGAGCTCCGGTAAAGCTGTTACTTCCGGGATTGTCAAAATAAACGCAACGTGAAGAAATAGAAATTCTTTATTGGTGACGTAATGAGCAAGTACGTGTATGCAACATTATTCCAGAGAACCCTGAGGATTGTTATGTACGAGCTATCGTGCAAGCAGGCTGTTGATTTGAAGGCAAAGTGTGTTAAATGACAAATGACCATTATAAACTCGGACACACACACATATATCCTGCTAAAGTACTGTTGAACTCATCCTGCTCCCAGACAGACACTGGAAAGTGGTGGCCACGGGGACACAATTGTTTCCAGCCTAACAGACCGGAGAAAACTTGTTGATTTAGCAGTTCTCTCAGTGATGCCCTTATGTCTGGGAGCAAAGTTTTGTTGTGCATAAACTAGTCACATGTATTTACGTCCTGTCAAACATTCTTACGTGTTTTCGGGAAGGTTGTCCCCATGTCTTCAGTAGGAGTCCAGGGGAGCAATTTCATCCTATGACTTTGTAAAAAATACTGCTACACGGCTCTGTTTTCCCGTATACGTATAGGTGAGGCGCTATCTCATACATTATTGTACAGTGGCACTGATTCTACACATCGGTCCCCTATGTGAGCTGTACATACTTATTTCATCATTGAAAACGAAGTAAAATATGAAAAAAAGGAGAGGAGGAGAACACATCTCTTTTCATATTGTTTTCGGACGCATTTAGGGGACAAGGGGACATGCGTTTCGATTTTTTTGGGATAGAGGGTATGCAGCATTAAGAAGAAGGATTGAAAAAATTGCTAGAGGTCGAACTGTCATCATTTCTGACGAAATTTGGAAAGAATTACTTTTTGCACACCTCGGGAAAAAAGTAGAGCCACACAACGATTCTCTTCACAAAAAAAGCCTAATTACTTCGAACAATGTTGTAATCAGTACTGTTCCTCCTCAATTATTCAGAGAAGTAAAGATAGATTAGCGATAAATTATATACATCGCACCCAACACTTTTCTAGCATTTGAACTGTAACATTTTCACCTTGTTCCCATTTTAATCCTCCTTGTTCCCATTTTAATCCTATCTTTTCCCTCTCTCTCTTCTTTACTTGGTCTTTTGGAGGATTACGCTGCAGCTGCACAGCTTCTCGTCCAAATTTTGTTCAACGAAAAAGAAAAGGTGAAAAAACACCGTCACAGGTCTTGCGAAGGATGGATTTCAGGCAAAAATTAGAGCAGTGTGATGCAGTCTAAGTTTTCAAGGCATCGGTTGAAAAGCCGAACGAACCTAGAGCTTACTGTCCACAACACAGCGACCTTCTAATAAAGAACGTATAATTTTAGATGGTGACCGCAACCAAAAACAATGTGGTAGAGGTAACAAGTGAAAAGGAAGAAGGACGGCTTTGTTAATGAATTTTCCTGCTAGCTGACCAGTTCGAGAATTCGGTAATAGAACAACATGAAATGTGTGTTAGGAAATAGCTAGTAGTAGGACGGCATCACCATTGAAATTATTCACCGTTTATTTGTTTATTTATTAATAGATGGAGAGCCCATGTGGAAGAGCATACATGGTTCGAAAAATAGTACGACATTAACAGTATACAGTGCTTAAACAGTGGTGCTAATGACAAATAATAGTGATCTAACAAAAGTAATTGATAATTGTTATGATTAATATAGATAATGGTACTTACAGGGGCCACGTCGAGTTGAAATATTGACGGGTCATCTGTCAAAACCTAGAGTGTAGAGAACTGTTTTTTTTTTCATAGAATTGCTCGCAAAACTAAATCAGTAAATCTAGATTGAGCTAGTTTCTAGACAAGCTAACAAAGGGTGTAAAAAACAAGGTATATGGCTCCATACCAATTTCAGTTCCTTTTCCATGGTTATATTAGCATACATTTCGCCAACAACATGAAAAGATCCCATTAAAAGCGAACAACTGGCTGCGAAACGAGATTAATTTTCGGTGCACGAGACTTCGAAGAAAAAAAAACTTATTTTCAGGAGCTCAGATGTTAATTAAATCGACTCTACTTAAATGACATTACCTTTCTGAACGCCTCCTAGAATAAATTACGTGAAAACAGCAATGCAAGGACCTGCACATTTTAGTGAATTTCCACGGATGAGAGCATTTAAGTGTTATAAAATTGCAAAATTAAAGGTTCCATGCACGCGAACGCTATGAATAATGAGTACAGATGCAGGATGAGATTGCGTGACAATTCTCCATACTGCAGTTTGCATTTGCAGCTAATATGCAGTTATTGCTAGGATTTCGATTCAGCCAGCGGCGTTAGTTTGCGTGCAATCCCAGAAAGGAAGCGGAGGAAAAACTGGACTCTGCACTCTTCCAGAAAAAAAATTGCAGCAACGAGATATGTGAGCATCTAACATCATCATAACATCCAGTAGTTAGCCATACGTTCTGGTATACAATTCGCTCTAATTTTGAATAGGAGAGGGGAACTAGCGACGGCTTCAGAATCACTTAATGCCGAGATACACAGTGGTGGGAAAAATTGCTACTTTTTGTCTTTTGTTCACATATTCTGCCAAAGAGGAGCCTGGAGGTATGTTGAGATTTCTATATGAATTGCCGAAAAGTGCTGGGACGGATGCAGGTTAAAACTTTTCGTCAACTAGATCTTTTTAAAAGGAATTTTCATTTTCAGAGGTCGGAATCTTCGATCTGTGGTGTCCTTGTCTCACAGAATAAGATCTGGCGGAAGAATCGCAGCACGAATAAGCTTTCTTTCAGCAGAATTAATTGGCATTTGGTGGAAAATCTGTTCGCGCTGTTCACTCCTTGACAATTACCATGGAACTACTACTTGAGGACAGTTTAACAGTGACCCTTATGGATGTTACTGTCACTCTAGCTCACTCTGTTAGCCCTATTTAGAGGGAACAGCAGTCAAAGCTTTCAATTCTAATGCCACTATTGTCCTTGCTAAAACCACAAGTTTTCCAACTAGTTGCAATGCAGCCGAGAATGTACATATATAACTGAAAAAAGATTTGCATTTTTCTCTCGTTTGAGGAGGGAGGTACCACAATTGGAGCCATGGTGGAGATGCCCCGAGGCATTCTAGAATTTCGCCATGTGTATGGCAATCTATTTCGCTTCGACTTTCACCAAAAAAGACGATATGAAGTGAGGGGGACGGGCCATGCACCGTATCGTAATGGCGCAAGCGGATGAGTATTCTTGTCCCAGCTACAAGATTATGCATTTTGCCTGGACCCTTTTGATTTGAAAACATCTCGTTTAGTCCAATTGAACAAATTTATATTAAATCACTCACTTTTTTGCATAAATAAGTTACGCTACCTTACGCTGTGATATCCCGTGAAGTCATTGCGCAGCGCTGCCATTATCGAAAGATTCTTAAATCGATGTGGTACAACAACTTTGACAAGGAAGAAATTTATTCGCTTGATATGTTCTGTTCGGTAATGAGGGGGAAATTCGAGCAAAAAAATGAAATGAACTTAGAGGCAAAGCTCATAATGTACATAGCTGAAAGAATTCTGAATATTTAGACAGGCAAGTATTCACAGGATGATAAGCTCTTCTTGAAAACGTTCCGTGCAGATTTCCTGCTAACCCTTCTCTGACTGCAATAACCCTCAAATAGCTTTGGTTGGAAAACCGCTTGTAACTTGATCAGCATAAAATCTCACTTGCTAGCCAATTCTGACGACGATTTCTCTCGGCTGTCCTTAACAACTACGTATATAAATAAAGGATTTTTTTATCAACAAGATGCTTCTTTTCGGATAGGAAATCCTTCAAGCTACTTAGTGTTTGCCTTATTTGAATTTTACTCGAAACCTTCAAAGTTTTCAGTTTTTATTCCAGGTAGTTTTGATAATCTGTCGGATAGGAGGCACTATTTCTTATTTTTCAGTGAAAAAATTTACCTATCGAGAACGCTCTATCAGAAAACACATGTTCCTAGAGGAGAACTTCTAGTCCTTTTGGTGCTTTTAGTAAGGGAATATTCTTATCTTTCGGAGAAAAATACTTATCTTTCAAAACTAACTGTTAGAAAGTACATCCTCCTACAGAAATATTCCTTGCCCATATTTTAGTTGAACTATTTAACCGTCTACTTGAAACAATAGAGAAGCATTTTCTCCCTGCGTAATGACTATCAGCTCCAGAAACTGGTTCCAGACACATTAACACTTTTTGTTCCGGAGCGGAAGTGGCAGTTCAGAAAACAATAATCAGCTTAAACTTAGGGGTGGATCCATTATCTTGCTTGAACCTAGTGAGTACCTCTGGATTTTGTGATAGCTTCTGAGCTGAAAGAGATGGCACAGCTCTAAATGTTTGCAGAGGAAAAGGACGACAACATCGGTTTCCAAGCCATCATGCCAGTGAAGAACGCTGTGGCGAAGGTTTAAATTTTAGCTTGGATTAAAAGCAAGGAGTTTCTTATAACAACTCGGAGAAAATACGCAGCGACAGGATTAATAAGGCAACAAAAGTTTTTTTCTCGGTGCTGCGCATGCGCACATTCACACGGACACGGATTTAGATTTACTATTTTACCCTATTTGCAACAACTACTATTTTTACTCCAATTTTTATTGCATTCTCGATAGGTGCATACTACGAGCATTTTATCACATGTCAATTTCAAGACACAACACATGTGTTTAGGAGAATATTGAAAGGAATCAAGCACATAGAAGCATTAAATCATACGTAGCTGTGATCAATTTGTGGATTTTGAAAGTCAAAATCGTCTGCCAAGCTCTCAGTGGGGTGACAAAAGATTTTCTGGATGTACAATCTGATCAAGAATCAATGATCTTGCCAATGATAATATTGTATAGATTATACCAATGATAATATTGTGTGGATTATACTAATGGAATCCATACAGAAGAACAGAACAACAAACAACCAGCAGAAAGTTTCCAACAAAGGCTCAAAAACCACTACAGCCACTACGAAGCGATCCTTTCTTTCATAAGCTGCTGTGGCAGTTATCTACATAGAAAGAGGTGAAGGATGAATTTTGGAACTTCGGAGACTTTCTTCACTTTTTGCTTACGATAGCAGTCCTGACGCTATGTATTTTCTCCCCAGTTGTTATAAGAAACTCCTTGCCCTTTAAGTCGGCTAAATTTTCGGTGTTGCAGCCTTAGCCACAGCTTTCATAGCTAACACAATGGCTTGAGAACAAACGTTGTCAACATTTTCCTTTCTAATCGTATAGAGCTATGCCATGTTTTTCAGCATCAGAGCTATCACAAAATCCAGGAGCACTCGCGAAGTTCAAGCACACCAATGAATCCTCCACTGCATACGTTCGAGAACAAACAGAACGTCCCTGAAGTGCCATTTTCGCTCCGAAACCAAAATTGTTCATGTGCCTGAACAGTGTCTGGAACTGAAAGTAATTACGCGTGAAGTATATGGTTCTCCATTCTGTTAGGTAGACGGTTTGATAGTTTACCTAAAACATAGACCAGGAGCGTTTTCCTAGCAGGATTACTTTCTACTGATAGTGGTTTTTGATGCTTATGTAAGGACTTTTTTCCACTGAAAACTAAGTCATAGTGCATTGTATCGGATAGATTATCAAAGTGGTGCATTACATTGGACAGATGGCCTGGAATAAGAAACGAAAACGTGGAAGGTTTTCGAGGAAAATTTAAGCAAGACAAACACCAAGGAGGTTCTATTTCGTTTGAAAATGAAGCATCTTAACTGTTGTTCTTAAAATATCCCTTATTTATATACGGAAATGTTAGGGACAGCCGAGAGAAATCATCGTCAGAATTGGCACTAGTAAAGCTAGCAAGTGAAATTTTCAAGCTGATCAAGTTCCAAGGGGCTTTCCAACCGAGCTGGCGTGTTAAAGACCCTCTTCTGAAGTTATTGCAACAGACGAAATGTTAACGAGAAGGCTGCATGAAACTCTTTCCGGAAAGCTCATCACCCTGTGAGTACGTAGTCACGCCGTCTAAATATTCAGGATTCTTTCAGCTTTGTTATGAGCTCCCCCCCCCTCCCCCCCCCAAAAAAAAAACTTTTCGTTCGTGATTGCTCTGGTTACTCTTTCATTACTAAACAGAAAATATTAGGTCGTCAAGTATGAAATGTCTGATTTTGGATTAGAATATTTCGAGTTTTGTTTCTAAAGCAAGATGGACTATAAGATAACTGAATATACTCGTATACTATCCCCACAGCCTCGCCGTCTTAAATATGGCTTGGTTGCGCCAACGGCTTAGAAGCATGGAAAGCTATGGGCGATCAAGTGGGGAAGAGCGTTTCCAACATCATGTTGAAAATTGAACATTTTCTCCAGCAAGAAGTGAGCTAATCCCTGAAAGGAGTTGTGGTCATATAGAGCAAGGTTTGCCGGTACAGTGAGTGGCAGGTGGGTCCTCACCTCTGCTCCTCTGGCTTGAGCAGCGTGGATTTGTGAAAAATGGTCAAAAATTGGCACCCATTTTTGAGGGTCAAACTGGGAAAAATTCGTTTACCGAACCACTTTTAATGGTCATATTGCTTTGAGTACCTAAGTATTATTGGATTATAAAGGTCACACCTTGCTGCTTACGCTGACCTAATTTGACTCCTATCCGCTTCGGCTACGGCTTCCAGCTCATCGATATCCAGGTCCATCGTAAGGCTCACTTTGGAGCTTCATGTCACCTGAGCGGAACTCCCCAAGCAAACGCTGTTCAGTGCATTTACTAGCCAGATGTCCCCTAACACTGCCCTGATGTTCCCAGCTTTCTCAGCTCTAATGGCTGAAAATGGAACCTATGTTCCAAAACGACACGATTTTCCATCTTTGAGTAGTTCTACAAAAAATGCTTTCAAACAAAAATTCGAAAACTGATCAAAAAACCAGGAAGTGATTCTGAAAGGAAGAGGATGTGCCTTCATAATGGAAATAAAGATGAGAACAGATCTAGTAAATCTTCGAAGATAGAGACTGTCAAATTGATCGCTCATAAAATCAGACATTTCATACTTGACGACCTAATATTAAGCGGACCAATCCCTTCTTTGTCAATGTTATTGTATACACCACATGAATTAAAGAAGATTCCAAAAATTGCAGATCGCCACTTTGGTTTTAGCTGATTTCTCTGCTAAAACCTCCAGCAAAAGCTTGCTTAACACTTGATTTATTCTTTATTTATCTCTGTTCTGTTACATAATTCACATTTTATCTGAAACTCCTCCAAATGGCGGGCTTGGTTGGGAATTCGCTGCTTCTATTCAGCTCTCCCATATGGATTTTGGTTCGGTAACCAGAAACAAGCATTCTCCGTCTCAGGCAAAGCAAACGATCACATTTCCGGAGTCAGAACATTTCAGAACACATATAGGCTCCAACATTGGTCAAAAATAAATATTTCAAGATGAGCGGAAAAGTTTCAAATGAATATCTTTAACTTGGACCATCGTATTGGTTGAGCATATATCAAAATCGGGTTTTGTTTGTGGTATTTAGCAGCATCGTTATATTATTTTCACAAAGTCTTCTCAGCGCAATTTTTAGCTGACTCGCTTTAGTGCAAGCCTGAGAAGCAAGAAAAGAGTTATAGAGCCTTTATGAAACCTAAAAGACATTTGGGACGGTAAACTGCATTTGATTATTGTTCCAAACGTGTTTTGGCTGTAACTATAATATGAGGCAATGGCTGAAAATCAGTGGCTTGTAAATCAGTAGAACACATGAAGTCGTCACATGCCTGTGGTGATAGTGCCGCGAAGGCCATGGGCGGTCCCTATTGATATGGACTTTTGGTGGACGATGCGCCACCTTACGTAGGCGCGGTCATTTTTAAGCGGTTGCACATGGGCTTGAGGTGGTGGAACTCATGAACTTCATTCCTCACGATTCGAGCCCTCCGAAAACAACACTCTGACTTCGTGGATTTCTCGCGCGTTTTGCTCTATTTCCCTGCTCGGATGTCAGATCCACGGCCTTCAAAAGCCCGAAATTCGATAACATCTCGCAAATAAAGGGTCCCATAGTGTTTCCTTAAAGCCAGCGATATGCAGAATTCTGTGATAACACTCCTGGATTCGGCTAAGCACTGCATCACTACAGGTGGAACACTATTCATTGTCCACCAGAACCCTTTGGGAAACAGATGTGGATATCGCGAAAGGTTAAATCTAGGAGCAAGGAATGTTTTTGTCCTAGGTAGTACGTACGCACACTCCTATTGTCGAATTCTACGGCACTTCACCTATAAGAAAAGCATTAAACCAGCAATTGAGTTTCAGAAATGGCGATTTCCTCCACTTTTTCGAAAACGGACGAAGGCAGGCAGCTTTGCTTGCAATTTTTTGTCTAATAAAATCCGGAACTGCAATTTTCTCAATTTAAGAAGTCTTTGCCATTGATTTGTTCCTGCCTAAGTTGCTTATGAAAACAGAGTGGCCCAAAATTATGGTAGCAAAAAAGAACATATCTAAAGCCCACTTCAAATTCATTCAAGACGATGGCATGGCATTGAGCAAACGAAATAAACATTAGATTTCGAGGTATAATCAACCGGCTACTACACAGACGCTAGGACTTTCATGAACTTTAGTGTAGTCCAACCACCTTATATACAACCACAAGGGCAGAAATGCCCTGCGCTAAGCTCAGTAACAAGTAATCCTGCATGCTGGCTCCAACTTTTGACGAGTTTACTGCTTTGCGCAGTGCGTTTTATTTTCTGCGCGAAGCGTAGTAAGATCGGCTATTTATTTGCAATTCTGGATCCTAAATTCGCCAGTTTTTCTTCACTGCGAATCCTTTTCATGATTTTTTTTTTAAAATGGTGTGGCTCGCCAGCGATATCGTCAAGCTCATTCCGTGCCAAATGAAATAAAAGTAAACATTCTGAAGAGGTAAGCAACGATTTCGCATCCCTATTAAGCTCTGAAAACGCGCTGCATCGCAAATCGAACGAGTCGTCCATGCAATTCATTCTAGTAAGATTTGCTGAGCTCGAAAATTACTTCCAAAATCATTGAGATCTTCAGTTCTCCTGGGAAATGTACAGCACCCTTCATACTAACTTTCATTACAAATTGTTCCGACTCTTTGAGGCTTCAACCACCCTGTAAGTTTCTTGAATAGTCTCAGCAATTCGGAAGCGTAGCATTTCCAAGCACCGCTGCCGTAAAAGTTGGTGTTGCCAGAGCAAAAGCTATGTATGCACGAGCAAGAGCCATCCAGAAATCCTTCTGAGTAGACGCAGATTACGAGAGTCGAAAAGTGGAGCTGACAAATACGAATTTCTGGAAGCTGCAGTAACCCCAAATAATGTGAATAAGCTGAAGTTTGTGAGGTTTCACAAAGTACTGGCTCTGAGCATCTGATGCTCTGTGTTGCCTTGGAAAAGGAGAAAACCCTAAAAATCAAGCAATGGAAAGAAAACACGTGAAAACTGTGCCCGTGGCCTTGTGGCCTAATGGATAAGGCGTCGGACTTCGGATCCGAAGATTGCAGGTTCGAGTCCTGCCAGGGTCGACAGTTTTTGGGCAACCTTGTATTTGCAAGTGGTTATCGAAGTCAAAAGATGACCCTTCTATCAGGCGCTAAAAGATATATGTAAGAACCAGTGGCGGACGCAGGGGGGGGGGCGCGCCCCCCCCCCGAGAATGGGTCGCCAAATTTTCGAAATTACTTTACAATACAAATAAAAATCTTGTGTTAGTTTATTTTTAATTGTTTATTTTTATTATTATTTTTAATATATTTTTTATTTATTGTTTATTATTATAATTAATATTATTATTAATTTTATTTTCCGCCTGGGTCCCCAAAACGGCGGAGACCCCACTTTTCTTCCCACGCCCCCCCTCCCGCCCACTTTCTGCGTCCGCCACTGGTAAGAACATCTAAGAATTGCACAACACGTTGCTGCGTACTATATTTCCTGCCTTATCGCCTTGGTCAGTCCAAGCTTTCTGCAAGATATGTTCTCTAGAAGACTTGACTGTGATCCGCGTCATAAAAGAACGCATCAAAAAGTCTCCACGAGCAGGATGAGGCCAATGAGGATATATGCACTTTTCGAAACACTTCCGGTGCAGGCAAGACTATTGGCTTCCAAAAATTTTGCAGCAATTAACGAAGATGTACGCGAAAGAAATACTCAGGAAAACCGAGTGAAACACTTTGATGTGCCTTCTGCTTCTTCTAATAATGGCACAAACAAAAGTCAAAGTTCTATTCTGCGACAATGAGCCTAAACTGAGGTGAAGGAAACGCATTCAGACAATGCTAACGTAAAAAGTAAGACAAACTTCATTAGAGACGGCCTTTCGTCCTTGCAAAAAAAGTCAATTGGCAATGCATAGAAAATGGTCTTGTTCAATGTCTCTTTTAAAAATGTTGCGTCATTAGTCGGCCTAATTGTCTACCCTATGGATAAACTAGGACAACGCCCAACTGTTTCGAAACGAGGGCCTTTGGCAAAAACCTTCTCTTCAGAAAATACTTCTTCCTATTCTCTTTTTATACGATAAACTCACAAAAAGAAACATGTTCCTGCTGATCTGACGGGATTTTCGAAGAAAAGCGCGTAAAAGGCAAGAAGAAGTGCGGGAATCTCGAGGAAAATCGAAAAATTTGGGGATTTCCCCTAAGTCTATGTGTGTTTTTTTATATGCGCATGTTGTACCTTCAAACCCTTATGTAGCTCGACAGCAGTTCAGTGATCAGTTACCCTGTGGTACTTTCTTCTTACGAACAAGTGTTCGGATAATTCTGAACAATTAAACTCAATAGAGGATGCTCAAATTCCGTTCCGAACTGGTAGCAGCACTTTCACTTCGCTAACACGTAACACTCACATCTTTCTAAGGCGGTGAACGCTAAATGAAAGCGGTTAAGTAATTTTTAGCACACCAAAGAACAACTAGAAAGAATCATTTTCCATTTGCTAAGTTATTGTTTCAGAATGCCCACACAAGACCCGTATGCAATAAATTGAACATTTGAACGATACACGATGTAGAATTCCTACGTTTCTCATAGTCTTTAGCCAGGTTTCGGCTGCCAACAGACAACCACCATGCCACTCCAGCCAGGAGGAAGAGGGCAGGCTCCGGCTGCCAACAAGGCAACCACCAGGCCCCTCCACACAGGAAGAGGAGGCCAGGTCCAGGCTGCCAACAGGACAACCAGAAGGCCACTCCACATAGAAGAGGACACTGTTTCGGTTACAGCAAATAGTTGACAGCTACCAGATTCATATAAAGGATATCCTCGCGCAGAGTTGAGGATGACTAGCCATGATAGGTCCATGGGCAATTAAGAAGTGCGGTGACAACAAACGGGGATGTATCATTGCATCGAAAAATGGATTTACATGGTGATGTGTAATGAAGAGTGCTCGAGAAAGGCGCGTACAAGAAGTCCGGAGTTGGCCAGTTGGCCAGTCTGGTAGAATACGTGCAACTCATAAGGAGAATTTCATATTCAAACTCAATTAATCACTACTTTCGCTTCTATTTCAATTTCCGATGGATTTAATAGGCGCGAAACTTTTGCGCATGCCTCAAGTGGCTGCCCCACCCCACCTCCTAGCGACCCATAGGGGCGCTAGTCAAAGGTAAATACCGGTAATTCTTGGTAAATGCAGCAGGATTGATGGATCATAGTCAACTTAACAAGGATAAGAATCAGGATTTAATATTAATCGAGTGATTTCTTCGATAATTAAACAGTTTTTAATGATTAAAGGCCAACTGCAGAATTACAAACTGTACAGTATAGAGGTATTGAAGAACCTAAAAGAAATGTGCAATGACGCCAGGTTAATGCGACTAGAAGACCACTTAGAAAAAAGGAAGCAATGTGTGGAGTTTGAAAAGCTTACGGGAGACGGTAAGTGGACAACCATTGTTACAAATTGCTCTGAACAAAAGCTACAACTTTAGCGAAAATGAGTGGAAGCATTGTATTGCTATTGTTGCTATTGTTGCACGGAATAATCCTTTAACTTTGATGTGGTTTTAGAAAATTCAGATGATTCATTTGCATCATATTTAACACATTCTGTGCGCTTTCTGAAAAATAGAACCGACAGCAAACAAAAAAGTGGGATAGGCAGAGAAAAGGATTTTTATGCGGGAAGACAGCACCCAAAGAACTTTTTTCCTCCCGAAAAAAAGGAGTCCGAGCAGTTGTCCGCCAACGGCAGCTTCAAAAACTTCGGAAGTCTCGGGTTGTAACATGCTTCGCTGGGATCTGGCAACCAATCCATGCAACCAATAAGAATTACGCTAGCTTTGTGATAGGTTACACAGAAGAATTATCAAATTTGCTTCAAATGTTAGTCCTGAATATTAAAGGCAGCAGGAGCTGAAATTCTCGACGCTGAGCTGAGCTGCGGGTGGTGAAGTACAGACTCGGCACATCATAAATTTGAAACGAACACAGACAATTATGGCTTACCTGCAGAGAAAATGGAACATTCGTCGCGAACACGCCTGGCCGTATTCGCGAGCGGACGAGTTTTCCCCGGCGCGAAAAGCTATTGCGGTGCGTGGTTTGGCGCAAAGGGAAGACGAAATGCATTCAATTCACAGGGTTTCATGGCGGGACTCGGCCAAAACCACGCACCGCAATAGCTTTTTGCGCCGGGGAAAACTCGTCCGCGCGCGGACATGGCCAGGCGTGTTCGCGACGAATGTTCCATTTTCTCTGCAGGTAAGCCATCATTGTCCGTGTTCGTTTCACATTTATGATGTGCTGAGTCTTTACTTCATCACCCACAGCTCAGCTCGGAGTCGAGGATTTCAGCTCCAGCTGCCTTTAAGTAATATCGTTATTAGTGAGCAAATTTTCATTGAAATTATATTATGCATAGCCCACAATTACACGAAGTTTCAAACAACTTATCCCCCGAAAAAGAATTCTAGGATCATATACATACAGGATCTAGAATCCAGTTTTAGCTGGGAATACCGCCGAAGAAGAGGTGCGGTTATTTTCAGCTCTTTTTGCTTCCTACTGAGAACCTTCTTAGTCTCCCGCCCGAGTAAAATAGATACTCATAAATAACTAGAAGAAACCGCGGCGCAAATATAATCTCTCAAACATGTCCTATATCTTCAGAATGAGGATATCCCAGAATTAATGAGACAACAGTTATGTCAAGACATTCGATAT
The DNA here is from genome assembly GCA_037903475.1 of Ancylostoma caninum. NCBI lineage: Eukaryota > Metazoa > Nematoda > Chromadorea > Rhabditida > Ancylostomatidae > Ancylostoma > Ancylostoma caninum. The sequence goes on along the minus strand of JBAJFG010000492.1, from coordinate 3,434,641 downwards.
TACTAACAAATAGTTGAGAAATTGTTTGGTGGGAATGGAATCCATCCGGTGGGTAAATGAAAGTCTTTCCGTTCATCCTTCAGTGGCAGGTACTAGACCAATCTTCGTAGACTTATGCAAAGGTGGTGGATTCCGTCACTACAGTAAATTTAAGAAATGGAAGTTGAAGGAAGTGAAAGCTATTTCTGTCTACTGGTAGGGTTCATGAAAGTTCCAGAGAAAGCTCCGAGGTTCTTCTTGGATAAGTTCCTCTAACAATATGAGCGAGATGGAATGTCTGCCAACCTTACTAACCTTACTCTTACCTGTCATCGTAGCAACGCGAGTTTCTGGATGAAGGGAACACATTTTTACCTGATGAAGTCGTCAGCATTAAAGGGCGGATTGGTCACAACATTTCCGCGGGCGTTCATGGATCCCGCCACAGCAAACTCCCTCATTTGGAACGAACGGGACGGTCACAATATTCACAGTGCACATTTGTGAATCTACGCTGGAACAGAAAAAAATGTTCTTGCTGAAGAACAACATGCAATGGTGGACTTTTGAAGTGTTTGCTGTAAAAAATGTTTATGCATTCCGTTGGAGTAGATGATTCTCTTATCTTTTTCCAACTAGTTTCCATTAGTTCGGTTCTTCATCAAGTATGTGTTTGGCGCGCCTTAGAGTACAGTGAAAATAAAATGAAATAAAATAAAACACCTTATCAAAAAAACCTGTCCACCAGGTGGGATGGTTAAAACCTTACCGCGAATATTCGTGGAAAAGGGCGAAGAAAAGGAAATATTCTGCAGAAATTATGCTTCGCTCTGCAAGCGATCATCAGAAGCGGGAACGATGACAATTAAAGGGCAAATTTAAAAGAAGGATCAGCAATCATTTACGTGAGCACCAGCATGATGTCTAACGCAAAGGAGCAGTGACTATTGGGAAAATGCAGACATCATTTGCCTGAGCTTCAAATGTGGGACTTGTTTGCGCAACTGAAAACTTCGTTTGCTATATTTTGCCATTATACTACATGTTCGTTATACTCTGTCCCGTGCTGGAGGAAAAAAATTTCCTGGATTAGAGAGAGGAAGGTCTGATTCTTCACACAAAGAACATACTCTTTTTCAGTGCTTGTCTTGTGAAAGAGCAGATGGCTTAGCTTAAAGTAGCATAGCTGAAGGATTAGTTCGATGCCTTCTTCCATTCTTCCCAGTTATACTTTGTGTTCCAGACGGCAGGTGAGTGTCTCGCTGAAGCTGTTAATCTCTAATGGAGTCTCACCACAAATTATTTCGAATTGTAATTTTTCCGCCTGTTGCAATTACTAGATAACAATTTGTTATTCATGCGCACGAGAATCCCAACTAATGAAGATGTTGTCTGCTGCACAACACATTGTATGTAGCATTTCGGATGACTGCAAGGCACTAATCCGATCTTTCCGCACATGCAAAAAGTGTTTCTTTGGATGTCGTGCTCGTTCTGTATCGTGACGTCGTTTTTTTTTTGTAGGATTACGGTAGGCATACAGTGATAACAGCATTTCTCAGAATATTCAGAAACTTCCCAGAAAGGGATTATCTCACGTGCTTATCATCATTATCATTATAATTTGTCAACGATAGTCGCTTGATGTCAACATTGGCTTTCAAACGTGTAGAGCTGAACTGAGAAAGCACGATAAATCCGAGCGCAATACTGCTCTTAGCTCTTTTTTTTCGACGGATTAATCGGTCGAAAAGCGTTAGAATCACTATGAGTCCATGAAATCAAATGCTGAAATCACCAATCGAAAGCTCTCAAGCTCATGCTCCCGAAGATCTGTGTAAAATGGGTTTCAACTCCAATGGACGAAGAAAAGTTGCTCCCATTTTGAAGATTTGCTGCATTTCCATATCCCAATAAGAGGGCTCTGACACATTTTCCTACAAGACTGCTCGGGTGATCGACAGAGTATACTGCATTTTAACATTGGGTCAGTTGCTGGTGAATGGCCTCTCAGAAAGGTTGCTCTGATGATGATGGAAATTTGGAGAAAATTCCTTCCTTGCACGGCAGTCCGTATTCAGAGGCATGTAAGTTGTAAGCTAGCTCGGGCATCGGTGTTTGGAGTGTATAACACGCATCTACATAGTATTCTTTTCTAATCTATGATGGATTCGCCATAGGCATTCGTTCTCTTTATATAAGTATGCAAACTTTGTATTCCCCCCAAAATTTGTAAGTTGAAAGTTTGCTCCACCAGCACCGATCATACCCATTTGAAGTAGGAAAATGATCGCTGCATAGTGAAGAGTTCAAGTATGGAGATTAATCGCAAGAATTGCATGCTCGCAAAAAATGAAGGCTCACCTCCGGCCGATATGCCCGTAGGCTATGTAATTCGCAGGGTGATTTTTTGTCAATTTGAACTCAATCAGAATTTTTATATAGATATTTGAAATCAGGAGATCGACTGCTTTCGATTGGTAGTTTCAACATTTGATTTCGTCCACTCCCAAAGATTCTGACGGTTTCCGACGGAGTAAAAGGTCGGAAACAGATTTTGGGGCAAAAGTAAAGAGCGGTATTGTATCGTATGCTTTCCATCGGGTTTCGAAGACTACCCTTGTTCCCGAGCTCCTTAGTTCGTCACCTCGTTTACAGATAGATGCCTTCTAACAGTCTGAATTTGATGACACGTGCATCGCCCAGACTTTCGAAAAGAAAATATCGTAAGGGTTGCTATGTTTAACATGTAAATATCTACACATATATTTTTTTTACAGAAGTGATTTTCAACTTCTGACAGTAATCCTACCGTAACTCTATCAAAATGGATTCACGCTGCTGGGCGGATATGAAATCGTGGTCAGCATATTGAATAGCCTTTCGCAATTTTTTTCGAAATTTTGTGACATACATCCACCGTATACTTACCGTAGCACTACAAAAATGGCTCATCGGTAGAGAGTGCAAAACAAACGTGGCAGAGCGCAAAGCGTTCTTGTACAAGTGCAGCAGCGCAGCAAACAACTAATGGAACCAAAAATGTTTTGCAACAAGGAAGCTCTCACGGAAGGACGTCGACTCTAATGATATAGCTATACTTGCAAATTAGGCGCATAATTATGGATGTGCACTTGAGTGTCTGTTAGGAGGGCCTCATTCCATGAAAATAGAAAACACGCTAAGCTTAAAAGGAGGACTCAGTTCAAGGAAGTTCTCACGGACTGCTTATTGAAAATCTCAGCGTTCTGGTTCCTCGATGCACACCTCGAAATACAAAATGAAAAGTTCAGTCCAGTGAGCAGATGGTCTTATCGTAATCGTCAGGCAGAAAACAAAAAAAAACAGCTCGCTCATAATTATTGAGGGAAACAACCAGGTGATCAGGGCTTACCAAATGTCGAACTGTGTACCTATCGGTTTTGAGTTAAGAGAAAGTGTTTGGACCTATTATTCTTAGGAGCTACGGCAATAATGCCTGTTCTACGAACTGAACTTTTCATCTTGTGAATGAGAAGATCCGATATTTTCACTAAATTGTCCCATTACATGTGTGAAGAAGTTGTGTTGGTACATTTTAACTCACTCCATTCAAAATTTCCCCTGTTTTACCAAATGTTGTTTATGTTTATCATTGAATCCGTTTTCCTAAATTTTCATTTATACTATAACTATATATATATATTTTATTTTATTTTTGCTATCATTACATGCTTATTACGATATCAAAGTATTAATGTACAGCTGAAGGTGATGTCGAGCATTGGTTCTAATTTTGCTTGCTTCAGAATCCCAGGGAGAAGGAGGATTCGGTAGTCTAGTAATTTGTACTAGGTAGGTAAGGGTTGGCATCAACTTCATCGACATCATACTCTGCTCGCCCTAATTTTCATACTTTTTTCTTTTCCAGATCATTAGCAAAATGAATCTCCATCTCACTACAGTTTTTCTACACCTTCATTAAATGATGTGAAATAATGGGAAAAATCCGACTAGACGAGAGATGGACAATGATAACAGATTGAATTTAGTGGGACACATAAATGATGTTAATGAATTCACACTGTTTTAATGTCAAATTACGGAACTGTAATCAAACCCTCTCTTTCCAAGATGTCCTTTTGCACACGAAGTAACCCGGAAGAGAAGCCTTGCAAAGGTTCAGACTATCGAGAGATAATTAACATAATCGGTACTCTTCAGCCACAACATCACTCGCCTTTTGCTCCCTTTCGGCAATTCCTCCCCTTACCATGAACTCTTCACAACGAACTTGTGGAAGAGAATTAACTTTGAGAATGACTTCATCGAATTTTGCATGGAACATTGGTAACTCATCAGCTGTTGAAGTAAATGAGTGTCTTTTGAAAGTGTTCATTTTACCGATGAAGTGGTAACACACGTCATGGCCAACACTAGCAGCATTTTGCGATGGAACTCACATCGTCAGGGATTCCAGGGTCCCGATTCGTCATTGGGCGAATGCTGATCTCATACCAATGGGTACGATTACCTGTGGGTAGCAGTTGTGCACAGACAACGTCGCGTATGGATAAACTTACTGGTGGGTACGAGGCAAGAAGTAAATGTGGGCACGTTGACTCGTTTAGCGTGGATAAGCTCGATGATGCATCCGAGCCCAAGTCTGGGATTAATGAAACGATAACCAGGCAAACCAACGATGGTTGACGTGACTACATAATTATCGTATAGATTACGTAATACTAGTAAGTGTTACTGTTCGCTAGGTCATAGGTCATCCATGAATATTACCCTTAACCTGAGAGTAGCCTCCAGCACATCACACAACGACTAAACGAAGACGTAGTGATTAAAATCAAACCATGTTTGAAAACTAATTGAATTACAAGTTAAGAAATTTCTTAATTGAGGTTGATTTGCACCATAATGTGTTGTGCATATGTTAGTCACACACGACATTGCTAAAAGGATATTTTACGAGCCAATTCGCGGCGACTCACTTTCGCCAGATTCAGAAATATTAGTGTGGTCGGAAAATCTTGCGTCAACATCTATTTTCCAATCTAAATTTCCTGGTCCTGAATTGAAATTGTTTGGAAATAGAATGTGATAGAATGTTCTGCTATTTCTCAGCTCTAAAAAATTGGCAGACCAGCCTCCATCCAGTAATAATATTACAATTTTTTGAGAAAAGGCGTAAAATTTCGTGCAAGACCTCCGAACCAACCCAATAGTAACCTTATACAGGGAAGTTGCCAATAAAAATGATCGAGCTCAGGACTGGACCCAAGAACTAATATTTTATCCAATATTTGCAGAGCAAATGGATGTAGGAGTAATGGTCGCATCCTAACTTGTAGGAATACAAGACGCTACGAATTCTGGAGCAGGATGTAGGCAGGTCAGAAAAAATGCCTGTCTTTTAACGCCCCTCATACAAAAAGACTTTTCTTCCAGGGAATCTCAATGAAGGCTGAGTGATGTGCAAGAAATGTGGCAGGATCTAAGTATGGAAAGTGCACTGTCACAGGATCTAAGTATGGAAAGTGCACATCTTTGAACTAACAACAGTAAGTGAAGCAGGAAGTGAGCCGCTCCGAAAGGAGTAAGAACGGAAAACAATGAGATCTTCCGCTTTGGCCTCGTTGTAAACAGGCGAACGTAGACGGTTGCACGAGATTCGTTCCCCAATCACGGCCAGAGCTTGCCGCGCACCGCGAGTCCTCTCGCTCTCTGCGTCTCTGATTACTAACGGGTCCCTGTACTGCTTCCACTCACCACCCTCCTGTCTATGCTCTAGCCCCGCGCGGCCGCCGCACCGCAGGTGGGGAACGTATCTCATGTAATCAACGTAGACCCCAAGGTCGAGGTAACTAGATAGCATTAAAAAACATAACAGGAACTAAGGATAACGGGAACTTCAGGGAAACGATACTCAAGAGAAAACGGAGAGTACAAAGAAATGAGGGCTTCAAAACAAATAGTGAGAAATTCAAAGGGACCACTGACAGTGAGGTTCTCCGGATATCAATCTGAAAGGAGGAGAATGCTGTTTTTGAGGAAGCTGTAGCGAATAAAGAAATTTACACAATAGCTCGTACGATATGACGTGGATGATTTTCGCGACACATAACATGGGACACCACTACCAAGAAGCAAGATCCCAGCGCGAAGTACAACCGTAGTTTATCCATACTTTTAATAATAGTTCAGGAATGAGTTGAACGCTATGGCAGAATTTTGCTAGAAATATTCTTCACTCTCCAAATCAGCTGACTACGGAAGCAACGCTTGAAAAGCGAAATGGTAGGAGAAAAAATAAATTAAAGGCAACACTTGCGGAGATTTTTGGGTTGAAGATCTCGCGGTATATCTGGGTTTTTAGGGACGATGAACTCATCGACAACGATGAAGTAGCGTGGAACACGCGAAAAACTCAGAAAATGATGGCGGTACTTCATGTGCCCACAGCGCAGACGAGTATTCTGTGATGGGTCCCGCTACGAAACCCTGCAAATGGTTCGAATTTCACGAACATGCCTCCGCTGAACCACATGCGCACACCCTGTCAACGCTGTTAGTTGGCGCGACGGAATCCTAACGTCCAGAGCGGCAGATGTGTCCACGGTAGTATCTTCGCAGGTATGCCGCCATTCATTGTGTTCAACTTACTGTTGCGATTGTCCAGAGGCCCGGTACAGGGTAAACGACTCATTTCAGAAGTGAGAGTTTCCGTGAGTGCTGCCTTTAAAGGCAGCACGAGTCGAAATCCTCAACTCGGACCTGAGTTGCGAACCCTAAAGTAGGCGTCGCGCACATCACGAATCTGCAAGGAACACACACAGTAACGACTTACCTGCAGAAAACGGCGAACTGCCGTCGCGTGCACGCCCGGTCGGCCAGTGCTTCGGAGCGCCCGACGCGCCAGCTTACGCATATAAACGCATGCGAGCTGCTACCGATTCCCTGTCTCCGTGTAGGGACCCATTTGCGCACGCACGACGCCGCCGGAATACTCGTCCGCGCAAGGAAGGCAGCATTGCGTTCTCCCGGCTTTCTCGGGTGTCTCACGCGATTTCACCACCGGATATGAGCAACACACCCCCAAAAACCCCAAAATCCGGCGAAATCACAAACACGATGGTCTCGACGGGTGCTGCCTTTAAACAGAGTTTCAGCCATAAAGAAGGAGTCAGGCATCTTGCTCGATATACGGGAATTAATGATGAGACGTGAGGATTCAGAGAATGGAACTCAGAGCAGAGACGCTAAATTTGTCCCAAGAGAACAAGGGAATCGTGGGAAGGAAGTGAACACATCTATAATGTGGCAAAGAAGAACTGCGATGTGTTCGCTTATCTTCTGCGTGCTTTCATTCGTATGGCTTATAAATGAGGTAACATCTGGATGTTTTAGGATGCAAACACTCGGCTTCGAATATGTCGAAAATTCGGATGTACGGAAAGTGATGGCACAGTGCCGAGATAAACACAAGAAAGATCGGTGGACTCAAAGGCCTACAGTCGCGTCGGTAGAATGTGAAAATTTTCGCGGGATTCGCGAGATTCGCGGGATTTGCGGGATTTTTCTATAACTTTCTTCAAAGTGAAATTTTTTTGAAATTTCAACGACTACGCATAAGAGGATAACGTTCTGCATCTTTTCATGTCTTGCACGCCTCGCACTTTTGCAGCTGTCACCAAATATTTTGAAAATTTCCTTAATTACCTTGACCCCGCCCACTAATTGGGGTCAAGCGCTGAAAACTCAGTGGTTTTTCGGCTTCAGCATTGACAGTTTAGATTTTGGAACATTTTAAGCAGACGGAATGAGTTCGTAAGATGATCACGAATAACTTGATGTGGAAATTATTCCGAGAGCTCAAAATTTTCTCAACTGCAAAAATTAAGGATTTTCAATGTACGCCGTTGTTATTTTTCTTTTTTCCAAATTGTATACAAATTATGAAAATGTAAACAAATTGAGAGCGTACATTGAAAATCGCGAGAGAACCTTCGCACCTGAAATTGAGAAGAGGTCAAAATTGTTATGATGACGTAGAAACACCATAGTACGACAGGAGTTGTGATTCCTTATACATCTGTTGGGGCAAAATTGCTCGTGAGCAAACAGAGCACCGTAGTTTGGCACTTGAATTCCAAAAACTGTGATTTTCGTCCATTTCCGAACTCTCAGAAATGAGGCAGCATTAGGTTTTCGTTCAAGAAAAACTGTTCATCAGCGGTAGCGCATTGAGTTCTCCCTATCCTCCCGAGATTATCCCATATGAAATTCAAGAAATGAGAATTTTAGCAAGTTCATCCGTGCGAATTTAAAGCAAACTTGGACGTGTGGTCAAATTTGCTGCACATTCCCGAGCCAGTGTTGTAGGCGACCCCAATTAAAACCTATGCATTTCGTAGTATCCTTACTGTGCATGCTGTGAAATGAAAGGCAATACTTCGGGACAGTCCAATGAGCTGAAAACGGACGGCGTACATTGAAAATCCTTAATTTTTGCAGTTGAGAAAATTTTGAGCTCTCGGAATAATTTCCACATCAAGTTATTCGTGATCATCTTACGAACTCATTCCGTCTGCTTAAAATGTTCCAAAATCTAAACTGTCAATGCTGAAGCCGAAAAACCACTGAGTTTTCAGCGCTTGACGCCAATTAGTGGGCGGGGTCAAGGTAATTAAGGAAATTTTCAAAATATTTGGTGACAGCTGCAAAAGTGCGAGGCGTGCAAGACATGAAAAGATGCAGAACGTTATCCTCCTATGCGTAGTCATTGAAATTTCAAAAAAATTTCACTTTGAAGAAAGTTATAGAAGAATCCCGCAAATCCCGCGAATCTCGCGAATCCCGCGAAAATTTTCACATTCTACCGACGCGACTGTACCTAACAACATGGTGATAGCAGAAGCATTTAAAGCATAAGATCAAGATGTTCAGGTTCAAATATCAGGGAACATATAGACAAGAATAAGCGAAGTGAATCAGGAAGGGTTCTATGATTTCATCAACCTAGAATACTTGAATTTTTTAGAATGGTCGTCAAACTATTGGTTGAATCATTAAGAATGTACTACATATGCAGATCCAAATGAAACATGGCGAAAGTCCTTCTTTTGCCGGAGCATTAGAGGAGGACATGATCCGTAGCGAAATTGCACTTGGAAATCCATATTACACCATCGTCGAAACCGGCTTCAGAACACCAAATATGTTGTGGACTTTAGCAAAAAAAAGTAAAGTCCGTTCTCGGAACTTCAAGAATATCAACTGTAAGTGGCATGTGAGAGGGTTGATGAAGACCTCGGTAAGGGCGAGAATGATCCAGTTTCCAACCTATTTCCAGGTATGCTCTGACTTCACTTCCAGTTGATCCACCGTTTCGAATCAATTTCGAGGATGTGATACAATTTTTGTTTTGGCCGTTTCCCAGTTCAGATTCGATAAGAAAACATCTCGCGTGGCCAAAGTCAGAGTTTCACACATAGTAACATAGCTGCTGTGTACTGGTCTTCATTTCTTCATTTATTACTTTTCTTAAGGAAAACGCGTGAAAATTGAAACGAATCTATATATGGAACACAGCAAGGCTTACGACACTTTTTTTTCAAAAATTAGCGCGCGTGGCGCCAAATTCAAAAGACGAGAAGGGATCTGTGAGCGAGGTGACGAAGAAATGAGTTCGGAAACATGGAACCTCCTCCAAATTCAGCGGATAGGCTAGGATATTTATGATAAGATATTATTGATTCGGATGTCGATTTGTTAATCGATTTTATCGATTTTCCTCAGCTTAGCTCCAATCCGGATTGAAGTGGGTATACTGGGGTAATCCACTCACGAATCTGACAGCCATTTCGCATTGCGGGGCAATCGATTCATTGATTTTATTGACTTCTCGCAAATTGTGCTACAGATGTGGCGGAATCGTACCCACAAGGGTTTTTCACCGCGCTGATCACGAATGTGAAGGCCACTTTGCACTGCGTGATCATTGATTTCGTTGGAACCCTTGGAAAACCTTGGAAATACATCAACAAGATCACTGAATCAATAGCTGCACGCGAAATATTCTTTAGTTAAGCCAATTACACGGGCCTTCGAGGCAGATGTATGATAATTATCTTGGCTTGAGCCAAGACATTTTTCATATCTAATATTTTGTGTTGCAAGCCCACATTTCATCCTATTTGACAAGCCATTTTTAAAATCAAGCAATTAGTACTAATTATCGGATTAGTTTTGAGTGTTAGGATAAATACGTGCTGGAGGAATGCTGTGCATTTTCAAGTCATTTATGGCTTGAATAGTTCTGCTATGCAAATCACGGGTCTAGCACAAAAGCAATTTGATATGAGCTAAGTACTACCACACAGAAGGTATAGCTCCTTACAATTACAGGTAGAATTTTGAAGAAATCAGAATTGTTTTGGGTGTTTGGAGAATGTAGATGTTTGTGAGCCACTCATACTTGAAATAATTACCGACGAAATTCCAACAAAGAGAGTTTGGTTTATAACATTTTTTTGGTCCTAGCTCTTGATAAAATAGCAAAAGGAAACCCTCCCAATCGTAGCACTAACTTGCAAGTGAAATTATTTCGAAGTATTTCTGTTGCGTAGATAACTTCTTCATTAGATGGAAATTCTCGAAGAAATAGGAACGTATTCGTTTCTTGAACCTGAATTTCCGCGAACAGTTTTTCGCCCTCTAGTATCTACGTAGTTTGCTTGGCGGAAATTACCTTCCACCTGAAGGCAGACCGTTCAAAAATGTAGTCCAAGAAGAGCGAGTTTCTGATTCTGCACCTGGAAGACAAAGCTCACGCCGGAGTGCTTAGGCAAATAATCCAAAACGAAGCCCGGAATACGTATTTTATCTACGAAAATAAGAGAAGGCAGAAGCAGCAGCGGAGAACAGCGGTCATCAAATACAGGACAAGTATTTTTGGGTCACCATGGAGATTTAACATGGGAATTACAGCAAAGTTTTCAAAAAGAAACTAATGCAGTTCTAGCATAGGGGATGAGTGACTAAGTTTGCAGATGTTAGGAGAATGAATTACACATTGTGAGTTCAATTCCTATTCTGAGGCAGTATACGTGCCCATATTCGACAGGTTTTTCGACAGGTAGTATGACGATAAGTAATGAAAATCCGACATTTGCGGTAATGCTCACTTCCGCTAGTCAGAACATATGTTTCCCTTAAATCAAACGTGAGGTTGTGGCAGATGATGCTGTTAGGGCAAAAGTCCGTCTGTTGTTAAACTTTTTGTAAGTAGCGGACAACGTGATGCACATGGTGCATCACACGAAAAGGGCTCTTCACCTCTATAAAACTTTGCTCTACAGTCAGGTGCTGCAAATGGTGGATTATCGAAAAGAAAAGACACCCACTCCCGCCATGCAAAAATGTGCTCGGTTCGCACTTTGTTATGCTCAGGGGTATGACGATTATCGGACAGTTACCACCCACCCTCGTCAGGTCCCGGTGAGACAGTGTATAGAAAGCGAAGTATAGAAGTATAGAAAGTATAGAAAGGTTGATCCTATTCTTTTCCTGAGAAGGACAGGTCAGCTTTGACCTAATATGCCTATTAAGGTACTGGAGCGAGTTACACCACCTTTTGAAGCAAGTACCGATGCTTCTTCTCATGTACAAAAAAGGCAAAACAGCCTGAGGCGACGCGTATGGATGGTAAGTGTCCGCAAACGGAGATATAACAGTCGCAATGAGTAGGAAGAAGTGATGTTGAGTAAGTAGTTGAAAAAATCTGCCTCCATTTTACATATTTGTAATACTAAATACATGAATAGTAACTAATGACTAATAATGGCAATAAATAGTAAAAATGATAGCTTAAAAAGTTAGGCCATTTGCCCGGGGGTTGTCCATCTTTTGCCGCTCGAAAGTGACTTCGTCACACCTAGGGTATTTTGAGCATAGCGAGCGGAACCCCTCTTTTCAGCCAACTCATGACTTCGTTACTACTACGCGCAATAATAAGGTCTAGTATAAGATTTATCGCTATCGCAGAGTTGAGCTCTGAGCTCCAGGTGTGGAAGAGGTAGTATGTTCATCCGTTCGTTACGTGTTGTGGAACGCCTCGAGTGCATTTGAATAAATAAATAAATAATGATAGTGATACATGAACCAAATTTTGTACAAGTTCCGGCTACACAAATACAAAGAGAGATTTTTTTTGGTAACGAAACCTATTCTATGCTAGTGTTTTGAGGTGGTTCTGCTTTTTTAACATAATTAGAGTAGATAAGCTGCAAGGACTACTTCAAAAACTATATCTGAGGTGAAAAAATTACTGTAACTGCCGCCGAGGGGGGGGGGACAGGGAGATTTCATAAAAGAAGGGTGATAATACGGAGTAATAGAGGTGTTACACTTCTAGAATTAGGATGTGCTCTTGAGAAGGAGCAGCAATACATATTTGTATTATAGAGTGATCGCAATTCCACGATTTTTGGATTTGCTACAGGGAGTTCACGCAGAGCAACTTCCTGGTAAACTATGAATAAACTGCAATAAATGTAGGACAGGTGAAACACGTGCCGGCACGGATTAACTTCGCGATCTTTGCATCGTGCTGGCATTTCGGTTCAAAAGAGAAGCTTAGCTATGCAGGAACTGGCCACTCTACTATTTCTCGACTACTTAAATAACATAGGGATTATATTTAGGATCAAATAAAAATCGGCTAACTTAATTCATCTCATTTCATTCGGGAGAGACTCAGATAATTCAAATGTTCAGAGAAGAGAAGGACCCAAACGCGTCCTTGTCATTTCTGGAGCACTGCATTGCTTCCCACTGTTTCAAACATCCTAAATTTCCAAACTATAGACTTATTCGAAGTCCAGTTTCCGAATTTCGAACAAATCAATGGCTATTTAATGCATTATACAGGGTCCTAGGTATAATATGGAGATAGATAGGCTGAGCAGGTGTGCTCGAAATTGTATCAGTTACAGTGTGGACGAAACCGAAGCGTCACGAATTAAATCTTCCATGGATCGTTCCAGGAGAGCTTCCTAGTCTACTCGTGTTACGTACGTAAACTGCCGGAAGTACGTCAGCAAACTAGAAATGATAGGATCCGATATGTTTTGATCTGAAAAGCTATCTAATGAAGACAGCGCCTGCTCGCTATTAGCTGATTTCCGGACCACACATACATGTATATGCATGTGTTTACTCAAAGTTTTGCAATTAAATGTAGGAGTAGCAGAATTGGCTTGATGAAGAGAAGCTGAGTATGTTCCGGTTTGTGGATAAATGCCTATCTTCTCAACATACGGTAGCAAATCCGAGGAAATATACGATCATGTTGATAGAGTTTGCTGTCGAATAAATATGTAACTCAAATCGCTGGATATCCGATAACCAGTTTTAGGGAATGTATCCATGCCTGAAATCATCTTATCCATAGAGGCTACTCAAAGACGAATTACTCCTCTAAATTCAGTGCTTAAATTTGGAGAGGCATTAGGACAATCATGGAAAAATACATAGCTGAAGGCTGGTGAGAAATTAAAAAGAGGCTGGAAGTCCTTTTCGTTTTCTCAGTGCAAAAACTAGGTGGATGGATTTGACATTCGAGTAACAAGTAAGAAGTAGGCTTAAAATCACATGAAATGCATGAGCCATGTGTTTCATCCAACTCTTTGTTGGAAACGTGGAACGGAAACTTCCGAACCAGAACTGAGGAAGATTCGTAAAGCGATCTTCGGTTTTTCAGCTATTACCGGGCAGAAGCTCCATCGCTAGATGATTCACACAGATATAGCCATCGTTGAGTTAATTAAGTTCCCAAATAAGTGGCTTCATCCGGGTAAACTTCTTTTAAAAGAGAAATAGATGCAGAGAGGATAACGGATGAAACAGGGAATCCAATTTTTTCAACGAAATCGTCTAGGAAACATAAAGACTATGTTAACCAATCCACTGTGGAAGTAGACTGCTAGGAGCTCTGGAGGAAAGATGGAACTTCTCTGAAGGAGGAAGCGCATGCATACATGGATGAACTATAGTACACAGTTATTTGTATATTGCCATGTCTAGCCTATTCATATTATGTATTGAAGCTCGTCTAGTTCATGTCTACATTATTCAGAGTAATGAGACAATTGAGAGATGAGCTATTACCGAGCAGAAGAGCCAGTAGAATGAATAGGAAGGGAAAACGCTTCATGCCGGTTTAGTCGTTTCACCGCTGGACAAGAAGCTAAGTCAAAAAAGTGAGTCATAGCTGGAGATCACTCCAACCTCATTGTAGCAGCTGTCTGAACACTACATCATGATTTTTGGGACACTATGTAGCCGTGCAGAAAATGTGAATAAAAAATGATGTAGAACATGTCGTACAGATGTCCATGAGCAAAAAAGTTCTCCATAAAGTGGTATTGGAGCAGCTTTTGGAGCGATATTGGAGAGAGCTGGATTCTATGTTCTGAAGAAGTTCTGGAAAGATGTCTTCAAATTTGTCCATAGTGAAGAGACGTCACTTCTAGGAGTTTGCGTAAACTGATCTCTTCAAAGATACAAATCTTTCCAGAAATATAAATGGATATTAATGAGCACGTATGTATGTATATACGTACTAGGTTGATGCCAAAGTTTTGCCTATTATTTTTTCGAAAATTCATATTTGCCTTCAGATGTAGTGTAAAATCTACAAAAGCTAATTTACTTGTAGGGCAATTCCTTGCGTATGCTGCTGTGGGTTTAGGGCATGCTTAGTACAATGGAGGGGAGGAGATCGCCACAAAAATACTCGAAATGCCGTAAGGCTAATTTTTTGAAGGCCTACAATAGCTTCCTACTTCAGCTTCCAAGGCTAGATGTGAACTCTAACAAATCTGCCGGCAAACGGTTCACCACCCATCACATTATCTGATAATTTTGTCGTTAGGGTACTACCTTTCTCGTGTACATAGGTTCTTACTACGCGAGAAAATAGTTGCCATGCATGAGCACATGAAAATTGCAGTTTCCGACTTCTTAGCTTCGCAACTCTCCGCGTTCTGCGCAAGGATGTCAGGAAAGTGTTCGTACATAGAATGAGTAACGGTCTCTACTAATCATAGATACTATACCGCTATCAAGGTTATATTTTGATGAAGAAGCTGTGGAAAGAAAAAGTTGGCGTAGAAAAACCGACGAAACTTTTGAACCAACCTAATGAATATTGGTGCGCACAGGTGCGTATTTTAAGAACAAGAAGATTTCTGTGAGGAATCTCAAGATAGCTTTATGCCTCAACTGCAAATTTTAAAAATCACCTTTTTGAAAAATATGTGGGATCGATGGCGGGGAGAGCAGTCTTTCAATGAATAGATGTGAATACATGATTGTTATTGAGATACTCACATTAGTATCAATGAATTTTCACATCGTATTGTTTTCATTGATGCATGATTCATCTGCGACATAATCAATGGCGTTTCCTGGAAGGAGTATACTAGCTTCCCTACTAGTTTGGAAAGGAAGGCTCTACCGAGCAAACTAGTGCATTTCACCTTTGCCGTGGGCTTTTCCCATTTGCTGTTCTTGTCTGAAATGCATGTATTCGTACATGAAAAAATCCGTCTTTCCTAGATTCGCAGTTGTACCAAGGCAATCGCAGAATGAATAGGAAGTTCTCTTGCTGGTAAGATTGCAATACATTCCAACATTTTATCATCAAACACTACTAGGTTAAATCTTGAAATTCGAATCTTCAACAGACTGGAACCAGAAAGAGGGTTAGAAAGGCCTGCGGAAGCTCGGGAACATGGGATTTCTACAATTTATTCTACAATTTACTCTACATTTGACAATTTATCCGATGTGTGTAGATCTGCACCCAAGCAATTGTCTCGCTTCAAATTGATAGTTCGCGTTTAGCATAGCGCATAACACTCAGCATCGAAAGAGGAAAACTGGCTGAAGTGTTGAGGTTGCATCTAAGAAAGACTGGAAGCGTTTATGAAGCTAACATTTTATTTAAAAAAAGAAAAGGATAAGTCGATCCATATAGCCAGACCCTCCGAGGCATCAAATTATGATACATATATATATATATATATATATATATATATATATATATATATATATATATATATGCAAGATTTATCCTGGATCTTAGAAAAAGTGAGGAAAAACGTGCTGAATTCCAGTAGGATCATCCCTGATTAATTCATATTGCTCTAATGTACACATTTTGTTAGAAAAAATATTTTAGAGACACTGGCAGACGCAGAAAGTGGGCGGGAGTGGGGCGAGGGTGGGAAAAAGTCGGGTCTCCGAGGCTTTGCGGAGTGAAATAGAATTAATAAAAACATCAAGAACATAACAATAACTTATTACTAGAATCTATTCTAAAAATAGTAAAAAGTAAACGATTATTAGTAAATTAGTACAGGTTTTTTATTTGTTTTTCAAATAAAATTTCCAAAAATTTGACGATCCATCCTCGGGTAGGGGGGAGGGCCTCGCCCCTGCGTCTGCCACTGTCTAGAGATAAGACCTGGCGTCTTCAGCAGCGCCTTAGCATCGAGCAATAGGTTGCTACTACACAGTGAAAACTTTGGATTTTGCACTGGAAGTAATCCAACGACGCCTTACTAGATAGAATAATCGGATTTAGCATAGTGTCATACCCTAACTAATGGTCCAGTGACCAGAATACGCACTTCTGGAAAAGGTGGGATGTCTGATGAGTTCACTGAATGTAGTGATGTTCTTAATCACAGATCTTTGATCTCTTCCTGGATGATCCTTTGAGATGGATAGCTGGCGTTATCATGATCCGATATGTGTTGCGCACTTCTTGTTCATTACAGTAAACTTCAGGTTGCATAAATGAAACCATATCAGCAGGCACAAATTTTCAAAGATGGTTAACTGGATGTTTTCAAAAATGCGATAAACATCAAGTTACATGGAAATATGAAACTATGCGGACTGAAAAACAGCGCAACTGCTCTATTCCCAGAGAGAGTGAAAACCGAAACTTCGGAGGGGTAATAAGCAAAAAGTTCTGTTCAGACACCACATATTGCGCACTTTTGATTACTTTCCTGAATATTTTATTCCCTCCGGCAACAACAATATAATAGAAATAATTACTTTCGCCAGCTTTTCCCTAAAAACGTGATATTAAATGAGGTTTCGCGCATGAACTAAGGAAAACCGCACCTATAACGAACAAGAACGTGAATTATTTTGCAGTGAACCAAATTTTTCATGCCTACTGAGAAGTTCCAAAGGATATTACCAACTGAATTAATTATTTATTGCCCCCTCCCAACTAAAGTCACCGGGAGAGGCCTTGAAAAACACTGTTCAAAACTGTTAAACAAAAAAATATTCGATATAAGATTAATAAACAGAACACAAGATTATAAGAAAAAGAACTGTATATGTTGAAATTGGATAGTTTGTATTGTATCGTGACGTAACCTTATCTCACGACTGTCTTATATAGTCATAATAAATCTATCTATCTAACTGGACAAAACTTAGCTAAAAATTGAGGGCACATCTAAGAATGCCAGTTAGTCGTCTCATAGCTTTCGAAAAATGACGACTGCACTTTTGAGTACAACATTTTTGTATAAGCTTATCCAACTCCTATTCATACACAATTATGTATCATCTGTTTCAATGCGGACACACATTCTTTGTACGTACGTAGCTATTAAAAAATATTAGGTGTATGCTACATAATTACTTAAAACGAGATGACTTGGCTCAAAGTCAACTATTTTATTCAAATCAGAAAAGACTATGCCGTACGTTGTGAATACTTCATAGGAAAGATATTCCAGAGGTTCGAAATTTGAAACGTTTGTACTCGAAAAAAAAACTGCACAGGTCGTTTTCGAGTAGGGTCTGTTCACTGAAAGTTTCATAGCGGAATTAGAGACGTAGAAGCTTGAGAGAAGGACATTCTGATGGAGACAGGTCTAGGGAGTATTCACATAGGATAAGTCAGAACTTCGAGGGTCAAACAATTTTTTATATGGTTGGCCCTGCAACATGCTGGTTTCCGTTATTTCTCGGCAGTATCTGGCCACGTATCTACGCCTGTCTTCTTCTTCTTCTTAGCCTTTTTCCCGTTTCGCAGCGGGGTCCGCTTTGCTGATCTTTTGACGCCAGAGTGCTCTGTCGTGCGCTTGGTCGGGATGGATCCCAGCCGTCTTGAGGTCACCGTGTACGGTGTCAAGCCGTCGTTGCTTTGGTCGTCCTTTAGGCCGCTTTCCTGGTACCTCTACGTCGAAGCCAATCCTACAGACTTTGTCGCCATCAGCGCGAAGAACGTGACCAGGAAGACCTGGCTTTGGACAGAGGAAGTGAGGGCGAAAGTTCGCACGTATCTACGCCTGTGCTGGCCTTATATTCAAGAGCTTTTCCTTGATCACTGCAAACAACAGAGTGCAGTACTCGACGGTTACTGTGCATCCGTTTGAAAAAAAATAATCATTGCAGATGACTTGAATTTTCAACCACAAATGGTCATTTGTTAGGAGTGTAACGATGGTTCGCCTATTTTTTAGGTGAATCGCTAGGGCCCAGATCCTGAAACGACCTTTTCTTATTGTCGTGCATGACCGATGCTCCATCAGCAATAACAAATCTTCCAAGAAACATGTTATTGGGATACATTGGGTCAATTTTACGGGAAACACAAATAAGGGAAGACTGACGAGAAAGTGCTGACATCAGATGAGCACATGGACACAGGACGGCATGAATCGAAGGCGGCATGAATCGTCATGTACTTGACAATATTCCAGGAATCCTGGTGCATCCTTGCCACTTATGGGATCTTTCCGGTGTCCTTCTCCCGGAGACAGAAAAATTCCCAAACTTTATTTTCCGTGATGTACAGAATTGGCTGCGCTGAAACCATCCGGAATATTTCGGAATTCCGAGGGAGCAATCAACTGCATCAAAGCCGAACACCTGCGACTAAACCTGTAATGACGTTGGCAGCATGTATCCCTTCCAATCAGAGCTGAGAGAATCAGCTAGGCTGCCAGAAACATCCATAGAGGATCACTTCTGAATCCAGCTCAAGTAGTCTTCGCAGAAGTCAACAAGTGGTCAACACACGCATGTTCTCTAGCGTATACGGGTTGATTCTGCACCAAGGAACCAATACGTGGTCAGATACCAACGATAGATTTCATTTTGTTAGACATTCGGGATGGTGCCAAATCACAGATGTCGACTTCTGCGAGAAAAAATTTTCTTGAAAGAACAGGAGGTCAATGGAATAGGGCGTTTTTAACTTGTTCGTATCTCCAATGAGTATTTACAACTCCCACAAAAATTTGGACCTCCATGCTCTGCTTTGAAAGAAGTTATAGACGAAAAACCAAAAGTTGCAATCTTTTTGCTCGCTACTGTAAGTTGTACTGAGCAAAACTTCCTCTTGTAGTGTTAACACATGTTAGGAAGTTCCAAATGTGAACTGATGACGGCTTTGGATAGATGTTGTTTTTTGCTAAATTTATTTTTTTACATCATTTTTCAACTGCATAGCTAAGTGTGTCTTTCAATTCTTTTTGAAAATGCGTAGTTAATCAAGTGAATTTTTCCTCTTCAAAAAAGGTAACTTTTCCGTGCCCACAGAAAAAAAAGAACAAGAGAGAAGAACAAAAATTGCATCTCCCCTCAATCTTTCTTAGCAGGTCAGATTTCAGCTTAAACCCAATGCTAGCTTTTACAACATAAAACCCACCATGCACACAAGGAAGTAGGTGGTTCGGAGAGTTCAAAGCAGGAAGATCACTCGGATTAGTATTGTCACTGCTAGCATCCCAGCGAATCAGGTATTCAAGTCACATTCCCGTCTTGTTGTTCCGGCTCGATTGCCGTCAATCTTTGTTTATTTATGACTTTATCGACAGATAAAGAAATCTGCTAGTGATTGCGCATATCCCAAACTAAAAGCCGTAAATAAGGCTTGAAGACCCTGAAATGTTCCTACATAGTCTCCGTTGTTCCGTTACTGCTGTGAGAAATTGTGAAGAACTGGGTTCGATTTATTATGTACTCGCTACTCGCTCATCAGAAAAAAAGGAAGAGAAGTGGAAAATTAGGAGAGAGATCAAAGAAAACACTATTTACTTTTGCCAGTGGTCATCCTGTTCCTTTCCTTCATCAGCATTTCGAAGAGATTACCAGAAGGGCCTGCACCGGAGTGAGAAGTGGAGGAGTAAAGCAGAGCGATCGAGAGACCAAGCACATCAGCAATGCACAAGCTAACACATAGTGAATTGAGAGAACAACTAGCGTGGACCGGTTCAAATATTAGGCAGAATGAGACGGATATTTACAAATACAACGGGTAGATATAAGTGAAAAACCTAGGAGAAGTCTACATGGCTACACGCAAACGCTACGCTCATTTCCGAATGACAACAATAAACAACAATCGTTTCACGAAAACAATGGCGCAATTGAAATGAGAAACATGAGAGTGACTCCAGATATATACAGCGACCACCATCCGAATAACGACCATGTTGAGGCAGCGAAACTAGAAAAACACATGATTTGCGTAACATGAAACCCAGGGAAAACTGTAGTTAGTGTAGTTGAGTTAGTGATAATTATAGTTGAATTTCGATTTCTTATCCCCAGCCCTCTAACCCATCTGTAACAACACTTTCTTATATATGAGGTCCAGATTTCTTTCCATGGATTCCATTAGGCATTTATTGCGATGAATTTACTGTATTCACTCAACATTAAATTATTGTATATACATGGACTTCGTTCGCCTCTGTGAATAAATAAATATATGAACAAAATAAAATGAATAAACAAGCAAATAAACAAATAAAATTATCAAAAAGGCGCGACTTTTCAGATACACAGCTGTTTTATCATTTTCACGAAAAAATTGCATTAGTATGGTTTCGATCACTTACTTCTTATTTCTTTTAGATGTGTCTTTCTACATATTTTGAATGTCCAGAGTTACATTACTTCTAATAAACTTATTCATGAAACTTCCCCCTTCCCCGTTCTCCCCCTCCCCTCCCCCCTTCTTGCCACAGACCCATTTTTTGCCTGGCAACTTCCCCGTCTGCGAACATCTTTGGCATTTCCCAATGAATTCAGTATAGCGCATTTCAACTCCAGTGACTGCGGTGTCCAAGAAAAAAAAACCACGACATTGGATTGAGATAAATTTATCCTAAAAAAGCTACATCGAGGACGAATACAGGTCCAGAAGTATTCGAATTACACAGAAATTTATCTCGTACTCGAAAAATGAGGAAGGCTGTTCTGTATTTCTAGCCATTCTTTGAGCTATGTATACCCAACCAAGATCGGTCCAACACTAGATTGTTAGGTTTGAGGAATCCTAATAGCCGAATACTCTAGGTTGAATTTCTTAGTCAATTCCCCTTATCGGAATTAGCCGTTTCACTAACGTCAAATGCCGGTTTCCACTTCATTTCAGCTTGCTAACGTGCCGCTCTCTCGTTAGAGCATAAGTGACTTGATACTACACAACTGAGTAAAACGGAAACTCTTGGGCCATATTTATTTCCAGTTCCTTAATTTATTCTTCTAACTATCAGAATCTTCACCTGTTTGACTTTTACTCGCTCATAACTAAGCCTTTTCTTTCAGTTTAATGTTTCCGTAACAATTTTCACTTCAGCGCACCATGTAGTGTGTGCAAATTGGAACTTAAAAAATTATGGGCAACTCTAAAAAGAAAATTTCAGTACTAAAAAGGTGAAACGGCTCGCTACCAGGAACATAAGGTTGAAATCCAAAATATCGCACTGTAAAGGAAAACTGTGGGATGCTATACGAAATCGTCAACTGAAAACTGCTTCTGTTCTGAACATAAGGAAGTTCCACAGCGAGTGCTAGGTTGTGCAAACGGAATTAGGTTACTCAGAGTTTGAAATACGTAGGTGTAACGCCCAGCAGCGCTTTAAAATGAGGGCAGTAACGATTGTAAAGGCAGCATTGTTTCATCACTAATGTGATGTACTTGAAAACTCGATGAGTTCTTAGCTCCTCGCTTGAATAGAAGAACAGGTTACATTACTAGTTCAACAGGTGACATAGCTTCAACTAGCGACAAATTGGAGTTCCATCAATCAATTTTTGTTGAGCACTTGCAACATCGTTTTAGTAGCATGGTAATGACCAGTGTCATACATATTAGGCTGGTCCGAATGTCTTGAACCAAATTTTGCACTTTTTTTAAACAATCATACTATGACTGTTCATGGATAGAACCTGGTCCGACAATTTTTATAGCTGAGAAGTAGTAGAACATCCCACCACATTTCATTGATAAGGAATTTCAATTCAACACCAAGAAATTCTGAATCGAAAAATAAACTTTGGTGTAAGACTTCCGGACCAACCTAACAGATTTTTCTTCTCTGAACTATATTTCAACCTTAGTTATCGAGCGCTAGAATTCCGGCAAGTGGAATCCTTGAAGGATTCAACCTTCCAACAACAGTAAGACTGGGAAGAGCCAATTAATCTTATTCATAAGATCAGCAAGGTCTCCAAAAAGTAGAAAATTCTGGATAACAAAAATAACTTTTCCTATGTATATCACCAGAAAGCTTTTTGTGCTGTAACACCTTTATTACATATATTACCAAATTGGACTGCCGCTCCCTTAAATTGTATTGCTGCATAATCGGGCGTTTTAGCCCTGTTGCCTGATTACAGTTCAGAATTGGAACACATGGGCCAACTAATTGTGAGCAGGATGTATCAATATACGGGGACCTGTTCTCGCTAGTTCGTAATACGAAGGATGCTTCTTCAGCAAGGGGAATCCGGCAAGGATTGAAACGAGAAGCCTATCTGGAGAGCTTTCTGATGTAATTCGACGCCTTCCACTGCTCTCATTCTTTTTTGCTTAGAAATATCGCAAAACAGAAACTATGAATACTTGGAAACGCCAAAATTGTAGAAAATCACAGGCTTCCCTCGGAATGTGGGACAAAAGCTGCTTCTACGGAAGTAGTCAAATGGTTCCTATAATAATACCCCCCTACCCCCTCTTCCTAATCCTTCCCATATTTTCTGTATTTCGCAAAACCTAAAGTTTCTTTTTTTACACTATTAAAGCCAAGTGGAGATTTTTTGCACGATAATCAACCGTTTTTTTTGGCTACTACTTATATGTAAATATGGTAATAGTATTGCTAATACCTGACAATACCAGCTGCGAAGGCGACCCAAGCAAGGGCGAAAAGGTAGGGGTTAAGAAGACGCCAACGAGCGATTGAACGGTATTTCCAGTACATCCACAAGCCGCACGAGCAGAAGATGGAAAAACACCCGATAGACAACACCGCAAGTGTCCTGGAAAAATTACATTCAGCAGCTGGGATTGAAATTTACAATTTTTCAAAATTTCACAAGATGAGAACTGCTCTAGATGCCCTTACCAATCGACTTTTTTGCTGAACCATATCGACATTGGAAGTCTGAAGAACCATATGGTTAGAGCGAATACGATCGCCCAAAGGATGGTATCTACCTGAAACAAGAACGCCAATAGCAAAAGGGCAAATTTGTTTTGAGGCACAGAAAAATCAGCACCCGGTGCACTGTCAGATTTAGTTATACATACATAATGCAGATACCGTTGCACTACATGTTTTCACCAAAGGTTCGACGTTCTTTTGTTCGCGAGCGGAACGACTGATTGTTTGGTCTATCCATGCAAAGGAAGGAAAACTAGTTACATCAAACTCAACAGTCACAGTTCCCATTGACCGTGCTCTAGAGTCATTATCGCCAAATGTCAAAGCAAATCTTCATTATTACTGTGCCAACTAGGTTTTTAGGTGGACAGCCTTAACATATTGCCAAACGCTTCATCCTAATCGTTGCCGTCAGAGATTTAAACTGAAATGCTGTGCTAGGGCCTTCGTAATCCTGAATATTCCTGGATCTTCATGTGTTCACGGGTACAGATGAAGGAAAAACACATGAAAATTATTTCGGAAAGTCTTTGAAGAGACTAGCTTTTTTAAGAAGAATAGATTTGCATGACGGGAAGCTAAATCAACGCAACTACATGGGCTACCTGCGAACCCACCCTGACCACAGCAGCGGAAATTACTTCACGCCATGTGGAACTGTTCCGTACGCATTTGTTGCTTACAAAGATAGACTAGCCCCCCTTCCTTAACCTAATAGAAAATAAAAATAGATTCCTGCAAACTTGATATGTAAGATCTTTTCTGCCAAAAAGTTACTAAGGTTACTGGAGTTACTCCAATCCAGCAAAGATCAGTAAAACTGACTTCAACTGAAATATTTCCCAACGGTTCAGGAATATGTAGCGGATTTAACCTTGAAATCTAAATTCAATAGTTTTGGACACACAACTAAAATAGTGCTTTTAGTTCCCTCTCTTGGTTGGACGGTAAAGCTCATCAACGAAAGCAAAAATTTAAGGAAAGGAGTTGAATCACAGAAGTCAGTAGACCGGATTTAACCGCAGTAGTGCACTAGGCAATGGTTGTTTAACACGTTGAACAGGAATTACATATGAGCTGTAATTTATGTTCTCCTTTCAATAAAATACTTAACAGTTTTCATGCAAGTAATTTCTAAAGATAAAAAAAATAGAGAAAAAATGTAGAAAGAGCTTGAAACTCAGAGATGATGGACAATTTTTATTTTACAACTTTAACATTATCATTAAAAACATACATGGCAAAATATTTAAGAAGTAGTTCAATAACTCTGAGTTTTATCATTCGAATCAGTCTCAAGCATCTCAAGTAGCTCAGGGACAGCACTACAAGCGAGTTCAGTCCTCACCAAGAAAAAAATTCTCCGTTTTTAATTTTTTTTAGGTGACTAATGTGGCAAAATATCAGTGATAAAGCGATATGTACTTATTAGAAATGCACGGCTGGGAACTTTTTCACCGAAAACACATGATCTGAAATTGGAAGCTTCGATACAAGCTGGTACAAGTCTATTGAAAAAAAAAAACCCTAACTACCCCGATGACCTGATTGTTTGAAAACTCTGCCGAAATGGTTTTTCATGCGCTCTCCTCGACAAAACTGGGAAACATGTTGGCATTGGGAGGATAGCAGAACAGAAAAAGAAAACTTATTTGTACCATTACGAGAATATTGAGAATATGTATCAATCTGCTTACACTTAAAGAATATATTACACTCAGTTAAGCCAGTGAATGTTGAAGGCAGTGTCGCACTTAATTTTCATACTTGAGAACAGATTCTGGATCTGCACAAAACGCTGACTCCTGCGAAGTATGTGAAGTGCTTCAAAACGGCTATTGAACTTTTTTTTCAGGACAGGGTGAGCCGGAATGACTACGCAATCCGTGTGCATATCATTGCTGATATTAATGGTCGGTAAATAAAGATATGTTTGCCAAAGCTGGAGGTGTAGTGGACCACCAGCACAACTAGGAGCGATCCGCCTACCGGCTCCTGGAGGCAGGACGTCTAACCCTTTCAAAATGGGCCTTCGTCGGTTTTGTGATATTTGGTATATGCACATGATCAGAAACAGCATAGGAGAGAGATTACGATCTGTCGCCATCTCCAGAATAAACGATGAGGTGGAACATTGCCTTCGTAAAGGAAAGGCGAAGTCGTTTGCGAATAAAACTGGCATGACTAAGCCTGCCAATCTTCGTGGGTGGTATAATTCGTCATAGGCAAACGAGAAGTCAGTGAACCTTTGGATTATGACCTATATTACCTATGGTGCCATATAAATCCCTATTTATCCTTGAACCTCCCGTCAGAAGACCTGAGCAGGCTTCTCTACTATCTTTGCTATCACACCGTTTACAGGAAATTCAACTGAGGCGGAAAATGAGAGCACGGCATTTGGCAGATCTATGGCATCAGACAGATGTTTGATTTATTTACAGCTATGGTCCATTTATTAGTGCTCTTTTTACAAATACCAGTAGTCCTTATCACTGAGAATTGCAAGAGCGCAAGCAAACTCAGCCATAAAAAGAACTGATAAAAGGGAAGCTATGGATCTGGTCAGATGAACAACGGTCAAGCGCTCACAGATTATCAGTGTCTGAAAACAATGGTACTGAGCAAAACACTGAGGAAAATGTCATGTTGTACAACTGAAAACATCTATATCTAAAAATAGCAAACGGATTCAATAGTGGCAACTTACATCCCACTTTGGCTCTTCAGCGTCCTCCATAACTGGCTTTAGTGATCCAAGACGATGCACACGCTTCGGAATAATACGTGAACGTGAACGAACGTCTATGCCGGAGTCCTAGAAGCTATATTGATTCGTTGGGGTGTTGCATCGATATGAATGATGAGTCAATTGTTGAAATGCATAAGCGCGGGAATTTTGAATCTTCCGCCAAAAAAAGTGTGAAGATAAGGATAATAATATACATAATAATCATGTTTACTGCAGACCCTGCTGTCAGCAGTACAGCCAGTATCCACTCGCATACGGAATTGATCGTCCAGCATTACTGAGTTCGCCTAAAAAAAGTATGGACATAGAGGATAATTGCACTTCATGCGGAAATAATCTTTTTTTTTTCTGGAAATACACCCATGGCAGTGTTGCAATGGTGGAAGTGTAAAATAAATGCAAGATAAAATCTGTTTTATTTCTACCCATTAATATATTAGTGGCAAGGCTCCTGCTATGTTTAGATCGAATACGGGTAAATTCTAGTTGCCTGAACTTGTTTGGTATGTAGCATGACGTCATCAGGCAGTGAACATTAATAAATTACTAAAATCCAAGAAACGGAGCATATAACTCAAACAGAATGCCAGTACGCAAGATCCTTTAGGTACTGAATCCACTTCCGGCACTCACCACTGTTAGTACATTACGGCCCGAACCATAGTTAGGATCAACTAACTGATTAAACATAATGGAATTCGAATACCGAATGAGCCGAAAATTCGAGTATTCGAGAGGGAGAGAGAGAGAGAGAGAGAGAGAGAGAGAGAGAGAGAGAGAGAGAGAGAGAGAGAGAGAGAGCAATACACCCACTGGGGAAAAGATGAGAAGGAACGTATGTACATAGAGCTTCCTCCTCTTCGAACAATTGAATTTTGTGGATCGGGCCTCAAATTAATTACTAAATTGGGTAAATTACATCTTTATGTACAGCCCTAGGTACACATATTATTATGGCTCGGACTGAATATACGTAGAGCTTTCTCGAGTATCCCATTTCCTATACCAGTGATATTTAAATATGAGCGATATAAGAATTGAAAAACTCGGTTTTGAAACAAAAATCGATGTCGAAAATTCCAATGTTCAAACAAGGGAGAGCAACACAGTCAGCAATACAGTACAACACAGCCATTAATGGGAGAGAAGACTACTTGTGGGAGTTCCCAGGATGTTGCTTCATTTTTTTCCTTTTCTCCGTCTAGGGGAAGAAACGAAACGGAGCCTTTCCTTAACTTTTCCTCCTTTTTCTCTCTTTGGTTTGCTTTTTATTCTCCTATTAACCTTACTTATCTATATTTACGGTTTTGCCCTGCTTGAATATTCGAATTTTCGAAGCGGTTGCTAAACTGTTAACCAAGCTTATTAAATCATACTATTTTTATTCGATCCTAAGAATTCTCATTGCAAATACTACACAGTAGGGCTAGTTTAAGCCTTTCGAACAGTAGAGCTATTCTTCATGGCAGCTGGGTGGTCCTAGCAACGAAACAGCTGACCCGATAAAACTTGACCAAAGATCAAAATCGGTTTCCACCGATTTCGATCAAACTGAACAACGAACTCACATTTGCGCCAAGTGACTTCGATCCTCCCGTATCGGAAAGGCCAGCTGCGGCAAAATATCGACAAGAGGCACAAGGAGACAAAAACAGCGCGAAAACACAGCACTCAGCGTGGTAAACACGAGTTCAGGATCGACGACGGCGTCCGAGCCGGCCACCGTAACGACGCGTAGCGGTCGAGCACGCGACGCGGTCGCACCTTTAACACATCTGGCCGATAGCCAACGTTGAGGCCGAACTAGCCTCCATTATTTAGTGCATGTTTACGGGACTACTTCTGGTGAACTGGGCGAACAATTGAGGTGCACATGCTTGTCTTTTTGATTGTTACGAGAATGTTGGAGAGTTGTGCTGCTATCGTCGTGCATTTCTATTGTTTTGCTGCAGATTTCGTACCGCGTATCGCTTGAAATCATGGAGCAGAGCTAGTTTAAGCCCTCATCATCTGCTAATGTGATTGAGAACACCTTCGAGCGAATATCAAGTGAAAGTAAGGTGTTTACAACGATCGATTTGACCGGACACACTCGAAGTGAACGATGCCGGTTCGGACGAAGTGTCCTTTAAACTCTAATGTTGTGTATCGTCCGAGCCAAATTCCAGCACAACGTTCAATATGTTTCTTTTTCCGAAAACTTCGCTTCGCTCTGTGATTTGCAGTCTTCGTTCTTCTCCAATTGCTCTCAATTTGGTCTCCCAAATGAAATTCAACGAGTCGTGCGTAATATCACAAGTTGTTTTCACGTATTCCGACCAAAAATTGCATACTTTCAACCACCTGCTCATTAGAAAACGCCTGCTCATCGTTGTTTCCACATCTCTATTCTTCCTTAATTGATATGCACTCGTCAATCGATCGATATCAATCCTGGGTGCACGTACAATGCGAGTGTAGTGGGATGCGGGTTGGTGTGTTGCACCCACCCCGAAGGAAAAAAAAACGACCACCTTGCAACCAGGGTGCTACCGGCTACTGTAGCTCATTCTCCTACTGTAGCAATTGTTCTTCGCCGAAATCTTGCACGTTATCGTCAATGCTGCTTTATTCTTTGAGCTAGTACTCAAATATGAGGTAACGAATGATTAACGATACACGTGCGTGCTAGACTGGGCTCGCATTGCGATGTGAGGTCGATATTCCTTTGCTGTATGCCTCACTAGTATGCTTCGTTCTACTAGTATTCATTGCTTTACATTGCTTCCTCGGCAAGTGCAAAATTAACAGTTTGTTATTCGGAACGTTGTCGCATGCCGAGGTTTCTATGCTACACTTATTTTCCTCAAAAAATACCTTATTCACGTGACTCAGTGGAGATGCTACTGCTAGAGGGTGTTTACTAGTAAGCTGTGCACTTCTTTAATTGTGCTTTCATCCAGATATCTACATGTGTGTAATGGTTAAGAGGGCGGCATAGCAATTGATTTTCTACGCGCCTATTTCTTGTGCATCTCCGCAAATTGCGCGCTGTCTGCCCATTGTCACTCAACTAGTATTAGCTAGCGAGAGGACCATCTATGAGGTAGACGCAGTGATCAACGGTTTTTATCGAACACCTCGTACATTTGCATATCGCCAGACAGGCGTCGATCCGGACGCCGCCGCCAACAGGCGCATCCCACCCGTCTGCGGGGGGAGGGGGGGGGGGCAGCTCGCATGGGGGCCGCTGGGGTTGCGGAACCACTCGAAACTACATTTTCAAAAAAGTTCATCGACATATGGGTCAAATGTTCGATTTTAATGGAGAACTCTTGCTTACTGCCGTTGATTTCTGGACCACAAACAGCGGTGTGTTCCTTACTCGTGGACCACCCACAGTGAAATTTACTCCCTGGCCTATAGAACAGTTTAAAGGAAATGTTGAGGATTTGCGGTATTATTTTTACTTCTGATGAATTTCTCCTAACATTTCTGCTGGAAAATCCTAGTGGATACAATTTTCATGCCTAGATCCTAGCTGAATCTCGGAAGTATACTTAGGACCGAATAAAAATCGAATAACTCTATTGAATTGTTCATTCAGCACTAGATTCGAACAATTCAAATGTTCAAAAAAGATAGTCCTTGTTTGAAAATTCAAATTCTCGACTTTATTTCGATTTTGTTCAAAATCAAATCTTCCAATTTCACTACCGCTTAAAGGTCATTCGATCCTAACCTTATTACTACGTACATCTAAGGCCGAACAAAAACATAGTAATCTAATTTAGTTATTAATCTCACATTCCGGATGAATCAATAAGTATCCAGTGCACTATCAGGTCCCAACTATACCCGGAAGCACCCAGAAGTACAGCGTTTCCTCGGTAGTTTGCGGAAAACTACCATGATTACTTGCTAAAGGAAGGTTTGTCACCTGAGCATGGCCCTGAAAAACGGATAATTTGCAGGTTTTTGAACGAAGGGTTGCAACAATTTGGTACGAAAGCGTTGCGGGTCAACTCATTTTATTGTGAAGTAGACTTCAGCTTTGGTTCTCGTTGAAGTCTTATCCAGATTTCTTACTTGTTAGCATTCAATATCCAGGTCTTTCTTGAGCCTTTTCCTCCTGTTTCTGGGTCTTGAACTATTTTCTGAAGCCCTCCTACTCTACTTCTTTTCAACTCATTGGCGAACTCCTGACACTCCACTGTTTTGTCCGACCCGAATTCTATCCGTCGGGTTCTGTTTTTTCAATGTTTGCCATCGTTTAATCAAGTTTCTCAGCAATGAGGTAATCCAACCCCAGCCGCCATGTGATTTTCCTACAAAAAATGGGTCTTGTGGTGTCGTATCCGCCTCGATCCTATAAAATAAAGGAAGCACGACTGCAACTGCTGCTTATGTTCCAGAAACTGTCTTCTTTTGACGTTCGCATGTCTGACTCTTTGCTAACGCCACTTGGCTCTCATTGAATTTCTTAACATTTATTGCTCAGTTTCATACTAATTTAGCACACTAACTTGTCGTTACTAAATCGCGTACTACTTTTTTCATCGATATCTAACACCTGATATAATGAGTGCTATTGCGTAGTTGAAGAATACCGTTCTAAAAATACGTATTACAGGTCATTTAACGCAAACTGAAAAGTTCATAGCTCGTGGGTTGTAGTATTCTAAAATGTCCCACTCAATAAGCACTTTGAGGTCGACCTATTGTTAATACAGTTTCACATCCTCTACTCATTATAGTGAGCCCGAAAATAACCTATTATATTTACTGAATAGGGAAGGAGTCCCTTTACAAAATGGGAGTAAAAGGTTAGTTGTAGAACATCACTAAGAGCCAGTCATTGTTCTTTCTTACCATTCACTTTGTTATAATTGTTTGCCTATACTACGCTATTTCCATTTATTTTTAACTGCTTCATGTCACTGTTAGTGTTCATAACTTTGGGAAACTTTTCCATTTGAGTAACTTTCCTACTTCGGCTTCGTTTGGAAAAATGTTATGGAAATTCTGGATGTGAAGCGCTATACCTGGAGCAGGGAGGGGCCTCACAATTGACCGATAGGGTGAACTGACCAGTCTTAGAGCTTGGCCGTACCCTCCCCCCCCCCCCCTTTTAGGGATAACACGCCACATCCTGAAATTTTATCGAACTCTTCAGTTCTATAACTAGCTCCATTCGCTCGCACTGCTATTTTCAGATTTCCATATTCTAGGAATGTATATGGATCTTTTTTCATATGAGTCCTTATGTGGATTTCTTTTTGATGTTGTGCATGATCGTATTCCTCTCTATGCGAATGATGGAGATAGGTTAGAAAAAAGAGGGAATCTGTGTTCTTCCCATGCTTGTTGCACCTCAGCCGCTGGGATCCACTAATGGATTTGATGAATCCTTATCGTTTGTCAGTCCTTTGGACTGCGAGGAATTTGCCTCCGTAGTAAAATTACTGGCTGGTTATTATGATAAAGCTACTTTTCCGTTATTTCAGTTCTACTTCCCTTCCTGCGACAAACCTATAATATTCTATTTGCTCTATGAAAGCAGCTACATCTAACTTTAGTGGTGAGAGAACGTTCTAGCGTGAAGAGAACACAGACACTGTGATACACCTAGTAGTCCGCCCCTATCTAATTTTTGCTGCAGATGAAGGCACTGAAATCCAAGCATCCATTCCATATACCAAAAACCGGTGGAGTAGATGTCAGGTTTTCTTCCAGGCTAGAAGGGAATCTCAAAAACTTCTGTTCTGAGGGAATACATTTCAGTGCCTTCACGCATTTCATTTTCCGTGTTTTTTTTACGACTTTCTTAATATCGTGAGTAAAACGGAACAGCGATAACACCAATCAAAAAATTTCTGTGTTAACGTGCTGTTTTTCCACTCTTTCCGGATTCTACTTATCACTCTTATGCGGCTGCTTATCAAAAGTTCGCATTGCATCAAATATCCTTGTTCTCTGAAAGACACATAACTTATGAATCATCTGAATGTACGTAAGACACTACGTCTGTAGTGGTCATAAAACCTTGAATCCATGACTAATCCTTGCGAACACACTATGCGAACGAGTCACAGTACGTCTTTGCGAGAATCTAACGCCTTTGCACTTGAGCGCTACACATCAGAACGCGATGCGCGTAGGCTTGTGCCTCAATAAGTGAGGTGTGGAAGAATTACGAGGATCGGAAAATAGCCAGAAAATCATCGGCCCACACACACAGACGCTGCCCACCGATGCAGCCTAGCGGAGAAGGTTCCATGGTATCGGCATATCGTCGGTGTTGACGCCGATAACAGCGACGGCAAGGTTGGCTCGCTTGCCTCCTCTTTCGATTCGGACCATATTTTATCGATGAGAGAGCAGTGTCAGCAGCTGCTCAGTGAGTGCTGAGGTTATGCTGCTTTTCTGCTGGAGTTTTTCTGTTGCTTTTCTGTCACTGCGCTCGATGCGATTTTTCTGCAACGCTTTTTCTCGCTCTCCGCACATTTGTCCGCAGGTTTTTTGTTCCTTGAAGAGACAGCTGCTTTGTCATGTGTATATTATGAGATCCGTGTCTTTTTCGGTGTGCACAACGTAGTTGGTGACGTTTTTACTTGTGTGATGGTGAGAAGAAAATCCTGGTTATGAATAACCAGGTGATAGTGGATTTATTTATAGGATTCTCTTCCGTAATTGTTTGCTTTTTCAATTCTTTATGACATTCTATCTGTTTTTTATTCCTTCAGAATAATCGCTCTCTGTCAGAAGTAATCAGTTATCTATGAGAGCAAAAAAAAAGGACTCATATCCTAAAATATCCAAGTAATAACTCTTGGAATAGTGTCCTGTGTAGGAAAAGGGGCGAAACAGGATAATAAATTCTACTTTTAACCCTTTAGCATGATCTTTTTTCTCTTTCTTTTTTCCTCATAATAGGAATTTAATTGGCTGGTTCATTACTGCTAGAAGTTCCCCATTCCAGTTCCAGAAGAGTATATAGAGGAGAGGTTTTCCACTATTTTGACATTCTGTGATGATTGGAAAAAATCTGCACAAGGCTCTGTGCTTTGTAGCTGCTATGCTGTACTCTAGCTCTTGCATCTGTCCCTCCTTTTTTTTCTTCTTTCTCTCTGTTCCGAACTTGAGTATAGAGGAAGGTCATGTCCTGAGGCCACATACATCATCGATATTGCTTAGGATAATCGTGTTAACAGCTCCAAGTTTACCCATCGTTAGCACGGGCATCATAGCGTTTACCCTGGGTAATCGCTGTGATTCATC
Source organism: Ancylostoma caninum (assembly GCA_037903475.1). Lineage (NCBI taxonomy): Eukaryota > Metazoa > Nematoda > Chromadorea > Rhabditida > Ancylostomatidae > Ancylostoma > Ancylostoma caninum. The sequence continues at coordinate 3,401,158 of JBAJFG010000492.1, read as the reverse complement.
CCAGCCCTATATTCACGGTGTGGAATACACATATTCATAAACTCACCAGATGTTTTTTTAGTACAGCTTTACTACTTTACGATTAATCTATCGCTTCACTTGTACTACTCTACATCGCTGCACTATCACCTAAGTTGTAATTAAATCTTCATTCATAGCTAGGAACATAATCTGTTCGCTTTGTTGGCCTTCCTACTGTACCTTCTCTTTTATAACATCTTTTCATTTAGGGTGAATAGAGCTCTGATGTCCTTCATTTCCTCAAAATTATTTAAATTTCTCTCGTGAGCCACGTTGATTTTTCTTATTTAGGATGAACCTTTTTGTTTATCTGGTAATAATAGCAAGTTACTTTGCTCAGGAACATGCACTAAAGGCTGCATTTATCGTTTTTGTTATTTTTCTTCACATCTCACACGAAAATTGCCGAGTCTGCAAGTGGTGAGCTAAATGAGTCGTTTTTCTCTCTGGATCATCGATCTCAGGATTGCATAATTTATGATCGTCTACAATAGCAGAAGGCTGCACGCGGAGAGTTCGCATTATGCAGAGCTGAGCCAGTCTGTGAATGCGTGGAAAAGATGTCCTGACTTACTTCTCAGCTCACAAGTACATCTCTGTCGGGAGCGAATGAATAAAGGCTGAGATGCCATGTACGTTCTTTGCGTCAAGCTGAGCTTGAGCACGTCATTCATTATGTAGTAGTAGGGTGTTAACTCTAATACGTTCGTCTGATTCTGATTCTGGAGAGGATTTGCTGCCCGCGAGAGAACACGTCATTGCTGACTTCAGTTTCTCTATTGTACTTATGCCTTATGACTTTAGAGCTATAGAGTACATTTCGCTTTCCACCTGAATGGATCGAGCGCGTTTTTCAATCGTCTGAAGAGCAGTTTCTATCAATTCATCGGCCCCCAGAATGCAAGCAACAAGTTGAGCTCAGTATGTAGTAAAGTTACTGCAGTTTGCAGCGAATTATTGCGAACGTTCTTTGGTTTTGTGGCACCGCTTTCGATTGTTTTCCACAATGATTCCCTATAATACTCGGTTAGACTTAATTGCTTACTTTACTATTTTAGTGCTATGCTGTTGAAGTGTCTGTTTATCGGAATATTCTCACCCTGATCGGTTTCTTCGCCACTTTTTTTGTATATTTACTGTGCCATAAGCCACACCCAATTAACCGAAGCAAAGTAACATGGACAAAATAGCATAGTGCAAGAGAAATGGAAGAGGAATTTTGAGAGAAAAATGAAAAGGGCAGACAGATCAGGTTTGCGACAGTAAAATATAGTGCAGTTGGCTCCTTCCTGATGAATACAGGAAAACTATGTATAACGAAATGCAGTTGTGGTAGTAAAGACAGATATTTTGTCGCTCTAGGGACTCCTTAGTACTTTTTTGTTTTCATTTTCTTAATATACCTGCGTACTAATTGTGATCTTGTCTTTCTTAGTATTTTCTATCTTCTTACCTTTTTCCAGTTCCTCTTCTCTGTTCTTCCGAAATTCTTGACATCTACTTCGTTATTCACTATTCCTCCAGTGCTGAAATACTCTCTCCGAGTAGTAGAAATGACCTTTCCAGCTTTTATTCGTTTCGTTGCGCTTACTTGTAAACTTATGAAGCCTCAGGCGTACAGAAATGTTGTGAAATCATGGTTTTCGTGTTGATTTCCTTATTTGTGGGAGTTTTGGAATGTCCATCTTTTGTTTAGTACGGTTTTAAACAATAGATCCGAGGAAATTAAGTAGATCATGAGTTGTGGCATATCTTCTGCTGATTTCAATATTTCATGTTTTCAGCCTTTTAATGCTATAGTACTATAAAACAAGAGTTTTTCGTAACACTTGATTGCGGCTGGACAAGGAAAATCATTTGGAACGCCCAGTCGGTGGGCTTTTATGGGTGGTCCAGTAGATCGTAGATCATGATCTACATTGATCTTTGGTTTGAAAACCCTGTAAAACTTTTTACTAGAAGGTACATCCACAAAGAAACAAGTAAAATATAGAAGAGACAATGCACATATATCACTGGTTATGGCTCTGCTTCGATGTTCCGAAAATCCTGGATCTTTTGCTGCAATCATAACGTAATATAACGTAAATGCAGGTCTATATGAATACAAGTGGCGTATGAATTATGAAATACTCTTGAAAGTCCAGAAGATGCTCAGTTGTTGCTGGAGGTCCTGGAGCTTAAATTCGTTGCACAGATCATCGATTTAAGCTTCACTGACTTTATAGATCAGCTGAAATTTTACTAAATCCTAGCGCAAACAGCGGCCCTCCTCAATGCTTCAAGGCGATCTCCATCTGCTTCACAGAATTGCATGCATACTTTCGAATCGAAGTCTTTTTTTAGCGGGTTAATAGCTTTTTTATAGATACTTCTGTAATTATAGTAGATTATTTATGTATTTCCATGGAAATTCTATTCTTTCTGGAATGTAACTATCGCAAACCAGCAAAAGTAGCGCTAATGCCATTTCGTTTTCAAAAACAATAGGTGCCAGGATAGGAGAAAAACGACCTCTTCTCAACGAATCACATGATGTTGAGATGATAGACGTTGATAGAGGGAGGGAAATGTAGCGCACGGACTTCTGAAACGACTCGTTCATCGGACACTCCATCTGACAGTTCGAAGCGGCGCTGCGTGGTCTGCAGTCGCGCAGTTCTGGTGGCTTTAGGAGCTGTTGTCGTGAGTGAGGACAGTTTTGGTCGAAGCTCTTATTTTTCAAAAGAAATGTGAATCAAAGCTGTGATCACCTGTATATTCTGTTCGCTTTTTCGCTAGGGGTGCTACAGCAAAGACCACTTCCTCGGTGATAGCCTTCCTTAGAGTTTGAAATTCGTCCCACGGGTGCCCTGCGATTTTCTTTTCTGGATACAATCTGCTGTTCTTATGTTCCTCATCCGTCCATAATCAGTTTCTCTCTCGTTTCTCGTTCTTATGTCAAACAGTACCCTAATATATGTCAATGTTTTTCAGGTATATATGACAACTGTCACATGGTCATCACAATGTCTGGAAGTGAGTTCCTTTCTGGTACCTTCGATCTCTTACAGTAAAATCGTTTATGAAACTGTATGAGCTTCGGTTCTGAAGGAGTCATCATTATTCTATGTATCTCTCTGGTTTATTCCATCCGAACGCTTCATTAATTGGGTATGCAGGGTGCACCAAGTCTTCAGAGAGACATTATTTTGCCCGCTAAGTCGTCAAGAAGGTGGATATGAGGAAAGTAATGCTTATACATCATTATTATGAAGACCAAATTCCTTGCAGTGGTTGAAATGGCCTCAGTTTCCAGAATCCAGGAGATATAGACAAATTTTCCAGAAAAAGAAAAGTGAAGCTAAAGAAGCATTCGTTTTTCTTAATCTCTGCCGTAGCATCATCACTTCACACATCAATTTAGCTATCCTAGAAAACATAAGCTAGCACATTTGTAGTTACAAAGACCGAAGCTGTAGGTTATTTACAAAAAACGGATTTGAAATCGTGTTACATTGAATGAAGCTAATGGATGTTGTGCGATTTTCGCGTTTGGACGGAAAATTTTCGACCACGCATATATGTATGTAGTTAGAAAAGGAAGCCGAGAACAGATGCTGGCTATAATTCCCATAGTATTCCGCGGATTTGCCGAGTTTTCTGCAGATTCTCCATTGCTCTTTAGTAAGCAGCCGTTCCTACTTTCCATGTGAGTTCGGTTTTTTTTTCATGGAGAGGTGGAGGGATGATGGAAAGAAGTCGGCGTCAGCTAAATGCGCGGCTGAATCGAGCTCACGCCTCTCTTTCAAAATTCTGTGCTTCTACCAGAGGAGGAACCATCAGAACTGAATGTATTAGATGTTAACATAAGTCTTTGCGCTTCTCTTCGGATGCACTTTTCTCCACCTATTTGTTATCTTTTGGGTACAGGTCATATACGATTCGAAAGCGCTAATCTTCTTCTACAAGAATGTTGTGAAGAGCTTTTCTCATAACGACAGTATGCTTGAGTTTTAAGTGTGCGAAGTGGAGCAATGAGCCAAGAAAAACAGCACAACCGACAACTACATATCCTGGCAGTCAGTTAAAGCTCGAAGGGCATCGAAACTAAGCAAGCAACCTCTACTAAGCATAGAAGAGACGATTCGCTTGAAATGGCTGGTCATCAGTGATTTTCCAAGCTCAGAGAAGACATATTTGGTCTCAATGAAACCAACCACTTCGACCGAACAGATTTCTTCCATGAACAGCTAGGAATTGCACCAGAGGGATCATATGGTCTAGATGGACATTATACTTCTCAAAGATACCAAATAACGAGGTATTCTTGCTGAAAGTATCAAATCGCAACGTTCTCGTCATCTTATCACAGGATAATGTCGGACCCCACCCTTGCCAGCATGCTCAAACTGGCCGTGCAACAGTTCCATTGCTGATTTTCTTCCGCATTTATACTCTACAGAGCTTACCCGTTCAAATAGTATCGGGTGTTTTTTGGTCCCTGTTGGATACAAGGAGGAACTGGTGTTTTTAGTCAGATTGGCGTTTTTCTCTTTGAGCCTGGAAATTAAGTAATTCAATATTCTGTGAAGAAGCATGTTGATAGGATTGTAGAGCAAGAAAAGCGCTTTCAGAAGGTATAGAGCACGTTGGGGAAAAATGACATCGAGTCGGAAAGAATCACAACTGGAAAAAGCACAAGGACTTATGTTAACACCTAATACTATTCATGTTTACGACTGAAAAAAGAGATACCATTAGTATCGTAGTAACCATTAGTTCTCCCAACTTCCTCTCAATGTTTTTAGGGAAAGCGTATGCTTGTCCAAAGACTTTTGGCGCATACTGTAGTTAATGTATGGCAAAGAGTGCATTATTTGAGTTCTTCTTGGAAACAGGCACATGTAAACGAAAACGAGCTTGGAGATAAGCTTAGTTAAAAAGACTGCATTTAAATGTATGTTTCCCGAGTACTGTTTGAATAATACTTGTTCAGTGCAGCTTATTATTGTTATCTTTCCAGTTCTAATATTCATTCTAAATGCTACTCATCATGTTTGGATTATTAGTATGACGGTATTAATTCCACGGATAATTGTTAATATTTTTCGGGTACTCGGTGCAAATGGTTCTTTATCAGTTATTCAAACATCGCTTTGATAGGCATACAAGCCAGATTGCCATGTATCCTTGAATCTCGTGGAAGCGAGAACCTTTAGAAGATACTGGCGCCGTCGTAAGAAGACTACGACGAGCGAAAATCCAAAAATGATCTTCAAAAAATAATTCTAGTTTTGAGAAATTAGTAGATTGTTTCGTATAAAGACACAATAACAAAATCCACATTTCACCACATTTCAGAACGAAAAGACATCTTAGTAGTTGATATGCCAAAAGGGCTAAGGAATCTTTTCCTATGCTACAGCTAATGTGGTTCGGAACTTTCACTCGTAAAATAGGAAGATTTCTATCAATTTTTTTTTAACTAACGAAGCGAAATCTTGTATTTTCCAAGGAATTCAACTTTGAGCAGCTTTTTCCCACTCACGTAATTCATCATTCTCTTCTTCAGTAGGAGAAGAGTTGCACATTCATGATTTTAATCCGAGCGGAAAGTACCTTCAACCATTCAACAAGTCGGGATCATGTGTACATTCAGAAAATCTACGAAATGGAACTTCTTACTGGTATATTTCACAAGTCAATTTTCGGACGAAAATTTTATATGGAAAAGTTCGATATGACTATCTAATGAAGTTCTATAGAATGTGTGAATACTACTTCCCTGGTTTGAAAGCAGTTTTCCACCTTGGAAATGATTTTTAGATTTTAACATCAAAAGAATTTTGAGGCAATGCTGATTACAATGATATACATATTTCCTTACAAAACTACGTGATAACCTTTCTTTGAACTCCCTGTATTCGGAGAGTTTGAGGTCCCCGCTGCGACGAAAAGGAATTGCAGCGTGCTGCGGCAGCAGTAATATCGATTGGAGTCTAACATCTTCCGAATGCAGGTCTACGTGACAGATGTGGCAACGGGCACCTCGGGCTCTCCAGGAATGAGTAATTAAAGATTAGGTTCTATCGTAGTTTTGTGAAGGAATATGTAAACCACTGTAATCAGCGTCATCTGAGGATTCTCCCGACATCAAAATCCTGAAAGAAGCGCTCATGTCTGCTGACGTCAATGTTGCATTTTTGGTGTCCGACGCACCAGTTTACATAGGGTTCGCTCACTTGCACAACAGTGCGTGACTTCCACGTTCCGGGACAGGTCAAAATGTCAGTGGCAGAGGGGTAAGATGCACTGATAACAGAACCTCCGTTGACATTTTGATATCTCGTTGATATAAAATAGCGCGAAGCGCGCTATTGTATCATTGGATGTGAGTTATTCTTCCCTTAGTACCTCGGAATTTAGCGGATCTATGCCAAGGTTTCCGTGAGTGCTGCCTTTAAGTACATACCTATGTACGTATACTCAACTTTTGACAGAAGACACATTTTACTAATTCGTTCCCCAGAATGTTCATCGATGATGGTGTTTTCTCTGCCTGGAAACATGCATGTACGTACTTGCTAGATACCTTAACTGTACCTTATTTGAGGTTTGAATCTAAGGATATAATTTCTATTTCCCATATCGTTTTAGTCATCACAAGATGGGAAGTCCAGTCAGGTAAGTTTGGTCACCTTAGTTTTCCAGCGTAAAATCAAATGCGCGTTGTGTGTAACTGCACCACACCAACTTGACGAGGGGTTTTCAAGAAGAAAGCCGCCGCAAAGTCCTCACTTCCACGAGACTTCAGTTATTCAAGTAATCTGATTGCTTCTAAGAAACATGTAAAATCGTCGGTAACATGGCCAACGTGTTCCAAATAATCGAGGCACAAGCGGATGCAATCGAATTTTCCATACTTTACATTCCATCACCAGGTTACGCGTTCTCATTGCAAACAGAAGAGACGCAGATCTCATTTCACGCCTAAGAGTTATGGTAACGTGACTCGCGATTTCATTTTGTTTAAGCATCAGCTGCGATATGGGCGGTCCCAAGATGAATTTTTTTCCTAATTCGTAGCTACATACTTGCTGCTGTCTTATTTACACAGTGAGCGTACAATAGCGGTTTTTAGCGGACGCGGGAAGCATGCGACGCGACCGCGCCGCTCACGCTGAAGTTGCCGTCCTAGTGGCAGATCAGGGTTTTCTTGTTAGTTTTTCATCATGTTCGATGTTAACTATCACGAAAACTAACTAACTATCAAGAAAACGCCATAGTTTGCTGTTGCTACGAGGATTCCAGTGCGAGCCACGCGCTCGCGCCGCGTGCTTTCTTAATCTGCGAAAAGGCACCGCCGTTGACCCTTGCTGTAATTGTGCTGGAAAATTTAAAGGATAACTTATACATGAGAACTTGTTTCGACCGAATCAGTCATATATTGTCAAATATTGTCATATATTACGTAAGCCATGCCATACAAACTTGTGAGAAGCGTGTTAACCTCAAACTTTGCTAAAATTTCATCCCACTATTTACCATGCTTCTTTCATTTTCTGGATAGCGAAATGTGTATAATAACCTTGCTCCATCGAACACATCTATCATCTAGAAAAGGACTCTCCGTAAGATGCTTCTTTCAAAAAAGCTAGTCTATTTTTGGTTAAATCAAAGCCTTAGGGGAGCATAGGTTACAGATGTCAAGTGATTGGCACGTTTTCTTAGTTTTCATTCACATGTGTGTTCTGTAATCTGTTCCGTATCTCAGTTATTAGCCGATGGGTAGATAGTGTTTTTAGTTCCAGAGCTATGTGCGTCACAGAACGCTTTAGATAGTATCAGTCCTCCAGTAAAATTGTTTTGACGTTGGCGCCACTTTTTCTAGTAGTTTTACACGTGATTCATTTCTCAGAAGATTTCATTTGATGTTGACTCACGAAAAAAAGTTTCACTTTGGACAAAATAAGCGGAAAACGGACGAGTTGATATTAAAGGACAGGGCGGTATCCGAATGGACCAATCGTGGGGCAGTGGCTACGCCTCGTTTTCCTCTCTCTAGCGGTGCAGTGCCCTCCCGGAAGGATAGCAAGGACTATAGGAGTTGGAGCAAACCTCTGCGAAGTAGATTTGGAGGTATATAGCAGAGGAAACCTTGCGTTTGCTCAAAGTTTGCTCAAAGTTATATATACCACCTCTAGCATTCACAAACCGTTGGCGGCGGGGGAGGGGAGGGGGGGGGGGGGGTGGCGGCATGAGAGGAAAAAGTGAGATCTCCGCCATGAGGAAACTTGAGCGACCGAAATGTTGAAAACAGTTGGTAAAATAATTTGAAATTTGGAAAAATGGAAGGCATAGTAACAAAAATAGGGGATTAGAAACAAGAGGAAAATTTTTAAGGAAAGGAAAGCCACACCTCCATTTGCTTACCCGTTGGTGACCACCTACTGTTCTATTCTTTTTTTGTCTTAGTCTCATAGTTGTTTTGGAAGTGAAGCCATGTACTTGGAATGGGTGGAGGGATCGAGATTCAGACTTGGTCAATTAGGGGGATTAACCAATCACAGAGCTCTGCCGCATCACCCTCTCTCGGTACAGTGCTCCACACCCAATTTTTTTTTTGTTTTGAAAGTACAGGGGTCTTGCATTTAACCAACTATGGAGGATTTCACGCCCACGCTGTTTGTTCAGCATAGCTGTCGACAACTTGAAGAGGCTAGTGGACTTCTAGATTACCGCAACATACAGGAGTTCCTCTCACCTATGCGTGAGTGCACTCAGCGATCTTTTTCGCAGATTAATTCAAACTGGTTTGGTAGGCAAACACGCAGTGATCGTTGGCTGTACAGAGAGAAATTTGCACTATATTGCTTCCGTTCCAGCCGTTAAATACTTGCAAAAGTGTTGCGAATGTCAAAAAATTGTTTGGTATTGAGAGGGCAGAATTTTTACCCTGACGTGGAGCACAGTACATTACCGTGAATAAAGATTGAAACCGCGATTTGATCCATCACATGATCGGCTGAAGGGAGAGTAAAACGTTCCTAGGGAGCGTATCAGCCTCGGAATGACTGATTTTTTTCCAGGATTTCCAGTAAAAGGACGGTTTAAGCTTGAGATGCCACAGCCGCAGGAGACACCGAATCTGAATTTGGACGACAAATGTAAAATCAAGTGAGTCTCTTGCACTAGATTATGCTAGGTGAAGTTGCTTCCCGCTCAGAATTTGCTTCATTTTTGTATATGAAGTGAATGCCGATAGCATAAGTATGCCGTAGCTGAGAGGTTTTGAGCGTTGTACATGGAAATTCGGATAAAATGGCCAGTCGCGAATATAGCCTTTCTGCTCTTTTTCTTAAGAGCAACAACATTGCTAGCCTAAATTACTGTTTGGTATAAGCAAGTACTCGGTGATAAGATGCTAGGTATGCAAGAAGTTCTAATTTCTTTACAAATCAATCCGTACACTGCAAGTTTACTATCCAGTATAAGTTTACTATCCAATATGATATTGTAATAGTTGCACTATGGTTTTTTCGAATGTACTTATTTTTTTCTTAACCCATTGATTGGTCCCACGTGCCAGCCGGAAGTTGGGACTAAAATGGATACTTTGCAGGAATAATCTGTAATCTAGTTCCGGAAAGAAACCAGGGTCATTGGACCAGGGAAGGATCCAAATGCTTGTTACCTCCTTCAAGTCCGAAAGAATTCTGTAAAAGGGCTTTTGAGTGTTATATGGAAATGTCTTGAGAACATACTCGTTAGTATGGCTGTAGCCTGATGAATGAAGAATTGTAAGATGTAACGAACTTGTTTCTATGTAAAATATGTGGCTTTTATTCGGATTACTCCCACACACTACAGAAGAAATTTGGCGCGATTCTCCTCTATTTCAAAATTTCATCCTTTGCATGACATTTATCACAACGAAGGAGGAATCGTTCTTGAACCAAAGTTATTTGAGACATTGTTTAAAGGTGTTGTACCCATTCCGTATGGAAATGCTGCAAAATAACTAGAGTTTTACATTCGAAAATATTTTTCGAATATTCGAATATTCGAATTTTCGAACTTTTGGGAACCCCCGAATTTTCGAATATTCGAATTTCCGAATTTTTGCGAACCATCGAATTTTCGAATATTCGAATTTTCGAATAAACCCGGACCCTCGAATTTTCGAATATTCGAACTTTCGAATTTCTAGGGATCTCCGAATTTTCGAATGTTCGAATTTTCGAATTTTTGCGAACCACCGAATTTTCGAATATTCGAACTTTCGAATATTCGAATGTTCGAATATTTATTCGAATAACATTCCATTTGGTAAAAACATTTTGTACTCATGCATGTAGGCGAACAAGGCGATATGTTTGCCAATCACAACGGGCATGAAACTTTTCGGGTAGTAAGTTTCATCTGCCGTTTTGGAATTTCTCACAACCTTCTCATGAGTGGAAGCTTGTGCTGCTGTGGAGTTGGTCCCTCATCCGTTTTAGAATTGCAACTGGTTGAAATTCCTAAGCTTAAGAACGCTTATCTCACTTGAGGTCTGTAACCATCATTAAAGGATCGTAAAGTGGATGAAACCCTTCGAACGTGAGAAGGCTTTCGCTTTAATATCTCTGTGTTGTAGTTTAACAAAACGAGCCATGGTAGTGAATGTAGAGGTAGAGGTTTTGACGCGGAAAAATAATGTTGGGTACAGTGGTTCAGTTACCTTGCTCATGAATGAGTTTCCAGCTATCAACAAAAAAGCGCCAGCGACATAAAAAAACACTGCGTGTTATCCCGTTCCTCATTATTACTTCTGTTTATCGGGTCCAACTGCATGCTTGTACGTTGAATGTTAAGACCAACAGAACTTCTATAACGAGAAGTCGGAGTATGTTCGGGCAGAAAGGTTAATAAGAGAATCTCAAGATTTTGTGTGAGCTTCGAATTCCATTGCTGACGGTTATGCACTTAGAAAGAGTTTCAACGAAGCAGTAGTCGGGAATCAGCTAAATATAAGGAGGAATGCTGTGTAAAAGTTATTATTGTTGTTTGCAGTTCACTTACATAGTTCTGGAGAAAAGGCTTGAATAATTGGAAGTTTAGTTGAAACTGCTGGTTTCTCAAGTGTCTAGAAAAGCACATACGCACGTTTTACCGGAGAGATCATCGTCGCCAATGTCGTAAACCTCGTAGGATTGCAGTTTCAAAGCTTTCAAATGCAGTTGGTGACTTTCGAATGCGTGCAAAGATGTGAGCAGGTTTTTGGGAAAATTGAGATTAAAATGAGGAATTGGACTGGAGTTTCAGTGGGAATGGTTCTTCATCGAGAAAATGGAACTGAAATAACAGTTGCGAAGCAGAACAATTGCAAATATTCGAATTTTCGGCCTAAAATTTTCGAATATTCGAATTTTCGAATAATTTCGAACCCTCGAATTTTCGAATATTCGAACTTTCGAATATTGCAGGGCCATCGAATTTTCGAATATTCGAATTTTCGAATTTTTTGGGACCACCGAATTTTCGAATATTCGAACTTTCGAGTTTTTCGGAACCTCCGAATTTTCGAATATTCGAATTTTCGAATATTCGAACATTCGAATAGATATTCGAATTTTATTCGATTCGGTCAAAACTCTAAAAATAACCCGAAAATGTGACTCAGTCGTTGATATGAAGGACGCGGCTCACCGGTCGTCAATAGGTTGATACTTACTGCGCGTGGTGATGGCAACTTTTTGTACAGCTTTGTTTTCTCTTTTCTGCATAATTCATAATTAGCTCAAGTTTTTTCGCCGTCAGAGTTTTATCTGCCTATAATACATTAGAATAACTTTTGCAAATCCTATAATTAATCTGGAAAAATTCCTCCAATGCATGTATGTTTATAAGTGTTCACACTCTCCAAATTTTGTTGTCCAAGAACTAACATCAAAGCCATTTCCACCTAGCCGTCAGTTATTAAGTTTTTTGAAAGGCTTCGATTTGATTTTCTTGTTCTTGAGCTTGTTAGTTTTATCCATTTCACAGTTTTTTTAAGCAGTGGCACACCTCGTTGTGTAATAAGTAAATAAATAAATAAATAATTCATTTCTTCATTTTTTTTCTGTTTTTCAGGCTGACAAATGATTCGGAAGAGATTGAGATAGCGGCTAAGGACTTAGAAGTGGGTTCCTTTACATTTTTTGGGGAATTTACTGGTTGTGGATTCTCCAAATAACAAATTTTCTCCTGCTTCTCTTTAGGTTCTGGAGGAATTGGGCAAAGGCGGTTACGGAGTAGTGGAGAAGATGCGGCATCGGCAATCTGGCATTATTATGGCGGTGAAGGTGAACATTTTATTGAATTGTTCCTGATTTATATTATGACTTAGGATCTACTATTATATTTCGACACGCTGTGATAGATGTGTAAAACATACACGAATTTTTGTGTTTACTTGTTCATAAGCGAAAATAAGCAGGCTTTATGAAATAGAAAGATTATTTTCAGCGGATTTCGTCATCAATTAACGAAGAATCTCAGAAGCGAATGTTAACGGAACTAGACGCATGCAAGCGGAGTGATTGTTGTCCTCAGGTCTGTGGAATTTTCTAGATTTAGGGGCACCTCTAGGTGAATTGGCAACTAGGCGCAACTTGACTTGTGCCTGATGTAAAGGTGTAGCTGGAACTATTGCATAGCTATAGAAAATGTCCACTGTTATGAGAGCTATTTTTATTACAATTTCAAGTTATTCCTGAGGATAAGTAGATTTAAACCAGATCTGACGTGGAAAAATTCCCAGCCTAAGAGTGACCACTGGAGACATGATGGCATGAATGAAACTTTTTATTCGTGGATTTAGCATCCACAAAGACGGCCATTCTCTAGGATTTCCCTTTTTGAAAACTATCTCAATCCCGTCTGACGTAGCACCTTTTGCAGATGGTTCGATTTTATGGTGCAATGTTCCGCGAAGGTGATGTGTGGATCTGTATGGAAGTGATGGATACGTCGTTAGATAAATTCTATAAGAAATGCAATGCCCTTGGTCGGAAGCTTCCAGAGCCGTTTATTGCCAAAGTCACACTGTCTGTGAGTCGCATCTTTTCCTTATTAATTTCTACAAGTGAGTGCCGCTGCTCGTTTCAGGTAGTAGAGGGATTGAATTTCATGAAGGAAGACATGAACCTTATTCACCGAGACGTGAAACCATCTAATATCCTTTTGAATCGACACGGCCAAGTGAAGATTTGTGATTTTGGCATCTCTGGACACCTCACGAATAGTCTTGCCAAGGTGAGCATTACTAGCTGACGTATGCCTTCTGGATTTCTAGAATTAGATGGCTATTTCAGACGGTAGCTGCGGGTTGCAAATTTTATATGCCACCGGAACGGATTGATGGTGATATGAAAGGATCGTATGACGTCCGAGCGGATGTGTGGAGCCTTGGAATCACTCTGGTGAGTTATACTCTTAGTGTTACTTGTTATTAGCACTATGCTGCGAGCTTTATTCTCAGGATTGTAAGTTTTACTTCAGTTGTCCAGAAAATTCTACGTGTTTAGGTTGAAATAGCGACTGGAAACTACCCGTACGATATATGGGTCACCCCCTTCCAGCAGCTCAACCAGGTATGTAGATTTCTCAGTGGTATTATAGAAGTTGACCTGAAGCAAAAGCAATCATAACGAAATAGCCCTTCTTTAGAATTCCATAAAATCCAGAAATTTTGCCCAGAAGATTTGTAGAAGAAGATTTGGTTAGATAGCTCCAGTAGCTTTGTGAAACACGATCATTACCGGGAGGTTTACGGGTCAGCTACAGTTTCAGTAGTAATCCATTGGCGTTTTTTGAAAGAATAAATAATCATTTCCGGTATGATCTGAACAGTACTAACTAGAGTTTTTTTTTTTCGTGGAAAGTCTAGCTTTGTATGAATTGGCCTAGTCTATGGAACCTGAAAAAAAAAGGATTAACTGAGTTACATTGAAAATAGAGTATCAGAACTTGATGAAACGGATCAACATTTTTTTGGACTTTCCCAGGATTCTTATAACGGCCTTTGCAGGTACTCAACCAACCGGCTCCTCGATTGCCTTCTGACGGCTCGTTCACACCAGAATGCCAGCACTTCGTCCAACGCTGGTTGGTTTTGGCTTCTTGGTGGTATTTCACTCGCATTAGATAACTAACATTGAATAGAATGCTTTGTTACAAGTTGTACTCAACTCAAAATTGCTGGTTTACAGTTTGGAGAAGGATCCGCTCCAACGTCCAAAATATCCCGAACTTCTGGCCATGCCATTTCTCAATAGCGCTAGGAATGAGAAACAGTTCAGCATGGCCAAGTTCATGGTCGAGGTGAGTTTTTGAATTGTATGGATGCTTAGAAATGGGATTATCCAGTTTAAGTGTGCGGAATTTGGAAAAAAAGTATCCAGATAAGTCAATTACATAGTTTTTGTAAAAAGAAATGTGCTGTGGAAGGGGGGGGGGGTAGGGACGACACATTCGCCAGAACAAATTTGCACATTGCGTCACTTCGGTTGCAATTTTATGTTGAGGTTGTTTCTTTAAGATTCTTGCATTCCCTGCTGATTTTTTGTGAATTTTTAATTTATGGTTTACCAGCGCGCTCTGCCCTGTTGGACTATGTTTACTATGCTAGCTGCAGATAACCCTTTACACTGGAGTCCAGCAAATTTCTGCCCAAATGCACTATCTAACTTACTGATGAAGGTGGCTTTCATCTCGCTCCATGTAGTTCTTCCGTAAGCCTCCAATATACATACGGTATTAGTCAGATTATTGGTCACAGTTAAACACCAGGTCAACCTACAACTATAATTATCCAGAACTGCGTGGAGATACCATGTAGAACTTCTTGATTGGGAGAATCTTTCCATAGATGATTTTATACGGCATTACAAGATCTTACTTGGTTCTTCAAGTATCAAGGGAAGGGATCTTAAATACGCGGTTATCAGTGGCGGACGCAGAAAGTGGGCGGGAGGGGGGGCGTGGGAAGAAAAGTGGGGTCTCCGCCGTTTTGGGGACCCAGACGGAAAATAAAATTAATAATAATATTAATTATAATAATAAACAATAAATAAAAAATATATTAAAAATAATAATAAAAATAAACAATTAAAAATAAACTAACACAAGATTTTTATTTGTATTGTAAAGTAATTTCGAAAATTTGGCGACCCATTCTCGGGGGGGGGCGCGCGCCCCCCCCCCCCCGCCCGCCCCCCCCCCCTGCGTCCGCCACTGGCGGTTATGAATGAGTGTTGGCCAAATTGCTCCCATGCAGGCTTATCCAGAGCTTCTTGGTAAATCTTGGATGGTTAATTAGTGGAACTATACTTTGGTTCTTGATTTTGCTTACAAGTGCAATAGTAGTGTTAAGGAAATAAATCATTACCTCTGACTGAGGAAGTCGGCTTGTAGGACTCAAGAATCGCGTCCACGGCATTAATAAATTCTATCTCTTGTCCAACATAACCCTGAATCATGAAGTGAACATGGGAGTACACAGAAAATAAGTCTGAAAATAAAAGGTACCCGGATGGGCTACACTTTTTTCTACTTGTTCCAAGATTTTTTTTTCGAAGTGGGAGTTAATACAATGCTTTGATTGATTTGAAATGTAAATGAAAGGTTTCTATGTGAGCAGCATTTCAGCAATTCGATACATTCGTACATAGTTCGATCGAACTTCAGGACTTGTAAAACTCTTTTGTTGATGTCGTGAAAGCTTGTAGATATCTTTATGCGTCAGCTTTCGGCGGTTAACGCCTTCGTCAGACCTTGATCTTACAAATAAATTGCTATCTAATCACAATCAAGCAAGCACTTACAGTAACAACAGCAAATACGCAAAGAATAACTTCATGACATCAACAAAAGAGGAATTACATCATGAAGCTCAGAGACAGAACTATTCTGAATCACTTGTGAAGCTATTGAATTCGATCGGGGATTCATTACATCAAAAGCAGAGTGGAATAAAACTTTTTCGTGATTTTTGTTGCTGGAAATGTATTTTCGTTCTCATAATATGGAATTATTTCATTTGCTTTGATTACATCAAGTCTAAGTTCATGTGTTTGAGTGCAGTAAATTTGGTAGAGAGGGCTCGAATAACCATCTAATATTTTTCACGAACAGTCGAACTGCAGCCTTGGAGAAAAAGTTGAAAATTTAAGCTGATATCAGCTAATATAAGGCATCTGCGTGCTAAATTTCTGTAGGAATTAAACTGGAAACTCGTTTTCAGCACATGTGCTGAAATTTTAAGGAAGTCTTTCTAAAAAAAACTTCGAAAGGGCTAGCTGAATTTCAGCCGATGAGTGCATTTGCAGCGAAGAAGTTGTTGTGAAGGAATCCAATTGTGAAATGAAGCTTAAAATTTCATAACTTCCAAAAAAATGGTTTTGTAAAATTGCATGGGTCGATTGGGACCCGGAGACTAAGATTCTTTCACAAACTCTCCTCGTGAGTTCTCTGTATTGAGACTTTTAAATAGTTTTAAGTTTAAAAAAGCAGGAAAATTTCCTATCATCGTTGACGGAAGACTATGATGCTGTGAAAAGAAGAAAAAAAGCACGAAATCTAGATGATTTTCAAAGTGATAGACACTAAAGTCGCTCTTTTCATATATGAGGTGAAAAATTCTCAAACCAAACCCATGTTCCATGTCTAAGGGTTGCCAGTATACACCATTGAGAAAGTGGGTGGCCTGTTACCTATGGGTAGTGGAATTCAGAGCAAATAAGTCTAAGATTCGTAGAACGCTAACCGTTTAACCCAGCGATGGCTAGGCTGAGTGACTACCCATGAGTATGTGAAGTAAGGATGCACAACGTCACAGTTCATTTTCGAACGTAGTTTTTCCCGGTAACGCGTACATGAATCTCAGACGGGGGGGGGGGGGGGTTGCTTGACTCTATAATGCATGCATGGTAATGCTCGGATCAAACAGAATCCTCGCGCATCACAATTTTCACCCAGACTGCATGAATGTTCACGCAGTCTGGGTGAAAATTGTGATGCGCGAGGATTCTGTTTGATCCGAGCATTACCACCCCTGGGCGTTAGGCCCCAGTAAAACACTGTATATAAAGCCGCTTTCCTAGGCTCCTCCCCAGGAAGAACAGGTCATCTCTGACTTACCTAAGGTGACTAATAAGGTGATAGAGTGAGAAAGGCATCTTTTCAACCATTTTTGGCTGTTTCTTCCCAAGTTCAAAAAGGTAAAACGGCCTGATGCTACGCGTGCGGGTGGTAATTGTCCACAGACGGTTGTGGTGACTGAGTGCGAGTTGTCTACAGAGCACGGGACCATAACAGTTATACACAACCAAGTAACCTTCGCCAGTATTCCAACATAAGCTACATGTTATATGCCGTGCTCACACGTCTGGGTAAAAATTATGATAAGTGTCGGGTTACGGTTGAATCCGAGTCTTTACCTATTTATCGCGGGTGAACAGTTTGATGACTGGATACCGACATGTTTATCGCTAACAGAACTTGGTTGAACAACTTAATCCATGGTGAATTATGTGCTCTATCCAAAACCACGGGCTCTCCTAGCAACAGTTCTTGATAGTTTGGGGTGTTGTACCTGGAGTGGGCGGAGCTGACGGGCCCTGCGATTGGCCGATTAGGTGAATTGACCAGTCGTGAAGCGAGCTTGACCACACCCCCTTTCCAGGTATAACGCACCACACCCGGTAGCTTACGGCATTGCCAGCCTGGGGAAGTGGAAATCATTAGTAAAATAAAGGTTCATTCAATAGGCGTACCTTACTCGTACTGATGAGGTGCTGTTCCAGATCCTAGATGCTCCACAACCTCCTCAACCGGCGACGAAGAAACGCGTATGAACTGGAGCTTTCGAGATTATCTCATCGTTCATGGCATTAATATATATTATAATGTTGCAGTTGTCAGTTTAGAATCAGAAACCCAATCAGTATTTTCTCCCATTGAATATCATTTATTACGTGCACAAAATCGACTCTAACAAAGCCGTTATCGCTGGTTTTTCGCTCGTGTTTTCTTTTCTTCTTATACTTTTATGTTAATTTTTCTTTGTTCCAGATTGTTTGCGTTCTTGTATCCGTAACATGTCTATAGCGTAGTTTCCAGTGTATTAGTTGTAGATGAACACGACGTTTAGACGCGACGTTCATCATCTCATTGCTCATTAGGAATTCATCTTGTGGATGACGTTACTGTAGCGTCATCTGAAGACGAATTTTTCGTATACATGGCCCATTGCTTCCTATTCTGTGATCCACGCAAACACCGAGTATCGATCGGTGTCGGCGAAACACACGCTTTCACCTTAGGCTACAGATAATGTGTTAAATGTCGAATATCCTATTATTTATATGTCTGTTTTACTTCTTGAGCTATTCTTTGCATTTCGCATGCGTCAGCTGTCCAGCATAAGTTATACTAGCCAGAGGCGATTTACTAGTTTACTATCGAATTCACCGAAATAGGCTTTGACAGTTATCATGAAATTTTTTTCATTAATCATGTTCATTTTCTTGTTTTCTTTTTGTCTATTACACGTACTATGCCATCCATCTATGTGTCATGCATCTCAGCGATCCACAAGGATACCCAGGTTGTGTGGATTCGCTCCCCCCGTTTACCCAAACCCCACATTGCACCCAAGCGTAATCCCTTTCCTATCGTTCTTCTTAGTGCCTAGTTGCCAACGACGTTGATTCGATTGACGTTACATGCATCCACGCTATCATATCTCTTTCACTATTTTTTCTTAATCCAGAGTTTTAAGACATAATTTATATCAAAGCGCTATCTGACATACGTTTGTACATCAACAAATCCACCTTACAAAGCTACTAGTACATTTTGTGATTAATAAATGTTTGTTTCATTACTTTTCTAGACTATTTTATGATTCTGAGAGGGGAGAGATCATTCGACATAGAGTAGTATAAATAGTCTAAATAGGGTTAGCATAAATGATGTAGCGATAAGTTGTCAATTTGTTACTACTATGTCAGTTATGTTCTTACTCGAGTAACGTCTTTTTGGTTCGAATTTCAAGCAATATGTCGGCTTCGGATCGTCTTCAGAGGCCTGGACCCTGATGCATTATTGAGATTACTTATGGTAAGCGTGCAACGTAACCAAATTTACCCTCTATCCATTCATTAACTATTTACCCATGCGTGATTTGGTTTATATAAACCCATGGGAGTCATGCCTCTAGCTATGAGATTACCCATCCTTCTAATGAGGCACCCGGGAAAGGGTTCAAGTTTGCGTGAATTTACAACCTATCCCATCAAACAATTCCCCTCTTCGATGTATTCAACTTGTACTAGTGAAATCACTAGGATATCTTTTGTAGTAGACAGTTACCGGGTGTTCCACAAATCGAGTGAAGATTGCCTCCCGTTTCAGCAACAACACTATTAGCACACATCGTAGTTCCTGAACAAATATGGATAACTCGGCCGTGCTGCTAGTTTGTCAAGAAAGACAGAAAGTAACCTAAAATCGCAGAACTCATTATCGGAGGTCCGTCTAAGATTCAAAACGCTTCTAGGAGTTCCCTGGCGGACGTTTTGAACTTGATTTTCATAACAGTGCACCCTATGTTGGAGTCAGCTCCATTGTGATTTTCCTTTCTATGTCTCCCCAGAGATGTTATTAGCAATTGAAAATTTTATTAAACTGGTACAAAAGGAACGACACATTTTTATGTTGACTTTATTTCTTTGCGCGACCTTAATGAACGATAATCACGGGAGACGACAGCTTTCTTTTGATTGGCAGGGATTACTGCTTATCGTATGATCAGGTCTCTTACGCTCTGCATGTAGAACTCAGGATACTGCAAAGCGAAGAAGAAGGAGAACGTCATTTTTACTTTTTCATGTTTGGCCAAATATTCCTCACAAAAGAAAAGTTTTTGGAGCTGCTGAAGGTTGCAGCTACACAAAAATTTTCCTAAGCAATGTGATGGCTAGTGAACCGTTTTCCCGCAGGATCATCTAAATTTGAGCCATGAAGCAAATTTTGGCCGACCGTTGCAAAAAATAGCGTATTCAAGCATCTCGTGCGGTTATGTTGCAGATCTTTCCCGACTCCTTGTAGCAAAGGTGTTGTTGACTGTGTTATTTCCAAAAAGCAGCTGAAAGTGCATCAACTTGCGAGAACCTTGAAAATAACCATGAAACTGCTCCGAAAAGTGTTCATCTACGTTTATCGAACAGCGAAACGTTGCACCAGCGCTTAAGTATGGAGGATGTGGCCTCCTAGGCTAATATAGCGAAGATGTTTTGCACTGTATTGTATTGCTTGTGGTTCTAAAGAAGTTCAAAGTTTAGAAAATTGAAAACGCAATGTCTGGCAATTTTGAATTATTTCGTGACTAGTAATGGCAGCTGACGTCTTTAATACGTTCCTCATAGAAGAATTCTGCTTCAAAAGCTTTTGCTTCAATATACAGGGAGGAAGAGGAGGTGGTTGACTGAGACACTAATGAGTGCCCCACTCCATGGACGGATGTGCATCTTAGCGCTTTCCCCACTATTGGGCCAGGGCAGACCCAATCCCCATCCGTGGACTCGTTACTTGGCATTCCCCCACTAATGGGCCCCTGTAGACCCAATCTCCATCGATGGACCAGTATCCTGACGTTTTCTCCACTACTGGGCCGCGGCAGACCCTTCTCCATCAAGGAACCCGTGTTCTGCCGCTTTCCCACTATTGGGCCACGGCGGACCTTTTCTCGATCGGTGGACACCTAACCTGATGTTTTTCTGAACTGCGGGGCCCCGGCCAATCGAATAAAATTTGAATATTTATTCGAATGTTCGAATATTCGAAAACTCGAGGGCCCAGGATTAGTTAAAAATTCGAATATTCGAAAATTTTAGGTCGAAATTTCGAATATTTGGAATAGTTTTGCGTCACAACTGTTATTTCAGTCCCATTTTCTCGCTGAAGAACCATTCCAATTGAAACCCCAGTCCAATTTCTCATTTCAATCCCAATTTTCCCAAAAATCTGCTCGTATCTTTGCACGCATTCGAAAGCCACCAACTGCATTTGAGAGCTTTGAAACTGCAATCCTACGAGGTATGCGACATTGGCGACGAAGATCTCTCCAGTGAAGCCTACGTATGTACTTTTCAAGACACTTGAGAAAAAAGCAGTTTGAACTAAACTTCTGATTATTCAAGCCTCTCCTCCAGAACTGTGTAAGTGAAGTAAGTGAACTGCAAACTATAGTAATAAATTTTACACAGTATTCCTCCATATATTAGCTGATTTCCGACTACTGCTTCGCTTAAACTCTTTCTGAGCACATAACCGTTAGTTATGGAATTCAATGTTCACACAAAATCCTCAGATCCTCTTAATCCTTTCTTCCCAAACAAACTCCGACTTCTTGTTATAGAAGTTCTGCTGGTTTTGACATTCAACGTACAAGCATGCAGTTGGTAAACAGAAGTAATAATGAGGAACGGGGTAACACGCAGTGTTTTTTTTCTATGTCGCTGACGTTTTTTTTTTGATAGCTGGAAGCTCATTCATGATTAAGGTGACTGAACCACTATTCCATGTACCCAACTCTATTTTTACCGCCTCAATACCTCTACATTCACTACATGGCACGTTTTGTTGAACTACAACACATAGATATTAAAGCGAAATCCTTTTCACGGACGACGAGTTTCATCCACTCTACGATTCTTTAATGATGGTTACAGACCTCAAGTGAGATGGGCGTTCTTAAGCTTAGGAGTTTCAACCAGTTGCAATTCTTAAACCGATAAGAGACCAACTCCACAGCAGCACAAGCTTCCACTCATGAGAAGGTTGTGAGAAATTCCAAAACGGCAGATGAAACTTACTACCCGAAAAGTTTCATGCCCGTTGTGATTGGCAAACATATCGCCTTGTTCGCCTACATGCATGAGTACAAAATGTTTTTACCAAATGGAATGTTATTCGAATAAATATTCGACCACTCGAATATTCGAGAATTCGGTGCTTCGCAAAAATTCGAAAATTCGAATATTCAAAAGTTCGGGGATCCCCAAAAATTCGAAAATTCCAATATTCGAAAAATACTTTCGAATGTAAAACTCAGCAGCACCGCCTGTGCTCTAGAAAATTTTGTTGCACTACCATGATTTATATAAAAGGATATTCTTATCTGTCAATGTTTTAATAAAGCAAGAGATATATGAGCAAGAGCGTTCCCCAACTCCAAAGTTATGGATTTCTGGGAAACCCTATCCTTTTGTTGGCTCCATGTCATTCCATGAGCAAAGCCTTTAGAGTTCGGCCTACAATATTTAACATTTTAATGCCTGAATTTGCTTCGATTCTTGGTTTTGTCTCAATAGGTGCATTTTCGAAGCTGAGTCATACTTAATGCGGAGAACGGAGAAAGATAAAACAAGGATATTCCTCTAAGAAGGGAAAGACTGAGAAGGGGGAACTATTTCTCAGGATGATTTCTGGAACGTGCTGTTTTTAGGTCAATTCAACAACCGTTTGACTTAGAAATTGCTTAGATGCGCGAGTTGATTCTAGAGTGTTGTTCTTATGCCGGAAAACTATTGCTCATAATAAGAAAACTGAGAATAAGCTCACAACTCACGAAGCAGCATTTCTGACATCACTTTCTTTCTTCTCTTTCGGATTTCTTCAGGATCCCGAGGTGTGCCCTGAGGAGGCTGAAAAAAATTGTAGGAAATTATACATGTTTGGAAGATATCCTGGTTTTTCTGATAGTATTCTCCATTCATCCAGGTACGTTGATTCATTTGTCTGAAACTGCAGCATATGTGCTGGTACTATTAGTGCACTATTAGCAGCGGAGTGAACTGGAAGGTAAACGGAATGAAAGAAAAAAAAGTTGATGAAGCATAAATTTCATTCCTACTGTTGTGTGAACTACAATATCAACATCAAACCGAAATGCACCGAAAAATCGGGAGTGAAAACAGAGCCTACACCTGTTATACTCCTGGAAACGTCGTCCTCGAAATTCTACTGTCACAAAATACTGGAGCGTTCAAAGATGGCGGAAGAGACAGGAAAGGTCATGGCGTATTGCAATGAAAAAAGTCTGATGTATAAATGACGTGATGTAGAGCGGAGGACAGCAGAAGGAAAAGAATGCAAAGACAACCGCGCTGTATGATCGTATCTATAGAAACATTCATGACTTGTTGGTTTAAACGGGTGTGAGTCATTCGCAACGCTATAAAACAAATGACTCAATATTTTTGTAGCGTAAGTGTTAGATGCAACTGAAAAAACTAGTTTTTTTTTCACAAAATTTCTAAAATGTTGGTGATGTTCACAGAACAAGAATTTGCGACAGATTCGGCGAATTCCAGGAGAAAGTGACTTTCATGGATAACTGCAGCGTTTTGAAGGCATGATCAACGAGAAATTGAACGAGATACTGACGCAAAAAAAGGAAGTTTTCCTCACGAAGATCAAGAAAATGCACCAAATTAGAAAGAATGCTTCTTCTCGGGTTCTACTGGAAAAGATTTGCTTCGGAAGAACATCTAAACGGTAATTTTATCACTAATCTTGAACTTTTCTAAAATTTTTTGCAGTTTTTTCCTCTTCATGGCCTCGAAGAATGTTTGCTTACCCCTTCAGCCTCTTTTGCTGCTTCTTATACGTGGCCTGCGAATCAACACAAGCAGAGGAAAGCATGTGAATGGGCACGACAAAAATATTTTTGAAGGATTTCCATTTTTTTAGTCCTGAGCGATTTCCGATGTAAGCTCTTGTGGAGAACTTTTGAATTTCCTGCACAGACTGCACTCATGTACGTATACAGATGCGCAATCATCTTTCAAACCCTCAATTTCAACACTGTATAAGGGAATTTATATTCCACAAATTGTTTTGTTACCAAAACGGCCGAAAATTTGAAAATCTTTGCTGAAATTAATGAGATTGTTACCCACGTTCATAGAAAATCATGAGATACTCATAGGAGTAGGAGCTACCGTTCTTATCCTAGTCACGTTCGGACTTTGAAGAATGGATTTTTAATGCACTACTTTAATGCATATACAATTTCTTTTCAAAAATGAGGAACTGATGAGGTTCATTTTCGGAAAAGTACCTGCGGATACAGCTAGGCGAGACTCACTGAGGCACGTCTCTCTTAATTGTATCCTTATGTGATTTTACCACCTGATAAATAAAAAACAGGAATTTTTGCATCACCAGATAGGTTAGATGATCATGATTTCGAATGCCTACTCCATTTTGAAAATGGTCAAAATTCAAAAAAGGTGTGGAGATGCGACGAAAAAAACGCGAAATTGCAGACATCGCGCAGTTTCCTCAACCGACACCGACAGCTATTACGAAATAAGGTGGAGGCGTATGTGTGCTGTTTACTAGCAGAACATCAACATGGTGTCTAAAGCACTCGTTTCTATTCGACACAAACATAATCCATTTTTTTTCGAATTTTTCGCTCATTTATTTATTTCCAACTTTGGATGACTCCTTCCCCATAGAAATCTTCACAAGCGGCTGAGAACCCGGATGCGTTTCCCGCTTTGTCATCAATTCTACCACCTCTACATCGCAGTTGACCTTTTGATAGAGCCACAACATTGAACTGTCCTTCATTCGTTTTCTTAAGTGTGTTCTGGCCTATTTATCACCCGAAAGGTTCCACTAGTGTAAGTTGGAACAGCTCGAGCATAAATCACTCTTTGTTAAAATCGAATCAGCGCTGCAGTCATTGTCAGATCATTTGCACCCAAGCCTGGGTTGGACACAGGCGCTTTTCTGGAGCTCAGACCCGTTGAGAACGCAGCTCAAGGGGCGAACATCAAACCGGCTGTTTTTCTCAGTGCACAAGGTACTCGTTCCATTCTTCACTCTGGCCATTTTACACTACGGTTTCCATCTGAATTCTCGGAGAACTTGTGAGGAATTCTTCAAGCGAATAAGCAGTAGTGAAAATTCAACGGAAATCTACTTGAGATTTACAAGGAACCGCCCAGAAAACGTGCAATTCATCAACTAAACATGAACAACGGAGAGAAGTGGTGAAGAACAACGAAGCGACCTCAGGCAGCGCCCACAATGTTCCGGTGCTGCAACCAAGAATTTGCCCATTCTGTCTCAACCTCAAGGTTGCGGTGATTTGGTCCACTATTCCAGTAACAGCAGGATTCGTCTTGAATCGGCTCTCTAAGCGCTGTTATACAGGGTGGGCCATAGGTTATTGTACAACGTTTGCTCATTTATTTTTCCGACAAGAACCAAAACAGATTTCTGGAAAAAAAAAGTGGGCTGTTGTGACAATTTTCCCTGCAGAATCCATCATTCTTTGCAGAGGGTCCTATGGCTGTGATGATTTTTGAAGCGCATGAAATGCTCTCTCAAGTAGTACTTAGGGTTTTCCATGGAAGCTCATTATAAGAAATATGGCAGCGAAAAACAAAGACCACCCCATGCTCCCAGTGATGGTCAATTTTCACCAAATTTGCTTTCAAAAAGGAATTTCCGTAAGAAGACAGGAAAGCAACCAAGGAGTGGATGTGATCTACAAACTACAAAAAATGCGATAAAACGGTTGTACAGTCTCAGCAATAGGCCTGGATATGGGCCAACGGTGCCTCTCGAAATCTGAGGCTTGGTTTCTTCACCCAAGCCACTTTTGGAACAGCCTCGTTCTGTGCTGTTATAAACACCGTTCCTGAGTGGAGACTGCACAAACATCTCGTAGTCGTCATCAAAAACACGGAACGAATTTTTATTCCACCCAAAACCATTGTTACAAAGCATTTTTGAAGCTGTTTTGTCCACGAATTTTAGGCTGAATCAATGCAGTTGGCTGCACCGAAAATCAGCACTGGAAGTTCCCGTTAAATTCTTTCCGTTATCTCGCAAGTCTCCATGGCGTGTTATCAGAAAATAGATCAAATCCAGCTCTATTAGTTAAATCTAAAGCGGTGAAAAGCAAATCACTTCTGGAGAGAAATAAGCCAGCAAACGATGTACAGTAACTTATGGCCCACCCTGTATACACTGCTTACAGTGCCTTTCATAATTATAGGACACACCTCCCCCTTACTTTCCACCTCCCGCTTTTCCGGAGAATGTAGAGTTCTGCTTTAGTATCATTGTAATCAGCACCTAAAATAACCATGGTAATCCTCTTTTCTGATTCTGGTAGCAACTCTAATTTATGAAACTGTATTCATACGTTTTTGTCTAGTTTGCAGTCATAGCACATCTTGACGTTCTAGCATTTTTGTTAGCCGTAAAACCAAAACACGGAATTTTTATAATTCAATGAGCTTCAATGAACAACAATGATTTCATACAGATTCCCATTCCTGCGCTTTATGAGGTTTCTGAGGATATCTGCACCGATAGATCAACGAGCATGCAAGACTGCCTATCTCAATTTTCAGCCGCTCATTGCTGATGGAAGCGCATTCCATATCTCCTGACAAGGATGCTGTATTGTCCTGCTTTACAAATACAGTTAGCACTGGTCACTGGCTTTGTTAGATGGTGATCCAAGAAGGCAACATTCTCCCGACATCGGGTTCTTCCCGCATCTTCTTGTTAAAACCTGTGAATCAGCTCAAAAAGGAGGAAACTGCTCACTTACACTTTCTGGTGTCCGATGTTGTCGAATCACATTCCAGTCTCTGCTCGTCGCGAGATGGGCAGTAACTCACCAAGAGTAGTGAAAAAGTTTACGTGCTGATTACAATGGTGCTGGAGAAGAAATTTCGCGTTCTGCGGTAAAGCCGGAGGTGCAGAGGTTGAGGATGCCCTATAGTCATGCAACGCACTGCTCCAAAATAAATAATTGAGACGTTCCAAATATGAGGATTCCGAAGTTACCGGAAATTTCCGGCATTGTAACAGTGTTCAGCCTACTCTATTGTTCGGAGTTACACTGAAATCTTGAAGTAGAAAATTTCCGTGACTGCTGTTTTCAATGACGACCGTAAAAGTCAACCACACAACAGGGAAACCGTCTTCTTCGCCATCAGATGATTTCTACACGGAAATAAAGATTTTTTTCGTGTCTTCTTGCAGAGCAAAATTTGGTTGACAACTCTAGCACATAGCATGGACAAATGGAAATATCACGGCCATCGGCGTAGCGCATCCGGAACTCTGCGGGCGTGAAGGCGGCGCAGGTCATTGTTTCCCAGGGGAACATTTCTTTAATACATTTTTCTTCAATACAATTTTTGATTACCTTTACACTCGGTACATTACGTCCGAACATTACCTAGAGGCTCAGGAACGGGGCAGTTTTTACAAGATAAAAAATTCGTTGTTCATTGGCCATTCGCAGGCATTTGAAAAGTTGGGCTCAATACGAATTCTGAATAGTCATCACTGTTGGGAACGCTTGAATACCGAATCAGTGCGTGCATCAATCATGAATTTTGGAACGTGTATGATTTACAATAACATAGTTGTAAAACAACGAAACGTGGTTTTATTTGATTGAGTTCATGCCAATACATGTTACTCATGTCTGCTCATTTGTTTGCATATGCTTGGTTTCATTTCCCACTTTTCTAGTGCAAACAACCTTTTGATAAAAGAAAGACATCGACCCTCCACTTTTTATTTGGTACGTACATCATAGTCTATTCATCATTCAGTAGGTTCCACCAGTGTAAACAGAAACAATTCGTAGGTGAATTAACATAACACAGAAACAAATCAGTCAGCTACAGTCAGATTACTTGCAGTCAGGCGATCCGGCTTTGAGGCATCCCTTTGGTCCACGCTTGTATCCTTGCTTGCACTGGCAAACGTCAACAATGCAGTTCATAGTACAAATTTCTGGCAGGGGCTCGTTGCATTTCGGCTCACAAGCTGTTCCGCACTCCGTCCACTCCTCATTTTCTGGGCAGTCCTTCGCTGAAAACGGGATTTATTTGAGCAGAATAAGGCCATTGCTTGATTTCGGACAGGTATTGGATCCCGAGCGCTTTTCTGGATACTTTTTACTCCACTAAATATTCAAGGAAACGTTTCTCCGTCGCCAGCTGGATTCATTTTTTCATTGGATCAGGAGTTTGTACTAGAAGGGTTCCCTAGAATCGACATGAAAAAATAGCTATCCTTAGAGAAGTGAAGAAGGTCAACAAGAACAGACGCATGATACCTATTGATGGTATAGTACCCATGTTTGTTAAGTGGATTCACAGTAGGAATTCTGCAATGAAGAAAAAACGGTTACCCTATTAGCGCTCAACGTACTGCACATCACAAAGCATTCACCATTAAAAACTAAATTATTAAATTAATACTCATATTCACCTGCGAAAGCGATAGCACAGATGGCGGCAAGAACAACGAGGCTGCGCATCTGAAAAAATGGATCAATCCAGGATAGCAAAGTGGGTGTTTTCGGCGAAAAACTCCAACGTGAGGAATTATGGATGACTTTTGTGCGGTGAATTGTGTAATTCTTTGATAGATGAGCGGTGCTTGCGTCTTTGACGTGCGAATTGCCCCTTTATTTGTATCTTAATAACTCTTATGTAGTTGGAAAAAGTTATTACTTAATAAGCGAATTCATGTGCATTAGTTGTGAATGCTATAGGCTACAGTATGGTAGTGTTCTCGCAGGATTATGGTATTTCACAGTTATTTATTTACGTGCTTGTAAAAAGTTTTATCGCATGCATTCAAATTTTTTGACTAATCGCCACGCATTCAGTAGATATTGATTACTAATGAACACTTAGCTCGCTTGATTCTTTTGCCTATCATTTCATCAATGGACGAAACTAGACGCTCACACGTTGTTATTTGGACTACTGAGGGGAAACTAACCAATCTGCGCTTGTATATTATGAAGAATCCGTGAATCCTTGATATATACTGCTCGAAATAAATTCCCATAGATTTTCTAGGGGTTTATCAAGGTCCTTGCACGTTAGTCTTTGAAGTTTATCCTTAATGCTCCAGGTGTGAAGCTAGAAATTACAGAAGAGCACTCTAAAAGTAGTTTTTTTTCGTCTATATATGAAAATGACATCGTCAGGCCTGTGGATACAGCTTGACCTCTTTAGTATAGTAAATTAAAGGGTTCTGAAGTTCGCACAGTGGGGGGGGGGGGGAGCAGAAGCAACATGAGAGAGTACGCCCCACTACGAAACGCAGACATGTAAATCGTGGGTCGCCCTGAAATTGATTTACTTGACCGGCAAAGTGTAGGAAAATGCTTTCCAACAATTCAGGATGCAAGAACGGGGGAATCCACCATGGCAGAAGTGTTGGCGGTTGAGACGAGATTGGTGTAATGCACTCTCGCGTCGCGCCTTTTGTGCGATTCGTCAGGGTATGATTTGTTGTCGCTACTGCGACCATCAGGAATCCACCACACATTGGCGGCGCTTACACAGTGACTCACTCCGGAGCATTTTTTACAAAGACCGTATACAAAGGAGACCAGTGACGTTCCATTCTTCTCCAGGTCTTTCAGATATTCAGAGATGATCGAGCGGTAGTGATGCCGTGGAAGGTTACTCATTGCGGGATAGCTCCATTTCTTTTGCATCACCCTAATAGAAGATGGTTTGAAAGCACAACACTTTACATTTCTCGCTTACGATGGAATCCTTACTACCGCTGGTGAATAGAACTAATACAACAATATAATGCTTTTTTTGAAGGCGTGAAGATTTAAATTAAAATTAAAACCAAAAATTAAAAAAAAATTAAATGAAGCTAACCCAGCGTATAGAAACGAAACCAATCTGATTTGAAGCATCCTCTAAGAAGGTGTCAAGGTGAAGTGCATGCAATTTCGGCCTTCAGATCCTGAGAAATAGCTTACAAAAGTATCCTGAGAAAGCATCTTGAGAAATAGCTTACAGAAGTTGAAATGCATGCAATTTCAGCCTTTAGATCCTGAGAAATAGCGTACAAAAGTATCCTGAGAACGCATCCTGAGAAATAGCTTACAAAAGTAACTTTTCAGTTTCGACCAGTTTTATAGTCTTCTACCACTTAGTAAACTGTTTCTTTTTATCATATGTTCTCATTGTATGCGATAATTACCTAATAAATGGATATATCTACACGTTCTCTGTGAAACAGGATCTCTTCTACTCTTCTGGTGTTTTGTGTTGAATAGTCGACTTCCTTAAAAAGACAAACTTCTGGTCACAAAGTGGTCTACGAATATGTACCTCGGCAAAGCAATTAGTAACAAAAAACGCCACATAGACCGCTCATGTTTGCTCGGTCCCTTAGTGAACTATTCATCTGTGTTTACCGGAAAAAAACTGTTCCGGTTACCAAAGAGCAAACTAGAAATTGAACTACTGACCACATAGAACAAATGCAAACCGTAATGGACATCAGTTATAACCCTATGTTCATCTCATGAAGATTACTCATGTCATTCCAGGAAATCCAATGATGCCTCCCCAAAAAGACATTTTTGAAGGTTTTCTTTTTTTAACCCATGGATGATTGATTCGACTTTTGCTCAAAGAAGGTATGTGGGTCTTCTGTAACTGTACATGTGTGCATCAGTTTATTCTAAAGTACATAGCCTAAAATATCGACGGAGCTAGGAATGCTCTGTATGGTTGCGTGTGTTTATGATAAATTCTCAACTTTCGTTTCATTTTCGGATGGACGTATGGTACAGATCTGCTTTTCATATCACTGAATTTAAATTCTTCCCGACGAAGTTACAGTGAAGACGGGAGCGTTGTACGGGAGCTAGTGACAATTCCTGGATTAAGTGGGAAGAGGTTGTGTATGCATATTTCCAGTTAATTGACAATGAAAACTTTGTGTAAATAGAGAGGATGTAAAAGGAAGCCAGCAAATACTGTGAATTCAGCATATTCAGAGAAGCAAGTAAATAGTATACGGTTTAGAATCCTTATTTCTGTTCTCAGCGAGAGCAGTGCTTCAGCATGATCAAGTGTCAAGTTGAAGTAACGTATGAACATGATCAGAAAATCCAGAAAAAAACGGGTAGAATCAGTGTGGTTTCTTAGCCAATTCATTCTCTGATTTTTTTCGTTCCACACTAATCTTCGTTTGTAAGCCTCTGTATTGTTTAATGTGCAGCTTTCGAAGTTTATGTCATGAATCATGCAAGAACCGGAACATTGCCATGAATGGACCCCATATTTCTTTAGCGAATAGTGATGTCACATCAAAATGACGTGGACTGTGTAATGTTCCGTGATATGCGTAGTAAGTTCTGACTATTGCGAGAATCTGTCACATTTGAACGGAAGACGACATTCGTAGCAAAACAATGGCAGTGAAGCAATTTCTTGGGATGAAGTTGTTCGGAAATCAAAGGGATGTGCGAGGTTGTTTCGTGAATTTCTATAGGTGTATTTGTATCAGCCTTCTTTTCCGTCTTCTTATGTAGATTCTCACATGGATGCTGATATTTATTGAGCAGATATGCAGAAGTATGCTTTCTATCTGGCCATTGTCACACAGCGGACAGTATCGAAATCGATCATCCTTCCATCAACATTTTCTGCTCTCCATCTGAAATTGAAAGATATGGCTCCAAGTGAGTGTAAACATAACAATATTATAGATAGATGTTTCTAGAAGATTGACTCATTACCCTCCATTTCCTCTGCAAGTTGCGACCTTCTGAGCACCCAACCCAGCGGCAAGAATCTCATTGTCGCCTGTCATAAGCATCATCTTTCCCATGCCACATGTGATAACGGCCTTTTTGCAGCTTTTCTCGTAGTAGTACCTGCAAGAGCAGTTCATCTTAGGTAGAATTCAATTCCACTGGGAGAAAAAGTTTTCTCTCCAAGTTTTTCTCACGAGATTCTTGGTGCATGGCATTTATCTGGTATCTGGTTGCTACAGTCTGTCCTCAGGTTCCTGCAGCTTGGTCTATGGTCTGCAGAAGTCAAAATTACTCTTCACGCCGGCTTTTGTATCACTACGCATTTACCTCCGCTGTGGTGGTGATGGTGGTGGTGGTGGTGGTCGTCGTCTTCCCATGATTCCCATGAATCGTAGTAGTAGTAGGGGTTCCACCAATACACGGGGTACTGTAAAGGCATTCTCTATGCTAACAACCTAATGTTTTACCAAAGTGAAAACTAACATATGGGACAGGACGATACTGTGGTGGTGGTGGAGGAGGAGGAGGAGCGTATTGTGGAGCAGGCGCAGGATTGTACTGCGGTGGAGCTGGTGGAGCCTGCGGCACTCCGTAGCTGTACACCACTGCGAACAGGATCGCAAATGTTGCTAGTCGAATCATTGTTTTCTCTAAAAGGAAGCATCAAACAATGGGGGATATCCCTGTATTATTACAGCTTGGCCTGCATGTGCTGCAAAATGCGGACTTCCATCGCAACATTGTGCCACTCGAGACATAAAGACCGACGATGCGTCAGCTCACACTTTCAGAAAACCCTTCACTAGCTCGAAAATTGAGTAATAGCGATGTATTGGAGAGCCGTTATATACTGCACGGTTGAGCAGGAACTCCGTAAAGGGACATGTCTTGTCATGAGGTCGTGAGCTTTTAGGGCCTAATCCTAAACATAAAATAGAGGGTTATCTTGCAGAATCAAATCTGATTCGAGGAGAACTTGGGAAAACAAGAAAACTCCTCTGTTTCTGAAGGAGAGGAAGAGTTGCTCACATTCCGGTATCAAGATGACTTTCAGCTTGAAAAATTTTAGCTCTTCCTGTCAAAATGTCAGAAGAATGACTTTGAAGAAAATCTATTGTAAACCAAAAAAACCAAAAAGCAGTGAGCAAATGTAGATGTACTTTTTGGTAAGAGAAGCCCCCTATCTGTTGCTGCGAGGAAGAGATGGCAAATGATAGCCAAACCCTCTTAGGAGCTGAAGACGAATCCTTACTTCTGAAGTCCTCGTTAAAGCACTGGCTCTCTACGATAGAATTTCGCAATTACGCCTCTACGAAGCTTTTTTAATGTTCGAATAATTGTAAGAGTTCTTTCAAGGTTTTTTTCCAATTTCCCAGATTCGAAAAATTTATTATCAACCTATTAGCTGATCTTACTTACTCAGCCATCTAAGAATGATCACCTGCTAGGTACATGCTTAGAGATGCTGAGTATTTGTAGCAGTTTTAGGATGAGAGTTGTGAAATCATGAGGAAATATTGTAAGAAGAAGCTGAAATCAGTGAAGAGAACGCTTCCACTGAACTGATGATGCCCACTGTGCATGGGTTTTTATACAGAGCCAGCCGCTCTGAATTATGCTGAAAATTTAATATCTTAGGAATCCTTGCCCATATTAGTTGTGTCATTCCTATGGAAAAGCCTAATTTTCGTATTTGTCACAGTGTCCTGCCCCTATAAGAAATGAAATTTTAAAAGTGATTACAGATTTTGTCAACATGCGACTAGTCATACTTTTGGAAGTTTTCCTTTCTAGAATATTCGCAGGCGGTGCAAAGTCCATAGAATGTTTCCTAGTTCTATTCTATCCTATCTAATTTTAATACTAATTTTTATCATTACTAATAACATTAATGATTGAATGTGAACACAACTAATACGGGCAAGGATTCCTAAGATATTAAATATTCAGCATAATTCAGAGTGGCTGGCTCTGTATAAAAACCCATGCACAGTGGCCATCATCAGTTCAGTGGAAGCGTACTCTTCACTGCTTCTGTTCACAGCTCTCATCTTAAAGTGCTTCAAATACTCAGCTCTCTAAGCATATACCTAGCAGTTGCTCATTCTTAGTTGACTGAGTAAGAACAACTACTAGGTTGGTAGTAAATTTCCCGAATCTCGTGAAACTAGAAGAAAAAACTTGAAAGGAGTCCAACAATTATCCGAACATTGAGTAAGCTACGTAAATGCTGAATTCTATTTTAGAGAAAGAGTGATTGGTTTAGAACTTCAGCAGTCTACATTCGTCCTCAGCTCTGAAGAGTTCCTGGCAATTATATGCCTTCTCTTCCTCGTAACAGCAAATAGAGGCTTCTCTCACATAAAAAATGTACCTACATTTGCTCATTCCGTTTTTGGTTTACAGTGGGTATTCTTCAATATTATTCCCTTCCAGGACTCACTTTGCATAGCCTCAAACGTTAGGGCAACACAGAACAGCAATAAAAGATATTTTTACAAGTCACAAGCACAAAGAGCAAAAAATTGTTGAGGCTGAAAGTTTTCTTTACAAGTGAGCAACTCACCGTTTTCTTTGAATCCTGAAGGGTGTCCTTGTTCTCACAAGTTCTTCTTGGATCAGATTTAATTTAGCAACAAAGCTCAGCTCTCTATTTTAACTTTTGTGTCAAAGCTTATGGCAGGATTTCGCACAGTGACAGTCCCTTTACTACTTTTGTGGAGTTCCATCTGCACAAAGCAATGTATAGCGGTTCTACAATACATCGCTAACACTCTGTACGTCTGCCTAGCTATAATAACATAGAAATATCATCTACTTTCTTTTAAGGACAACAATGATTCGACTAGCAACATTTGCGATCCTTTTCGCAGTGGTGTACAGCTACGGAGTGCCGCAGGCTCCACCACCTCCACCGCAGTACAATCCTGCGCCTGCTCCACAATACGCTCCCCCTCCACCACCACCACAGTATCGTCCTGTCCCATATGTTAGTTTTCACTTTGGCAAAACATTAGGTTGTTAGCATAGAGAATGCCTTTACAGTACCCCGTGTATTGGTGGAATTCCTACTACTACGATTCATGGGAATCATGGGAAGACGACGACCACCATCACCACCATCACCACCACAGCGGAGGTATGTAAATACGTAGTGATACAAAGGCCGGAGTGAAGAGTAATTTTGACTTCTGCAGACCATAGACCAAGCTGCAGGAACCTGAGGACAGACTGTAGCAACCAGATACCAGATAAATGCCATGCACCAAGAATCTCGTAAGAAAGACTTAAAGAGAAATATTTTCCTCCCAGTGCAGCAAAATTCTACCTAAGATGAATTACTTTTGCAGGTATTATTACGAGAAAAGCTGCAAAAAGGCCGTTATCACATGTGGCATGGGAAAGATGATGCTTATGACAGGCGACAATGAGATTCTTGCCGCTGGATTGGGTGCTCAGAAGGTCGCAACTTGCAGAGGAAATGGAGGGTAATGAATCAATCTTCTAGAATCCTCTACCTATTATATTGTTTTGTTTACACTCACTTGGAGCTATATCTTCAATTTCAGATGGAGAGCAGAGAATGTTGATGGGAGGATGATCGATTTCGATACTGTCCGCTGTGTGACAATGGCCAGGTAGAAGGCATACTGCTTCAAATCTGCTCAATAAATATCAGCATTCATGTGAGAATCTACATAAAAAGACGGAAAAACGCCTAACACAAATAGATCCATGGAGAGTCCACAAAACAGCCTCCCCCATCGCAAAGATTTCCGAACAACTTCATTCCAAGAAATTGTTTCACTGTCACTGTTTCTCTGCGAATGTCTGCTTCCGTTCAAAGATGATAAATTCTCGCAATAATCAAGACTTACTACGCATATCATGGGACATTACACAGTCCACGTCATTTTGATGTGACATCACCATTCGCTAAAG
This sequence comes from Ancylostoma caninum, assembly GCA_037903475.1. NCBI lineage: Eukaryota > Metazoa > Nematoda > Chromadorea > Rhabditida > Ancylostomatidae > Ancylostoma > Ancylostoma caninum. Next base: position 3,365,541 of record JBAJFG010000492.1, on the reverse strand, counting down.
AAATATAGGGTCCATTCGTGGCAATGTTCCGGTTCTCGCATGATTCATGACAGTAAACTTCGAAAGCTGCATATTAAACAATACAGAGGCTTACAAACGAAGATTAGTGTGGAACGAAAAAATCAGAGAATGAGTTGGCTAAGAAACCACATTGATCATACCCGTTTTTTTCTGGATTTTCTGATCATGTTCAAAGGTTACTTCAACTTGACACTTGATCATGCCAAAGCATTGCTCTCGCTGAGACCAGACATAAGGATTCTAAACAGTATACTATTTACTTGCTTCTGTGAATAGGCTGAATTCACAGTATTTGCTGGCTTCTTTTTACATTCTCTCTATTTACACAAAGTCTTCATTGTCAGTTAACTGGAAACATTCATATACAACCTCTTCCCACTTAGTCCAGGAATTGTTTGTAAAATCAGAAACTAAAAACATAACTAAGTTGCAAGATCAAAGCGGGTGCCTAGGTAAATAACAATGGGCAAACTACTCATGGAATAATGAAAAACTTTCATGGTTTTTTTACAACCGTGGTTTTCAATTTTTTAGGCGTTGTTTTCATGGTTTTCATTTTTCAAATGGAAATTCGTGAATTTGAACATCTGTCGAGGAAGAGGAGATTAAAACGGACCAATCCGACCATGTCCACCAATAGCCCATAACTTTTGCGAAAAAAACGGATTGCGACAGATTAATCCGTCGGCGACGGATTAATCTGTCGCAAACCGTCGGCATGCCATAACTTCCTTAGAAATGGAAATTTTGGAAATTCAAGCACATATTCAGAATCCCCAGCCAATTTCGAGTCGGACTAGATATGAAACTTACTATATTTTCATTTTAATGAATTTTTCAACTGAAAAAAGGTGAAAATTTTGAAATCACTGAAAGGAATGTGAAACTAGCAAAATTTAACACAAAACACTCAAAAATGGAAAGATTTAGACAGTTGGTAAGTGAAAATTCCGTAATTCTCTCACCAGCTGTTTTCCAGAATAATTACCACAGGTCTCGATAAGCTCTATTTTTCACGAAACTTCAATGTTTGCGACTTCATGTAACCGTCAGGGATTCAGCTGGAGGCGGGATATTCGACGTTTCGTTAGACCAGGAACTTCTCAACGCTAGTTACAAAAAAAGGTTTGTTAATATTGCACAGGCACTTAGATATTCGCTTTAGAACTATGGTGGTCTCCCTGTTTTACTGATTTGCACTCTTTTTTCACCATGCATAAAAATTGAACACTTCAACCTGAAAACATTAGATTTGGCATTTTGGTAGGTTTTTGCCGTTTAATGATGAATTTTACTCCAATTTGGCATAAACTTCCGCCTATCACCGATTATAGTCAGGTTTTAAGCGGAGAAAATCACAATTTTCACCACAAATCGGCATCATTTCTGTCATCGACCGGAATCCAGGTAAACCATACATTTTCTGAATCTCCGCAGCGCATAGATCACAAATATGTAAGTTTTATCCTCGTACCTTGGAAAAACCTGACTCTTGGTTCCAGGCGCTGTGCATATTTACGTAGCCAGTCTGCAGCGGCCTGATTCCCGCAGGCAGACTCGGCAGCGCCAGTAACCGCGCTTATACTGGAGGTATAATAGCACCTCCCAGACATCGCCTAATTCAAATGAAAGTCCAAGAACTCATAGAACAGGTTACATAAACACAAAGAAATTATTTATGCCCATTTCAAAGCGAAAAGGAATGCCATTGCTAAACTAGGCTGTGAAAACATTTATACAAACCATATGTGGGAACGAAAATTCAGAAACGTGGTAAATTTCCAAAAATATCACAAGCCCAAACCTCGGCATGACAATATGAACTCTAAATAGAATATAATCAAATAATTTGTCCTACTGATCAATATTAACATAGCTATTCTACAATATTTCTGCCCTGCTGTTCAGCAACTTGTTTCATCCGCTTTCGGACCCCGGCTATATACTTTTGACAAGCATCAGGTGTGAGCTTCTTCCAATATTGGATGATGCACACCTTAAGGTCGTCCAGGTTGCGCACACGTTGTTTTCTGAACAATTTTCTGCGTTTAACAAAAAAAGAACGATTCTTATGATATTACCTAATGAAGTTCTTCATGTTTCCCCAGACAATTTCTATAGGGTTCAAATCCGGTGATTCTGCCGGCCAATCCAGGGACTCTATACCCCATTCAAGGAGTTTCTCTGTGGTATAGCGACTCTTGTGACATGGGGCATTGTCCTGAACGATCCGAGCGAATCCTGAATACTGAGATGAGTTGGACACCAGGTGCCGGAAACGAAGATCAACCGTTATGTGCTCTTCCCGCAAATGGTATGTAGCACTTCTCCAGGATTCGGCAGTAGACCTCGCTGTTAATACGGCAGCTCCCTGGCAGAATAGCTAGCTGGGTGGCACCACGAGACGATATTCCACCCCAAATATGCACTTTCGCGGGGTGCTTTGCTCGATTACGCATTCTCGAGAAAGGATTCCCCTTTTTCGTGAAGCAGAATCTTGTGGAGCAGTCAACTAAATTCGTACTGTTTACAAAAGAAGCGAATTTTTCCAAAAAAAAAAAGTGGAAGGAGTACACAAATTTTTCAGTGTAATGCGTGAAAAGTAGGAAAACTGCGAAAACATCGGAAATTGAATAAATAGGGTAAAAATAGTAAAAATGTGAACCGCCTGTTCAGTTGCAATAAATCTCGAGCATTCAGTGCACGCCAACTCACTTTGTACTGTGCTTTCATCAGTAAAGATACAGTCGGAAAAAACTGTCATATCTTGAAGCATCTGGGTACAGAAATCCATCCGGGCAACCTTGTTGACGTCTCTTATAGTATGACAATACTTAGTTGTTGTCCGTCTGTATCCCAGCTGCTGCCTCAGCCTTTTGATGTGCGAGATGCTCACAAAGATTCCTCGGGTTTGGAGTCGACCGCACACTTCAATGGCTGTGGCAGAGCTGTTGTTATTGTAACAGCGTTCAATTTCTGCCGTAATTTCTTCATAGTGGACTAAAATTTAATTCAAAGTGTATTTCATCGACCACAGATGGCATATGAGTTATTTGCAAACCAGAGTGTGAGCGTGGAACGAATGCCTTTTTGCGAACTTCAGAACTTTCGAATCTCTTGAGAAACCTCCACAACATGTCATATGTGAAAGCTGGATCTGCCTAAAGAATGATTTATCGTGCATTGAAAACAGTGGGACAGGACCTGTGGTTCATCAACTGCGAAAACATCGGAAATCGAATAAATAGGGAAAGAAAAACTCAACTTCTGAATCTCCCGTAGAACAAAGCTTACGGACTTCCCTTGTTCTCTCAGCTTAACAATGATACCAATATGATTGTATATCTTGTGATTTGCAATGTTGATATTCATCTAGAACTAATTAATGCAGGTATGGAAAGAATCGATGGCGAAGAATTAGCAGCAAGAGGAAGGTGTGAAGAAGAACGATCTGCTATGGCCCTACTGGGCATACCTGGGGGCAGTCCTCCAGGCAAACCGTAGGCGACCCTCAAGCCCGCCTCAGGGTAGCCTCTAGAAAGGCATGCCACCGTGTCACGAATGAGGCCACTATAAAAACTGCTGGGGAACAGATAATCTATCATATCACACAATGTTCGCGCTAGTATTCTTCACGCAAAGTCGCACGAAGGATGTGGTTCCCATCTCTGCTATTCCGGCTGGAGCCGAGTGTGGTGATGTGGCGAGAGTGCGACATGGCGGGCGTCAGTACAAGGCAAAGGTAGGAATTTCTCCAAATTTCCTGGATCCCCCTGAATTTTCCCGATTCAGATGATTTTTTCGCAGAAACACTGTGAAATTTCATATTTCTGATACATTTTCGGAAAAACCATTCATTTTCTTCAGAAAATGCATGAATTTCTCCAAATTTCCTGGGTTCGCCCTGAATTTTCCCGATTCAGATGATTTTTTCGCAGAAACACTGTGAAATTTCATATTTCTGATACATTTTTGGAAAAACCATTCATTTTCTTCAGAAAATGCATGAATTTCTCCAAATTTCCTGGGTTCCCCCTGAATTTTCCCGATTCAGATGATTTTTTCGCAGAAACACTGTGAAATTTCATATTTCTGATACATTTTCGGAAAAACCATTCATTTTCTTCAGAAAATGCATGAATTTCTCCAAATTTCCTGGATTCCCCTGAATTTTCCCAATTCAGATGATTTTTTTGCGGGAACACTGTGAAATTTCATATTTCTGATAAATTTTTGGAAAAACCATTTATATTCTCTGAAAATCTCGCAGTTTTCCCAAAATTCCCTTTGAATCCAAATTCCCTTTGAATCCAATTTCGGCGAGTTCTAGGGAATCCTTCTAGTTTTTGAGTCTTATTTGCAGAGACTCCGGGAAACTCGTTTTTTTTTTTGAGAAACCTATGGAATTCTGGTAATTTCATGGTTTTCATGGGGAAATTTAGCGGATTTTAGAAAATTCATTCAATTTTCGCCTCTTCTCGCAAATGCTTGCTCATTTCTCCGTTTTTTTTTTCACCGAATTTTTTCGTTTTATGGAGTCTGAGCGTAGTGGTTTCAGATTCTGCATATAGGAGCAAAGGAGATGTGTGAGTTGAAAGCAACCGCAGTGACGAGGGAAGGAAGTCTCCTTGAGGATGATTTCGACGTAACGGCTCCTACTGGATATGACATCGAGGATGATGATGATGATGACGACGACGATGTGTTTGAAGCCGCCAGAATGAGGAAATCTCAGAGTGAGAAGGACTGCTGCTACCTCCAGGTTGTTTGGGAGAACTCGTTTATCAGGGCCTGAAGTTTCGACCTCAACGTCTTCTTCGTAGGCCTGAAAGTGGTGTAAAGCTCAATTATGCGTTCTTGGAGACCAAATATTGCGTCCCTCAATGGCTAATGCAATATCATTACTGGTTAACTAGACAGAACCGCCCATAGACAGTAGGCAACTAACCACCGTTTTTGAGTCCACCGTTCTCGCGGATGTCCGCACAAGTGAGTGCGACCCTGCACCCTAGATGGAACGCGGGTTTGGGTATCGCAGTAATCTACAGCCCGCACAGTGACACGGAGGGAAGGAAGTCATTGGTAACGGACACGCATTCATTCCGGTTATTCATGCTCGGATTCCTGGCGGAAATCCAGAACCCCTCTAATGCTTTTCGCGCAGTGATGTCTGTGTCGTGGATGAGAATCGTGCACATTACTTGAAAGTCATTGCCGTTGTGTCCTTCTTGTCTATGCTTTCCAAGTGATGATACCACATGAGATTCCACACACGTCTCTCCTACATTCATATATGTATGCGCGTATAAAGAACTGTATATTGCAACCAATTGTGTGTTAGAATGATTAAGTTTTATAGCGGCAGAGCTTGAAAGGCTTCAAAGACATTCAAGTTCACTAGTTCCAGCGCAACGGTCCCGTTCTCACAGTAACTTTGTTGGGAAGAATTCAAATTCAACGCTATGGAAAGCAGATCTGTACAATACGTCCATCTAGAAATAAAATGAAAGTTGAGAATTTGTCACAAACATACGCAACCATACAGAGCATTCCTAGCTCCATCGATACACATGTACAGTTACAGAGATGTACAGTTACCACCCACTTTTTTAAGGAAAGGTCCAAGCAATCATCCATGAGTCAAAAGAGAAAACCTTGAAAATGTCTGTTTTGGAGAGGCATCATTGGATTCCCAGGAATGAAATGAGTAATCATCATGAGATGAATATAGGGTTATAACTATTAGGTTGGTCCGAGAGTTTTACACCAAGATATTTTTTAAGATCTAGGATTCCATAGACTTTGAATCAAAATGCCACTACATCAACTGTAGGATACACCTGGCTGCGGCCGTACAATAAACGGCAGACATCTCCAAGCGCTGGGTTACAGAAAACTGATGACGAGTTGGGTCCCCCACAAACTGAGTGCCTTGCAAGACTGAGTGTGTGCCAGTCTTTGCTGCTGCGTCCACCCAGGAGGAACTTTCTCCGCCAATTCATTACTGCAAATGAGAATTGCCGCTGTATGTTAACCATGCACGAGAGAAAAATTGACTCCCTCTTGGCGAACCATCTCTAACAAAGCCGAAACGAGACATGCCCGAATAATGTTTTCCTGTGTTGTTGGTGGGATTCCGAGGGAATGCTGCATCGGGAACTGCTGTCGCCTGCGCCTGGGTACCGGACCGCCTAAGTATTCTCTTTTCAACTGCGGAAATTGGCAGACGAAACTAGCCTGGAGCGGGAAAAAATTGACCTTGTAGCTCCACTTCATGACAACGCCTGAGCTCACGTTGCAAAGCTTACCCACCAAAAAATTGCCGAACTACGTGAGAAGTTCTGCCACAACTTGCTTATTCTCCTGACTTATCCTCTTCTGAACACCACTTGTTCGGAGCCTTGAATCTGCATTTACGAGAAAAGGAAATCGATGAATGGACCAAACCGAAAAGTGAGATTTCAAGCTTCTTAGACTCACAACAGTCAGAGTTCTTGAATTCTGGAGCTGATGCTTTAGTAAAGCGTGGACCATGAAGGTTATTATTTTTCTGATTGATATCTCTTCACAATGAACTTAACATTCTCAGAAAGAAGTATGAAATTAGGTGCAAGACTTCCGGACCAACCTAATAGTATCCATTATAGTTTGCATTTGTTCTGTGTGGTCAGTGGCTCAATTTCTAGTTTGGTCTTTGGTAACCAGAACAGTTTTTTTTTTCGCTAAACACAGATGAATAGTTCACTAAGGGATCGTGCAAATATGAGCGGTCTATGAGGCGTTTTTTGTTACTAATTGCTTTGCCGAGGTACGTAGTATTTGCTGACCACTTTGTCACCAAAAGTTTGTCTTTTTAAGGGAGTCAACTAGGTATCCCACAGAAAACTCCGGAAGAGTAAAAGAGACTTCCTGGAGAATGCATCATGATTGTATTAGGGGTTATGACTATGACGAATCTTAGTTAGGAAACGAATTATGAACAAAAAAAAAACGCAGGAAGAACCTCCCCATCGAGTACACTCCTTGAGTAGACGCAAACACACATTTAATAAATTAGTTTAACAAAAAAAACAAATTGTGTTGAAATTTTACCCTGCTTCTTGCTTTATTTTCAGTCTTTTATGTGATTTTAGTTCAGTCCCGCTTTCGGTTTGATTTCCGTTCGTATGACGTTAGTCTCACTTCCTGTGTAGGGAACACGATAAATGTGTGATCGGATGTTCTGTAGACTACATCTTCTATCATCCAATCCATTTGTAGGGTGAAACGACAAATTCAGAGTCTTTCAAATGTGATTTCCCTTCCCCAAGCTATGTGTGTTATCCTGAGGGCTCTCAGCTACGTAATCCCACATTGATAAACTTTTGTTTTCAAGGTTTGCGAAAGCCCAGAGTGCTAGACTTTTCTGAAGTTGTTGTCGAAGGAAAGAATCATGATTTCACTTTGTATCGGTGAGCACCGACAGTCCCCTCATTTAACTCCAAGCACACCCAAAAAAAATCTCGAGCCTAGTGCTAGTAACATTTGGCGAGCACTGTTGTAAGTTTTGATGGATAGGTGGTTATGATGGATGACAAGGAGCAGCTTCTTTGATTATCACAACAAAGTAGTTGTTAAACAAGCTGCAGTTTTACGATTTCTTATAACCAGATTTTAACAACAATTTTGATGAAATGAACTCATGTTAATGCGTTTGGAAACATTTATTTCTTATTTTCAGCATGTTCCCCACGAGATTTAAATTCGGACCACGTGATCATGCTGACTGTGGTGGCGATGTAGTGCCTGCAATGATTTCGTTGTTTGGAAACAGCTGAAGATCATCATAATAGTGGCGGACCAACCTCCCTGCTCATAAATGGTAGGTGTGGAAGATCTTCAGGATGGGGAGGTATCACTGGCTCTGATCCGGGCATAAAAGGACTTAAAGCTCGTGGAACACGCTGTGCAAATATCACCGGTCCTGGTCCCATCTGCATAGGTGAATGAGAGATTACTGGGCCAGGACCTTGCTGAATTTGTTGGGGTGGAATAGCAGGACCTAGACCTCCTGGACTAGATTGTGGTATCACTGGTCCAGGTCCTGTTTGCATAGGTTGCGGAAGGATTACTGGGCCAGGACCATGCTGCACAGGTTGTTGCAGAATTACAGGGCCTGGTCCTTCTGGAATCGGTTGTGGAATTTCTGGACCGGGTCCCATTTGCATGGGTTGCGGAAGGATTACTGGGCCAGGACCATGCTGGATAGGTTGCGGCGGGATGACAGGACCTGGTCCTTCCGGAATCGACTGTGGGATCACTGGGCCAGGTCCCATTTGCATAGGCTGTGGAAGGATTACTAGACCAGGACCATGCTGAATAGGTTGCTGCGGAATAACAGGACCTGGTCCCTCTGGAATCGGTTTTGGGATTTCTGGGCCGGGTCCCGTTTGCATAGGTTGTGGAAGGATTACTGGGCCAGGACCATGCTGGATAGGTTGTGGAAGAATTACAGGACCAGGTCCTTCAGGAATCGGTTGCGGGATCACTGGGCCAGATCCCATTTCCATAGGCTGTGGAAGGATTACTGGGCCAGGACCATGCTGGATAGGTTGCGGAAGAATAACAGGACCTGGTCCTTCAGGAATCGGTTGCGGGATCACTGGTCCAGGTTCCATCTCAAATCCCCCTTGCTGTGGCATCGCTGGACCAAATCCCATTGGAGGAGAGTATGGACTGATCTCGGGGCCGGGTCCCATTGATGGGTGACGGGGAGGTATCACTGGTCCTGGAAAGGATTATACATAATCAAACTGATGCCATTACTAAATAATAGAAGTAGTACTTACTTATAAAACAATAATGATAAACTATAGAGGAAATTTGCTCAACCTGGTCCCATCGGCAGAATATGCTCATGGGGAATTTCTGGACTCGGCTCCATGGGGACGTCGTGAGGAAGAATCACTGGGCCAGGCTCCATAGAAGGATAATGAGGAGGAATGACTGGACCAGGTCCCATCGAAAGATGACGTGGAGGAATCACTGGTCCTGGAACGAATTCAACATCATTCATCTTCTAATGAAAAGGATGCTAAAAAAGCACAGAACCTGGTCCCATCTCCACTACGCGATTCTCAGGAATCACTGGACCGGGTTCCATTGGAATATCATTCGGAACAACCACTGGACCAGGTTCCATGGGAAGCTGATAGGGAATCACTGGTCCTAAAGGGGAATTCAAATTTTCATCATACATATTTGCAGAGTTGAAGTGGATCTGTAGAATTCACTGGACCTGGTCCCATCTCCACCACGTGCTTCTCGGGAATGACAGGACCAGGAGCCATTGGGACGCTCTCAGGAACAATCTCTGGACCGAGCCCCTTCTCTAAAAGCGCTGGAGAACTTTAACAGTCTGTGAAAACCGCGGATGAAAATGCTACCCAAAATTCTGTCCACAGGTGGAACAGAATCAGCTTGTTTTCCGTTGCCAGGGATAGCGTATGCCTCCGCGGGGAAGTCATAATTCCCGTATGGATGGTTTCCAGATTTGCGATTGATAGAAGATGCCCACAAACTGGGTGAAACCGCGATGAGGATGATAATTGATAACATCCTGCAAAATTGCAATTTATAGAGTTCGAATTATGAAATTACCAGTATTTGTTAATTAGAGCAAATGGGAATAAGACCTGCTCGTACCTTTGCACATAGCAGCCCTCCTTTTATGCGAAAATTATGTATCATATTTTGTCTGCTCTTTCTCCGTTTTCGAATACAAAATGACATAAATATAGACGGATGCGTCAGATCCAACGTAAAGGGAAAGGCAACATTCATGCGTCAAGAAACGCGTATGTAATCAGTTCCGTGTGGTCGTGGTTTTCCAGAGCCGCAGCTCTTTTCTGAGGAAGTCTCGACGAAGTTATTTCCTCTGGTTCCTTTACAATTTCATTCCGAGCTTTTGACTTTATCCTGCATGATTATGGCAGGACAAGTGTTGTGCTATTCATAACCTTTCGCTTTTTTGAACTTCATTGTTCCATTTTTTTGTTTTTCATAGTTTTAGGTGTTCTACATATATACAAGGCAGACTGTAGAGGCACTATAATACCGCCCCTAGTTTTTGCGAAAAAATCGGATGGCGACGGATTAATCGTTAACAAACCGTCGCCGTACTGTAACTCCTTTGAAAATGAAGCTTTTCTAAATCTGAGCACATTTTCGGATTCCTCATCGAAATTGGAATTGAAGAGTATATAAAATACTTGAACTTTGACTTCAAAACATTTGTTTTTTCGAAAATTTGAAAATTTTTCAGAATTTCAGCAATCAGGTCAAAATCTGAAAAAACGTTAAAAACCGAGAATTGAGCGAAATACAGTGACCGTGTTCAGAAGCCTCAATGCTCAATTATTTTCTCCGTTTTTAACGTTTTTCAGATTTTGACCTGATTGCTGAAATTCTGAAAAATTTTCAAATTTTCGAAAAAACAAATGTTTTGAAGTCAAAGTTCAAGTAATTTTATACACTGTTCGATTCCAATTTCGATGAGCAATCCGAAAATGTGCTCAGATTTAGAAAAGCTTCATTTTCAAAGGAGTTACAGTACTGTGACGGTTTGTTGACCATTAATCCGTCGTCACCCGATTTTTTCGCAAAAACTATGGGCGGTATTGTACAACGTCTTCTGAGGTGATTTCTAAATGCGAATACTTTTTTATATACTTTACAGTCCTGGATGCGATTTATTTTCAGATTTTAAGTTACAACTCAGATCATGGAGACGTGAATGGTTTGCTAGCGAGGCCTGGACATTCCTGAGTGGAAAACATAGTTCGCCGCTGCCTCACTAGCTGATATTTCCTTTCATTAAAACTTATGTGGAAGAAGCTGTTCACTGCTCTTTAGCAGACATCCCGAGAAATATAGTACACACTACAGTAAATTCGTTTTTGTTGATAATCATCTTAAATAGATCCCTTTTCTCGAAATGTTGGGCCGAAAACAAAAATCCACCTAAAACCCGGTAGAAATAAAAGCATTTCAGGAAGAGTACTTAATTAGAAGATGCGATTTGACTCAATTCAATCCCTTTCGCATAACAAACGCTGCAACAGAAAACTCAAATTGATGCACCACCCAAGTCATTTCCTGCCAGTGTTTCATGCCACAATATGGAAAAATATGTTGTTTCTTTTAACTTATCTTGAATGCAGTAGTCTTCTACAGTCACATGATTAATACTCATAATTATGTATCTACGTTATAGAAGTATATGAAAATCCGTCATTGAATTGGTCGCACACGCCTACGTACTGGATGAAAATAATAGAAACATTACTAAAAAAGCCCACGACTCACGGTTTCCTCGACCACTTATAGAACTGCTTTCGCGCGTTTGTGGCGTCTGCGCTTTCAATTTACGCTATACCGCGTTCATCACATACGGTCTATTGTGCCGTCGTAGGAAAAAATCCATGTCGGAAGGACATAGTCCCCTGATGGGGTGGACGATGGGTTCAGGAAGTGTTCGTCAAGCTGTGCCTATCCGTGTGAATCGTTCATCTTTGCCCATCATATAGACAAGCAGCCTTTGTCAGCTGAAGTATGTTTTTCCGTGGTTAATGTAATTTCGAAGCCTCTCCTCCCATATCCTGCGATAGAGCTCGCAACAGGTTCTCAAACATGGATTCTGTACTACACAGACGGTCTGGATCCTAGAGAACAATGAACGTGGATAGGAAAGATTTTGACCGGTCCATGCCTTTATGGATTGGTTAGTGTTCTCTTAGTTGTTTTTTTTTTTGCCTCTCTCGTTTTTACCTGTACATAGCAAGTTCCCTATAGCTGGCACACATTCACGGGTCGGCGATTCAGTTGTCCCGTTACCTTCTGTGTAAGTTCTATGCAAATGAATAAACAAATAAGTAAATAAAGCTGAAGGTGGTGTAGTAATTGCTCACAGACAGCATAAAAGCTGGCAGTGATGATTGCGAAGAGGTTTCGAGTGTACCACTTGCTCACTTTCAGAATTTTCTGTTTCTCGACATGACATTTCTAACTATAATTGACTAGAGCTTGTTTATCCAGCATATTGTGTGGGCCCTCTAAGGCTTGAAAATATTTCAAACTGTATTACCTAATTTCTCCGATGCCTTTAGGTGTCCGAGGAGCCAATGCGGAGAGATTAGACAAGATAAGACTAGTATTTCAAGGAATTATGGAGTCCATTAGAGTCAACAGTTTGAATTAATACTGAAGAAGAGAAACGGTTGCCAAGAAGACAATTTTAAAGCAATCCGGATAAGATTATCCAAAGGACTAGGATACACTTTCTTTCACACTTTTTCTTATTCTCCTGCTTCACGACTTTTGACGATCGTCCCATTAGCACAATCGTGTACGCAATGATCATCCGGGAATGGCGTCTTCATTCCATGTTTTTGCCAGAGCAGCGCTTTATTTCAGATATTTCAGGTTCAGTATCGGAGGTGACAAGGGACAGCTTAAGTGCACGAACTTAATCTGCAATTTCAAGAAGACACCTATTTTGTTCGAGAGCCTGTCTAAAATTATGTTCAAATATGTACTTGAAACTTGCTAAATGGTCAATAGAAGCTGAGAAAAAGAGTGCCAAACGGACGCAAACTGCCGGCCGGACATGTTCACCACAAGCGAGAAGCTTACCTTTGCTCCATAACCATTTACCAGTGCTATCTTCTGCTCCTGCACTCGTAAAGCCATATCATATGCACCTGATGAGAACGCGCGTAACTTCTAACAGGGACAAAACTAAGGAAGAATGAAAACAGATTTGAAACCACCGTCGCGAGCTGCACAAGGCAATGTACACGAAGCCACAAATCCATAGCATCCACTATGTCCTCCCCTTGCTGCACGTGGGATTCTGAGCTTCTGTAGACCATTTAGCAGATTTCAAGTATGGAGCATCACATTGGACAGACTCTCTACCCATATAGGTCACGTTATGGATTAGCAGCTTTTCTTCGTGCACTTCCCTAATGAGTCCCCTCAGGAGTTAGCTGTTGAGGCCTAACTGTAAGTCAAACCACGAGAACGTCTGCTTGAGACGATACTCATTCCTTTGTATAATAGCCCTTTCCATGATGACTAGACAGGCTGTTGTGTTGAGAAAACCTTTTCGTGGTGAGTGTGCACATGCCGCTTTCAGCTGTAGTTCTTCCAAAACTAGAGTTCTCTCGCTGTTTGTGTTGTTTTCTCATGTATCTTTCCAATATTGAGTATTTCATGTGCTTGCAGTATTTTATGCCAACACTTTATTGAAAGTGCTGAGGAACTAGTTGTTTATGGGCATGGGTTGGTAGGGGTCTGGTAGGACACAGCGAAGGGAGCGAACTTCGACTTTGTTACCGTTCACGTCCTCAGTTGTCCATCTAAAATTGGAGCTCAGCAATACCGATTACTTTGCCCATTGCAGTAACCGAGAATAAACGCACCTTCCCCTCCTGTTGCACTTCAGCACGTTGTCGATTCCAATACCAAAACTGAGCATTTCGTTGTCCTTCGTCATAAGGGCCACATCTTGTCGTCCTTTGCAGGTGACAATAGCGCGTTCACAGCCCCTGTCGCTGTCGTACCTAAACAACTACCAACTACTGCTGTACTAGCGAGCCGAAGAGCCAAAGACGCACTCGACTGTCGGTTTGTAGCAGTGCCCGTCGGCGTTCCTGCACGAATATTTTAGCCTCTCGCATCTGCATCTTCGTTCGTGAGAGTGCGAATGAGAGTGGCTATGACGAGGCCAAAGCTAAATTCGTACAATAGGAGACAACCATGAAGCTCGCTCCACTTCTTCAAGAGTGCAGAAATACTCACGGGTTGGTGCGGTGCCTCGAGTTCAGGAAGTTGGATGGGAGCGACAATAACGGGGACTGGTGGTGGTGGTGGCGGTGGTGGTGGTGCTGCTCCATATTGTACAGGTGCCGGCTCGTAGTGCTGCTGCGGTGCACCATACTGAGCGTTGGCAAAGCAGGCAACAGAAGTAAGGACCACGAAGCGGAACATTTTCGTTGAGTTTCCTGAAAAGTGAGCAGAGACTTTTAAGGGGTGTTTAGGAGCATAAGGAATTGGGTGTTGTCCGAATTAGTCAGAGCCTTCTCGACAAGATAGTAGTGATGGCTTTTCTTCTCTTCCTGAAGTGTGTCCAAGAGAAATTTGTGGAATACGCTTAAGAGTTTCCTACAAGCTCTAGTAGGCTGATGCAGTTGTGCATTGATGAGGCTTTGAAATTAAAAGGATTGTATCTCCAGAACTGCATCTTGGAAATCGGGGCGCGCTTTTTGAATCCATTCGGAAGAATTATATTTGAAACACACTTTGCGCTTAGGTGTTTGCGTCTATTATAGGCTCACTTGAAATTTTGTTATCCGATGGTTGAGTGCATTATGGAGATTACCCAGGGTAAAGCTAGCACCACACAATTTTACTCATCGTTACATTGTCTTCAACACGTTTACGTTCGGTAATTTCTTAGTAATTTGGCGTGCTGCGTGCTACTAATCTGGCGTTAACACTAGCATAAGTTTTGTCAGTGCGTCAATTCTAGGCGAATATCACTTGTGTGACATATGAGAAGTTAAGAAGCACTCCAATCCCTCTCAAGTGAAGAAAAGTTTGAATTTCCCGACAATCCCTAGACGTGGATTTCCCCAATTTCTTTCAGATTTTCTAGAAAACATGGCACTTTAGGACACAGAAGCAGCTGAAGAGGCAGGAACTTCAAGAGCTTCACATGTTTTTAGGAGTATCGCACCTTGACTGAAGATGCCCTATGATATGATGTGTGAGGGATGTGTGAGGGATTTTGAAGTAAATAAGGATTTTGAGAAAATATTTCACAAAAGTTGAAGTAGTAGAAAGTAGAAGATGTGATTTGCTGTGATTGCTGAGGAACGACAGAACATGCTGATCTCGTCTCTGGCCACTTTTTATACGGGAATGGGATGATTTTTTATTCCGGCCCCTTCCTTGGATGTTTTGTCTGTCCTAATTGAAATTGATAACCTCCTAACAGACGACCTCCAACACATTCCGGAAGAACGCCCACGTGCATGCATTTTCCAGCACGAAACATTGCAGCGTTTCACTTCCAAATAGAGTTGCACAATTCTCTCGCTCACTGAGCAGCACTATAATTTAGATAGAATATTCTCGTGCGAGTCCAATGAGAACAATGCCATTGGAACAGTAATAACTAGTTCCACGTGGAGAACAGGTCTACGAGGATGTTTGACGCTGACAGATTTCCTCACTCACTCATCCAAAAGCCCTCGCGAACTGGACAAAAGCCGTGCACGTGCACGGAATCCTAATTGGCTCTGTTTCGATGCACTCATCGGCGGTCTCGTCCCCGGCTTCGCTGCGTTGCGGCTACTCTTTTCATCTCAGCGAAAGTACTGCAGTAATTTGTATCCACAGCGCTTCGCAAACAACACACACTCGCCCTCGCAAGCTGAAGCGAGCTGGAATGAGTGATTACTGGCTTGATTTATTTCTGTTGTTATTGTTTATATCAAGTGCTGGTGTGCCTGCCCGCCTGAACGATCTGTAGCAAATCGCCAGCTCGTGCTCGCCGTTGTTGTCACATGTGACGACCAGCGTCGTGAACACAACACAAAGCGCCTCGTCGCTGTTTGACTATACACGATCCGAGGACAAGTGTGAGCATCGAGGACACCTTGATCGGCGGCACACAGACAATTCGCTCTCTTTGTTGCTGCCGCAAATGGCGCTACTTTTATGTCGAACACGTGTTTCCTGGAGTTTCCACCACTGCCATATAGAGAATTTTCGGAGTTGCTTTCGGGAGCACGACTGTGCCTGTTAAGTTAATTTCGTTAGGGATATCCAGGGTTGTAATCGTGGCTAGAAAAAGTACTGTAGCCATATTACGAATTCCACTGGGCTTGCCATTTAGTCTGGTTCAGCATGGCATCATTTGCTCAAATACATAAGCAAATAAATGATTTAATCGTGCGATCCCACCAAAAATAGTGGAAAATGGAAGACCCAGCAAGATCCTTGAACCTTGATCCTTGAAATTATGCGCTCTGTTCTTCAAACAAGTGCCCATTTCCTACAGATGGCCTTAGGATGACATCGTACCGAACTACGGCAATTGTTGTCCCTTTGCTAACATACTTCAACATGATTCGTAGTGGCTGTATTTGCAACAAGAAATATTTATCTGAAACCTCTTATTTCTGAAGGATAACAAAGAGTGAGGTTGAAATTCCACGGAGGAAAAGTGATTGCAATCAGAAATTGGCACAAATATAAAAATAGATAAGCAAATAAATTGCTCGATAAGATTTGTAGATTACGGCAGTGAAAATAAATAGAAAAGAAGAGAAGCTAGAAAATATTCTGTAGAATGTAGAAAATATTTTTATTTCTCAGATCTGTGAAGACAAATTTTTCAAAATTTCAAAATATTTCTTTTTCTGAAATTGTGTAGCTTCGGCATTTAAACGACTTTTTTACTTCCTTTCGGTTTCGTTATTTTTCAGCCACCAGTTGCACTTTCATTTCATTCTTCTATCTTTTTTCATCACTTAAACTTTCAATAGTTTGACCGTCTTTCTTCACTTATTGTTGTAATAAACGATGGATCAAATTGAGACTTTGTACCCGCTCTCACTTCCGCCTCCGCTTTCTCTCATATTGAACTTTGGTACGAATTTCTGGAGAATGCAATGACTAGACGGTTTAACTTGAAACAGTCATCTAATTAGCTTTTCCGACGTCTGACCACCATCGTGACTAAGCACTAGAAAATCTAACGGCCCATCTTGTGCTGGTTAAAACAACATTCACAGAATGTGTCGCATTTAGCATCGAGCATAGAAGGCAACAAAGGCAACAAATATTGCAGGAAGTTGAACTCTTGCTTGGAAGGGTTACTTTCATTTAACTAGGGTTTGCTTGAAGGATGACGACGTGTTACGTGTTCTGTATTACTATACCATAAATGCTACTCTAGAAGTTGCTCTTAGGTTTTCACCTATGTTTTCACTGTTCCAGATAAAAAAATTTAAAAAAAATTACATGCAAAAAATACAATAAATCAAAAATATTATTGGCGGGAGAATTTTAATTCTCGTCTCTGGAGCTGGCAATGCACGAGTAGTTTAATGTTCCTCTGAATTGAATTCCTGGGAAGATAGATTGAAGAAATGCGTGAGGAAAATAAACTATTACGTGCTATGTATGTGCTTGTGGTTGTTCATTGACACTACTTTTATTTTGCTGGCACAGCTTTTTGTTGCATTCTTCACTAGTTGTGAAGCACTCTAATCCCAAGTACTCCCAAGTAACATAATAGTATTGCTAGGCTTCAATGCAAGATGCACGGCGTGGCTGAAGTAGCGCAGGTGTCTGTTCTGCAATACCTAGTCAAAAAATATGGATTTAAGACTGTGCTGGGATTCATGAACGTTCACGGGAAGGAGCTATCCTACCCGTGGACGCTGGATGGAAGAGTTTGTCGAACATCGAGGAATTTTATCTGAGAACTCCTCAACAACGGCGGATGCAAGTAGGTTCTCAGAGTAGTTAAGTACATCAGTTTTTATCCAACAAATTTGTTCTTCCCGAAGAAATCCACAATCATCTTGGCAGCGATCGTGAATGCCTCTGCTGCTTTCACGACGATCCTCGTACAATGCGAGCAACAATGTAACCACATAGTTCTGAGCTGTCGAGGTTTTCAACTTTTTTTTCGAAATTAGCTCTATAATTCATCGAGGACCTATGCATCTCTGTCATCATTGTCAATGGATTGTGGCACACAACGATAAATAGAAGGGATTGCACTTACAGTTCTAGAAAAATTTGTTCCGTTGTTACTGTTCAAGTACGATGATAATTGCAGCAAATTTTCATGTGGTTTGATTTTACTGCATTTTTCTTGTGGCTACGTTGAATAAGTAGAATGCAGCAAACCCTCCCAATCTCCCACAGGGAACCTATGATTCTCCAGTAGTTTCCTGAACATTCGTTCAGCAACCGGTACCTGCAGGCAGTGTCCTATTGTAAAGTGGATGCGCCTGGTGGCATTGGACGCATCTTAGCTCGTCTACCGTTCTTCCTCACACCTTGAAGGATATCCAGAGTGGTCCAGCTTTTTGAACATGCAGTGAACCATGTCGTCGTGTAAGATACTTAAGAATTGACAAACCTGCTTCGTTCACTATTGTTCCAGAAATGGTTCCATGTTCTATCGGGATGTACGTAGAACTCAGTGAGATGAACACATTGTTATACATACTACTAGTAGGTCTTTTTCGCATTTTTTTATTCCTTCTATATAATACCAATTCTTCTTTCAGTTGTGCATTGGTATTGTTAGTTACTGTTACTAACTAATATTTGCTGTGCGACCCTTATTGTTGCTGAACTATTATTTTTAAAAAAAAGGCAATGAATAAATGTACATACATAGTGAATGGAGGAAAAGCAAAGGAGATGTTTCTTGAATACATTCGGGTCTTCGTTTGCAACAACTTCAGCTATGATCTCAGTTGTTTTTGAATAGCCTTTTCTTCATTTTTATTCCTTGCCAGCGCCTTTTTCTCGACTATTCTTTTACCTTCGGTTACGTACATGAAATACACGAAAAAACCCTAAAATTCCCATCAATTCTCTGGAATCCTCGATCGCTAAGACCATCCAATCCAACTCCATGAACGAATAAATGCGCGAAGAAAACAGGTAAGCTCAGCAAGTTCACCCTTGAATTTTGGGTGTTGTAGTTGAGCACTGTACTGGAGCTGTAATAATTCTGGATCAAGGGCAGCACAGCCTTTATCGATACTTGTGTTGAGTATTGTTTTCCCAATCTATGAATCAGCTGTAATCCAGCAATCCCTCATGTTGAAGTTGTTGCGGCTTTCCAACCAGTGTCAAGGTCATGCAACCCTGACGAGCCAGAACTGGAAAAACCCACTCCATATGAGTCTGCTAGAAATAACATATGTGCTATTTAGCTTTGGCGCGGATCACCCGGTAATTACGTCTGCATACGACAGCAAATCATGCTTCACTGCTAATCACCTCATCATAAATTAATGACACACAACGACCAAGCGTTGCGCAAACTTAGGTGTTGCAGAAAAGCCACAGCCTACATTTTCCAGTACTCGAAACGGAAATGGTATGGGAAAAACAGGGCATGCACTCAAATCGCATTTCCCGCAGGAAAACTCTCTCAGGCAGCCATAGCAGCGGGTTTTCAGCTTTTCCTTTTTATATCATCTCCATGGCTACTAATATACGTCTCACTTCGGCAGTATCCGAAAGAATGAAATGAACGAGACACATGTAAAGAAATGAAAGGTTGATAAGTAGCGGTGGGGAGAAACTCCGCCTACTTGCATTTCTGAGCAATAGCGCAGCGGATAAGCTGCCCTTCAGCTCCCTCTATCCTGTTTAGACTTCCCAAGTTCGAGTCATAATAAAGGTGACATTTCGCAGCGACAACCCGTTGATACACAAGTAAGTTAGCCTCCGATTTTGTCTTTTATATCACTTTTAATATACAGAGGATCACTCAGACTCCTATACCTTCACTTCTTTCCTGGAGTTGTTTAACAGTATTTCCAGGAAAAAAATATCTAACGACTTTGCGTCCTTCCAGCTCTTTACCATGGAGAAACCAGGTTTGCATCATGACCTGGGATAGACCTGGAAATTTTATTGAAAATTAACAAGAATGTTTACACCTCACTGTAAATCTCTCCCCACTGAAAATCCATTGATTGCGCTGGAAACCACTATGCTATGGTGTGACGCTGCAGCAGTGAACTAGCTCCTGTGAGTAGCTCTTTTATTGTTTCTGGATATCTGGAAACCTCCGTGAGTGTCACTTGTTATGGACATGCTGTCGGCGGAAGAAAACGGAAAATTTTTCAAAAGCTTGTCGAATTTCCTTTGTGCTTCCATTATGAATGGAAAGCCGTTTTGAAATGCTTTTTCAAACTGCCGTCAAAACTTTGAGTCCTCCACCGTAATAAGTTTACCAAGGCGGCGGCTCTTCTGCTGCCGAGACCTACACAAGCTCTAGTTACATATTTCGTTTGGACATTGCTTTGATTTTTTGTAGTCGTTGACGCATAACTACTCCTTGAAATTTTCTTGCATACATTTTCCTAGAAAAATCATCTTCAGATGCATTTTCGAAGCTTCTACTAGCAGCAGAGCGAGCATTCAGGAACTTACCCTTCTTTACCGCATAAAGTTCGTAATGGAGGTGGAGAGGAGTAGGGGTGTGAGCGAAATTTAGCGTACCATGTTTGTTTAACTACATCTTTCCCCACAACGATCCCATGCACTTCAGAAATTTCCGTCCACTCATTGAAAAAGAGAAAATTAATGGTTACAAAACAAATCTACAGTATTACCTACCCTACTAGTAGTTGTATTGCATTGATATGAATGCACCGAATTTGAATCCGCATGGATTTCCTTTGCATCCGATTCCTGGCTGCTTTATTTTCCTGTCCACTCGGTTGTTTTCGCTCAGTTTCTTGTCCCAATTCATCTTCATCGTGCTTTTTTTCTTGTGCTCTTGAAAAAATCGACGGAAAGCAAAAGGGGTGAGCCAGCAAAATTTTGTAAAAATTCATGTGGAAACAGCAACTGTCATGAATGATCCATCAGCCCTTTTACTACAACACAGTAGTTTCTGATGAATTCATTGATTATGATTTTGGAAGCTGTATGAATCAAAATGTGAAACAAATTTTTTTCTTTTTGAATTGAGTCTATGGTAGATAACAAAATAGTCACTTAGCCCTTACAATTTCTGCAACCAAAACTTCTTCTTTAGAGAACCCTTATTCTAATTCCGCCTTTAATATTCGTGGTTGTGACAGGAGATGTAAGGATAATACTTTGTATTAATTGTAGATTACAATGGACTGGGCAACCGAGGAGAACTGTGAATGATTGGCGCTGACCAGTTATTCCTCAAAATTAAAGTCGTCAAATCATTTCATTGAACTTGCATTCAGGATCATGGAGGCCTTCAAATACATATGGTATAAACGTGCAGAAATCTCCAACGTACTAGTCAGCACTAGATCTTTTCTTCAATTTTTCTATTTATCTAACGCAATTGTGGATGCACAAAAACATTAAAAAGCAGGAAAAACACGGTGTTAAAACATAGCATCACTTTACCTTCCATCTGAGCTTCTGCGTAATATTAAACTCTTTAATTCTAATTTAGCGCCTTAATAGCTTTGTACAATGTACAGTTTGCACATTGATGGATCCTCCTCCCACCGGAATACATAGACGTTGAACTAACGATTGCGTTCAATCATAACCTTAATTTTTCAAGCTCAATCTTTAGGGCTAACTGATACTATCCACTTTGCAGAGCCGCCTTACTACTTCAGTCCGTTTAGTAGTCACTTTAAATGCATACCATTTAAAACCCGAAAAATGGACTTTAATGAAAAATATTAGAAAGAAGAGCATAACTGCTGGTTCTCACTCGAAACGTAGTTCTCTGGAACTTTCCTTCGAAAATGGACAATTCATACCTAGCGACCTATTGAAGATGATTCTGAGACTTTTTTTTTCAAATCAGCTCTGCTATTTATTTATTTATTTGTTCATTTATTTACACGCGGATAAGCATGCGCACAATAACGTAGTAATAGTAGTAGTAAGAAGTGGTACACAAAGAATTCCATCAAAAAGATAAGTCATGACCAACATTAAAAGATGCTTATGTCGAAACCCTAACCCTGAATCTGCTTGCCTCAAGACAGCACTGGGAGATGTCTTTTTGTATTCCGACATGTGATACATCCCAGAATACATATGTGTGTAACTCCTCATCACATGCGCACCTCGCACAAAACAAAAGGAGGTTCAGCACCTGGCCAGCCATTCATGCTGCATCAGCAATGAGTATAGTGCCGGTATAACAATATGTAATGAATTTTTTCATAGCACATAAACCCACGCGGATACGTCATCGGCTGGGGGCGGATCCGGCCCAGAATCGAGGTGCGAACGAGTGGAACCAGATTCGGCTGCGTGAAACATTAACTCATTGTACGCGATTTATGCAAATCGTCCGGCACTCGTCGAATTTCCACTCTGTTTACCGCGTTGAATTGTTCGGGCGAGAATTGACGTGAAAATGTCGTGGCCCCGCTTCACTCATTACCCTCCGAAAGTGCACTGATGACGAATTCGACTACTAAAACTCGTCTTCAAAGTGATGGCGTGTTGGTTTCCTCGAAAGCATGTGAGCTGCCGTCAGTTGCGCTGTAGTACTGATTGGAAAAACAAGGGAAAACCCGAATTTATATAGGGCTTTCAATCACGAACTAATGTTGAGGGTGGTAAATTTTGAGATAAAGGGCAATAACTCAGCTAAATGCTTTTCGTTGTCCTTTTTTACTCGGTATTCACTGAAGTGAGCGTCAGGTGTGTTTTGAAACGCGGCACATGCCTGACACACAGATCAATCATGGCTCGGATATCCGTGCTGTCTCAGATCATGCTCAGGATGTTACTTTACTTAACAGTTGTACAAATTGGTGAGTATTTTCCTTTGTTTTGTGGCTCTTTTTGAACTTCTGCGACCACTCCAATTTGTTATGTGTGTAAAGTGACCGCGACAGATCGTTGTTCTCGGATTTAATGCGATTGCCCCTGGATCAGAGGTAGCAATGCGCCTTTTCTTTTGTGTTTTCTGGATAGCCCGTATAATAATCGTTTTGCTTAAGTTTTTTTTTCTGTGATAGTGGTTGCAAGCACTTCCCTCCCATGGACTGCAACAAGCTTCCGACCCTCGGGTGACCTCAGCTCGGACTCAATTCTTGCTTGGCATTTCGTTGTTGTCTCTTCCGGCTCTTTGTGCGAAACGCGCATCAATCGCGTCTGAAGGATATGACAGCGCCTACGCCGGAATAAATTAGCGTTCGAGATTTCGGTTGGCCCCTCGTCGTGTATCGCTGACGAGCCGTTGTCAGTTCCGAGCTCAAGCGTTGAAATGAGGTCATTTTGTGATGAGGAATTCGCTGTCAGCTTCAATTAATTGCTCTTCTCCGATTGTGGCAGGTGCAACGCACACTTGCAATCACTTCTTGCTGCTCTGTAACTTACAAAATATAATCCTTTCCTGTGGATTTATGCAAATTTGCTTGCTCCAGCATCCAGACCTCTCCCAGAACAATGCCACCGCCCACATCGACCTTTAATCCGAAAGCGTTTTCATCCGCTCTCGTTATAATTGTGGGAAGTGCCCTGACACAAAAGGGCGAAAATGAGGATAATCAGCTCGCTGGCACTTTTCGCGTAAAGAATAATAACTGCTGCCTCAGCTGGCTCTCCGCGAACTCCACACATTTTTCCAGACTCTGCCCCGCTCACATGTTTCCTCTCAATCATCCCCGCATTATGACGATTCCTCCCGGATGCAGGTGTAATACGCACTGCATTTTTCGAAATGTAACAAAGTCCCAACGAATCATTGCAGCAGTGAGTGACATCAGCCGCCATGCATGCCTCTCATTCCCTCAAACCTCAAGGATAATGGTGAGAATCATGAGGAGGAGGACGTGCAGAGCAGGATTAATAACATAATATGCCACACATCTCGCTAGTGCTAGTCGAGGCTTTCGCACACGCATATTCAAATATTCGCCCGGTTTCTTGCGCTCGCAGGCATTTTCTGGGGCGTTATTGAGTTAGCCACACTGGCCTACCCGACAAGATTTGCCACACTCCGATTTTACGCCTCATCAAGAACTCATCGTTGACCTCAACTTTGCCCTCGTTCAGAGAATTGTCTGGATAGCGGCCATACAGAGAGAAATCCACAAGAATCCTGAAGGATTATTAGCTTATACTGCTGTTCCTCACAGGCTATTATGAACAAGCTTTAGTTCGACTTACGACCTTTCAACTTTAGCATATCCTCAGGGGTTCGAAAGCGGTTCATGTTCATCATTTCAAGGCTTGATTAATACTAGTATTATGCTGTTATTATTACGCTATCATAATTATTATACATACTATTATCACTATGATCATTTTACAAGTATGCTAGATTATTATTCACAGCAGTATACATTGCTTAAAAATATTATGACCACACATATCCAGGTTTTACGAACAGAGGACGCGGAAACTACCCCTGGACACTTTTTTCTTCTGAGCATTAGCTGGAGTATTTTTTCCGGGCGTTTAGAAAAAAAACCCTAACAATGATTGATGAGCTCCTCTACAAGAGAAACCAGTATTCCATTTCACCTTACTGTTTCATCTAATTTTCCGGATGATTTCTTCCAGCAGAACCATCTAATTCATTTGAATCTGCTATCCACAAAAAGGAACATTATTGACAGAAGCAATTATTTGCTAACTCGTCCAGGTTGGTCCTGGAACTAAGGTTGTGCTAGCTGCTAACCTAACCTGTTCTGCAAGTTTCAACGAATATATGCTTTCTGGCAAGGTTTGCTGCTGTTTCTGAGTTCACTCTGGGTTCGAAGACAAGGATATGGGTTTCTCTTGGAGTATTTTTGCTCGGCGTACCTCGAATCATCTAATAAAGCTAACTCGTTCATATAATATGTAATGTAGTACATAATTGTCCTATTTATGTCAGTTAGCCCACGTCTCATTACATTTCGCATAATCTTATCTCTTATACCTCCTGACCATGACTTTTTTCCTTCTCTTTTCTTCATTTTCCAGCAATGTCACGTTTTCACGGATACTGAGATGTGACGGATTACAGGAAAACTTCATAGAGAAGATTATTTGCAAGATTACCTTATCATCACATTAAAAAAGACTAAAACCATTTACTGTTACAGGTTATGATTTATGGTAACTCTTATCATCTAATCCAATTTACATTGCTCTTCATGTTAAACCCTCCAAGTTCTGAGCAAAAGAAGACACAAGGATCATTCATACACTTTGGACGCTTCACAATATGCTTCGCAACCTTTTCCAGGACCTCCTGGACCTCAGAAATAAATGCAAGCGTCCTAGTGAAACCTTAGGATGGACGAATCTTATTCCTGCATGTTCTGTTCACTAGAACAACAGCTCACTGTCAAACCTCTTGGGATATCCCCTATCCTGGTATTTTTCGTCACTTCTTGCCATTGTGCTTGCAGAACTTGGCACTGAAACTGACATGTGCGCTCAATGCTATTCCTCGAAAGTCTTCAAAGCCATCCTATTGTGTTTTTATCCGGGCTACATGCCATCATTCCTTAGGCACATACTTCCTACCATTGTCCTCGACCTCCAAATAATCTACAAGTTGGTTGCAGTTCTGCTAAAACTTTAAAAGCTTTCTTTACTATTGATGGCGTCTCTCAATCTGCTGGAACCGCTTTCACTTTGTTTGAAATTTCAGGATACCCGTCTTAGTCGCTTTAGTGGATCGACCAATTGTTGCATGTTGACCCTGAGAAGTGCGAGGAGAAACTTCTGTGTGAATACCCAATAATTACGCCCGAATACGGTTAATTAGAACTGTACGTGCAACACTCATCAAGGTTAACGTCTTTCTTACCATGGGGAAGTTAGTAGGGTTGAAACAGTGCTGCACAAGGCTCTCCAGTAGAACAACAAGGACTCTCCCTTCATCCAACAAAGGCCTGTAGGTGAGTGGGAGTACCATTAGTACGTTCCACGTGTTACAGAGGTCTCTCCAAGCACAACACGCTCTTGGGTACAAATTATTTTACAAGAACTCGATGTCTGATTATCTCTTGCTTTGTCTTAACTTCAACT
The DNA here is from genome assembly GCA_037903475.1 of Ancylostoma caninum. Lineage (NCBI taxonomy): Eukaryota > Metazoa > Nematoda > Chromadorea > Rhabditida > Ancylostomatidae > Ancylostoma > Ancylostoma caninum. Next base: position 3,339,717 of record JBAJFG010000492.1, on the reverse strand, counting down.
GCTCGACAAAGTGGAAATTTGTGGTCTACTAGGAGTTGGGTAGCTCTACATAGCTGGATTTAAAAGATAAATTATTTTTAAAACTACAATCTGTGAAAGGAGGTCACAAACGATTGAGTATGTGATGAGAATAGGGCGACTAAAGGTCAGCAGTATAATAAAAAAATAAAATAAAAAAGTTGCGATTGCTCTATGTTACTTTTTCTTTGTCGATGGTGTTTGAACTTTTCCCTGCTCACATACGTTTAGCTTATTTCATAAAAATACAATACAATGCACAAATAGTTAAAAGATGAGAGACCATGGAGGGGATGACAAATACCTGATGAGAAGTTAAAATTTGTTTGAGTAATCATAGTGAAAATAGTAGAGTCTCCTTGAATAACCTTGGACTGTTAGGAGTGGACAAAGTTTTCCTGGTAGGGTATTCTTTTGGATCAATAGTACCCTATTGAAATGTCTGCACTGTAGAAAAACCTGAGAGTTCCTCTGGATAATCCAACAAATATACAACGGTTATATATAGAAACAGGAACAGGAATCTGACTGCTAGTCCAGTATGGAAGAATCCGTGACAGCCACGGGAGTGGCAAGGGGGGAGGGAGCAAAACGAATGGATCAGTTTTCGCAGTACATAAAAGAGTGAAAAATTCTTAGTTTGATGCTTGGTTTTATCTTAAGAAATAATAACAATATTCGGTCATCAAAACTATGGGTGATGTAAGACTTTGTACTGTTTTAATTCAAAAAAAAAGGTCTCAAATTGAAGGTACGTTCAGTTTTCGTGCAGCATTCCTCATTTATGAAACATCCTTAACTCAACATATAGTTATAATATTTAGTGAAAAAGCAGTGAGACTCTGCAACCAAAACACACATAGGGCTTGTAAGAAGCTACATGGCTTTCAAAACCCTGAAACATGGAAAGATTGAAGATGCAAATGTGCAGAAAATCCTTGAGAATCCCATCCTTGATTCAAAATGTGCACCATAATAAACATTATAATTTGATGTATCGAATTTTTTCTACGTTTCCGGCTAATCCCAAACAGAATCAGCCAAAATTAATCTGCAAATGGCTTGAGGGTGTGGTTTTACGGCAAGTTTTTGCAGTCCCTGTACGTTGCCTTGGACAAACGTCATTTTATGGGATCTGAACCAATCAGAGATGGTATCCTAATGTCCTGCATGACAAAGTGGCGATCACACCAATGCTATTGCAAAGCCAAAGTTTTACATTACACAAACTTGATCCGTATAATCATGTTTCATCCGGAACGCTTAGAAATCGAGCAGCGGTCATCCGTAACATGAGAATCCTGGATGCGTGGCAATGAGCGCGATTTTCGTTCCTGCCACGTATTGGCCGAGCGCTATTCATCCTTTTCTTTCGTGGTTTCTTTATTTATTGCTGCTTCGTATTCGTACTTGCTAGTGACTTGTTAGTAACCGTTAATCACGGGTCATGGACAGTGTGCAGGTGTGAAGTGGTATGTGTGAAAACTGGTTTCACCACATAATGAGGAGGTGCAGAAGTGTGAGGTGCGCACGGCACGCTTCAGTGGATTTGCTGGAGAGCAGCCTTCTCAGCGTCCTTCTCGTTCTTAGCCCTTCCCTGCCATTCCTGGAAACCCTAGAATTTCTGTGGATTTCTCGGCGTCCCTTTGTTTCTCTCCGTGTATGAGGATTTGAGGAGGACAAGATGTGAGTCACAATGAGTGCATGTCGCGCGTGCGATTCACATAAACTTGCCCGCTGGAGAATAATATGCGATAGCAATCTTTGTTAGACGATGGCAATATCTGATGCTCGTTAACACATATATGCGGGGCGTTCTGGCGGCGGCCTTGGACCGATACCCATAACGCGCGTGTATCACTAGTAATTTATACATGAAAATGAATTGTAGAGCAGAAAAAAATCAGGTCGATAGTTTGTCATCAGTACGTTGAGAGGAAATTGAGGTGATGAATGAGCTGGCTGACCTTGTACAGTAACGAGGAAAATCCACATTGATTCCTTGAGAGATTCCTTCCTCTTATTGAGAACCTTTTCCAATGGAACCTACGCCAGTTTGTTTATTTATCAGTACTTATCTGTCAGACCAATTTCCGCCTATTTTTCCTGTTTTCTCGATTGCTAACAAATAAAAATGTAGCTGTCAGACTGTGGCCCCTTCTTCTTGAAAACCTACCTAATGGACTATGTATGATTTCTTCACTGAGAAGGTAATGAAGGTTTCCACGCAAATCCTGGATAGCTGATTAGGAGTTCCTGACATAACCATCTAGAAAAGAACTTCTTAATCAGCTATCCAGAAATTTCGTGCAAACCTTCATTACCTCTTCGGCAATAAAATTCATAGATCATTCAAATCAGGGTTTTAATGAATATTCAACAACAAATGTAACATTACTGTGGAAGAAAAAAGTGAGGTTATTGTCAGGAAAGGACCTGACCTGTTTTTCTTGAGGATGAGATTTTGCCACGATCATTTTAAGGACCATGTAGTAATCCCACAGATTGACACAGGTACAGAACCCACAGGTACAGAACCACTGACATAATCAACATGCACTTGTAATCCAATCTTTATCATGGTGGATGCGAGCCAACCCTGCAGGACTTACCCCCCCCCCCCTTCCTCCTCTTCAAATATGGAACACTGCCGATACGAAAGGGCTTGCAATCGAAGGTAGCAGAACAGTGCGGGAGAAAATGGGGGGGGGGGGGAGGATTAGGTAGTCTACATACATGGCTCGATTCACGGGATTTCTACTTGAGTTACATTGATCAGGGAATAACATTTTAAATGACGTTATGGGTCAAAAACGACTTGATGAACTAACAGTTTGGGATGCTAAACTTTCAAAACAGTAGGATACAAGTAAGCAAATGAACAAGCAGTATTTCACTGATCGAATAGTGCCTACTATTCTATCTACAATTTTTAGTATATAACTTAAATATTTTCATTTCTTCAACCCACTGGTCATCACTGGCTCATGTGAATACTGGGAGGAGTTATATCAAATTCTCATCTTCGCAAAGTATATTGTGGGAATCCACGCTTCTTATTATCTATACTTTTTGATTGATCTCTAGATTTCTGGTACGTCCTCATTCTAGTGCGCGGCGATGAGTATGTACTGCATGTGTCCGCGCAGTTGGTCTGAAAATAGCGTGAATATCAACCAGTATTTCATTTATTTATACATAAATTTCACTGCAGCATTACAGAACAGATGAATAAGAATGGAGGAATAATGCGAAAATGAGGTAAAAAAGAGGGATGTGCCCGCTCTCAGACATGTTAACTCTTTTTCAGGTTTCAAAATGTTGCTCAATTGGCCATATTGTCAGGAGCGTTGAGCTCCCAACGGAGCAACTCCACATAAAAACATGAAAACTGATGTGGAAAGAGCCCCAACGACATAAACATAACGAAATAAATAGCCGAACATATGTAGGTTTCTAACAAATAGCTGCAGTTACGGTATGCATTCTAGCACAATTTTCAAACAGTCTTGCACAATTTCTGGGCAAAGTACGTCTGAATTGGGGAGCTATTGAGCAGCTGATTAGGACTAATGCATGGAAAGTTTTTATTTACATTCATCTTTAAATCATCTATAATTCGCAGGATTAGCCTTCGGTGTTTTCTTCACCTACTAGCTTTTGATATTCATCACGAAAAATCTTATACGGCAAGATATTCTCTCTAGAATGCACTAGTGCACGAAGTCTTACGGTACTTCAAAAACGGCGAGCTAACAGCAATTCTGTTTATAGTCTCTACTCCACATCTAAGCGAATTTAAAGGTTATTACGATACAACGAATACGAATATTTGTAGCAATATACAATAGTAAAACTGTAGTACGACAAGTTGTAATTTAGCCCAAATACTACAATAATAGAAACTACTCTCACCACATATGTGTAGCAACATATCATCGGTTTGTGACTTCGGAATTATCCCACGCATTCGGTGTAATTGCAGAAACATCGATTTACTAGACGAAATTTACCATGTTCAGTATGAGGCAAAGTAGACTAACCGTTCCACTATTGACTCATCACACCTTTAAATTTGGACCGTATCCAAATCCCATCTTTTTGTCTCCGTTACTAAAGCAATTTGAAATTTTGGCCTGGCAGAGTACAAATAAGATGTGACTACAATTTTGTGGATATTTAACTGTTTCTTGACCTATAAGTTATATTGGATTGGCGTCTAAACCTGTAGTTCTTACTGGTACATAGGATTTGTATGCTGATCCAGAATCAGCCATTGTTGCAGAACAGTTATATTGGAGACGTGCTTCTCGACGCATTTCAAATTTTACTGAAGCTCTAGATGAAATAAAAATTTCTTATTGGGACGAAATGCAACATGAAATTTGGGAGTTTGAAAACTACTGATCGGATTTTAGATCTTTTTCCTAGGTTCGGACCACAAAATGGGGTGTTCTGGGAATAATAGTGAGTGTTCGACGCTGTAGTGAAGGAAGCATGTCTAGATAGTATTCGGCATTAGAAACCAAAAATAATTGATTTCTAATAAATAGAAAAATCGAATGGTAAAAAAAGGCTACCAATAGAGTGCTGTATGAAAGAAAAAAGTTCTTTAGAGCTTTCCCATTCTCGAATATCTGGACTTTTGAAGTGGTTGCTAAATTGTTAATTAAAGTAGCATAATTATTAGGTTTTCATTTGCTCCCGAGTATAATAAATAGCCATGTTATCACGACATCGTGAAAAAACATGCACCGCAACTGCACAAAATTTTTGCAGTAACAGACAAAGTGCGTGGCAGAAGTTGGCATAAATTCAGCTGTGTATTGGCTTGTCTGAGGAACGACGTTTGCCATGGATTCACCTCATTACGAAGTGCACCACCATGCCGTCCACTCTTAACTCTCTCCCTCCTCGGTCTTTTTGCCGGCTCAAAACTTCTCGCTTCTTCGCAGCTTATCTAAAACGTAACGAACTGAGGGCTTGTGGAGTTTTTCACGGACAGCTGTCTATTTGCCAGACAAATCCTTCAATTCACTTACTAGTAGTTTCAGTCTCGTGTTGTGATCTGATGACTGTTATTTCTGGCGCTCTCCTCTCATCCGTTGTCGTGCTCGTAATCGTTTCCATTATTGCTGCGTGTGTGTTTCTATTCGGACCGACCGCGCATTAATTTGATTATGGCCGGCGAGTGGCCACTACGCTCAGATTAAAAGCCCTTTTGTGCACGAAGACGATTTCCCACACGTCGAGGATTCAGCGTCGGCCCGCGCCGAGGCGACATGAATTTCACTTCATTCATTTCGCGCACCGCTGATGTCACACCATTTACGCCATTTTGCACTTGAACGAGTCTCGAATTAGTCGCTTTTGCGGTTAAAAGGGGCTTCCTTCTAGAGGATATCCACTTTAGGAGTGTTGCATAGCGGTAGCTGCAAGAGACGAGGAGAATGCTAGGCAAATTCCTTCATTTCTTCCGAAGCAGCTCATCCAGAGTCATATTCCACTATTTTCATTTTTTATGAGCATTACAGAGGACGTTACTGTGAAGGCGAGAGTGGTAAGGAGATGAAAGGACGATCTTAGGGGCAAATAGTATTTTTGCTTATATATTTTTGCTAAACATTGTCTCCCATCCGGTGCTATGAAAGTATTTGTTCAGGGAGTCTAGATAAGCCCAAGTCAATCAGTTTTTCAGCAGGTTTCTTAGTTCAGCACGAATCATTTCATTTTTATTACTATGTTGTTGTTTTACATGGTTAGGCACACTTTAGCGGTGCATTATTAAATGAAATAAGTAGAATATTGGGTGTGGAGCGTTATACCTGGAAAGGGCGGTGCGGTCCAACTCTACGATTGGTGAATTCATCCAGCTGGTCAGTCGTAGAGCTCGATCGCTCCGCCCACTCTAGGTGTAGCGCTCCATACCCGATATTTTTAACCCTATACCACCTCTTTTAATCATCAAAACTTTATGCAGCGCAATTTTCCGATATTTTCCCTTTAGTGGACGTCCAGAATTTACTTGGAATTTGAATCGAGCAGCAGTTATGGTGAAGATAGAAATTTATAGAAAATGGAAGGGTCATTTTTGGTGTGGAAGGGATGGGATTAGGTCCTAGGCACGAATTTTTCCAAAATTTATTATTTATTCCACGGCTTCCTACACGTTTACAACAGCAGAGGCTAATTAAGAAAAGTACGTATTCGTACACTTGCAAAGAAGGAAGGAAGCATGACTCTATGGCTTTTCTCTACTGTTACGAATACCTTCGAAACAAAGTTATTAGTCACTTTTATACTTTCTTACTTGGTTGATTACTCAGTTGTATAGTTAGCCACGTAGGGCTTTCATAGCAAAACAATGTACAGTCAGTGTAGGCAGTTACCAAGATTCCTTTTTGCGCGCATATTTTAATTATTGCATCATTATTGCAAGGCTTTCACTAGTAGCATAATAATGTTTTTTTTTTCTAAAATTTTGTTGCCGTCCAGATCGTCAGGAGTTTGCAATGTCCTCTCACCGAAATTACTCCTCATACAAGCTTTTTTCCAAGCATTAACAGCAGTGATAGGCACTGCTTCCAGAAAAACCCCATGTGACGATATAATATGCATCATAGAGCCAAGTGAATTAAGCCGCTTTTAGTTTTCTGGGACATTTTTCTTCTAAATCATTGGATTATCCTGCTTTACCCAGGAAACCAGCGCTATTCATAGATTAGTTATTCTCTTAGACAATCTAACTTTTTTCACTTCTCTCGGATTTCCTACACACCTCCCTAGTTGTCTGTCATCCACTCCGTGTTGGTTCGCTAATAAACAGAATGGTAGACCAGAGTAAAAGCCCTTTTCAGGCTCGACTGAGAAGCCTTATCGTTTCTGCTAATGTGGAATTTAACGTTCAGCTATTTAACACGTGGAATATTGCCTTCGTGAAAACGTCGGTCTGCTGGAAAATCCGCAGTCAATTCCACCACCGCTTCTGAAGAGCCGGCAATAAATCTGCACGAATTTCCCGCACGAAGAACGACCGCTGCTTTTTGAACTGGGCTCACGGCCTTTGCTGACATTAGTATTGTCATTGCGTTGACTTTTTCCTAAAGGACACGACACTTCGTTATGCATAACCGAAGAATGTTAGGGGAAGTCAGGGCAAACTGCTTAAGTATTTATTCGATTGTAAAGGTCAGATGAGTTCGACTAGGTTGCACCAGGTTCATTCAGCTTGGATAGCCTGCTTCCCGACTTTGCTCCTGGATGATGTTGTAAATCACTGGATCTCATGCCTTTTCTTTAGGATTCTCACCAGTCTTTTCCATCCTACATAAATCACAATGTTTTATTCTGTATCGGCATTGGTGGATGAGCAGCTAATCATCTTATGAAATCACTAGAACAAAAGAATTCTCCACGTCATCTCACGTCATACCGGAATTAGTGAAGAGAACTAAGTCTCCACATAGCTTACATAGACCCTGACCATAGATGTGGTGCTAGATTTTCTAGGAATGTCGTTCATTTCACATATTATTCTAAAATCCTTCGTGGACCTTATTCTGTGACTAAATGCTCAAAATTCAGTCCATGTCTGGTACTACTAAATGTAGTAGAAGTCGTTTTGTTTAGTTTCAATGACCGGTCTACAAATGACCGATATCCAGGAAAATTTTTCCAAGGAATTTCGCACTAGAATAACAATAATTAGCCATTTTATTACCTCCTCAACATTTGAAAATTGAGCCCAAGTTATTTTTACTTGTGTTACCGTCTCCCTTTGAATATTAACGTCTCCTACGTGGAAACATGTGCTTAGAACTTCAAAGTTCTACGGATTTTAAAAAATTGCTGTGAATTATTTTTCCACTTCCCCCTGAGAAGTTTTGTAGTGTTCCGAACATTTCCCACAGAAGAATTTGGTGGTTCTTCGAAGTTTTCATTAGGATCCAAGATTGAAAACATGTTTTTAGACTTGGAAAACCCCAATTTGCGGCTTCCAGGATAATGACATTTCTTTCTAGATTTCCATAAATTTCCTCATTTTCCCTTCGTTCCTTCGGTAATGGAATTTTTTCGTGTTTTCATCGTTTCTTGAATAAATTCCCAGCCTTCGCTAATGAATAGTCCCACAGTCCCTGCACTGTTTTTACAACCTCGCTACTTGGCAGTAATCACTAATGACTGCGCACTCTCCATATGGAGGGATCAGCGGTCGGTGAATGGGCTGGTCGCGACTAACTGGTTGGTCAGCAAGTCACCAGAGGGTCATCAGTAACGAACTGTCAACAGGCGGCTTTGCGGTGAGCCGCATAATAAGCATGGCTAATGACGGCCGAAGAGGGTCCCGGACCACACGGGGTGGATCCACGAGAGTCAGGCGCAGGCAGCCCCCGTTAGCCTCACCTATACGCCAATTAACCTCATCCGAAAAGGGTGCCGACATCAATGCGCGACCGGCGCTGTGTCGCTAGTGAGCGCATCCTAATATGAGGTACGGCACGAGATGAGGTACGTGCCGAACTCAATCATACCTCAACGCTGTCATTACGATCATGTTTCAGCATGAGTACACGCCGACCATTAGGTCGTTATTTGGCTAGGAACATCATAATGCGGTAAATTGCCGCTGCTTACAATTTCGGTCAGTCATGACAGTTACTGTATAAATATTGAGTTACTGCAAAAACCTCACATGTCATCAAAAATTAAATCTGAAGCGTTATAAAGATAAAGATAAAGATAACTGCTTTCAGAGTCAGCTCTGCATCTATAATTACGGGACTCTTCACTTATTTGGCAACTGCTTTCACGCTCTGGGCCTTAGCTTAGCTATCCGTCCTCTGTTGTCCACGAACTTCCTGATGGGCGTTTCGTCACAACGCTCGTTTTTGCCCATGTCCTTTCCTGGACCACCGACAAGCTGCTCGAAAAAAAATGTCAGTTGATTAACGAGACGTGCATTTCGACACCGCACTAGTGAAGAACGGAAAAATAGTAAATAAAGTAGAAGGGTAAAAGGACTTCACCAGCATTTTTCAGATGAACTTTTCCCATTTTTGCTTTCACAGCTACTAGGAGATCTTTTTTGAAAAGCTCTAGGCATCAGGGAATATTTGAATTTTAGATCCAATTCAGGATCTTTATCTGAAGATACTTTTGTTCTCGCGATTTCTAGCTCTAGTATTCATCGACACAGAGCTAAATAAATATTGTAATAATACGCGCTCAGAGCGGTCTTCCTAAAAGAAGGCAGAATTCACCCTCTTAATTCGTAGTCTTCCTGGATGTCGTCCCTCAGAAAATCCGGATCAATCAAACGTCTTTTAGTCAGGCTGTATTCCAGGATATTATTTAGACTCTCGTTGCTGATGTGTCAGGAGAATCAAACAGAAACCCCTCACTCGACAGCAAATCTATCTTGCTTTCTTTTTCTAGGCATCACGGGAAGACGTAACCGTATTACGGATTTAGCGATTTTATGAAACCTTTCCAGAAGCTTTCGAAGAAGTAATGTAGATCCAGGGCCATGATGCTGAAATTTAATAGCTTTTTTGAGCATTGGACAATTCTCAGACCTTTTCCCACTCCTTTTTTAATAAAATGTTGATGGAGTTTCTCTTATCTAGTGGACAGAACTCCTCAATTTAGAGATTTCGCAGTTGCGCCTGATTTCAAGGAAACTTTTGTGCTTAATTTCTCGTTCCACATGAACCTTCTCATGAGAATATTTCTGGATCAAGGGCAAAAGCTCACAAAATCTTGCCCTCTCAAGAAATACAGGTACATCTTCACATGCACATCTCTTAAAACAGATTCTAGTTTGTTTGTTCTTCCTAAAAAAATTCTATTGTCCCCAACTCAGGATTTATTCTCCTCAGCTGTTTATTCGGTGACAGCTGTCACCCTTACTTGCTCTTGACTAGTTAACCAGTTTTGAGAAAGGGCAGCAGCAGTTGCTTCACTGTAAACCTACAGTTTAAAGCTGGAAAATTCAAATGCGTCCCCTGTGGATGCTCTGGAAAAGCACAGCGACGAGCGAAACTCCTTTGAATGTGCGTTTATCGAGCTTTTTCTCATTTCCGCTAAATGCACCCGAATACTCGGCATGCGATATTGCCGCCATCATATTCCAGGCTCCGGCTGGAAAAACCTCACATTTTCTACCTCGAAAGCCTGTGATACTCGGCTAAATTGGCAGCACTCGTGTTCGGCGCTCATTTAAAACGTAATGTGTGTCTGGCTGAGGTGGCCAGCGGTCTTGTTCTTCACCCTCGGACCCATTGTTTTGATTTTATTGCATTCGCTGTTGGACGTTCATCATCCACCGTGGCCACAGTTGAATTTTGTGTGAGAAGTGTAAAAAGTAATAATCCTGGAGTTGCGCTTTTTTCTTGGCACTTTCTTTGTGGGGTAAAATTTCCTATGCAATGCACTTTCATCCGTTTCGTGAACCTCATTAGAGATGCTGTTCTTACGCTGCCATACAACGCTGACATTCGAATTCCCAGCCTAGACTGAGTGTCGCCTCATTTGACGCGCCGCGCAAACGATGAGGTACGTGGAGATTTTGCGGATCATTAGCGACAGTTCGTTTATGGATGACGCAACAATGATGTGCGGCCGCTGTTGGCGTACACCTGTTGCGGTGTGCCGGTCGGACCGCGTCGTCATCCATGACCGTCCATCCATCCGTCTCCGCGTCGGCGTACGCATCGGTTCGGCCTTTTTCCTCAACCCCTATCAGATCTACATATCTGATGAGGCATACTGCTGGAATTATGCTATGTTCATTTGTTGCGTTGGCGATCATTGCGACATTTCAATGAGTCATATTCTGACTAACTCCGCATCACTTCTTTCTGGCACCTGACGAAGAGGACATTTAAGGCGCAGAGGTCCCAGAAGAGCCCGGAGCTTCACACATTTTTGCCCGGAGCGTCACCCGCTCAGAGGTCATTTGTCAGTGCTGTGTGTATGTGTGTGTATGGGTCGCAGAAGCAAGCTGCTCATGCCCATCGTGATTTATTATGCTAATCGTGTCAATGCTGTGGAGTGTGTGTGTGCATGTCTTCGTGAATGCGTTTCCGGTTCATTTTCCTTGACGGACGCTCATCCAGAAATTTCCTCACCTCCACTTCTTCCTCTCGTAGTCTGTGCCAGGAACGCCGCAATGTCTGCCGCTTAATCCACCAATGCTTATGTTGAACGCGCGTTCGGCATCGTGTTGTCCAGAGCGTACAAAACAACCTGATGACTCCTTTCTGAGATGAATCCACGATTTTTATCACTTTCGCCGAATTGTTGCCTTTCAGGCGTGAAAAGAACAATGTTTGCGCGTGCGTTTACAGTCAACGCCTTAACAGTGACTCAGAATGACAAATATATCAACATATCAGAATTCCTATCTTTCTTTCATCAGTACACATTACAATTGTACAGCATTCTTACAACAATTTCCAGAAAGTCACATGCTCGCTGACTATCAGCTGATCCCTTTACCCATCTTCCTGTTTCTCCTAGGATCTTTCCATGGATGCCCTCACTCCTCCGTTCGCTGGAACGTCAGGTGGACTGAATTCGGCAGCAGCTGCGAATATTTTATTCCAGGCATGCGAGTTCGCATGCCGAACACCTTCGCAGCCATTTTCCTCAAATAGGCGTCCCAGCCCGCTGCACTCTTCCGTAAACATAATCACTCCGAGGATTTTTGAGTACGTGTTAAGAAGAGCACCAAAGGTGGCTGTATAGACGTACTCATCGAAATTACACCTCTTTCACCGCATCCAGCTCTTCTTCTGCTGAGAATTCGCCTGGATCATCTGGATATTTTCCAAGGAGAATGACACATAACTAGTATGTAGGCTGGCAAACAATAGAGGCGTTGTGTCGTTCTTCAGGTTTTCTCAGGTTTTCTCACATCCATGAGGCTTGCACGGACTGCCAGGTGAACGGCTAATTTGTCTCCTCGCCTCTCCTCCTCCGGCCACGCCCATCTCGATCCCTGGCGTTGTCCTCTAGGAACGGCAGTCCGTTGGCTACCACCAGCACTGGCACTGGTATACATTACTATATCATATTTTGAAGTTATTCTATTCTATTGCTAGTACATAATTTTAAATTATAACTGTCCTGTGGAAAGTGTTTTGAAATTTTGGACTCATCTGCTCTCTATGAACTCAAAATAGACATGTTGTTAACTGACAGCTGGAACTTTTGCTCGGATCCGTTTCATGCCCAATAAAATACAGTGTAAAGCAGCTGAAAGACTTTTAAACTTACTACATAACAAGTATTTTTCAGTCGTTCTCTGCACATCTTTATTTTATGACATCCTGAGGATTCTTTCGATGAAGCAGCATATGCTGGAATCTCGACCACCTGATCACTTTGCATGCAAATGTTTAATATGTACAAGAGATGCAATAACTTTTTTAAGCCGTAAAAAGGTTGTATGTCCAAGAAAAATCAACAGGTTTACACATTTTCGAGTATTAATGTAATGTTAGGATTCCTAGTTTCATGCGATATCTCGAAGAGAACTGGGAAATGGTTTCATGTTTGCTATTTCCGATTTGTTTCTGGCTTGAATAAACTTCAGGAAACTCTATGTTAGGATTCGCAAAGACTATGTGCTGACTTCTTCACTGGAGGAAGCTTTTGAATCTGTATTGTTCATATTTTATGAAACCTCGTTAATTAAAATGTCAAGCATGATAGAGAATTTCCAATTATCCACGACTCCTCTAATGAATTCAGTGTTTCCAAGGTTTTCAGGAGGATGTTTCAGGCTGAGTTTCGTGGACTTTTGCGCATTATCCACACTTGCCCTCCTAATTTTTGAAAACTAGTGGATTTTTGGGGTGTTGTATAGGAGTACGAAAAGGTTTGTATCTGTTAATAGAAGCTAGATCTCGTTGATAATTTCATGAAGACGTTTTCTTCGAGAGAATCTCCGAAATATCCTTGTCTTCCAAGGAATTGGGAGAAATGGGAAATTTCTAATTTCATCTTGAATGAAGGACTCGAATTTTGCTGAGAATGAATGAGAGATTTGAGTTTGAGTGCATACGAAAATGAGTATGAAATTAAGTAGTTTTGAATTTGAGTAAATTGTGGTTTCCGCTCCACTTCAGATCCAAAAACATCTTCATCGTGACCTCCACATCCTCTACAATGACCTCAGATTGCAGTTTTTATCCCCGTCATCTCCTTGTACATACGTACATATACGCAATGCAACACTTCAATCTGAACAATTTTGCAAATTGCTGCTCAAGGCCTCACAGCCCGTGAATTTTGCTGTATCCCACTGAAAGCAGTTGCAAATCCAAGCACTTTTCATCTTTTTCATCCCTCTTTCTTCTTACTTTTTATACTTCATAGTTACCATGGGAACTGCGATTATACGGGTTTTCATGTCTTAACTGCCTAAATTGTGGTCGTCACGACTTCGAATAACCTGTCGTTTGCCTGATTTATCTCCATTCTTTCACGGGGTTTTAGGGTTAGAGCGGCTCAGCTGTGCCTCCATCCTTTACCTGAGAGTACTGCTCGTCTTGGTACTCTGGATTCAGTTCAGAGTTCGGATATTTGCCTCATTCGCCTCGCAACTTTGAGGGGAATGTTCCGACTTAGTGCAACTAATGTGCGTCGTGGCTGTGCACAGTAGTTGAGACATTGTTGGCCGGCAATCGGAAGATCGTAAACGGGGGTCCCCGTGTTGACCAGGGTGACCAAATAGCAGGCCGGTGCGTATGTGTGCGATTGTCCGTGCGTCTGTGTGTGGATCGCACTCCTCAGCGCAGCACTCAGTTGTCGCGTCATGGGCGCCGTGGCGAAGAGAGGCGTTTTATTTGCGTTTTCGGCATGCGATTTCGAGGTCGTCGCAACATCATTTTGACATCTGCGACTGTATGTCGATTGTGAATTATTGCAAGGTGACATTCCTCGACGACATAGTGCAGTAAATTACTCGAGTAACAAAATTTTTCTGCCATTTTGTAGCGTAGAAATTCGAAAACATCACTGCGATACGCTGCCAAGCGCTCTGACCAAATTCCCCAACAGTTTCATGGCACCCCACGTTATCCTCAACGCTTTTCCCACTCATGTATCCTGACTTTCTTCTGGATTTCCAGGTCCTACTCATATCGCTGCATTGTGATTTATATGCTGCAATTAAGCCACGCCTCCATTCTGTAATACTCATCTATCTATCTTAACGTAAGCATCTCATTTGACACTCTTAGCATACGAATAAATCTTTCACGATCTTAACGCTCATGCTCACGCTTCCGACGAGCTCATGCTCACTGCTGCTGCCGACGCTGCTGGTGCCAGCTCAAGCTCCAGCTCATTCGGCCAATTACCACACTCACTGAGGTCATGCTCCTATATCCGCTTGTTTTCGCAATCAGCGTTCAAGGATTGCTGATTCCATGCTGCTACGTTGTCCAGGAAATTTCATTCTGTTCCTTAATTACATATGGGTGTTCAGGACTTTTCTAGATCCTTTGGCGGTTCGACAACGGCGATTTCTTGGCAGATTTCGGAGAAGTTCCGTGCAGATTCACGATTTCAGTGAATCCTGCTGGTTTCTGGATGAGCTTGAGCTGATGTTTTAGTACATCATACAGTTTCGAAATCACATCGGGTTCTTTCATGATTTTTCGCGATAATTTCCCTAAACTGCGCCATTTCCCTGTCGAATTCCTTACTCCTTCTTCCGGAATTTCAACGTAGACCTCAGGTACGGAATCTCTACAATTTTATTGTGACTAATAATGTAATAACGAGTTTTCTCCCACAGAAACGTATGAATGAATCTATATTCCTTAATTTTCCCAGTTATTCCTGAAAAAATAGCTGTTTTCCTGGTTCCAGCAAATTGTATCCCTCACTATGTTGCAAGAGTGAAATAAATACTACAAGCGAAAACGTGCAGAGTTGTTGAGCTTGTTCTTACCAATATCCTCCTCGTATCCAGCAACTAATGAGGTACGAAACACCCCCTGGATCATCCCAATTACCTCGGGTGCTTCCAGTTTTTCTCTGGATTTTCCAGGCTTTCAAACGTAATCATCATAATGTGTCAACGTTACGCTTAGCAGCATTATCAACATCCAGTTGTTATCGAAATCTGACTGGTTGTCTTCCATGGAAATTTTCACTCATTCGGCTGGTTCCTCTGATAGGGTTCAGTCCTCCAAATCGTGCGTTTTCCAACTTCCCATCATTCATCGCTCCATCGCTGAGGATCAACGGAGGGTTTTTCACATTGCTTGCCTATTAAGAGTCATGGTAATGTACGAAATACAATTTTGAAAAATTACGGCATGTTGCTAAACCTCGTTGTCATAAAAGTGTGCTTGTGAGGTTTGTTTAGTGCTTTTTTTAATTGCTTTCAATAACTAATGGAGCGGAACATGCCTAAAAACAGTCATTTACTTGCACACTTATACATACGCACCTTCCGGAAATTTTAGTTTTTCCTAAAAGTGCACTATACGGAGTTTGCCGCGTTCCTCCTGGCTACAATTTCCACGCTACGTGACTGACGTTATCTATATGTAGATCTTATAGTTTATTACGAGCCAGCAACATGTTCTACTCTAGTCATGGAGGACTCTGGAAAACGCATAATTGTCCAGAATTACTCATAGTTGAACATTTGGGAATTCGAATGAGTAGAAGGTAATGGTGTTTCAATGATGCCGCGGTGGTTTTTCATCTCGAAAACGCGCGAAAATTCCATAACCAACAGAATACTGTAAACTCAAAGAGTATTGTGCGATTAACTCCTTTTTCTAAGCCGTCGAGCCCTGCAACGAGTTTTCTAGAACTTCCGTTGGTTAGACTCGCTTTTGCTTCTGCTACTGCTCCGCTGGCATAGTATGGGCGGCCACACCCTAGCACTTTAGAACTTCGCCTTTGTAAGAATATAGCGAAAAAATTATTCTAAAAAGACTTCATTGTGTGCTTCTCTATAAAATGGCTGCAAGCTCTTCGTTTTCTGTAGCTCAGGGTCGATCTGACCGCTGTCCGCTTGTCTCCTTCCACATGTCACGCTTTTTCGCCAGGATTTTGAACAATTCTGACACGTTCTTACGACAACACACGTAGTACTCCCTGGTCATCTCGTCTGCTCCTCCCTGGAACCTACAAAATTTACGCACTAGACGTGTGAATGCCGTCGCGAAGAGCTGTGATTCACGCTGTTCTGACGGTCGGCGAACACGACCGATCAACCCCAACCCGCCACGCTATTGTTGAATTGTGTCAGAGCTAATCATAATAGACATGCACATCTGGTGCATTTTTGCGTACTCGAAAATGTCGAGTTTTCGACGGGCCAAAATGCGTCCAACGTCCGACCGCAGAACACATAGCCGAGGGCGCATGCTTTCCGAACGCTATGTAAAGAAGCGGAAAAAGCGCACACGACGCCAGCACCTCCAGCCGCCATTTGTTATCGTTCCTCATTCCGGCAACTGGTGCAGTGTCCAGAGTAAGTCCCATCTCGTCAGCCGTACTACTACACACTACAGCTGTCGTCATCTCATGCAACTAGCGGCTGCACGAGCGTCATCTACAACCGTACACATAAACCGTACGGCGATCTTCGTACGAAAAAACTGGCTGTTTTTTTTTTCTGCGCGAACCGTTCGTTTTGTGAAATTTGAGACCATCGTATAAACGACCCAGGCAGCCAGCCTACTGGGCGATGATTATGATCCTGGATCAAGCCGTCGGCCACCCCAACAGCATATGTCCGTACGATACGCTCCATAAAGCACGACCGCCCGCGACTGCATCGTATTCAGTACCGACATTCAGAAGCTGTCGTAACCATAATATGACCGCAGATAAGCGAACACGCTACTTAGCGACGTTGTTTGCTCATCATGTAATCGCCGGCGACAACTGAGTCGATCACAATTCTGCGCGACACGCTCACTTTCTATGTACTTCTGGTTTACGAGATGTTGACCTTGTCGTACTGGTAATTTGTTGAGTATTGTTGCTAATTTTGGGCGAGAATTCTTCAGCGAAAAAGAAGACAGAGCTATGAGAGGTCGACGAAAAACAATCAAGTGCAATACTCCTGGTAATTCGTGGATCTTATCTGTCACTTAAATGGCATCTGGATTTTAAAATAACCTTTGCAGCTTCTGAATACTTCATCATTAATCGTATCCTGACATTGCTCGATTCCATTTTCTTCCTTCAAGTCCTCTACAGTGCTTATCGCTCTTTTGAAGTTATCATCAGTACCTGCTTACCCTCACCTCGGCTTATACCTCCCTCACCCCGTCGTAAAGAAAACAAACTGGTCATTCGACAATTTATTCAAATTCACTTCAGTTTCATTCCTACCCAAAAGTTCCTGGATCAAGAATCTTCTGAAGTTAAATACATCACGTCCGATAAACGCTCAGTATAAGCAAGATCTGCCGGAAATTCAGTTTTTCATTTTAAAGAAGGCCAAAGTTCTTGAGACAACATGTATTCATTTAAAGATATGAATGATGAGAAAACGAATAAATAAATAGTTCCTGGATTTTGTGGATACACCCCCCCCCCCCCCATCCCCCACTTCCCATAATTTTCGTAAATTTCTCGATGTGGACCGTAGCTTTTTGATCTGAATTGTTGTTTTCTCTTCGTTTCACTAACAAAAAAGAGAATATCCTTAATTTGCGACCATTACAATCTTACTTTCGATCCCCGCTCTTCCTTGTTCCGCTTTTCATCCCTCTATCTTTCATTCTTAGTCACTGCACATATGAAAATTCCAGAAAAATCCGCAGATTCGCATTCTGCGCTCTGGAATTAATTACGTTCTTCACATTTTCATTGCGCCACATTTCTATGTTTTCCTATCATCTGTAATACTCGAAATATTTCAGATAAGATTACCATATCATGGATATCATATCCTTAAGCCGGCAGGATCTTGTTGCGATTCATTCATGCATTTGTTCACCCACCCACCCACCCACCCATTCATTCATTCATTCATTCATTCATTCATTCATTCATTCATTCATTCATTCATTCATTCATTCATCCTTCATCCACTCTGACTAATTGTTTTCTATCATATAATCATTCAAAATAGATTTAGATTTCCTTTTTATGTAGTACTGAATTGATCAGCTTTAGCGGAAACACTAAACTGCTCCCTTCTCGGTACAGTTAATTAAAATATGCTTTATGAAACCATGCCTCTATACATGTACGTCGGTTGCTAGGTACTACATTTGGATTATGTCCAGTAGTTGAAAGTGAAGCCTTGTTCCATATTCAGCACCACAACAACTCGCAGAGCAATTTCTTTATTCAAATTATCCATGGTCCCTGGCAAATCTTCCAGACGAGCTCCCGAAAATCGATGCTGTTCAAATACTACGGAAATCCACACTACTACAAGAAACCTCAATCATTCCTGAGTACCCCCAGGGGTCATCAGTCTTATCGCAGTTGCACTTTTTGCCGACATGACAAAAACAAGCCATCGCAAAAGTTGCATTTCTTCCAGAACACAAAAAGCAACAGCGGTGATCAGCAAAACGTCGTCGACACATCCTCATCTCGTCGCGGTTGAATCCTTGTTCATCTTCTGTATTCTTATTGTTTATTGACCCGTATGCACCCCTTAGCGTATGCGTCAAACAGCAGGATTACCGCGCGACAATTCTGGAAATCCTCACCAACACACCGCCTACGCACTTTGCCATCTCGCTATTGATCTCCGTTTTCGCGTTTGAATCCGGCTTTTTCGTGTGAGCCCTGGAAAAAACGGCGGGTTTCTTGCAGAATGAGGTGGTTGCTGGCTACAATCGGCCTCATACATCTGGCGTGGGGCCAAAAAATCGTCACCAAGGGAAGAACGATCACGGTTAGTGGGGTTGCTGACGATTTCCTCCTCTCTTTCTCTTCCTCTCCTCTTTTCTGCCAGGATAATTGTTGGCATTGCAGGTGAATGAAGGATCCCAGTTGGAACTTCCGTGCTACGTGCAGGACCTGGGATCCGAGTCGATAATCTGGCGAAGAAAGGAGAACGCCCTGTTTATCGACGAGGAGAACCTAGCTGAGGATGAGCGCATGCAGGTCATCAAAGACGGATCGGTGAGTGACAGTTTTCGCAATAATGTGACCTGGAATGGCTTATGAGGAAGCCATGCGCTGTTCCAGAATTCCACGCTGACAATTCTGGATGTGGAGCCGATGGATATGAGCGATTATGTATGTGCCGTATCCGAACCTGAACAGGAGATCGTGTACAAAATTATCGTCCATTGTGAGTTTTTTGAACCTCACTTTCGTTTCTTTTGCTCCTGGATTTGCTCCCAACTTTCAACGATCAATAGATATGATAACCACGCGCACACCCTCGCACTGATATCCTTTCGAGACTAGGATCGCATGATTTACTTATCTAAGACCATCATCAATGTGACCGCTTATAACTCATTAATCATTACGCAATCTGCACAGCGCTGGTCAATGCCTCCTCCCTCGTTCGATTGTGCCCGCATTGAAGAAGAGGGCACGTCCTTAAACAACCACCTTAACCACAAGGATTACCACCAGTGAAGCCAGTATTCTCGCAAACAACGGTCTGCTCTCATCCGGAAAGCGCAATATGCACTCATTGAGTGATACGTTGCCCGTTTAATTACATGGCGTTGAATTTAACGTCGGCCCTCATTTGCATGTCGAAATCCGCCTACCACTGAAACAGAGCGCAAAGAGGAATGTGCAGAAAATGCGAAGCTAACCTCGGGATTACTGCCACAGCATATCCTGAGGTGTTGTGCTCACTGATGCGTGTTTAAGGACATTTATCTTGTTTTATTCGGTGAACCTGTCAAAACGTGCGGGGCGAACTAGTTAAAAGCGAAGAATTATGTTCGGTCGTCCGAGCAGTTGGCTTTTTTGTAGCCATGGATATCGTTTTGACGTTTTCTGACGTATGAAGCCATTAGAGGTGGACGTGCTGGTGTTGGGAGAGCACATGGTATCTCATTCTTTTTCATCTTGTCTGCAAGTGGCAATTTATACTGGCATCCTGGAGCAAGGAATTTCACTCCCACGAAAGTTCCTCAATTTCTGTTTCTGGAAAATTCATCCGTGCAACTGCTAGAAATCCATCCCCCAACCTGCCTGCACATCCACAAATGCTAAAAATAGCCTGAATTCTTTTCATGGTGTTTTCGCTAATGGCATGCTAGTTTGAAAGAGGCTATCTGTAATCGAGTTTAAAACCTCCAAGACCTCTCCGGCACGCGGGTACTGTTTTTTCACGAATCGATAAAGCCAGCAAAATAACAGCCCGAATTTCGTGGATTGTTTGACGTCACCTAATTAAATTCGTATTGTCTGAAGTGCACACATCCTTCTGGGATTCAGCAGGCATCCAAGACATTCGTTGAGTTTTCCTCTTGTTAATGCTTGTATCCAGAAAGTCCAGACCTGTTGTGTAGTACTCGTAAAGCAGCAAAAATGTCCAGTTGGCAATACCAATGCAATTTTTATTTGGATGCACGCCAGCACTCACTAATTGCAACCGGCGTTTCCTCTCCAGTTTTTCGCAGGATTTCATTGGTGTTGAGCAGTGCAGCTCGAAACCCTACTCCTCTCAAAACCCCTCTAAAAACCCGCAGTAAATATGTCTGCTCAGGAAATCCGAGACTGTTCCAGATGTCTATCGAAACTGCCCCAGTAAACTTGGCTCATGCGCGTTTTTCATCACGTCACAGCAATTTCTTGTTCGACAAATGAACAGCAGTTCACCATATGTCTGAATGTTCGGCCCGCTTTTTTCCGCATTCAGACGAATCCATGCTGCCTCAGGAAAAGCGCTCTGTGAAGACGATGAACGGGTTCGGAGTACAGTGTCGCAAAAAGCACGTGGCCGGCGATGGTCGGCTGCTCACAAAAAGTATAATAGAGAGTGTTCGGAACAAATCGCCGGGGCAAACACGTAGTAATGTTCTTAGCCCAGCGAGAAAAAAATCCTTTTCCAAAAAATTCCCGGGATGAGGACAGTGTCTACTTAATTTTAGCTCCACCAACTGTCGTCATCTCTCCGGATGAGCCGGAGTATTTGCTGTCAGTGGGTGATGAGCAAGTTGTTGTCAGATGTCTGGCCAAAGGAAATCCAACGCCAACGATAAAATGGACGCGAAAAGTAAGTTCTATAAGTTTACAAGTCAATTACTCCAGTTTCTAGCGCATATGGGGCGATAGTTTGCATCGAAACAGTACGCACCTGTCGCAAGCTGCTTATGGCCGGGTTTTTCCTGAAATTTTCGATCAATCCTCATTTCCACCATTTCTAGAGAAATGACGCATAGGTTCATAAAGAAAACCCTCACCAACTAGACAAGATGAAATCTGTACAACTGCCACAGGCGGCCTCACCAGCAATTGAAGCGTAGAATAAAATGCATATACGGATGCAACTGCAGAATGAAAAATCCGCCAACGTGAAAGTGCGCATGGATCTGATTTCCACTATTTTTAAGCACCTAACTTTATCGGAAACCCTACCAAGTATGAACTCTGACAAAGCACGAACATTCTCTCCCAAGTCAGTCAAATATCCATTTCTTGAACCTCTCCATCGAGTTGGAAACTCATGGTGTAATTGCATTTGCGCATGCATTTTGTTCCACGCCTCGACTACGGTAAGACGGTCTGCGAGGGTTGTGCAGAATTCAACTTGCGTCAACTAGTGTGTTTGGTTGTACCGCTGGTTCCTAATGAGTCAGCCGGCTAATCACAGCCAATCGTACCATTCGGTCCGGATGATAATCCGGATCCAGAGATTAGGCCAATCACCCTTATTAGCGTATAATTGGCGCGAACGGTTGGCGCCCCAGGGTGTCCAGTTGCTCTCACGAGGCCTGCGATAATTCAACTTCGACATAAGTGGCTACTTAATTTCAGGATGGCAAGATGCCTTCGGACATCACAATCCGTGGACCTCAGCTAGTTATTGCCAAAGTGAAAAAGTCCCATTCCGGAGAGTATGAGTGCACGGCAACCAATGCCGCTGGAAGCGATTCGGCTATGTTGAAAATACAAGTGAACGGTAGGTTCCTGGCACTTTCTGGATTTTCTGATTTGCTCCCTTTCCCTCTGTCAACAAGGCATGCTGAAACTCCTTTTGCTGTATATTATGCGTGACAATTTGCTGTGGATTTTAGAGCGTGTAGTTCACTGGAGGGAACTAATTTCTTCTTCTACAGGTCCTTACAACTCTAGGCGTGAATCTAACAAAGTAACTAGTACTCAAAGCAGCCTATGCTTACTTTTAGCGTAGTCGGATTTAGCAGTTTTTGTAGGCTTCTTTGCAATAAGTTTTGGATTTATTCACCGCCGCTGATGCCGCTTTTCCTTAGTGTCAAGGAAAGAGATATTGTTTGTACATGGCTGCTCTCACCTTTCGTAGGTTTAACTATATTAGTGTTGAATAGTAGGAAATACATCTTAGGTACGCCTGAAGCACAAGTATGACTCTATAGATGCCTTCACGCTTTTCTCTAGACTAGTTCAGCACTCCATTGTTCCCGATCCATATCTGATGTCTGTCCCAAAAGTAAGGCATGAAAGATTTGAAGTGCTGTTGACTCGAAACTCTATTACAGAACGAGAAGATGCGGCAAAACACGGTGAGTTTTTGCATGAATGTGTACTGTGCATGTGCTGTCCTAACCATCCTTCTCCCTCTTTTCCTCAGTTGCTATCGCACGTTCAATCGCAACCACCAGCTAGACACTTCTCCACTTTCGGTTTCACTAAAAATATTCTACATTTCCACAAAAAATACGCTTTCAATGCAGAGTTTTCATTGTTAGTACTCAAGTCAGTGTTCACAGAGTAAGTAGCTATTAAGTAGGATTACTTAAGTGAGGGTTAGGAAGAAAACAGCGAGATCTCAGCCAGCTGCTCGCGCGAATAAGCGAAACGCGTGCGACGTGCGCGCGCGAATTGAGTCGTGATTGGTGAATTGAAATCGCGCGGGCGTCGGCGATGTGTTGCCGGAAACAATGGCGATCCGTACATGCAGCTGCATCATCCATAAATAGCTAGAATAAACCACGTAGTGGTGACCTTCGTTCGCTTAATTGCCGACGCCTTCGTCGCAAATCGCCAACCGCGACGTCACATCTTTTCATTGTTCTGGGCGGACGGTACGCACTTGAATCCACAAATTTGTTCCTGAAAAAAATGGTGGAGTGATTGACACAAGTAGTGGCACTTAAGCCTGCCAAAAGTGATGAAACATACCTTCCCGGGGGTGTTTCGACGGTCAAATGATGTTTCGATTGGTTCAACTATGGCGGGATTCATGCACGTTTTCGGGCCTTCAGGCCTGGATGCATCACTGATATTGCCCATGGTGAACGGGTAAGGGTACCAAGATTTCCCTTTTACCTGGTGCTCATCAACATATTTGCCTGTACGTCAAGTTGTCTGCATCCACCTGCCAGATGTGGACAGTCATACCCATAGGTGTTGGATTAACCATCCTTAGAGTAATGCATCCGGGCCCGGGAAGGTTGTAGTTTAGCTGCCGTTCCAACGTGGACGAGTTCTCCTGGAAAACTAAGTACATGCGTCTTGTCCGAATGACTTGTCATGGTTAGCGATGACAAGTGCATAATTGTAAGGATAGCAAGATGTTTCAGAAATTGCTGGAAAAACCTGTCCGAGCGGGTAGCCTAGCACCTTCCTGTTGACGTCCATGAATCCTGCTGGAGGAGCGAGTAGGGGATTACGCTCAAAATAAGATGTGAATACATGCAATTATACAAATAACTCATTATGTACTGGGTAGAAATATCAAAATTCAAGCAATGCGATGCCCTCATTTCGCTGAGAGGTTCCAAACTTTTCGCACGGAGCTATTCTCATGGAAAATACTGGAAACGTGTTCACACAAATTGGCAATTCTTCCGGAATTCACTATGGAAGGCGAGAATTTTTACTGGTATAGTCTCTAGCAAACGCAAATTATTAGTGAATAGAAAGATACTATGGAGTAAATAGTATTAGCATGAACGATTATCCCTTTTTCGGGTTATACTACTGAAACAATTTGAAGTTTAGAAAGGGAACATCTTTTGAGATCTATGTATTCCTTAACGAAATTGCTTATCTGCCAGGTTACTCCAGAAGGTGAATCCCTGCTTTTTGGATTATTTGCATTGCCTTTTCGATTTGTTTAGCAAGGAATTCAGGCATTCGAAGCGCCGAGCAAGAATTGCCGCATAACTCCGGCAGCAAAAACGCTCAATGGTCCCAGGTAATGCACCCATTGCGCTCTGGGAAAACAGCTGAGCGAGGAAGGCGAAAAAAGCGCATGAATTCACTTAACGAGAGTGCTGGATAGAAAATTCGTCAGCAAAACTACAAGAAAAAAACGTCTCTGGAGCAAGTTGTGCCCTCCTTCCTTTGAGGAGGCCTAAGTGTTGTGAAGTGCTCCTCTTCTGAGTTTGTATTGTTTAGGATTTATGCAGTAGAAAACTCGAGTACAGTACAATAACGCTTCTCTCAGTTCATCCCTCAATCCCTCAATTTGAGTTTATTTTAACGTGGTCCCTTCGATTACGTTCGATTCCTGGTATGAAGTCATCGCACGCGTAGCAACTAGCTGAGGTTGAACTAATACATACCTATAGACTGGGTAGGGAGTTCTGATTTCGATTATTCTTATGAGTTTCTTCCGAAAAATGCACTGACGCACGATCATCTGGACGTCTTCTATCGCGCACGTGAATCAGACAAGTCTTCTGTTTCAGAAGCACCTTGGGTAACGACTGAATTCTCCTTTGTTCCTGTGAAGAAGAACGCTGACGTGAACATTTCGTGTTCGTACGATGGCACGCCATCTCCCCAAGCTGAATGGTTCTTTAACGGGTACAAAATTAACGTGAGTACAGCTGAGAGTTACTAGTAAGTTGGTTCAACAGTAACTTTTTAGTACTGATTATTCGCTTTCAGTTCTCTGAGGAAAGATTCCGCAACACCGCTCAGTATGCTCAACGACAAGCTAATTCCACAAAAGCTATCCTGACGATAGCTGGGATAAACGAGGTAGGTGGTTTTGTGTAGTTGCAGAATAGGCACTTCCCAATGATCCTAGTGATTTTCCAGGATTCATTCGGTGACTACATGTGCCGAATATCGAACAACTTGGGTACTGCATTCGCTGTAATTCACGTCAGCGGTGAGTTCACACAGCTTTTGTGCTGACGTCGTACCTCAACTCGTGCATCGTGCCCGTTGCACGTGAATAATGGATAGTGAACCACCACTGTTGGCTGGGCAAACGACCTATTATGGATATACAAAAGAATTTTTCATGCACTAAGCGTTCACACATGTCGCGCTAATGTCAACACCTTTGAATAGAAACGTAGATAAGTTCCGCGTCAAGGCTGGGTTCAGAAGGATGGCGCGGCTGAGTTTCAGGATGAGGGCTGTAGCCTGTTAAACTGACTTGGACTGAGAATTGTAAACAAAAATATGCATTTTCACACCTCAACGCACATCTGTTCGTACCGCAAGGTAACTGAAAACAAGATAGTATAGCAGTTGATACGAGTTAGCAAGGGAATCGCTTTCTCTGCGAGGGAAAATCCAGAAAGTTTCCAGTTCTTAGTAGCTTTTCTTTCGTTTTATCAGTTCTCTTCATGTTTCCTTCAAGCAGTGTAGTGAATGATTATTGTTAATATACATCCTAAAATATATGAGGAGCTGGAAATTTCTCTACATCAAATTTTCCCAAAAGTAGTCGGTCTTTCTGGATCTCCTCTTTTTTGAATTTCTTATTCACAGCGTCCTCTTCTCATTCCACTGTATATTTTCCAGAACTTCCTCTTTATTGTGATTGTAAAATATTGCAAAACAGACACTGTTGCATCTCTGCGATGAAAAACATTTTTTTTGAGACCAATTTCCTTATCCTTTGTCTTTTTTCCAGAAGGTTTCTTTCCTGAAAACAACGATCTCTGCTCTCTTACGCTTGCAAGAATTTCCTTGCTTGCTTCTTTTTTTGAAAGTTTCCCTTTGTGTTCCTTGCCGAGGGATAAAGAAGCCTTAGCAGTAAGACATTTTTAAACACACCCCGTTTACTGTAACAAAGCTTAGAAGAATGCCGTGAACGTCAATGTTTTCTTGGACCTTTTTCTGGAAAGGAAAAAGGGAGGAGGAAAAGCTTCCAGATGCTGCTGATCGTTTCCGTTCTGCTGCTTTTTCTTCTTTTTTTCATGGATAAAAGTTCGCTCTTCAGTTTTTGATGGATAGCTGAAATTCGAAGAATGTACAGACCTCTTATAAGCGCACGTAAGCAAACTGTCCGATAAAAAAAGGCGTCGTGGAACTTCACTCATACAGAGGGCATCCATATTTGCCCATATAGCGTGCATCTATATAAACTTTTGATCCTTTGCCCTCTGTAAACTTCTGCTTTTTGTGACTCTTCAATTTCAAACAGTGAGACTTCCTGGATCTGCATTTCAAGAGGTTCTTGCACTGCTGATGTTCTTGGACAAAAGAATCCGACACGGGGTTTTCCAGCAAAGTAAGGAGAATTCGCCCAGCTCTTTCTCTTTCTCCTAGGAACTGTGCAAATGGGATTTTAACTGTATAATTTAGCAGCAACAAACGGCTGATACCTCTGATCCACGTAATATTTCATAAATTAATTCTCAGGTGACTTCCGAAATCAGTTGTCAATACCCATCTTTTTTTCGTTGGTATATGTCTGCATAATTAAATATGTATTTATTTACATTTATATATGTTTTTATTTTCTCGATCTTGACCAGTTCAATTTGTTTGGTATTTACTGTTCACTCGGACTTCGAACCTAGTTGTTCTTTCAAATGCTGACTTCTCGAAAAATCAAATCGAGCCTTTTGAGCCAAACAGACAAAAATCATCCATCCAGCAGACAAAAATCATCCAGCCGACCTCCCTTCGTTGTACATACGTCTCAGAGCATTGCTGCACTGATCAAAGAATGAGTTTGTAATAAATGGTCAATTAGTATTTATTGGAATCGTCTCAATATGCAATACATATTTCAAGATCTGATTGCAGGCTTGTTTGAAAAGTCAGTTTACCCGATAGCTTCAGTAGATCTCCAAGGAAATGGTGGCAACTCCAGCACGTAAAACAACCTCAGGAGTGTACTAAAACTGAAAACATGCAGTTCTCACTGGCGGTCCTGCCGTTTTTACCGCTATTGAAAATGCTCTGGGCACTTCTGGAACTTTTGTGAGAATACTGCCCTGTTAATATTGTTTATTATTTTGATACCATGTAACTAGGCAGCGTCTCATATTTTTGCTTTTCTCCTTCTATCACTGTTGAAATCACGCTTTCGAAAGTGTGGCAGCAACTTACCCCACAAACCACTGAGAATAAGGGAGAAATAACAATGGTTGGCCATGCAATTTCGACTTTTACTTGGTTAACGTAGCGTCATTTGTAACTTCTATCAAGTATGTAGCCTCAGAGCTCTGAATTTCCCTGCTTAAAGCATCTCTTATTAGGAGAAATGAAGGCCAAAAAGTTCGAGCGATTACTTAGTGATGGTTCTCCTCTGACAAATTCTAAAGACGGCCGTTCTAAGCTGGTGAAGAACTTTTGTCTCTTTAGCTTGCAGACGAAAATTTTCTCTTAGCTCGGTTTTGTTGTAATTGGATTTCTTCCCAAGCTATTTACTGCTACAGGCTTTTCCTCCGCCACCATTTCTTAGGAATAACGAAGTAAGTCTTCGGCTATCCCGAATTTTCCTATAATCGACGGGAGTGAAACTGTGAAACATATTGGGGGGGGGGGGTGGTCTGCTCGCGGAACGTTTAGTGTTGAGGCAAAGAAAATTTGACATAATAATATATATTCATAAAAAGGCATGAATAAACCTTCTCTTCTGAACTTTTGAGTTAAATCCCCGTTGGTACTTGCAAACAAAATGGATTGCGTCTCAAGGCTTGTACTTCTACCTAAAATATGTACGAATGTGCAGGGATTTCTATGATCTGATTGCATAAGATTTTACTATTAGCACCAATGGAATGTTCTGGATTTGAACATCCTAAGTGGCTCACTATTCAGGCGTTATCCACACGCCAGAACTCGGGCAAAAAAGGGCGTTGGGATTCTCGTAGTTTACAAACACCACAGCGAACGCAATTCTTTTTCTATTTATTTATTTATTCGTTTATTGGTTTATTTATCATATGACAACCTATCGTATAAGCCGCTTTGATGCATCTCGCCGAGTAGTACGTGTAAGCAATACATATACATAATTTTTTTTGTAAATATCTTATTTTTTGAGGGTGAAGCGGGTGAAGCCCATATACCCATATCAGGATTGTTGAGTTTAGAAAAAACACGAACTAATACAACTACTACTGTCTTACTATTTAAAACGTCATGCTCTTGATTCGGCTCTGCCGGCTCATATTTCTAAATCCAGGCCGCCCTGGACCACCCACGATCACCGCCGAAGGCACCGACCTCACCTGGTCCGTACGAGCATACGAACCTGTGATTGAATACCGAATCTACTATAGGCCTGAAAAAGCGGACGAATGGAACAAATACGAGAGTATCCGAGCCAGTAAAGGTATCCACGTTCTTTATAGTTCTGTACCATTTTTAACCATCGCACTGCTCAGGTGACAACAATGGCGATGATATCTGGCAACACACCGTGTCGTTGTTGCCATATTTGGAAGCTGGAGTACGATACGAGGTTACGGTAAAGGCTCGAAATGCCCTCGGATGGGGCTCGTTTGCACGGGAAAACTTGCTCATCGAAATTCCTGCTGATACACGTGGTTAGTGAATTACTTGTTCGTTTGTAAGCAGTAAATCAATAGAATCACTGCCGCTGCGGTGACCATGAGGTGGGTGCTCTAATTGCCTGAAATTTGAAGCAATCTTGGTTAGCACAAACTTCCTACGGGCTTGCTTAAGGTGGTGCGCGCTTATGTAGCGCTCAGGTGACATGAGGGTGTAGAGAATTCCAGATCTCGTTGAAAACATGCAGATTTCTCGCGGTATTGCCTAGCAAAACTAAGGATTAGAATTAGATTTTGTGGTGACCATCGTAAACGCGAACAGGATATCACTGCAAAATTGGGTTAGCTAGGGTTTTGAGGATTTCATTTGTTCTATTAATATATTATCTCAAATGTAGCGCTATAGATTTTTGTTCTCGGAAACACTAACCCTGGAGAGAGCAAATAGCAAAAGTACGGAAATCCAGCAGTTCGCTATGTATATTAAATATAAGTACTTCACGAATTTGCAGCACTTGCTCCGTATTTGTTGCAAGTTGGCTGATTCTTTTTTGCAATGTTGCACAACCTGCACCAAGATCCTTGCAGATGACTGGCCAAAGTTTGCTGACTTTACATATCTCCATGGATTCGCAAGGTTCTCTTATTAGGCCTTACACTATTCCAAGTTACTTGCGAGTAGAAATAGAGTTTACTAGAGTTATGAAAAGTCCCATGTGCAGAGCAAAGTGCAATTCTCTTAGTGCATTGGCTTCTTAACCAGAGGAAAAAGCTTTGGCCCAGGATTTGGCTGCTATACAAAAATTCTACAGGAGAGCAATTTTGAAGCAGTAACTCTCCTAACAATGGAAAATTTTCTCAATTATGGCATTTCCTTCGTTTTCTAATGGAAGCATTATTCACAAAATTGCAGCATTTGCGTCGTATTTGTCGTAAGTTTTCTGACTCTTTTCCATGATACTGGGTAATTTCTTGAATGTTCTGCCAGATGAATGCTAAAAAGTACTATGAGAATGTAGGGGTGAAATTGTAGTTGTAAAGGTTCAACGTAGTTATTTTCTTTTTGTTTTTGAGGTTTGACGTTCAGAATTTTCCAATATTCGTAATTTGTTACTGTTACATCTTGCTGGAAAAAACTGGATCCTTACGTACCAGTCTTTATATAGAAAGACTTCCCGTTAATATTACTATAGTATTGTTTGCGACCCATAATTATTAACTAAATACCATGGTTTCACTAATTTTCAGAGAAGACGTCATCAGCTCGACTGTGCTCTTCATTGTTCGTTCTACTGATGACATTTATACTGCGACACTAAGTTACTCAGTTACTCCTACTATGAAGTAACACGACGGTGCTCTAGCTGGTTCAACTGTAGCAAGAGGCGATTATGAGACGCGTGTCGTTCTCATGGCACGTGCTCTACTTCAAGAATGTGTCCAGCAGCACATACAAAGGTGCACGATATCAATCCTGACCCTAGGTTCCATGAAATCGCTCTGATTCATGTGCTGAGGACGTGGGTTCCTCGTGTGGACCTAACTTGTATTACCAAATTTGCCTTCTACAAGCTGCCATGTGAAGAGTACCTCCGAGTTCTGATCAGGAATTAGAGTCAAAATACACACTATCGATTAACTAGTAGCATCCGTATAATGTCTGAGTTACTTAGCAGTAATAATCCTTGTATGTGTACAACATTGTAGTCCTCGTTCTATCGCCGATTCTTCGCTCTCTGAACAGTTTTCTCTGTGTCACGTCGTGTCCAGTTTGCACACAGTCACTTTTACCAATACGCTTTCACTTTAGTTCTCATAGTTGGCTATTCTCTTCGATCCAGGAGATTTCTGGATATACCCCGTGCTTTTTAGCGCTTATCCGGCTCTGTTCCATAAACGTCCCTAACTAAACCTTGTCAAAATCGTTACTTCCTAGCGTCATATACGCATACCGGGTGTTGCGTTTCGTTTTCCTTGATTTCGTTCTTACTAGGTAATTTCATAAGCATAGAATCATGGATTGAAATCCATTCCTATGCCTTCAAAACATTACTAGTAATGAGTGATTGTAAAGTTATTATGTGCATGATTGTTCTTTTTTTTTGTGTTTCGATATTTTCATTCTAAGCCCCATCTTTCATTCGGTGTGTTTTGTATCTTGCCCATGTGATCTGTCATTTTCTTCATTATTTTTATTATTTACATTAATATGGATACTACGATACTTAGTGGCGTGCGTTATTTGTACGATACGCGGTCGTACTGTACTCTAAAACTAGTGTCATAGTTTGACCGTATGCCTCCCTGTTGTGAGAGATTCTTAAATACGATGTTACCCAATTGAATATGATCGATATTGCAATAAAATTGTATCACTACGATCAGTTAGGAAACATCTGGATAGTTCATGTAGCGAAGACAGTTCTACCACAAGGTTTCTGGATTACTTTTCCTTTCTGGAAGGATCTTTTCACCGACAAATTTGAAAAAAAGCGGTGTAGGGTGGTTACGTTACATTTGTCCAATCCATTTGAGACAAGATTTCCTTATGTTCACTTTTTTCTTCCTAAGCACGTTCCTATTCTCAAGCACTTAATTTGCACGAGAGTGAAAAAACTTATTTACTTGAACCGAACTTCTTCAACCGTATAAAAACCCGTCGAGTGCTCTGGTGCAGATTTCTGCTTAAAATGCTTGAGAAACGTAAAGGGAAATGAAGGCCACACAAAAAATGTATTGCAGCAAGAACCTGAAATGGTTGAAAAAGTGAGGTGGAAGAGTAGAAAATCTGGTTAAATCCTCTTGTATTTTAGGGTCACCATGATAGCACCAGCTTTTACAGCTGGCAAAGAAAATCCTTGTCTGCTAAGACGAAATAAATGAAGCTTGTTTGTCTTCGCAACGACACTTAAAACTGGTTAAAAATCCTACGTAACCCGGAAAATTGTCATTGGGAAAGAGTACGAGCAAATTTCATGCATATGTATGTATATTAAATCTTGCTAGCTTACTCCAATCCAGAGGCCACATGCATCATTGAGATTACCCAAGGTAAAGGTGTTAACACTGTACAAAATAACCCATCTTCAAAACGAGTGTCAACACGTGTACCCTGGGTAATCGCAGCGATGCATTCAGGCCCAGAAAACCTCAGGTAATTTGGCTGTGCTAATTTCACTGAGTATGCAACGTCTTCTGCCGCATTGGCTCAATCTCTATTTTTTTATGACTCCTTAAACGATTTTTCCCAATTCAAGATTTTAGTTATAACTTACCAATTTTTGTTTCTGTCGATCGCTCTTCCCATCTACAGATGAGGCTCAAGGTAACCGACCGATGAAAATGGTTTTCCAGAATTGACATTCTAGCATTGTATTAGTAGCCCTCTCCGGTTCGAATGGGGTCGGGCCTCCTGGTCCGAAAGCGATGCGTTGAATTTTGAAGTAGCACTTCATGTGCCAGACATAGCCCACTATTTTTTGCTGCGCTTTGTGATGAAATCATCAAATCGTTCACAGAACTTGAATGATGGACCAGTGAATTTCGGGATACGGCTACATGCGAACTTATGCAAACATCTAGAAGGTGAGGATAATTTTATCGATAGCCATGGCAGCTGTGCAGCTAAGAGAATCCAGAGCAGCACTAAGCTAAATTTCGATTTGCTCGCTCCTTCTTGAGCGTTGCGGACCAGCTGGGGTGTTTGCTCCAAGGAATGAGATTGAATGCGAAAAAAGAAACAAGTGGATCCCAAAAGTGTCTCCACCGCTAGTAGGTTTTATTTGCACCGTATTTATAAAACTGTTGCCTTAGCCAAAGGGAGAAGAATCCATGGAGGTACATGTTCTCCCCTTATTAATAAGTCCATGAGAATCCAGGAAAGTATCTCGTTCTTAATTTCTGTTCTGTTGACGATGTGTAAAGAAGTCCAAGTGAGGCTATTTCTAGAGTGTGGACTTTTCTATTGTATGTACAAAGCGAAGTATAGGATGCAATCACAGCAGTCCTTCTGGCCAAAAATCCTGATAAGAATAAAGGGACGAAAAAGATGATGCATACGTGTGTACTGTGCAACTGAGAAAAATTTACAATATTCTTACGTCAAGAGCTAAAAAGTACAGGACATACCTCGGAGAATGTTTCTCGTGCAGGTCCAAACAACTATTCCTCATGCGACTTTTATATGTTCAGCTGGTGTTTTGTGTTCGTCATGAAGAAGGTACATAGATTCTACGCTTGGGACTGAAATGAAACCGATTAAATTCCCTACTTTGATCAGCCATTCAAGGAACAATCCTAACATTCAGATATTCATGAACGAAAAAGCTCGAAAGCTCTTCTTTTATTTCGTACAACACTGTATTTGTCTCCAATATTGAAACGTTCAGAATTTTCATTCATTCGAAATAGGATATGATTGCTTTCGAGTATCGAATATTTTGAACAAGTGGAAAATTCGAATGTTCCAACATCAGAGACCGCTGTAGTGCTGTGTGAGAGAGGAGACGAGCTCTATGGCTTTCTCATTCTCATATATCTGGGTATTTAAATTGCTTCGTAAATTTTCAATTAAACTAATAAGATTATTCGGTTTTTATTTGGTCCCAAGTAGTTAAGTAACAAATGGAGATGTTCATTTTCATTTTTTTTAAAATTTTTGTTCTCATCCGATTGTATTTGTTTTTTTTCTTCTGATGCCTTCTTTAATGTCCGCCTTCAGTAACGTAGTAAATCATTATTGTTCCGGTTCATGTCCTAATCTGATAGCACTTCCAGAACTCTTCGAGTTCATCACTACCATCTTTGCAATAAACTATCGGTTCAACATATGAGTCCAAGAAAGGCATAGCCTGCCTCATGTTTACAACGCGTTGTCATGCTTGTTTCGTTAATCTGCAGAATAGAGTTTAGCTAGTTAGCTACGTATTAGGGTGAGGAAACATCCAGAGAACACTCAAGTGTTGCAGAGAGTATTCGCCAGAGTTTCAAAGCACTGAAGGGAGGAGAGGGGATGCTGATATCCAGGATTCTGGCACAATGACTTCAAATGTCCATTTTATTGGCGGTAAATATGCAATTTCACCGATCATGCGTATTACTGCTCCCAGTGAACCAGTTTTAAAATGGCTTTCTGAAAATGAAGCCTGTTTGCTCATGAATGAATGAATTGTGAAAGTTCGTTTTCAGTAGCACTTGAGAGGTTTCACAAAACATACTTCTGAGATGCACACTCATCACGAAATGTACTTCTGAACGATGTAACACAATCAAAGTAAAGTATAAAAAGATACAAACCTCATCAAGCCATCCATTAGAGGAGAAAAATTTCTTGCAGGAAAAAGCAGAGTAGGCAGGCTCAGAAATATGCCAAAAAATAACGAAACTCGTAATGCACTGTGACAGTCTAGTGAATCTATCGAATGTAATTAGCGCTATGTACAGTTCTGACGGAAGCAAAACCGTAAACAGTTTGAGTGATTAATGGAAAAATAATTTTGAAAAAAGATGGAAAGTGGATTTCACCTAATATCCAATCTTCACACAGCGGAATTACGGCCCAATGCAGTACTAAATTATAAAAACTTGCAACTGGTAACTTGATCTCCGTGCGTATTGTACAGCCTTTGAACTTGTAACGGGACTCGTCAGCATTCCTGGAAAGGTTGTGATTTACCCTCCTTTCTGAAGTGGATGAGTTGTCCAGGAAAAAGGGTATATTAGGTTGGTGCAGAAGAAATGGAGCGTTTTGTGTTGACCATATCTTTTCCTCACAACTTTAATGAACTATTGTCTTTATAGACGGTACAATCTCTTTGATAAGCTGGAACCTTTGCCTAGTGTACAAGCAGATCCCTGATGCAGCGCGTCCAGAACTCAGAAATCTGAGTAGAGAAAAACAGAGAGATTTTCGTTTTCAGATCGTCATGTTTGGCAATATTTTTCCTGCGAGATACTTATATAATTTATATTTATAATTTATATTTATAATTCTTATATATAATTTTCACGCAGAACAATTTAAAAGGACAGTTCAAGAAACTAAGATCTATCTTGTGCCAGACCTCATCTGGGACCCCCTCATCTCGTCTGGAGAATAGGATTTTTGAATTAGCACTAAATAGGGAAGAACTCACTGAAAACATTTGCACTGTTAGTTCCCGCTTTGTGAATAAATCGCTTAGTCAAGTCCAAGTGTCCCTATTATTTTGAAACACTGGTTTTTCTATCTTCCTCTAGAAAATCCTTGTATATCGATGATGCTAATGAAGAGTAGGCCTCTGGAGGTTATTCCACAACCTGAATCTGACGGAGGAAAAATCAGATCGATTGGTTCACGATGAAGCTCGCTACAGCAAAAATTCGGGTGTCCCTATAATAGGAAACGCACTGTAGAGGACATGGGAGTTGGGAAAAGAGGTGGAAATACTGCAGTTTTCCTGAAGCATACGCTTGCGACGCTGATTTCGAATCCGTTCTCAGAATCTACCAAAATGCTCACTTTGATGAGTTGTGCCCATTTTTTGGTGTTGTAGACATGGCTGTTGTGAAAATATTTTCTCCAGTTTTTGATTCCATTTTGACGAACTCTGGTCCTTTGACCAGTGCATCTTATACTGCGGCCGATTTCGTATCTGCTAGTGCTTCTCTGAAGAAATAGAGGGTTGGTTTTGCGCTAAGGAGCCTCTTTGTGCACTGACCTCAGGGCTTGTACGTAAGCAGCAAAAATGGCCACAGCTCATCACTGAGAACAGTTTGGTCGACTTTGAAGACGGATTCGAAATCGGCGTCACAAGCTGCATAAGGCAATATACACCTCGTTATGCATGACCACCCTGACCAAGTATCCTTCTTTTGTTAGAAAGGATCATCCACCTAAAATCCTAAAAATAACGAGGGAAATGCTTTGAGAAGTACAAGTCCATATCTCTCCAACAGCGAACCCATTGCACCAGAGCTCACATATGGAGCAAGTACGTACAGACATTCCGACTTAGTACAAGGCTGATTTGTGCCATATTACTTGTGAAATTACAGAAAAATCCTCGAAAATCGGAAAACCGAGGACGAGATTTCCGAGAACTTTCAGTTCTTTCGTGACTAGTAACCCCTGCCGGCATCTCTCAAACACAGGCCATGAAAGAGCTTACTTTACTCTATAATAATGTAACCATCTCTGGCTATCATCCCATTCTTTCTTCTGCACCAACCTAATAGTAGGTCCAAACGACTCGTGTCAGTTATCGATGACAACGGTAAAAAATGTAAGATCCATCACATCACATATGACTCAAGAAATTCGGCCAGTCTGGATGAGTGGGCACCAAGAAATCACCAGCGAATGTTCATAAATCCCGCCACTGGATAGTGTTATGGTAGCTGGACGTTTTATCCGACAGGATAAGCACGGGATTCGCATAGTGATCAGTCGAATGGATCGAATTTCGAATCTGACTACTGAGATGGAATAATGGAAAAAGTTACGGAGCTGACATATTTGGTGGGTTCTATGCTCATAAGATCCAGTCCAGTGTTTATTAGCAACTCATAAAATTACTATGGGCATTTTGGTCCACTGCTCGAGAATGTCACTCAAAAACACTGAAGCTCTTCACATCTTACATTTCCATTAAAGTGGAATCGAACATTTCTATCAGAATTGTTCGACAAATGCATAGAAATTGAAGTTTTAAAAACTTTGAAGGTTTTGCCGTTCATAATCATTTATACGAGCATCTAGAAATAAAATGCTGACCGTAGTGGGAACAACATGCATAGATAATACACTTACTCCAATCTGTTCTTCATAAAGTAGCTGTGGCCCTTTGAGTTCGTTTATTTGTCACTTACTTACTAGTTTTAGAAATCGTAGTAGATTGAAATCAATGTTGAACTGTATGTTTGACATTTATTTAGTTTACTTTCCTTTAGGCTGTCTGGTTAATACTTACCAATTATTTTGTCCACTTTCCT
Organism: Ancylostoma caninum; assembly: GCA_037903475.1. Classification (NCBI taxonomy): domain Eukaryota; kingdom Metazoa; phylum Nematoda; class Chromadorea; order Rhabditida; family Ancylostomatidae; genus Ancylostoma; species Ancylostoma caninum. The sequence goes on along the minus strand of JBAJFG010000492.1, from coordinate 3,302,893 downwards.
AGCCATCTTGTACAGCTACATAGAAGAGTTGCAATAGAGGACCACAAAATGAGTCGTGTCAAACAATGTAGCCTTTTACGGAGACAGAACTGAGGAGCTGCACTGCCCTTGGTTGTATTGGGAGAGGAAGAAGCGGGCCACATGAATCGCCTGTTGTGAATAAAGTTGTTTGCGAATAACTGTAGTATTTGTGCCCATGAAAAACCACGCAAACTTATTGCCCAACTCAATATTTCGGATAAACCACCACATTAACCATCGTTTCAATGCCAGTCAATGCCAATCAGGGATGTTCTGGACCTAGAATAGACCTATCTTTTGTCCATGCAAATTGGGTATTTCAGACCACGCTTTTTTTCAAGAAAAAGTTTGCCATCTCCATGCTTCAGTGACAAAAATTTCCTAATCTTTTCCTATGTCCTCCTTTTTTAGGAGGTATGATTAGTTCCTACTTTCATGATTCGTTAGGCATTATTTTTTCTTTCTAACAGTAGGCATGGTTTTTCCTTTTTTCCAGCAGGAATTATGATGACTTTCCTATTCATCCTATTCATAAAGTGGCACTTCTTCTCAAGAGCCTCACGGTATGATCGGTTTACGGATGAAATTTTTGTAAATGACACCTTCCGCTATTCCCTCTGTGACAACTAGAGAGGCAAAACTTCAACGCCACAGAACCTGCTTAGCATTGTCCATGGCTTTTTGATATTTACTCATTCTAGGTATTAATTAGTAAGTATCCTGTACCAAATGCAGTACCAAAAAACGAGGAAAATCGCAGGAATACTGGAAGGCATACGTCGCGGTGTCAAAGGGACTCTGGTAGATAACCGAAAGAGGACTGCAAAGCCTCAGTAATCTAGTAAAGTAAAAAGTAAAGTAAAAACCTTTTGAACTAGAGTTAAGACTTTATGGAAAGTCTTTTTTAACCAAGTTCACGATACCAAAATAGAAAAAAAAGACGCTGATGATTCCAGGTTGAGTGGTTTTCCATGGTACTCTACTTCTCATAGCTCTTGACACCTCGAAAAAAAACGACTATGTTGATGTCATTAACTGATTAATATGTGTTAAAGCAAGTCATTCTACACAGCAAATGGTTTGCTGGATTTCCCCCTGAAGATATTCTTTTAACTTCCGCGGTTTTTTTTTTGTAATTTTCCTTTATTATGTCTCGACAGTTTTTCCCCTACTCCAAGCAGCAACTTAAAAATCCCTTTTTCTTTTTATTTCTTCTTATTCTACGTGAAAGTTTACTATTCCGTTCTTTCTTATTGTGTAGGTTATATGGTTTGCTCGGCACAACTTTCTTTGATTAATTGGGCAACCTTAGTGCATGAAAAGAGAAGAAAAAACTTGAGAGAAAACTAAATGAAACTAGAAAAAAGGAGAAGTACACACCTGCAGGTACACACATATATATACTCCTCCTTATTATGATCCTTTTTTTTTGCTATAATTCGTTGCGAAAGTTTATTTTTCCGACTCACATGAAGAAATGGATGGATGCCCTATGGTCAGTTAGACTGACATGAACGATTAACTACTGGTTGTATGTAGATTCGGTTCATTTCTGAATGGCTATTAATGCTGAAGCGATTTCCGGATGTAAACATGTTGGTCGTCGAGACAGACCCGACGACTGGCCACGGTCGAGGTAGGTGTAACATAGGGGCGGTCGCGAGACGTTTGTACGTAAAAGGTGGCGTTTCCTCTTCACATTCGGCCATTTACCCAGCCATGGCACCGACCACCTCATCGCTGCTTGCCATCGTCGCCGCACTTTGCCTCGTTGCAGGTAAAGTAGGAGAGGAGCTTCTGAACAAGCTCATCTGACGCCCATAAATAGGCCAGGGCTGGCAGTTGCCCTACTAGTTTAATTCTGTGCATTTCTGCTCTTCCAGAGAAATTTGCTACCATGTAGAATAGCGTAGATGTAGCCTTCCTTTATCCAGCATTTTATTCAGCTGAGTTCTCCGGATGTCGAGTCCGCAAAGGGATAATGAAAGATGCATTTAAGACAAGAGAAAGAATCTGACGAAATCCATCCAACCTCTCTCCGGGCCACCCCTAAACTCCTACTTTTCAGGCACAGCTGCTGCTCCGTGTATCTTCCGCGACGGACCACACCAAGTGATTTACGGTATCCGAAATGGCATGGTGCATTTTCGCATAATAATTCGCGGAGTGCCGCATATGGCATCGGGCTGGACAGGCATCGGATTTGGTAATGGCATGGTGAGGTGGCATTTTTCTCCTCTTTACCTTGAAACGTGATTTTTTTCCTGAAGTGTTGTGGAACTGGTTGGAAATGTGGTAGAACCGGTGAGTAAATGAACGAATACGTAGTATCCTTCGCTGAGAAAAAAATTGAAGGGAAAACAGTGGATTTTCTACATACCTGAAGGAAAAGTACACACCTACGAAACAGTTGGGAATTCCAGACCCCATCATTCCTGCACTCCTTCTTTTGCCCATGTTTAACCAAACAGGATTCAATTCAGAGTTTTTATTCCATTCAAGGTAAAACACCATATTTTCCCGTGAAGGAAATCCTGGCTTCTCTGTACAGGCTGCAGAAGAAGTGCAGTACCAAAAACAAGTAGCCTTCCCCTACTACAGTGACCATCTGGTGCAAAAATAAAACAAAACGTCACCAAACCGGTTTGCGACGACCTTAGGAATAATGGGAAAAATGCACTTATCGACGTCAATGCGCGAAAAACCAGCAACAATGCCTGCAAGTGAATTGATGTGTAGCAGAACCAGCGCTACAAAAATGTCTTACGCTAGCAGAACTTCTATTGCAACCGCCCAGCAATTAATAATCGTGCACATCAAAGAAAGAGGGTGTGTACGAACGAAAAATCGAAAACTTGCACGAATCAGTGTCGTTGTTGTCTTAGCGTTGATAAATGAACTGGCTTTGTTGTCTGTGCTATGACAACAAGGGGAGTATGCTGAGTTTGACACTGGGCTCATTGCGCCTGAGGTCTTCGTTTGTCTCAGAAGGAACCTCTATAGCCTTCATCCATTTTCACAGATTAACTACGCCTCTTCCTGTCTTCCAAGGTACTTCAAATGTAAGAAAGTTACCTGATCCTATTTGGGTAGATAGATACCAAGCGCAGCTAGTGAATTATAGCATTTATAGACCTACCTATTCAAAACAAATCATTTTGACGCAGCAATAGAAGCGATGACTGTATTGGAAAAGATGGGTATTGATGGGTATTGACTGCCATGGTACAATGCTCCACATCGCTTTTCCATCGGTCTGCTTCATTTTTGGTCGCTTCTTATCGCTTCTCATCATCACAATGGCCAGCGATGTCTAGGTATACCTTTTTGGGATTAAATTACTCCACACAATGTCTCTTTACAACTTCACCGCAACTACCTTGAAAATTACTTGATAGAGTGGTTGTTTACCATACACTGTTAATATAGGATTCTATGTTGTCGATTCCAAGAATATCGTGTATTGGAAGAAAAGAAGTTGTTGGGGCAAACATTTACTTCTCTGTTACTTTAGTACTTTACTTTGGCACACGTCCATCGTAATAAAGAGTACGACGTCGCATCAATTAAACCACTGATTCTGTACTTACATATAGTTTGTTCACTTAAACAGTGCACTCCACGAACAGGTCAGCCCCGCTTGGTGATAGGCTTGTCAGCTAATCACATCAATGTAGGCAAATCACCTCGCTCCATTGAGAACTTAACCGTAGAACTGACCGGTGTGTGCACTGCACCTTGTGAATCAAGAAACTATACATCCAAAACATGGAAAAACTACATTCTTTGATATCAACCACTATACCCATGTACATACCCACATAATTCCAACTTTAATCACCCAGAAATAGCATCTACAACTATCTTAGTTCTACTATCAATCATCCAGAACAATAAGTACACTAACTACTATATTTCCGCAACAATCAGCCCTTATACAGTTGCAAGAATGACCCACTTCAGTATGTTCTCTAGGAGAAGTTTGGAGCCAATGAAAAAAAAACATTTCTGTAAGCTCCCTTCAACTTTCCAACAACCTCCCTACAAACCCTTCCGCTGAACATTTCAGGAGCTATAGTGGGTAGCTCCAATAGGTGGACCCGTTTCAACAGGAAAGAGGCAAAAAGTCTTACACATCGAGAATTGCAAATAGGAATGATCTTATGGAACGGTTCTCAATTCTAGTTTCAACTCACCTATTTCAACTTGCTTTTTTAGCTTTTTGACAACGAAAGTAACGCCAACGACTTTGATTCGACAAATTTTGGTAGCGAGGAAGAGAGAAAGCTTGTTCTCCTTCTTTTCGTTCCCAGCACAACCAGGGAAGGATACTAGAGGGGTCCGACAACTCGTAACGAAATGTATACTGTCGAGTGCAGTTTTCGATGCAGATATCAGTTTCGTTTTCCATATCTGCTGAGGAGTTCTCTCTGAAGAGTTACGTGGCATTATTCCAGCTAGCGCAAGGCAGCCAAAATTTGGTTTTATGGATACGTTCTGTCAAAAAATTGCGGAAACTCATCTGGATCTATGAAAACTTTATAAGCACTAATTAATTTTTATTAGCCGATATGTTTGAAATACGTATTGCGCATATTTTCAGCAGAATATAACTCGAAAGTCAGATTTGACCAGTTTAGACAAGCCAAGTTGATGCCTTTTAACTCTTCACAGAGAACTCCGCAGCAGATAACATAAACGAATTTGACATCAGCATCGAAAACTGAATTCAACAATATACATTTTATTACGAGTTGTCGCCCTCCCCCTAGTATACTTCCCTGATAAGCATTTTCTCTGCATCTTGCAGTGTTAGTTCGTGTTGAATATAAATTTCATATGCAAAATCTTAGCGTAACTTCATGCTCTTCGTTCCCTTTCTAGGATCTCTCTAAAATAAACGAGCGAAAATCGCCGCTAGATAGCTGTGCACAAATCAGAAGACTAGGAGATATTTTTGAAAAACATCCAGGAACTAAACTAAGGATGAAAATTGTTTTTTCTTCCAAGATCAAATCCTTAGAACGATAAGGATTCGCTGGATCTTTTCGTGGTTTATTCTTGCTCAGTCAACCCAGCAGTCATTAGAAGTATTTCATGGTCGAAACTTTAGTTTAAGGGAAACCTGTGGATAATGAATCACCTATGGTATGCCGTTTGCAAGTTTTTCTCTCGTCTGCCACATTTCTAGCTTTGCACATTGCCTGCTATCCCTCCTCCAGTGGTTTAAGTTATTAAATTATTAATATAGTTCTGAACAGTCCCCAAGCAAAAAAAACCATGGGAGCTGATACCCTGCAGCTCAACTAAAACAACGTTTTATAATGTTTCAGACGGAGGGCCTCGACACCATCATCGTTCGCCTTCACAATGGTCGAATCAGCGTTTCGGATGAGTACGTCCGAGGCTACACGTCGTCCTTCCCAGACAGAGTGAGTTCAATACTGAAATCGCCTGAATCACGTCGGCGAACTCGTCCAGTAGCCTTTGAACCGTGACGCTGGTTCATTGCAAACTGCTCCAGATGTGTCAAACAAACAGCAACGTATAAAGGACGAAGGACAGCCGATGATGCGCGGCATCATTGTGTTCCGCGAATGTGATTGATAGCTAGTTAACGACGTTTGGCATCGTTTACATAAGGAAAACATATGACCTATGCGATGGAACAGGCACGATCTTTAAAACGTTTACACACGCGTCGTTTCATTCGTTGTTGGCGCGTGGCTAGAACAAACCACGGGTTTAGAACAAGCCTTTCTTTTCTAAACGAAATTGTAGTTCGAGAACAGACCAGGATACACTCTCACGTTTCCTGGCCGAGCTCTTTTCAATAGTTATCCGGTTTTTGACGAGTAAACCAGTAAGATCGCTAGTAATTGTAACTAATAGCAGGGCTAGTTGAGGCTAATTCTCGGGAGCTGCTAACGACATTCAATGAACGCTAATAATGTGCTTTTGCTCGCAAAAAAAAGCTCCTGATCTCTATGAAATTTACTGTTCATACGACAAAATAAAGCATAAGAGTAGACATTCGAGTAGATTTCCTAATTTCAATAGGACGAATATTCGAATATTCGGAGAAGAGAAAGGGACTTAGCGGCGGAAGCAGAAGTTGGGAGGGCGTAGGAAAAAAGTGGGAGTGTGTTTGGGGACCCGTATGGAAAATAAAACTAACAAAAATATTCATTGTAGTAATACGTAACTAATGAAAATCATTTAAAAAGTAATACCAAAGTGGAACAATTGAAAATTAACTAACACAAAGTTTTTATCCATTATATAAAGGGATGCCCCCACCCCCCTCTGCGTCCGCCATTGGGATTCATACCTCGAGACGAGCGGCTGTAGGATTTCTTTCATTCCAAACAATCAAATTTTCTAGTTTTATTCAATTTCGAGTATGCACATACGAATATTTAGCGATAAGTTATATAAAAATTTCTCATTTAGATTAACAACGTCAAGGTGCATAGTAGCCGCCTGGAAGGTAATACGATGTCCGTGACGTTCTCAAGGCCGGTAAACTCTATGGAATACCCATATGACAACTCACTTCTCGGATGCCAGCCATGGAAGGTAAGAAAAGCAAAATTTCCTAGCAGAACCAACGTACAACTAGTACTGCTAATCCTGAGAGCTCGAGAAATCCCGAAATCTTTCATCAACTATAGGAAGTGCTAAGTAATAACGCTATACAACACAGTAAAAATGATAGTCTCACTGTGCTAGTCTGGATACCATTCATTTGTGCCTGGATTCGCTCCCACACCAACAATCCTACTTTCAGTTCCTCGTCGGTCTCCATCGTATGGGTCCTCGTGGTGACCTGCACCACCACATGATGACGCCCGTCCACAGAACTGTCTGTATTGATGAATGCCGGATTTAGATCACCAGATCGATCGATATTAGTCCAGCTAGACTATCTATGGGTGGTATTCACGAATTACTGCGACATATCACTGCCTCAAATGTTTCATAATTTTCGTGTGATGACGTCATCATGTTATATGTACATTTGATAATGATGCTTTATGAGGCGGTATACTGAGTCACAATAAAAATCTCCACATTCTGTCCAGGAAAAAATCCGTGAATGACATTTGGAAAAGCTTTAAAAGCTAGCTATTCTAACAAAAATAGACTAGTTCGACCCGAACAGTGTAGCTGAGAAAGTTCGTTATAGAAATTGACATTACAATAAGGATAAATAAGTATTTACGTTACTGTTGAAGTGCTTACTAGTAAGCAGTAAAGAAAAAGCCCCTTCTACTGAGGCAAAAGTGAATAGCGAAACGGATACTAGCAAGAATGGAAGGCCAATAAAAAGTAAAATTATAAGTATTAATTAGTAGTAAGTAGATGAAAGATCTCTGTTGAATTCTCAAGAACTATGCATGAAACAAGCTAACGCTGAGCCGACTACTCCAGTAACTTACCTACAGCTATAAATCCCAACTAAACAAATGATGTTTGATCAACATGTCCGTAACGCCTTTTTTCAAGGGTTCTTCACCGTTCGGCTTCAACTCACCAGCCATAACAGTGGACATCATCTTCTTCTTTGTGCTGGTCATCATCTGAAGTAGAGAAATTTGGCGTGTGGCCGATGGCGATGACGTCATCAGTGGAAAAAAATTAATGGACTAACCCCGCCAGTTGCTTTTTTCTTCTTTTTCTCGATCCCTTCAATTTCGAAATCGACGTTGAGATTGAAGGAAAACTGGCTGAGCAGTCGCAAATCACATTTTATCTGGAAAATTTTCTTGTTCGCTCATCCGACTTCTGTGCGTATTTGGGGAAATTTGTCCAGTCAATAAGTCAGACTATTTAGCCAAACCATGAACCTATCCACATTTATGTTTCAAACATTTGTTTTAGTAAATAAGAAGATAGAAAGAAACAAAAAAAGTACATGGAAAGATTGGAAACTCATTTCTTCTCTGACAACATTACACATTCTTCCAGAAAATTGCTTTTAGTTCGAGTTCACATCCACTTAGTTATGACGTCACTCTCAAAGTCACGCCCACCTGTCGCCATGCCGGTGTACGTATGAAAGCCCAAGGATGATAGTATTTGCTACGTATCGCTTCCTGATGTTCGGATGAGCAGAACAGATCAAACCAAAGGTGAAGGCACTGTTCGTTAACGCCGAGAACTAGTAATGACCTAAAAAACTGCAGTGATCTGAAGATGGGCAGTGTTGAATCCAGAAATTGCACCAGCCTCAATTTCACGTCTGGATGAGCATTTGCAGCGTTATGTGAGTCGTTGATCAGTTGTACAGATCGAAATAATAGCTCTTCTGGAGTAAGAATCTGCAATGAGGAAGGCATCTGTCAACACGTCATTATCACTGTGACTGCAAGGTCATTGAGAATTACAAGTAACTGGTCAACATCAACAGGTTTTTCTCGAACAGAGATCACTCCGCACGTACTTTGCCGTCCTGATCCAGTTTGAACGTATTGCACAGCGTCAATCGGGAGTACACCGAGTTGAAGTGCTTCTCCACCGAGTAATAGGCGATGTCCTCTGCAAACGAGAGAACCAGTAGCTAGCAAACAAAGCGAAAAAAGCCAAGTACAGGCAATTCGTTCAAGCACAAGAGGTGAGAAAGTGACCTTCACTAGGAAAACTGCAAGGATGCAAGTTGTGGAAGTACGAAGAGAATGAACAAGGAACTAACCGATGAATGACCATGGATGATAGGCTGTAGAGGGGTACAAAACACTTTCCATAATCCCATGGTCCATCACTTGTCGAAAACTGTTGGCCAGACGACCTGTAATGAACGCTTCTTGCTGGATAGCTTGAAAAAAAAAGAGGTAGCATTTCTCTTGCTATGAAGGTAGAAAAGATTGGTTTCCTCTTTAAAGTTGAATGAGAGCTACGAAAAGCGTAAACGCATTCGTCAATTACCCAGATTCGAAATGCTCATTCACCTTCTTGTAATACTAGTTCACTAGGTAGTGTTAAATTTTCGATATTTTCTGGATTCAATGGGAGTTGCATATTCTGAGAAAGTGGCGAGCTATTTCCTTAACTTATACTTCCTTCCTAAACTCAAGGCTTTCCTACTCTTACTGATAACTACGGGGAAAAGTCTTATGCGTTAAATTTTCGTTGAAGGATATAATACGAAAATTAGCTAGGCTGTCGTTTTGCCTTATAGTTTATGATTTCTTAGTTATTTACAACTCATCTGAAGTTCATTATGAAGCAAACCCAGCTATTTAAGAGCAAGTGGTATGATCAACTAAATTTCCCCAACTCCGCGAGTAGAAAACATTTTCAGGATACTATCATTCTCAATGTTACATCACTATCTCAAAGTGCGTCGGAAATACCGCAGAAGCTAAAGAAGAAACTCGAAATTTAGGTGGTGTTCTTCAATCATTTTTTTTTTTACTTTCCATGTCGAAGTAAAAGCAAGCAACAATATCAAGCAATCCGGACATCCACGGCGGAACAGAACTAATAAAATGCAAGCTAATAAATCTTACACATAGTGCACCGGCTAAAGACATGTAGCATTATAGGACATTTTGCTCGTGTCCTTTCTTCATAACTGTGTTCAAAGCGCTTTTCCATGTTTTCACCAGGCGTTCGGCTTGTTAGATGATGAAATTGAGTCGGCAAAATCATAAATTTAACGCCTTTCTAGATTAATGTAGGCAGCACAATTTTTCCAAGATCTTTTCGAGGTCTAGAAAAGAAGGATTTGTACAGAAAAGAAGAAGACGAAGTGAATAGTTTGAGGAATACCTTGCCACACTCAAAAAGTGGAGAAAAAAAAAAGAATTCGAACCAGAAATTCAAAAACATTGTGGAGGGATGTTCAACAGGCTCCATATTTTTGACCAGTAATCTATGTCTACCGATGTACATCGATGAGAGGGCTGGATTTTTGAGGACTTTTGAGGCTCTAGATTAATGTAGGCAGCACAATTTTTTCTAGAAATGAGACAGTACATTTCAGATCGTTCTCTCCCTTCTGCTAGTAATCTTCTGAGTTCATTCTTTTTTTGTGTTTTTTTTTTACCTGGACGATTTGTTTGTTTGGTTAATTTGTTTTGATTAAGTTCGGCACGTCATAGTAGTTGACGTATGATAAATAAATAAATAAATAAGTAAATAAATGTTCCTTTCATCTATATAATATTTTGGAGAAATTTTCTCAATTCATGTTCATCCTGGCCCCAGTTTCCGATCGCTGTTTCATTCGGTCTTAACTTCTTAAGAGGAAAATCAATACTGAAAGTAAAATGTGTGTAATTGCTCTAAGCCAACAATGGAACAACATTTCTGCCGAAGACAGGTCATAAAATAGAACGATTGCAATTGGCGATTTCTCACCATCGATGAAAAACTCGGGAAAAGGCTGTATGCTGTCCTAGCGTTCGCATAAGCAATTGAACAAGGAACATATTGGGAACATACGGATCCTGTTTGCAGTGGGAAATTTCATAAATTTGCGAACTAAGAACATGAAGGGAAGTGAGATTGAATTTCTCATTACCTCGTATATACTCGGTTATTTCCGGCGAAACAGCTTCATCTCCGTAAACAGTGTAGTTTTTTCCTCGCTCATCCACGACCTGTAAAACGAAGATTTCTTGCCTTCTGCAGGTTATTCCTGGGTCAGAAAGTGCTCATCTGAAAAAAAATCAAATAATAAATTATCATTTTGTATAAAAAACGTCTCATCAGAGAATATGTTCAAGGTTACTTCTGTAAATGTCCGTCTGCCGCTTTTCAGATTTCCCTAGATTAGTCTGTTTCTGTTCACAAATTTGTTTATAAATTTACGAGTTAATAAAGTTGTCGAAAAGGAGTTTCAAAAACTGGCAGAAACAGCAGATGATACTGTTCAAAAGACAAAAGAATCTGATAAAACTACTATTCTTAAAATTTCACTTTTGGAAGCGATTTCAACGTCTCATCTCTAGCTCTGTCAGACAATGCATGTTGCACCTTTTACGAAATTCTAACACTGTTTGGCTTATTGTTTTCACTTTTCCATTTCCTTTTACTTATGCGCACACCTTCGAGTGTACAATAAGTAAATAAATAAATGGATAGATGAAAAAAATACCCACAAATCCAAAAGAGTGATTGTAACCGTTAGATGAAAACCGCTCTACTACGAAACAACCAGAGCAAATTCAGTAGCAATGCATACCTCGACAAATTTCGCCGGAAACCATCCGCGAAGACCGTTCACCTCGCCAACCCAGCAGTGCTCGTCTTTTTCGCAGATTATCGTTATAATGTCATTTTTTCTAGAAAATTCTACTGCTGTGAACGAGCAATTAGACAAAAGTACGAAAACGAATTGTGTGGCGCACTGGAAAATGAGGATAACCTGAAACCGAGTTCGTCCTCATCCTGTCTTGCGAAATCCAGCAAAGCCCTAGCTCGTTTGTGGCCCTCACGACGGCCAGCTAAGAAATTGTCGATGTCGTGGGCATGTGATTCTGGGCTGTAGTCGGCCTATGGAAAAACAACAATTAGTGATGTTGAAACTCAAGAGAAGCACAGTTAGGATGGACTGAAATGTAAGTAGCGTAAGTCCTACATTCGCAGAGCTAGGGACCAATCCTGAGCGAGCGCTTGCGATTAGGTTACTACTGTTTTTTCTCTTTCAGCAGAGGACAGGTCATAATGAGGTACACAACTCGCAATTCACAGCCAGTTTTCCAATAATCACCTTTCCCAATTTCGGTAAAAAGGTCGATAAAGATAATATCTACGTGGATCTGATGCAGGAAACAGCATTCCTCATTGCATGTTCTCCCCTCACACGCAACTGGTAAAGTACTGTATAAACTTGCATTGGAATTACGTCACCACTGAGGAACTCATTTGAGCCCTGACTATGTGACTACGTAGATAGGATTTCCATGGTCACCTTTCTGGATGAAAACAGCTGATGAGGACAACGACGTGAGCAAAATTCCTTGAATCCAAGAGCACTTGGAAGACCTACCTTCGTTGAGATGTTCATCTCCATTTTCTCATCACAGCTAATGAAATATCGACAGATTTGCAGCACTGAGTCCTTTAGGTCCACGAGGATTTCTGTTTGCCGGACATTCTTCAGTTTCGGGTCATTGTCTCCCTGGAACAGAAAAAAATGCATCTGTCCTTCAAAACGAGAACTTCTGGAAGGTTCCTAATTCAATTAATAAACGGCAGGAACCGATGAGTGGATAGTTACGCTTCGTTCTATTCGATCAGACTGCTCTAAAATGGTTGAGGTGAAGAAACAAAAGCAAAAACTTTTCACGGAAAATGAAGAGCTTTTATAAAATCAAAACAGTTTTTTTTTTCGAAAATCGAGGAGAGAAAAAAATCACATAGAACAAATCCAGGATTCCTAAACTATTGCAAATATTCTTGATTGTTCAGAGCCCACAAAAATTCAATAAATATCTTAGCACTTAGCACGGAAAACGAAAAGAATACACGTATAGAAAAACTGAGAAGAAATGGAAAGAGATGGGATTTTTGGCACAAAGAAGATTGAAATGGGAAACGAACATACATCTTTGGAATGGAAAATCTGCTGGATAATGCTTTTGGACCTCGCAAGTTTTCTTCTTTGAACCTTCTGCTTGGGTAAATTCGTATCCGTTGTCGTATTCACGATCATACCTTGGTCAGCCATCAGAATCGCCTGCAAACGAATCAGTTATAGAATCGTCTGCTCTACTTTTACAAGTAATCTACAAGTAGCAAAGCTGGCTTGCCTGATGTTTCTTACGCAGTTCATTAATGAGGTGTTCAGTAATAGTGAACTCAAACGATGTCATGTACTCGACGAGTTTATCGACCTCGACTACCTGTTAAACAGAAAAACCAGTTATTACGAGATTAGCTCGGATGGAAATCGTATCTCTACTACTAACGGTTCGCAATTAAAAAGTAGTTCAACTACTGGTACCAACCGACTGCGGGAGCTGGCTGATGGCATTGAAAAGATCAGCCGACGACCTGGAACTCCTTCCTAATTCCACTATTTCATCTTCTTTCATTTTCATTATTGAAATGATAACCTAAACATTGCTTATTTCTCTGTCACAAGGATTGTGTCCTAAGAACCATACCCGGAATATGCTGACGCTTCCCGTATAGAATACGAAATCCCAAACTCTCAGGAGGGTCCTCGGTGGAAACACAGAGGCGAATAGTGTTAGCAACCAATTAACTGTCACTAAAGATACTTCCACATCCAGCTCGTCCAGAATCTTATTAAGATCAGGCACATGTGACTTCATTAAATGCCTTGTGGCTCGTTCGTCTGCCTAAATAAGGCTGCTTGCACCTTGAAAGTTAACCACGATACTATCATCACATTTGTCTACAAATTAGTAAATGTAAGTAAATCCTGTACCTGAACTCCTAGAAGTGTTTGGCTGTAATAATTTGGTGGCAAAATGTCTTCAATTAAAGCTGTCATCATCCAGAAGGTGGTTTCTTCGGAGCAGAACAAGAGAAGCATTGCCACGATAATACCTAAAGAGATGATTTTTTTATCGTCGTTCTAGTCAAATGGCGCCACATACTCCTACCGCAGAAATGTCTGAAAAAAAAAGAATTAAGGAATAAGAAGAAATAGATAGAGTTTTGAATCAATGAACAGTTCAAATTATAATATATAGGGTTTTTATAGATGTAAACGGAAGCTCCGATAATCTACCCTTAATAGGTATTAGGATGGAGCACTCCTTTGAAAATGTATTTTCAGTTGATTGAACCCTTTCAAAGACCAATAAGAGGTCAGTCTGCGATGGAGGCGGGGCTTACTGTCAATTACATAAGGAACATCGGGATTTTCCAGTAATTTTCAGATGTCTCTTGGCTTCATTCGAACGTGAACGGGAGTACGAATTTCACAAGTTACAGATGAAATACGGATAAAATTTTGACAAGAAGGTATGTAGGCGGTCCTGTATATTTGCGATTGGCTACTGTCTTCTTGACTTCACATATGATTTCTGGATTTTTCAAGTATTAAAAATATGTCGTACGTACGAGGTGTATCGCCCCGCTATTCCACAACACCACATTTTAATGGTTATACGATAGAATAGATAGAAAATCCTTGAAATGCTTCACGAAGACTCCAAGACAAGACAAACAACTCACCCATCCCCTCACAGTAGCCGAGGTCTGGATATATAAAAGCGACTGCCTTCAACACTCTTCGCAGTGCATCTACACCGGATCCGTTCTTCTTCCAGAAGCAGATATTATTCGGCAGAGTTCGCAATAGACTTCTTTCGATCTGCACTCCTAGAATAAGTCTTGGAATTCTGTTTTTCGAAGAAGGCGCAGAAAGCAGAATATCGTAAATTCGCGAGTTTATGTAGTACTTCCTTTTGAACTGGGGCCCAGATTACCCAGGGTAAACGTGCTAAGCTTAATCTATGTTAGCACGAGCGTCAACACGTTTACTCTGGGTAATCGCAATGATGCATCCAGGTCCTGGATTACAGCAAATTACCTATCGAAGGTTTATCCTGAGCGGATTGTCGTAGAACCTCGTCATACGAGTAACCAGCGGCAATGCGCTTCTTTGTAGCGCCAGCGAATCGAGGCCACAAATAAGGTCGCATTGAGTGAGGAATGCCTGAAATTTCCTGGATTCATGGAAACGCTACGCTAGGAACAAGAGGGAACAGAGCATATTGGCTACCTCTCAATGAAAGGAAAATTGCAAAAAAAATTGAAAAATTGTGAAAGTTACGAGTAGGTACGAAACCTCCTTCTTTAATCAGTTGCTCGACTTTGTCGCATCGCAACGAATCCACGTCGACTTTTGACCACACCAGTTCATCTTTGACGTTTGAATGTGCATGTTCAACAGCAGCAATAAATCGCATCCTGGAAATGCATGGTGAGCACGACTAACCGAAAAACATGCAGAGTATGGTGCAGGAAAAATGGATTTCACGGATAATAAATCTCAGAATCTATGTCTACATTTGTGAATTCGAAGAAATTCAAAGAAATTTAAAAGACTCATTTCCGACTTCATCTTCGGTGTTTCTTCTCGTGGATATGTCTACTATATATTGGAATATTCGACGATTTTTGAAATACTCGAATTTTTGAATAACTCGAAAAACATAAAATTTGAAATCTCCGAATTCTGAATAGTTCGAATATGGAGCTTTTCAAAATATTGGAACTTTTGAATAATTCGAATAGAAGGTTTTTCCGAATGTGCGAATAAACGAATTATTCGAATGTAGGACTTTCTTGGCTACCCGAATGAATGATTTATTCGAATAATCGACTTTTTGAAATCACTGAATGAATGAATAATTCGAATTGAATATTCGATCCAGTACCATCCCAACTCTGCAGATTTCAAAGTTTTCATTGCTGGCCACCATTATCAAACTTTATCACTCGCAACTACAAAGATCGGCCTCGGGACATATCAGGATCTCATCAGGCGATTTGCGGGACTTGTTGGGGATCACAACGAGCCTTTGAGGTATGACCTTGTTACTACATGCGTGTGGCTCTCTATAGTAGCCATCACACCATTATTATTTGAATATCAAGAGTTTCCAAGCCGAATTAACGAATACTCGAATTTGCCATTGTTTCAGGCAGTCGAATGAACGAATTATTCGAATAACTCCAATTATGAACAACTCGAATGAACGAATAGTTCGATTATGCTCGATTATTAAAATCAAATGAATAAATTGTTCGAATATTGGATTACTCGAAAATTCCATCGAATATATTCGACTCGGTCACATGTATAATGTCTACTGCCACAAAAAAATGAACTTGTTTGAGGAGTTAAAGACCGTTTTCAAGAGAATTTATTCATTATTCGGTTTTATTGTGCGGAAAAAGCCATTGACATAACCTGTACTAAATAGTAACCTGGCTCTAGGAATGGTCTTCAGAGACATGTTTCTCTCACATTATTAAACCCAATGATGCCTCAACCCACACCTCCCTCAGAGAACACGTGCCAGCATGTACGTGCTGCGCTCTCCGACGTAGATGCATTGGCTTTCATGAAATACAACATAAAATGACGGTGATCCTCTTGCATCCCTTAACACACACAGCCTTTTCTACGCAGCACAGCTCGGCAATAAGTGAGAGGAGATTTTCTGGGCAAAGTTTTCAAATATCCATATCAAATTCTGACGATGTTCCGGAGGCCATTACTTCTATGCTGCTAATAAAGGCAGCGGTATGCCATGTTCACTCCCTTTATGAGCCATTGAACTTTGGCGAAATATCCAGTTCTCTCATTAATCCGTTGATACGTCATGTCATAATGACCGTTACACGAAAGTGCTTCGAATCCTTACGTTGTAGCCTAAGTTGTGATAGGTACTTATTAGTGCGCCAGAGCATGAGCAACTCAACTGCAGGGACACTTTTCTGTATTCAAAAACACATTCCACGTGCTACGTTTCGAAGATGTATTGAAGTTTTTTTTTTTTTCTCGCCAAGTATCTGCATTTTTAAGCTGAAGCACAATACTATGCTCCAATAATTCAGTAATGACATACATAATTATTGTGGACTTGTCAATTATTAGATAGAAAAACCATTAGGGAGGACCAACTTCAATGTTTATCTATACACGCACATACATATGTGTGTGCCCTAGCACCTAAATATGAATGACAATGAATCTGTGATTGTGATATAGTTCAACAGAAAGTGAGCCCAAGAATAAATCATGCCAGAAACAGTTGCCAGATTTTTCACAAAGTACATAGTATGTCATGGCCATCCACAGATTGAACACCCATCCATAAACCAGTGCCAGAAATAATATGTTCTTTTCCTACTTGTTCCAAATATCAGTTTTCGTCTAGTTACAATAATGGTGAAAGACGAGGCTTGTTAGTGAAAGTTGTAAGAAGCCTCGAAATTAACATAAAAGTTGGGGCAGATAAAGATTTCTTCAAAAAGAAGTTACTTATTGGTTATGTTATGTAAAGGCAGAACATGTGCGACCAAACAATAGAAGGCGTATTGAGGAAGAATAAGGCATGAAAGCTGAATAGAAAAACAACAATAACGACAGATACTCACTTCTTAAAACGCCCTCATCAAGAAATTAGGATTTATATGTATTCTGTTTTTAGATTCTCCAAGAAGAGACGAACAGAAAGGGCGAGAAAAAAGCGTTCAGTTTCTTCCAGCATCTCCATCCTCAGAGGATTTGAAAACCGTGTTTCGCATGAGATTGAAAGATGCAAAATCCATGATTAAGACATGCCTGCTCATGCGAAACACGGTTTTTTTAATCAATGGTTCTATACCAACAATAGTGAATCCATGCAAAACCCACGCACATCCATGGATATGGATGGGTTTTGCATGGGATTTGCATAGGTTTTGCATTGGTATGCATGGGTTTTTCGTGCGTTCTGCATCGAATTTGCATCGGATTTTTGGAGACGCATGATTTTTGCATGGATATGTATGGGTTTTACATGGATTCGACCATTGCTGGTATATTGCATGTCTTAATCGTGGGATTTGCATCTTTCCATCTCATGCAAAACACGTTTTTTAAGTTTCCTAAGTAGCAATAGTCAATCTATGCAAAATCCATGCACATCCATGGATGTGCATGGGTTTTGAATGGGCTTTGTATGGGTTTTGCATGGGTACGAATGGATTTTTCGTACGTTCTGCATCGAAGTTGCATCGTATTTTTGGAGAAGCATGGGTTCTGCATGGGTATGCATGGGTTTTGCATGGACTTGACCATTATTGGTATAGAACTATTGACTAAAAGATTGCATGTCTTAATCATGGGATTTGCATCTTTCAATCCCATGCAAAACACGGTTTCAAGTCCTCTGAGTTATGCGTGCTCACCGCTCATATACGTGTCGTAGCAGGGTGCATCAGAAGACATTCTCTCGCTAAGAGATGAAAGGTGGCTGAAACGGGAATTTCTACGATATACAACCAGCGGGCGAGAATACCGCCGAGAATTAATTACAGATATTGATGGCCAATAGGGTTTCATCAGTCCCATCTTATTAATGCGAAGCAAAGGAGACACAGGAATAGGAAAGAGAGGAGAGAGGAACATGGATCGCTGTTTGCTCACCTATGTGCGCTATCCTCAATATCGTTAGCTTCTTCAGAGGAGCATGGCGACTCATCTTTTTTTCGAAAACCAAACTCATCGAAGCTGAAAACTAAAAATTACTAGTTCCAATCTACAAAAGAGTAATTCACCATAAAGTAATGCTCTACTATTCTTTCGGATCGTCTATAAACGCCGGAACGAGGTCAGCGTTGATAGCACTGAACGGCTTCTTATCAAGTGGAAATGTGGAGGCGTGAATTGGCTGATCGATCTGGAACAATATGGTGGTATCCGGAAGCTACAAAAAATATTCGGAAGAATGTACGAATTAAGGAACTTCACTTAGAAAACAGAAAGATTACTTATGTTATATTTTCCTCTTTATTTTGTTTTATATTTTCGTTATGACATTCCGTCTTATCTTCATTTTTTGAAGCTAGCTCTTTTGCCAATGGAGTATGTTGAAAGCATGAATAAATAAATAAAATGAAGGTGAAATGATGGAGAAGAGTCATTTGGCGACCAGAGAAGAGCGGTAGGACCGCAGTATCCCAGAGCATACTTGAATTATTATTGTGTGCATATCTAATGAGTGCAACTTCTCCAAAACATTGCTGTAATTTACCGAAAAGTTTTAAGAGGTCTATAACAAATAAAAACTTGGAAATTCCAGGAAATAGGACAATCTCGGGATTTGGAAATGAACAAAATCAAGGAAGATTCCGTGACTTCTGTGCCCGTGGAGGAATGGCCAATTTCATGCTTATGGGTAGTCGAGTATAGTCGAAAATTTGTAAAGATATTGACGGCTACCAGGTAATGGGTAATTTTTGGGGTGTTAGAGGATGGGTAAACCCATTGATACATGTCGGCCGTGATTCTACAGCAGAATAACTGTAGATAGATCAAAGGCACTGTATTCGATTGGAGGAAAATTTCAGGGTAGGAACGAAACGGACAATTTCTTTTAATTTATTTTTTATTTCTACTCTTTTATATTTAAGATGTTTTTACTTGTTATTCAACAAGAAACGTCTCACACACTTTCCATACGTTACTAAAAATTATCTCAATCAGTGGGCCAGCTGTGCCACAAATTTCTTCGCATTTCCTAGCTCTTAGGCTTCGGTTTAAGTTCACTTTACTTTCAGTTGGGTTTAGTTTATGTTCAGCAGCATGTATTGTCATTATTGGCTCAATCCAAAAATAAAGGAACATTTCTGCACGAAATACGTGCCAGGTTCCGCATACGTCGTTTTCCGCAAGCGCAGAAGGCATGATTTTGCATATAATGATTATGCATAATCAATTGGAAAATTAATATTCAACAAACTAATTCAGATAATTAGCCGTGAACGCTGTGGCGCGGAAGGATCATGAGATAAAGATACGGATGCAACAGACCATCCAAAGATTATAGATCAGAATTGTGGATAATTGAAACATCTAGCCATGAATACATGCTGGCAAAACAGTCTCACTATTTGCGTTGTTGTTCTGTATTCGTTCCGGTTCAATCCTCGCTTTAATCTCAATCTTATGGAGCAACCTATAGGTCTAAATTTAAGTGAAAAAAAAAACAAATAAATAAATAAACATTAATGAATTCGTAGATTTTGTCGTGCTGATGCTGGTCCTGGCTAACCAAAGCATAATGGTACAATGAATTAAGTTATTGCAAGGAAATGCGATTGCTCAAAAGCGAACCCTTGAAGACCCTCCCATTAGCCCAAAAAAGTATAATCCACTACAAAGAAACAAGTGCACTTGCAAGGAAATCCGCTAGTGCCAGGATCTTTGATCAAAGGTTTCAATTCTTGCAAAAATTATGGGAAAAGAGCTTGTCATGTAGTTCTACCAATCCAACACCAGCTGATCAAACAAGGTATACATATGTGGAAACAAGGAGCGATAATTGACAAGTACATGTTAACAGTAAGTTTTCTCGGGAACAGATCTATCTGAGGAATGACAGATAACAGCATGAAAAGCCTTGAATAAATACTCACCTCCTTGGTGGTCTCGCACACCTTACGCGCGTAAACAGGCGCGTCATCGTCATCGTCAACTACGTTTTCAGCATACTTGGCATTTTTCCCTATAAAAGTAGAAAGTAATTAGGAGCAGGTAAGACCAGCTCCTATTGTGATGAACTCACCGTGCTTGTATTTTGCCATATAACGGTCGACGTTCCTCTGAAATAATACAATAAATATACGGACGCATGTGCGAGGTACATGCTATTCATCGCGTTATAATAACAGCGGACAAAAGGAAAAAAACGACAGTGATATCCAGAACTGCAGCCGTGCCGAGCTGACGTCACCCACTAAAGGGAAATGCTCAGATAGCTGAAGCAATCATCTTCTGAACGCGACGCGAATACGCCCGCGGCCAGCATCAGCCCGGCCGGACGTCGATAAGCAAGCAGCCACCGTAGGCACTATTTAAGGATCGAGTTGCCACTGCGATGATGTCACAGGCTCTCCTGAGCTGTTCATTGAACATACGGATTCACAGCTCACCAAGTACAAGTACACCGACCTTAAAGGCAGTGTCACCTCGTCTTCTTGTCTAAGCTTTTACCAGATTCTGAATCTCCTCGAGACGCTGAATCCAACAGTATACCTAAAATGTTACAAAAAGGTATTTAAACCCTATTTTCAAACGTTTTTCGGGACGGGGTTTATAACAGTTTGTCAAGCCGAGTGGACGCGTAAAGCCATTGATCTCATCGAACGGACACGTCTATACGTGTTGGCCAACGCCAGACGTGGCGGGCAGCCAACACATTCACGGACCGCTCCGCCCAGATGGTCCATGAACTGCGGCTTCGGACCCTCCGAAAACGGGGTTTTCGTCATTTTTATGAGCTTTGACGTACATCTTCGGAATTAGCGTGACGAGGAGGTCTGGAGTATGTTGCTATTTTCAGCCCACGAAACGTGGTGACACACTGCCTTAAGTTAGTTAACCGTGAGAGGACGTCGTCCTGTGTGGTTGTGGTTAATCATTCTATACACGTCACCGACGTTAAGTTAGTTAACTGTATTCCCCTAAGTATTAGGTTAGTCTGAAAGTCTTGCTCCAACATTTGTTTTTCGATCCAAAATTTCTTGGTCTCAAATTGAAATTCACTGGCAATAAAATGTGGCAGAATATTCTACTGCTTATCGTATACATCTGTATGTATAAAAGTCAAAGTTTGTATGTGTGTATGCATGTATGTAATGAACAGAAATCGCAGAGGATGAACCGATTTGAACCAAATTTTGCACGTAGGTCTACATGGGCCGACGGAGGTTATGGGCTACTCTTCTCTGGGGATAATTGATTAGATTATCGATTACATTGACTTTATTGATTTTTCGCTAATTTTGCCAAGTGGCTGTCGAAGACATGTCCACTAGGGTTCCTTGATAGGCTGAACACGAATATAACAACCATTTTGCTCCGAAATATCGAATTTAATGAATTATTTGATTTCATCGGCTTTTTCTACTTTCGTTCGGAGACGGGTAAATACATGTCAACTGGGGCTTTCCGATACGCTTAACACGAATGTGAAGACTATCGACTTTTTAGTTTCGGTGCAGGTAGAAAAGGATTTCCGAAAGTATTTAACATGGTGATCACCAAAATGATGAGCACTTCGAATGAATGTCTTAGTACCACTAAGGATCCGCATCGCTGTGAAAAGCCGGGAGTGATCAAACTCGCGAGCGAAGCCGGGTATGCCGTCTAGTGTCATATAAAAATTAGCAGACCAGGTTCCATCCATAAACAAAAATGTTATGATTCTTTGCAAAAAAAGTGTAAAATTCGGTACACGACTTTCGAGCCAATACAATGCATGAAAAATGACAATTTCAGGACAAATGTTACTAGAACTGCGGTTCATCTACTGAATCTATACATATAAATGTTTGCTCTAACTTAAACTTCAGAGTAGACAATTGTCTCCATCATATTTGCTCAAAGTAACCACAGTAGTCCAACTTTCAATTAACTCAAAATTGGAGGTTCCCTCGAATAGTTGACTTTTCGATTTATTCGATTTTGAGCCAGTTGACATTTCAAGCAACACTATTTTTGACCCCTTTTTAAACAGTCGATGATTTGAAGCCTGCTCAAGAGTGATGGGGTAATGTGTCTCGTATTGGGATTCTTTTGTGGGATCAAATGCTTTATGCAACTCTTGAAAAATCGGTATTGAGCCGCTATTGGAGCTGTATTCATTTGCGGTCTCGTTTTTTTTTTCTGATTTTTTTTCTGTACGCGCCAGCGATACGCCAATCACAATGTGCAGACACGTCCAGGAAAACCGCTGGCCAATAGCAAGCGATCGTCGAACAAGGCACTGCTACCTTGGTACATAGATTGTACGAATACCACGAGAAAAATGTGATATGTCCATTCTAGACTGTTTCGAGTAGCTGGAAAATCAGATAACATTTCAAGATAGCAGAAAATCCTAGAAACACATTTTATAGCTCTTGCTGGAAGTTGTTTCCTTGAGACAAGGAAGTGACGGAAATGATTAGGAATTCTCAAAATCAGGATTTTCAAGAGAGTTCCAGAGTGGCAGCTGTCAAAGTTAACGTTAAAATTTTCCCATAAATTGCAAAAAAAGTGCAAGACCTACACATTTGCCAGCCTTACTACGATGTAACTGCATCAAGGGGAGCCCTGACATTGAGAACCAGACTACGCTACGGCACGCCTGGGACACTCCAGCGGCAATGAAAAATTTCTCCCCCCTCAATAGATGGCCAAGATGGAAATTTCCGTGAAAAATCACACTGTCCCCAATTAGCAATCTGTAAATGATCAGTCTTCTCTGCAACTTCGACATTTCTAAAAATACTCCTCAAGTGGTGTAAGCGCTGTTTTTATCCAGCTGCACACCACCTGCTGAGCTTTTTTTCTGAAGGAATGCGGAGTTAGAAAAACGAGGAATGCCACATTGCGTGCTTAATTAACTGCACTCTGATAGAGGTAATCCTATCTCAGGGGACTTACTAGAAGGGACTACAATTTGCGGTTTAAGGTCATTTCCCCACTTTGAGCTACAGTGCGTCTCATAATTATAGGACACCTTCCAACTTTTCCATCCCCGGCTTTCCCGCATACCTCGGAATTTTTTCTTTAGTACCATTGTAATCAGCGCCTAAAATAGCCCTGGCATCTTAGTTTTGGGCTCACGGACGGGGATGGAAAAGTTGGGGGTTTACTAATTATGGGATGCACTGTATTTACAATTTAAAGGTCATGATTATGAACGTAAAGATACTTCAGTTTCATTTTCTCTCTCCACTGATTAGAATACGACTGTTTGTGTTTTGTTTACTTCTGATTAGGAACACTCTCATATGGCATACGTAAGTTTAAATAAGAGAGTGGACAAGTAAGTAAACAAATAATGAGAAAGACCGCACCCTTGAAACTGCGTAAAACGCGACTACAAGGAAGTTTCCAGTGGCTGATGCCGTTACTGGGAAATGTCCAAATTGTATAGAAATATAAGTTTTTCTTTGTCATTCTATGCTGATGTCGTCAGTATTTTGCTCAGATTATGAGCCTAAATCCACATTAAATTCCTCGGAACATCGAAAAATTGAGCTAAATCAGTCAGAATTTCATTGGAATTCTTCAGCAAATTTGACCCTCCATCTCGGGCATATGGTTAATTATTATGATGCTTTTAGAAGAAGCCGCTTAAAAATTCAAAATATATTATTGTTCCGTACAACCCCACCTTACAACGCTTATTATCCAGTTCACAGATCGTCATCACAACCCCCCACCCCTAAAATCAGATTAACAAGCGTCATGGAGTACTGCGCATCATTCCGGAAGACGCTACAGTTCATCCTCTCAGTTCAGCATAGTTTGAAAAGCGTGGCGGGACCCACTGAATGGATGCGGTTAATGTGTGTTCCAGCAGCCAATAGCAGGCACGCAAGACCTCCTATCTTCCTCGTACAACGCTCCAAAATAAAGCCGTTCCATAATCGTGACTTGCCCTTCCCACAATACCTCATTGTTCATGGGGTCAATTCATAAAACTCTAAACTTTATTGCAGGAAAACTTTATTACTTATTACAGGAATCCAAACAAGCAACAAATAGGATCTTGGAAACACTATACAGAGAAACTAAACGCATTCAGATCACTGGTTTCAAGGTAATATCAATGATTTCACACGAACCGAACATCTTAATAGGAGGCCCAAAATAGTTGACACCGGCTGAGACATAGACGTAAACTCCCGTTGGTTCGTTGTAATAGAGACCTCTGAAAAGACAATTACTTAATACTTTGATGTTTCAAAGTAGTAAACATTACGTATAACTAGCGCACCTCGCAAAAGCATTTACAAGATAAATCACCGGAACAAATAGATACATCTGTCCGCCATGGGTATGCCCTAAAATAAGAGACTCTGGTTAATGAATGGAAAAAAATATGGATACCGGACAATATATCCACAGAAGCTAACCTGACAAAATGAGGTCAACCCTTTTGCTCACTATTGGATCGTCAAGCATCACTTGAGCCGCATTCGGCTGATGAGCGAGCATAACAACAGCATCTCCTGGATTACACCCAACAACGGCCCTTTGTGCATCCATGCCGTGTCCAGGGAAACTTAACAGGTTAACACTTACACAACAATCGTGAATTGCAAAAGAAAAGAGCTCAAATTCGCAGTGAGTAAAAGACGGAAGAAAAAGTGCAAGGAAGCAGAAGTACACAACCCAAAAAGAACAAGAACTCACTGAGCCCTGGCAGCAAAGAGATCATCAGTGCCAGCAATGCACATTCTGTCGCCATTTTCCATCAAAATCCTCTTTTGAGAATTATGAAGTACAGTAACATTGCATTTTTCGAGATACGCAAACCATTCGTCAACGTTGCCATGCATGTATTCATGATTACCTAGAAAAAGTTACATGAAATCTGCACTGCATGATGAAAAATGAAGAGAGAAAAAAAAGGAAAAAACCGTGGAGTACGAAAACAAGAGAGAAAATGAACGAAAAAAAGCAAGAGAAAAAGGAAAAGAAAAGT
Source organism: Ancylostoma caninum (assembly GCA_037903475.1). Lineage (NCBI taxonomy): Eukaryota > Metazoa > Nematoda > Chromadorea > Rhabditida > Ancylostomatidae > Ancylostoma > Ancylostoma caninum. The sequence goes on along the minus strand of JBAJFG010000492.1, from coordinate 3,277,685 downwards.
GCGCAGAAAAACGACCTGTAGCAAAATATACTCCGTGTTTGCTCCTTAAGGAGCACAAAGGGTTCGCTGCACCTTCCAAATCCTTAACGAAACCATCCGCTAAATCTCCAGAAATTGCCACGATATCTAAACAATTAGAAGACAGACAGAGATTGAGAGAAATAAGCAAAAAGACAGAGATTCAGAGAAATAAACAAAACTAGAAATAACAAAATATGAGCACAGGTTAAAGACTCTATTCACAAGATACTACGGCTCAGCTTTTTGAAAGTGCTAAAGCTTTAGGGGATATGAAAGCGAGTGAAATAGTAGCGAGTTAATCAAGAACATAAAAATAACTAAGTGGCCCAGTTTCCATCTTAATGTTCATACTCTAACTATGTCTGACACTTCCCGCGAATTGGAGGAAAGTTCCTCGTATCTTTCTCACTCACCCCCCCCCCCCCCTCCCCCCAGCAAAAAAATATCAGATAGAAACCACCACTGGATGTTTTTTTAAGGTTTTAATGTTTGCTGTCTTTGATCAGGGGGCAATAAAAGAAGCTACACTTCCGGTCTAGTTCTAGCCCCAAAACCAGCTAGAGTGGAAAACTTAGGAGCTCAGGATTAATGTGTATTCACCACCCTTCTCAATCATTCTATCTATTAACATTTCCACTAACTAAGATCAGATTGAGTTTTCTATTCCTTGATCATTGACATTTGCACTATCCTACCCATATATGTATAGTCAAGAAATGTATAGGTAAGTTTTTCAAAAGTGCATTTTGGACAGGGTGAAGCATGGAGATGATGAAAAATTGGCACTCACGAAAACAGAAAAAAAATCGACAGCAACTATTACCTTGAGTTATTAAAAAAATGCGACCAACCTGGATTCAGTCTGTTTGTCAATTCTACAATTTTTTGCATTCGCTTTTGTCCAACAGTAGGACCAATGTGAAGGTCAGTGAGAAGGACCACTTTCATGTCACCATTGTGAAGATTCTGGAATAATTCCAAAAAAGCATTGAAATACTCTAGGCTAGGCTGATAAAAAAATTAATGGAAATACGCTGCTCAATTGCTCCAATTCAGTTGAAACAGCATTTCAGCTCGGATTTCACCAAAGTGGGCACGTACACAGAAGTTGTCCATCAGTTACTGTTGGAGTTACTTACAAACATACTCAGACCCTACAGCATCAGGCTCGGACGTGGTGATGGTAAAATGGCGACTCCCATAGGACCCCCTCTATTTTTTAACCCACCCACCATACGTCCCTCCCCCCTAATAATTTATCAACACACGCTTACCCTAGTTAGTTTAGAACAAATAACTGACTCAAATACTTGTCGTTCAATCCACATTCTATCCCGAAGTTACGAGTTAGGTGAAAAAATCATATGGACATGATTAGCACGTAATTACCCAAACTACCGGTATGAAAGAAAAGGAAATCGCAAGAGAGTTACGAGAAAACGGCACAGTTCTTTCCAAACAATCGGGCCAGGACCACACCAACAGCCTTGTCTTTCCTTCTTGACCCAACAGTAACAGTGTATTAATTGTTCCTATAGATCTTTTTTCGTCTCTGCCTTTTTCGCGATTTGCCTCTCAAGATAGAAAAGAAAAGTGTGCAGCCCTACGTCAACGAAAAGCAAAGAAAAAAAGTGAAAGTGTGAAAGAATCAAAAGCTCACTAAAAGTTTATTTTAAAAAAAAGTTAACAAACCCTCATAGGAACCGAGACTTTTGTGTATACAGGATCGGACAGCGTAGCATACAATCCTCCAAAAATGAACAATAAAGCACACAGCAATGATAAATATGTGTAGGCATGACGGCTATTAATAATGTACCTAAAAGTAATGATTAGAGAAGAAAATTAACTAAAGAAAAATTAAAATCTATACCTGCATTGTGATTCGAATACACCGAATTTCAAGGAAACCGTACTAAACTGATGAACCAGCTCTGCAATGACCAGAAAAACTACCGCGTGAAGATATGTAGCCAGACCAATTAGGCTGAACAGAGCTAAGATATGAGGCTCAGATCCTGAAATCAAATCTCTAGAAAAAACTCCAGCACAGAATCCAATTTACCAAAGGACCTGACACGCCAGAAGGGCAGTAAATAAAGAAATACGTACCAACATAGAAGAAATAGAACAGGAACGATAGCTGGGAAAGCCCCAACAAAATGAACAGCGTTGCACGTGCCACATCCTGGAAGCAGATCGTTCGCCATCGAAGCCGTGCCGGAGTGATCCTATCCGGGTCCAAATGGCTGAAAATATTTTGGATTGCAATGTGCGACACCTTCCAGAGCTAGACCCGCTACCACAAGCTAATAAGATCCAAGTGCGCCGAAAGCTATAGTGTCGTTATATAGCGAATCAGAAGTTAATCTGAGACAGATGCAGAGGAGTTTCAGGACAGAAAAGCAAGGAAAATCTTTGAAACATACAATTCTGGAACCAGCCGAAGCGTGGACAACCCTTAGAGAAGGAAAATTACAAAAATCGAATCAAATAAATAGAATAATGTTTGTAAAACAAGAGAAGCTACGAGCTGCAATTGAAGAAAGAAAGGAAGAGATAGAAACTTTGTGGATTACTATTTCGACATAAGAATGTCAAATAATAAAAAGCACGTTTAAGCACGATTATGCATGGAAAAATGATGTAAGAAAAAAAAAGAAAGGTTGACGTCACAGCCAAAGCCATGTACATTACATGAAGTTACCATGGACTTATCCCCCCCCCCCCCCCCCACTCCCCCCTTCTCTGCTGAATAACTGGCGCTGGAGTCCTGGAACGATTGTCTGCAGGACTACTGCACTCTGCACCACTCCGCCGTCACACTTGTGCAACCATTTTTTATTTTTTGTGGGAATTGTGTGAATAAGGGCAGGCAATTATTCAAATATGGTGTAACCTGTGCAACACTTGCTTATTCTACGAATCCGAACCATTTCCATCTACTCTGTGTTGGTCGACTCGCATAAAAATCTATGCATTACCATTCGTTTTCAAATGTGTATAACTTTTATGCTTTTAAGCAGGTATAGGACAATCTTAAGCCACGATAATATCATTTTCAAAAGAAAAATTCTGAAAGCAGAACGTAATGCTATGGTACAAAAAGGATTAAAGAGCATTCAAAAACTCCCGTGAACACTAATGTAGCAGTCCTCCAATTGTTCAAATGTTTGTAGAGGTTTATGGCTGCACTAGTTCCTACATATCATGGAAAATTGAGAATTAGAATTAGAAATACGAAAGAAAACGCGCTAGGATTGATTGATGCCAAAGGTGAGAAGTATGAGCGTTCTTTGAACACTTCCACGTGACACCATGTGCTTACTCTCCAGAGAGTGTTTACAAGGTCTGTTACTGTTTTATAAAAACAAACACGTGACTGATCTTGCACATTAATTATCTACATTGTATTGGATACCTTCTTAAGGTCAACTAAGAAGTAAACATCGACGCAGGCAAGGAATTTATGACCCCTCTCGGGAATGCCATTTGGTCAAATCTTCCCGAAAACCTTGGATCGATGGGCCTAGAGCTCATCGATAACCCATTCAACAGAGAATCACTTTAGCCATGGCTCTTTTGTGTCTTTTGATTTCTCACGGCATTCTCTCCAATTTTCACTCATGGATGATCCCCTAAAAGAGCACAGGACGTTTTTGCCATGAAATACGTGTGAATCGAGGACGTCCCGGCTGATGCCCGCGAACATGTGGCCAATTTAAAAGTGCGAATGGACGTTCCCTGTCAGTCGGGAACAGCTCCATCATCTTGTGCCTTCACAATTCCTGCTATTCTTCTACGATGACTTAAGATTTTCCTACTTCATTCATTTTTTTTTTAAATTACAAAGTCTTTAACTCACTTCAGTGCTTCTGTGACTCTCTTCCAGATGAACATCGACCCAATCACCATCATAAACTCCATGTTCACCAGATTGTGAACACGCTTCAGACGATAGTAATTCACTCCATGTAGAGAGTTTCGCAGAATAATCAGCAAACATTGCGTAATGATGAAGAAGGCAATCAGCAAATAATGTCCCGCACAAAGTCGCATACTGGCAGAATTTCTTTGGATAACAGTCGAGAATATGAATAGAATTCCTCACAGAATCAAGGCATTGCAGTACTAAATAGCTAAGATGAGAATACCCTGGAAAAAAACGTGCTGTCACAGGCGCCCGGTCACAAATCGATATAAAAGACAGCGGTTCTGCATGGGACCACACTTGAGCACATGCTTTAAAGCATTTCATGGATTTTTTGAAGCGCTATTCATCCAGGAAACACTCCAAAGCACAGTCAATACAGCGACAATAGCATAGAGACGCGACGAAAACCATAGCGGTATTGAGCTGCAGTCTGCACTTTTACGCTAGTGCAACATCGCGTCCTCTTTCGTGCAGAGTGCACGTACACAACCCGCCGACTCTGTTTTAACACGGTGAAACTTGTGCATTGCCATTTTTCCGTTATTTATGTCAGTTTATCCCAGCTGTGTTGGTGGCGGAGACCTCCGTGCTTTTATTGATTATGCTGGCAAAAACGACGGTGACTTGGGTGAAGCGCAGAAATTTGAAATTTTGCAAGTGAGCGCGGTTTTCTTCATCAGAGCTCTTCTGAATTCTTGGATTCTCCTCGGAAATGTTTTGAAGAGCTCATTTTTCTCTCATGTTTGTTTAGTTTTTCGTCCTTTTGAACTCGTTAGCTTGAAATGTACTTTTTGCGGAAAAGTGTCCTCTTAATCTCTCAGCTTCTCACAATTTTCCTTTGTTTATGTCGCTCTTCTCTGTTTCCTTGCTTGTTTGGATTATTTTTGAATACTATTTCGAAATTCAATGGTGTTGCCCCCTTCACTTACCAGGAAGTTCTGGATTCCTTGTTGAGCAACCTTCATTTTCTGCTCCCTATTGATGTTATTTCACTGTTCGTACGCTTGAAAAGCTTTGAAGATGGCTCACACTCAAACTTTAAGAACAACTGTGCAGGAATTCTATTCTACAAACATTTATCAGTCCTGTATTTATGGTTTTCTTTTTCTTCTCACCATTCCTTCCTTAGTTTGTCGCTTGTTCAGACATTTCTCTCAGATGTAACGGATTCCTGGCGGAAAGAGTATGAGTAGTAAATTTGTAGTCTGCGAAGTTAAAAATAAAGGTTGATAGAAAAGAGGAAGTGAGATCACGTTAGTAATAGTTTTGCTTTCATGCCCGTTTAGTTCGAGAAGATTTCGTCTATAAAATACATTTTTGAGAAGCAGTCGGTTTCTGGTTCAAATTCCCAGCTCTTCGCTTTAGTATCCTTGTTTTGGACAGAGTTTATACATAAGATTCTCGACACGATGGTCGGATGTACCTTTTCTGTTGACAGCCTGTTAACTAGGCTGGCAACAAGGTTTTACTCATCTTGAGGTGATTTTTCTCTTCCGGATGGGATTGGTTCATTTGCAATTTTGCTAGATTTGTTCATCATTCATTGCTGTTCGTATTCATGTTCATGTATCAAATCTAAGATAAATTGTATTCAAAAAATGGTGAACTGAAGAGACTCTGTAAGAGTGATTTAGCGGTCCACTTGTTGTAGTGAAAACGATTAGCCGAACGAATAATTTAGAAACCGATTTAAAAAAATTAACTATCTGAGGGATAGAAAGCCGTATATCCCTTTTTACAGTTCCTGCAAAGAGGCATTGCTCTCTCTCTCTCTCTCTCTCTCTCTCTCTCTCTCTCTCTCTCTCCCTCTCCCTTGAGCATTCGAATTTTCGATTCATCCAAAATCTACCTTTTTATTTCAACTATATCTAGCACTTTCTTTGATCATAAGCTTCTGACAATTTCTTCGGTCCTACGGTATCATCTCCAGAATTATCTTTTTGAGAAATATTCAGGTTCCGTTTGCATTATTGTTAGGATGGGTAATCTCATACCCATGTCTGTGATTACCCCTGGATAGCAGCAGGGTGTAAAAAAACATTAAATGTCGGTGGGGACTGGGTAAAGGGTAAATCTGGGTGTGTTAATACATCTACCACGGGTAATCTCAATGACGCAGACGGCCCTGGGCTAAAACATCAGGGTAATGGGTATTCCGGAATATGTATGGAATTCTGCACTGAACTATTTAGCGTCTAATTCTTGGCTTTTCTGTTTGTGACGTAGCTTCTTTCTGACAAATATTTAAATGTGTTTGTAAATTGATCATTAGTCTTATTCTTTAAAACAAGCAGAAAGCGCCATAATTCCGGCCAATTATCAACTTCAATTTTCCCTTCTTCACGAGAGTTTTGGTAAAAAAAAAATCCATGCGCTGTTCAATTTTCGGCCGTTATGGAGCGGTTACAGTTCCCTCACAGTAATGTTTTTATCCCCATTCTCTAACAGCACTCCTGTTTTCTACGCCAACGTTACACTGCTTGGATTAAAGGGGAGCTAGAGTTTTTATGGAAAAGTACATTGAAAATGCCTATCACTGTGACAGAACTGGTTGAATGCATACGATGTCTACATTAATTGATGCATATTATTAGTTGGAATCGAATAATCTAATCCCTAAAAGGCTCTTCAAACTCTATTCCCAGCCCAATCCCGTATACTGTCTCTCGAAATTCGTTGTTTTTGAGATTCTTCCTGTTCTGTCATGAAAGGAATTTCCGATGAAGCGTATTCTATTTATAATCATTTGATTAGGAATGTTTCAGAAGTAGAATGAATATGTCACTCATGAATCAGTGTTCTATGGGAATTCCGACGCATTCCTTCTCTCTTCTATGGCCATTTTCGCCATTCGAGAGCTAACTTCTTTAGTGATTGATGTATTCCTAGGATTTACTGGATTAGTCTCCGCCTATGAAGCAGGTTTCAACCAATCCTCCCGATAAATGGGGGTTTGAATTTCGAAATGATGACTAGATGTTCGTTTCTGATCAGTTTACTGAGACCGCGAATAGCGTAACTTTAATTCCGTGCTTCAATTCTGAGATGCTTCTTTCTGAGTTTAACCACTCTAGAAATTTAAAAAATTTCTTGGACTACTGATTAGTACAGAAGAATGTCTATGCTAACAAAGTCGCTAATTGAGCTCGAAAAACCTTGTGCACTTCCAGGATTACGCATGAGGTTCGAGTAATCTGCGCTCATCCCTGTTTGCTTTCCAGATTTTTTTTTGTTTAACCTCCTTCAGTTTCAAAGCGATTATCGTTACATTGCATCTAAGTAAATACGGAGTTTTCTCAGCTGTAGGTTTTGCAGCGAGATGTGTTTTTATACCGAGGGTCGCACGACTGTTGCTTTGGATCTATTTTGTAGTTTCCTGGGAATACAGAATGGGCCAAAAATACGGTATCAAAACGTGTTCTGCTATCAGAGAAGCACGTTCTACCGTGGCGTCATGCTTAACTGAGAGATCGTTCCGGGATTTTTTACCACGCCAGTGCTCCGGGATTTACCTTTCGTCTAGTTTAGGATTGGGGGAACAATAATTTTGAGCATCTCCCAGTTTCGGCGAGAGGCCACTCAATTGCCCAAAAATCAATCAAATCTAATACTAAGTTTTCTTGGTACCAAAGAAAAAGGCTTATTCAAAATCTCCAAGGAACTGGGAATCTCCACAAAAGTACTCCAGAAATAGGGTTTTAATTTTTGGTCAACCACTTATGCGCTACGACTTGCCTTACTGGACGTCTCAGGGTTTCATTCTGATTGCCTTTTTATTCGTTACCGTATATTTGGCCAACGCTGAACCTGACATCCTCTGTCATTTTATGCTGGTTTCTGGGGTTTTTATGGATATCTGAACCTTCTGGAAGCAATTCTGAGGAACTGGCTTGCATTCGATCTCACATTTTAGTTCCTCGGTTTTTTTAAGCTTAAATTCTCCTCTTTCCACGATTCCACTTCCTCCTCCTCCTCCTCGCTGTAAGTACTTTTGCACATTAAGTGTCTGAAACGTGACGTGACCGTAGCAGTGACGTCAGCGTTCTCGTGGAGAACCAGTTTTGTGCACTCATGGAGGACATGTAGCAACTGCTCGTGAGCGCGCTGTTCACCTCTGTCCCATCTCATCGTTACCGACGGCACGTACACTGCGGCTGCCATTCGTTCCCCAGCTGCTGTCACCTCCCAGTCCGGTTACCCGAGTGTGGCCGGCCGGTCGCTCGACTTAGGAAACACTCTGGATTCAGTAGATTCCGCATACTTTTGCTGATTCGTACTTGACGTCAATTTCACTATGCCTTGCTAAAAAAATGCTTCCGAGAATGCTTCTCTTGCAGCTTCGAGTTTGTCCAGGATGTCGGGCTCGACATCTCCGGCGCGCATCACCCGCAAGCTTTCCAGCACAAAAATCGCCAAGCAGCTAGCTGTAAGTACTGTACAGCAACTCAGGGCTGAAGCAGTACGAGATCTGTCGATTTCAGGGCCTCAATCTGCGATCCGACGATATCATGGATCAGGGCGACACTGCTCGCCACGAAGGTCGATTCGTGTTCGAGTGCAGCTGGGAAGTCGCAAACAAAGGTATTTACTCATTTTTCGATGCTTTGCGGACGCGTAATGTTCTTTTGTTTTTTTTACTGCGTGGAGCAAAGTGTCAAACATTGATGTGAAAGAAGAGAAAAAACTAGCGGGGCAGGGGATTTACTGAAGGTTTCCACACTATATGTCGTTCACGGGCAGCTGACACATTTGCTGACGCTTCTAGCGCAGCAGTATATTGTCACGATTATTGTAAGGGAGCAAATATTGGTGTGATCGCTGTGTCGGAGTAAATTCTAAGCTCCATTAATGCTTTTTGACTGTACCATGGACATCAGGTTTGATTTTGTGGACCATGAGTCCAACGGTCACAACCAGGGATGAGCAGAAGTATTGCGTAGGATCGGAAGTCTGGTTTCGGAAGGTAAAGGAATTTCGGGATCTGGCAAAAATTGGGGAGATATAAACAGCATGTATGAACTGACATAACTCATCGACCGCTAATTCTACAGAAATCTGAAGTCAGAAGCTCGCATAACGCCAGAATTCAGAAATTTCCAAACTTTCGAGACCAGAATTCCACTCATCCCGGGCCACTATACTCGCACATTTATTCGAAAATTCGAATGTCGGATATTTCGAATATTCGAATTGTCAACCTCCGAAGAAACTCGATTATTCGAATAACTATGCAAGTATAGTGGTCACAACGTTTCTATTCAACGAATAATTCAACTTTCTGGATTTTTTGATCATTTAATCTCTCGAATACTTGGTTATCCAAAGTCTGACTATTCTAAACTTGATTCCAGTTGATCTGAGACAAATATCTGCACTGCACTAGAACTTGGTCCTCACACTATGTGATATATATATTTATTGACCTTTTACAAGTTGAAACAACTAAGAATTGAGGCGAATTGTAGAGGTGAAGACTATTCGTAGTTATTAAAACAACAATTTTGATGAAATCTCTGTGGCAGACTTGGTGGTAATCCATGAATGCTAGGAATCCTTGAAACTAGGTATGTTTGCTGTCACTTTCTACCGATCATCGTAAACACAAGCACCTACTTGCAGAGAAAGCCCATCAATCATTCGCCGAATTTCTCTGTAGTACTTTGTTGTAAAGGTGATTCCCAGGATCCCTCAGTTTTAAACAAGGCTTCTTTCTTGTTGCTCTAAATTTGCTCCCTATTGTAGCTTTCACCCCTTTTTTTTTGATATACAACGAACCTCTTCAGAAGTAACTTTACTTCTTAGTGAAAAATTGTACAGTTGTTGTTAACACTGTTTGAACTTGTAGTAATGTCCTTTTTTTCTTCAAGAATTTTTTTTACACAGAAAGATTCTTATTAAACCCGTAGTTTGGGATTGTTTTTTCTTTAGAAAGACATGCTCTTAACTGTTCATTCTCATTATTTCTTTTTTTTTTATTCTCCTGACTTTTTCCACGGTTCACTTGCTGAGGAGTATCCTGAACAAAAATGTATCTTAGCCTCCTAATGGAATAAAGCTGGCTTTAGTAGTTTAAAGAATTCTTCCAGTACTCTAGCATAATTCAGTCTTATAAGCATTCGCTTATTACGTAAAGACTCTTAAAGCCAGAAATTCGAGAAGTTTCCTTAGCATACGGTGAAATTTACGACATTGAAGCGTTGTAGTGCCAATTATGCTGATAATTCCGCGATTTGATTGTTGAGTTTGTTGATGTTGTGGAGTATGCGAAATTCCAGAAAAATGTCAAAAATAGAATGAAATGACTGTCAGTCCTCGAGACCAATCGCGCTTTGTTTACAACAGCAACATAACAAATTAATGTGTTTGATATCAAACTCGAGCAGCTGCTCGTTATTTAAGTGTGTATGTGTTTGTTGCTTTGCTTTGGATTCTTGTGATAATGTCAGTTGCCTCACAAACAAGAAGAAAATAAGGATAAGGAGCCTGGAGATTCTTGGTTATTGACAGAAATTGGTTTCTTACATTGAAATTGGCTCCAATCCCATATTTTCTGCGATTCTACGTCTACATTTTATCACAAATTCACTAAGTTTCTTCCATCCATTCTTTCTTGTCTATTGTTTATGTAGAAGTTTTGGATCCGTTCCTCACCTTTCTGAATAGTAGTGGAGGTTGTCCCAAAAATAGTGACCACAACCAAGGAATAATCTTCAGAAGTTTGTAATTCCTGTGTGTCAGTGGCTATCTGGACCATTTTTGAACACTTAGAAGCGAAAGATGTTGCGAAAATCTCCCTCCTCGCATTCTTAGGGGCTTCTTGAGACCACTTTCTATATTTTGCAAAATTTTTGCGTATTATCAACCTAGTTGTTGTGCTGATGTTTTTTTTCCATTTCACGCAAATATCTTTGATTTGAGCCGTATTTTCGATTCTTTATTTTAAAAAACGGTCACTATTTCTGGGACAGCCGAATGAAATCTTGCGAAAATCGGGTTTCCTAAAGTATCTTGCGAAAATCGGGTTTCCTAAAGTAAAGTGCGTCTCCTCTTTGACTTTCTTCCTTTTCTTGTTCACTTTCTTCGTTTTTCTTGTTCGAAGTTTTTACGGGGCTTCCTTTTTTTCTGTGGAAATTCAGATATTTTTGACTATTCCGTCGATTCACAGAGTAGTGCTAGACATGTGTTAAAAAACACGACAGTTGGTAGGGAACGTGGGAGGAAACAGTCTTTTTAATTTGAGCAAAGAAGTGTGTGACCGTTTTTTTTTGGATTTGTATCTGCACTTTTAAGTCGGCGGAATATATACCGTACTCCGTACGAAAGCACCAATATCCACGGAAGAACTTGGCGATCAATATTGCATGCTTGGACCGTACAATGAGGATCGTGTCAAACTCGAGGTAACTTGGAGGTATTGACAGTTTTTGTGTATGCGTGATTGCACTTTTATCAGAGTACATAAATTTAATTTGAAATAACTGGAACTGTCTCGTGGTGGGCGCGGATGACGCAAACCAGTTCCTAACAGTTGTTTTGGTTTTCTTTGAAGATTTGCCCAGAAACCACGTGGTTATACCACGTGAGGCATTATGTTGACAAATGTTCCTGTGATTTTCTGGAAAGTTTCTTTTCTTTATTTCCACCTTAAAATTCAGGTAGAAATACTTGAGCCGGACAATGCTGCTATGAAATATGCGCTCGAGCACGTTCGAGAGTGTGGATTTAAGGTTGGCAACATAACTGTGGATTTTATGGATTAGTTTCCTTCGATTAGTTGATCCTAGCTTTGGGTTTCAGGTCATCTATGGACGCTGGCTTATCGATGGATACCCAAAAGTGGTCCTGTTTGACATAGGTTCAGCTGCTTGGAAGCTGGATCAGTGGAAGCATGAGGTTTTGTTTTTTTTTTCAAATTTTTGTTGATCAAGTTAAACATGGCGCCTACTCAGATGTGGTCAGTGACAAAAGTGGGAATACCATGGCACGATCGTGAAGCGAACGACTGTATTATCATTGGATTTGTGGTCGCGATATTCTTGCAAAAGGTTTCTTCTAAAATTTAGAAGTATTGCTTCGTTTTATGTAGTGGTTGGCTTCAAATGTACGTAGAAGTCAAAACATCTAAGGAAAAATTTAGTTTGCGGAAGCGATTGCATCAACCGAGCCGCTCATCGTTGCCCATTTTCACGAATGGCAATCGGCTGCTGGCCTAATTATGAGCAGGTAAGGGATAATTTTACTAGTTTATATTCTTTGGACTGCTACTGGGCCCGGATGCGTAGTTGAGACTACTCATGGTAGACGTTTTAACTTACGCAAATTTAATTTAATTTTACCTATGGGTGTGAGATTACCCATCCTTCCAATAATGCACCGGGCTCTCTTGCAGATAGAGGCTGTGCAAGGTATTTTATTAAATTGATACATCAACGTATAGCAGCTTCTTTTCCAGTAGAATTGCGGATTGATTGCGTCATACTCACAACATCATGAATACATATATCACAGTACAGATTTTACAAGTTTAAAGTGAGCAGTTACCACTAAGATTTTAAAAAAAACAGTAAAATTACATAGTAAATTATAGTTAAATTGATCTATGCTACACATATCTAGGACATGACAGCACTTTTGAAAGAAGCACTGGAGCATTTGATTGTGGTTCTCCTGCTCATTTCTCCTGAATGAAGAATAAACATAAAATCAGAAGCATAGATGAAAGGCTATCCTATCAGCCCGTTTTCTTTTGTTTGGCAAAAAAAATCACGCATCAAAGCTCATAAATCGTCCACAGTTATCTGGTCAGTGAGCTCACAGCGCATCGACGTCCAACGGCGGTTTCCCCAGTAACATGAAGAATTCACGGATTGACGGAATTCGACATTTTGTCTAAACACAGCCTTTGTGCAGACGGAGAAAAAAAAATTAAATCTTCTACAAGCTCTATAGGTGTGCAGCTGTTTTGCGATGGAAATGAGATGTACATCGAGTTGCAGAACGGTCTTTTTTCTATTAAGTTCATCAGCATAACTAGTGAATGCCTTCATGCGTCCTTCCTTACCCCGAACGACCATGAATCCCTGTTGGTAGGAAGTGGGTGATTGTCGGATGCTCATCGGTTATAAAACTAATTCTATGAGAGATTAATCTCACCTTTAGTCTGATAGATAAATGACTTAGAAGTGAAGTTTTCTCTGAAGTGTTATTAGTAAAAGGGTGTTTAGAGATTTGTTTGTGGGTTGAACGTTGGTCATATCAAAAGGACAAATGCATCACAAAAATGAAATACAAAGACGAAATATGATTTTTAATGTCTTTGGGAGTTCATGCATGTCTGCGATAATGCTAGATGTTTGGGAGAATGAGTATCTTCTGAAAGGAAATTTCGCGAAATTAGTCAACAGTTGCACGAAGGAGTTCCCTGATGTTGCCAATTTTCCCAAAGTCCTTCTGCGTAAGATCCACCACGAGTTCTTCTATCCTGCCTTATCAATGTTCGTGTCTTGCTGTCACAACTAGAGATAAAGGCATCTCTTTCTTGCATTTTTTCATCCTCTTTTTCGACTCTGAAACAAATCAGGTCATTTTTAAGAAGAGTCGCCAAAAAAATCAAGTGATTGAAGTGGGTGCAGTTCACTACGTTTACCGTTTTGCCTGGAGAGTTGAGCTCATCTTTGCAGAAAATTCTTTGCTACTCTTTTATTCGTCGCCACGTTCGGAATGTTATTCCAAGGAGTACATCACTAGGTAGTTTCTGCATCCAACAGGCGCCGCGGTAAAGGATAGAATTGAAGAGTTCTCCATAATAAGGAGGTTTAATTTTACGGCAAAGAAGACTTAACCCATCTGACCTTCCAGAAGTCTGCCTGAAAATCCAATATTTACTGGGTTTTAGTTTTACACCAAAATGAACAATTTGGTAGCAGAAGACTAAGTCATTGAAAAAGCGACGGTATAGCTAACTACTCAGTCCCAGAATTCTACGTTTAACATAGATATGATATCTCAGAGGCCGTTGAAGCTTTATGCAAGGAGGGAAGGAGGATCGCGATTACCAGAATATTAAGAGTACTAATGTAATTTTTTTCTCACCAGAAGTGGCATTTTCTTTCTGTCTCTCACAGTAATCTCACATCAACGCTAAGGTAATGGGATTACAGTATGAGTCGCAAGGAATACTCTCCTTCAGTGCATCAAATCGCTACATATCATAAACATAAATAACACCTCTATGCAAACTTTTAGCGGATAATGTTGCTATGTGTACTGTATTTATAACCACCGCAACCAAGTGAATGTTAGTGAATGTTGCATATTAATTAATAATATAAAAAGAGCGTTGATCTTGTAGTAACGCATTAAAAGGCTTCCTACGCAGAGTTTATGTACATAAGAATGCTTTTGAGATCCTGTAGCAAACATAGTCGTGTGGCGCCGTCTCAGATTTAGAAAAATAAACTACTCAGACCAATCAATGATTTTGTTCATCAAATTACCACAGTATATTATATTGTTGTGAAAACTTACTTTTCCACCATTTCTGCCTCCACTCCACATTTCTTTGAGTTGTTGCTTGGATTTTGAAAGAGCACATTCCCCACCTAGAGAACCCCCGACTTACCTGTTATTTTGAAGTGTTCACATTTGAGCTATCCTTACTTATTTTCTGATGCTGATTGCGCCATTCATTGTGACAAGAATTAGTCCTCGACGTCAGCTTATTCAATCGCCCCCTTATAAACTCTTTATTTAGACGTTCTCTCGGAAACTAAACAGCTCTTTAATGTTAGATGGTAACACAGGGTGTTTGTTAACCTTTCCATGAAAGCTATTTCGTAGAAAAAGAGTAGAGAGAGTTGCTCCGTGACATCCTGTACAGCACAAATTCATTGAAATAAAAAGCACATACCGTCACAGGGCTAGATGACTGCGTAGGTTCCTTAGGTGAATTAGACGAGGAAGTGTTGGTGGGTTGGACGCTGATGGCCTTGGATCTTATCGCCAAAATGAAAACTACTTCATCAGAAGACAATGCTCAGTGTTTAGTGAAATTACAATGGAGCCGCTCAGTCATACATAGCAGCTGCCAACAAACCTCAGTGCTACCGCTGGAGTTCCTGTCAATAACGACGGCTTATATAAGTATTGCATAGTTATTACTTGTATTGAAAAAGAACAATAAATCCGAAAAGGAAGCCCAAAAGTAGCGGCAACTTTCCCGGCAACCTAACAGTTTATGTTATCTGAAAGATGAATGCATCTCTAGGTTCACCACCTATTCTGGAACATTTGTCTATTTCTTCTGGATTTCGAAAACAATTGTTTTCAACCACTGCTAGGAATCATCTTCCTTCTGAAATTGCAGAGAAATGGTTGGACGAGTTTGAGTGAGACAGTGTGTTGCGCCTGGGTCGATCTCTCGCTTCCACTTTTCCAGCTCTTTATTGCTAACGGAGGGTGAATCTTCGGGCTTAAAAATAACTATTATAATCTTGATTAGACTATAAAGATGTAACGAGTATTACGTTTCTCATAGCCACTTTTTCGATGATTTAGCGAGCAATAATATTTGTCCAGAGAATTGACGCACCCGTGAAATATTGGAAATATTCCTGCTCTATGCAAAGATTTTTTTCATCGTTCAGTTTAGATCAATGATTAAGAACACAGTTTCAACAGCCTAGAAAAGTAGTTTTTTCTAGCAAATAGAGGTTTTTTTCTCTAATCTCAAAGCGTGGGCTAAGTTACACCTGTTGTTCTATAACTCTCATGTGCTGCGCACTGACATGTATCCATGAATATTAGGAGACAACATAGTAAATTAAAGCACGTAATGGTTTAACTATTTATTTAGTTTTCGTTTTCCTAATTTTATCTTCTACATTTAATTTATGCATGTTATAAGTCTTTTCTGATTATCAATATTCATGCTGTTGATTTATCGGTGTATCCATCATGGCTGGCACGAGATTTTAAAATATTCTACTCCTTCAAAATATTCTGCTCCCCTCTTAATCCGCATTCCTTTTCTATGTTTAACCAGTAGACCTAATTGGAAAAACTCGAAGGAAAAGTAGGAGAAATTGTTACGAAGAGAGGATAACGGATCCTGTTTTGTCCCAGTTTCTCCATATCTGGTTTTAAGATGCCCATTATGACCAAAATTGGTGAGAGTTCATGTAATCGCTTGCTGCGTTCAATTTTATTTTTCATAACAAAATTCAAACTGTGCAATTTGATGTCACTCACAAGCATCAAGTAGCTTCTGTTTTCGATCTAATCCACGGTTCAGGCCATCATATCCTTGAAACTGTTTGGATTTTCCGCTGCTCCGCAACGAACAAAGAGTTGTGACCCATAAAAGGGCAAACGATGAAGTGCTCACAAATGCATAAGAATCATTGTCACTGCGAAAAATGACACCAAATGTCCCATTTATGTTGTCGGTGACCTCTGGTCGTATCCTGAGAATTTTACTTTGCAGATTATGGAAACTTAATATCTCACTGGTGTTCACTACACATGCAACACTGCTAGGACGTCATCTGTGCGCCGGAGGTGTTGATCTTTACAATAATTTGTCCAGAGTAAGTGAATTTTGGTTACATCTGTGCTTGCTCTATTTGCCATACTTTTCTAGCGTTTCCAGTGGACGTAGAGGTTTTTCTTCGTCGGTTTCATGTTCCAAAAAGTGTTAATAATGCATGTCGGTCTCGTACAAGAAACTTGTCGAACCTATGACGTGTGGTTTATGCATGATTAAGGGTATGGTATGAAACACAACCTGAGTGGATTTTTTTTCTCCTCAATTAGTTTCTTATGATTTCTTGTTTACTGATGTGAAGATTTTCTGCTCGACATGTTATGCGAATTTTTTTTTGCCAAGAAGCAGTGACACTTCATGGTTTTTTTCTCCAAAACAATTTGCTAATAACGAACGAAACATTCTTGAAATTTCGTGGAAAATTGGTATAGCCTGTTCTCTGTAGGTTTCTACAGCAGTGTCTGTTAGACAGATGATATAATTTCGGGAAAGTTCTAATGACAAATAATGCAAATGCGCTCAGCCATATTTTCCTTTCCGTGTTTCCATGTGTTTGCTGTATTTCTTTTAATTTAAGATTGATGTTGATCGTGAGGCCGGGGAGCGACAAATTTATCATCGCTACTGTATTGAGAGAGCTGCCGTGCATCTGGCACATGTTTTTACAACAGTCAGGTTTGTATGCTTGTATAAGATTAAGTATCCGCTGTTTCGAATTTACTCATCCATGCTTGAAACAGATCCATTTGAATGTCTCATTCTTTCTCCTCATCTCTGCTCCTCTTCTTTTGCCTTTCACTCTGTTCAGATGATTCCCAGGATCTCGTTCTGCTCCTTCTCCCCATTTTAGTCTCGTTACTATAAGTGGAACATGCCACCCACGACGCGCCAGTCTTGACCAACCCTCCTGCATCTGTTTTGATCTACCTTTTCAGACTGTTGATCTACCGTGTTATAGTACACCCCTCTCATGGTGGTACCTCCAATTTTCCATGGTGGCTTCCCCTTAAACAATAAATTCTAATGAATGCTATTACGCTGCTGTCTTTTTTACCGCCCCCCCCCCCCCTCCTCCCCTCCTCACTATTCAGTCTGGATTATTGCAATGGGCTTTCCAAGTGTTTGGCTTCTTGATTCCCTTCTTTTTCATTCTTTGTTGCGTTGCCTGCCAATGAAGTAGTGAAAAACTTACTCCAGATTGGATTTCACACGTACCTTTACCCCCTATTCTGTTGTTTTGCACATCATCAGTGGAATCTCGTGTGAAATTGCTCATGAAGCTTGTCATTTTGTGTATTTTGCATGCTCACATGCACTGTTTTAAGTTGCTAGCCCAAGTTGAAAAAGGAGTACTGAAGTTTTTCTGGTCAAAATTGCAGCCGTGTTCTGTTTTCGCTTTGCCATCCCAAAGATTTTACCTTCTGTTCAGAATTCCCTTTGAAAAACACCTATCAAGCTTACGGTTGCTCCATTCTGCTTCTTTTTGTCATTCCGTCATTTCTTTGCACGCTATTTGTTTTAAAAACAGGACCCCTAGCATTATCAACGTCCATTCGAAGTACACGAACAGTTTTCCACTCTTGGTTTTCTACCAGTCGTTGAGAGTTGGCAAGAAAACCTCCATAGAAGCAAGATATTTTGGGCTCCATAGTACGTGCGATGATCAGAAAATGAAGTGATTCATGGGAACCGGGGTGAGGTCATTTTTCTGTGATTTCTTTTCTTTGAACGATCCAGTCCAGGTTTACCCCGTTTCGCCTTACAATGACCCACACTCGTTGGAAATTTCTGAAACTTAGAGACTGGAGATCCACGTTCTCGGTTTTTTTTTTTGTTCTCGGCGAGGAGGCAAGGCGGATATGAATGAGGTGGTGATGAAGTCCGCTGCGCCGCGTGGTTGGGTTGCGAGTCAGCTCCTATTCTTTGAAATGCTTTCTAAATTAATCCAAATTCTTGAGAACTTTTGAACAAGCCTGTTTCTCCGGTACTATCAAAATCTCCTAACTTTTCGAGTAGAATCCGGGCATTCGATGGCCACTCATTGAATCCAGTGAGTCCTAGAATTTGCTTTTGCCCCAGCAGCGCTAATGCGGAAGCTGTACTTCGAGTGCTCTTTTGCTGAAAACCTTAGCAGGGTGTTTATAATTTAACATCCACAAAAGCCGCAAAAAGATTCTGTTCTAAGGCCATCCCTTCATTCATTATTTCATCGAATATTAATGAAGGGCATCACTTGTGTTCCATCTTATTCCTTTTTCCAGTCTTTCAAGCCATTCATTCATCCATTCATTCATTGCTTTTCGTAAAGAAAAACATGTGGGAGACCTCATGTATGTTTGATATTGTTCGTTTTTTGTATTCTAGAAGTCTTTGAATGTACAATTCTGCATCGAATATTGTGCACCACTACAAACCTTAAAAAAAAAACTTTGCCTGATGGCTATACATTTCTTCTCAAGAACGTATTTGCTGAATGTTTTACGATTATTATATCGGTGATTTTCACATGGCTTTTCTTACATGATTAGCTGCACCTTATCGATATGTTTTGCATTGTACTATTTATATGTGGAAAGTATAGAAGGCTAGCTGATGATGAGCCTCGAAAAAGTAGGTTCCAACTTTTTTGAGTTCACGATTCTAGAATAGTTACAGGGTTTCAAAAGGTTCCATGAAATTTTCACTATCTCAATGCTGTCCTGGGATTTGTTAATCTCGTTTAAGTACAAGGCTCATACAAAATAGTTCCATTCTTTGATTCATCCCTTAGTTAATTACTCTTTAATGAAGACATTTAAGAGTTTGAAAAAGAATACAGAAACATAATCTCTGAGATGATCTCTCAGGGTGAAGTAATATATAATAAATTACCGCTGCCTTCGGTTTCTTACTTGCCAATTTTGACAGGTGGGAAAGGTTTTTGTGTAATCATCAAGGGCGCCACATCATTTCGCTGCAAAAAACTTACGAGGTTTCTAGTGTTCTCCAATTTTTTGCCTCTAAAAATAATTTTTACTTGGTACTGCATCTATTCAACGCAGTTAAGCTGGGTAAGGGAGTCGCCACCAACCAAATCCTCCACTGAAGCAAGAATTGCATCTCCTTCGGAACTGTTGTAATGTCGAATAGGAGAAGCGAATAAGAGATTTTTCTTGGGCATGCGCATAAAAAACCGCACTGGTTGAGCAACGTTGAGCAGCTCATTCCGACTCCGGAACCCGAACGTCACGAACAGAAGGTGGTACTGCTTTTGCGGTGAGATGTGGAAGGATTGCTCTATTTAAAGAGGTTGATTCTTGACCAGAAGTACACCGCACCGTGCTGAATGTGAAGACTAGGCATCCCATCATCATAGTCGCGAAACACTTGCTGCAAAAGTTGTCTACGAGGTGGAGCTGACCATCCGTCGAGAAAATGACTGGATAACCAGGAAATGGGAACATACCCGCTCCCTAAAGGGATAAAAGGCAGCATTTATGGCTGGACGTAACTGCTACTGCAATCGCTCAGAATTACGGACGTTGTAATCTCGCTGACGTCAATTCAAGAACTTTCCAACTTTTGAAACCGAGTTCGCTCTGCTGTGATTGCCACTATCAGAATCCCATTTCCTCATGTCAGTCTAGCATTTTTGGCGGAAGAAAGCTTGAGCAGTGCGGTGAGGTTAAAATTCGGGCTATTATGTTATGTATTTAAATCAGGTTTATTGTTATAATATTATACCATGTCTATTATTTCACAGTGTAGTGAATTCTTCGAAGAGGATACTCATTTCCTATGTGAAAGAATCAGATGTACCAATCATCGAGAGGAAGAATACCTCTTGAACGGAGCTAATGAGCTGTTGTCTCCGTAGTAATTTTTGTTTTTGGTCAAACGGACATTTACATTCCCTCAACTTAGTGCAATACACACAGCTTCAAGCGAACTAATGCTCGAGTACTGTGCCTGATTTCAATCCTCTTCTGTGTATGAATACCATCAATCGTCCGTTGATATTTTTCATTTTCATGAATGTTTTCCTTTGGCTTCTTGCGATCCTGTCCAAGGTTTTTTGGTTCCTTCATGGTCTTCGGTTTTGGAGGTATTGTTTTGAAGAAAAAAATCTCCAAACTAATGATTCCATTAGAATTCTTCTCGAAGACGTCATTACAAAAGGTTTCACGGTAATTACAAACGCATCGCTGGTTTGGCATAGCTTCTTTCATGTAATTAGCACATTGTTTATTCATTTTGCATTGTACTAATCTTTTCTTGTCAATGTTTTCCTCATTACTCTTATCCTTTTTTGGATGGGATCATTTTACGTGCCCAGAGGATAATTCTTTCAAGGTTTTCTAAAATGCTATGAAGTGTTATGTATGTCCGTATTGTCTGGTAGCTTTTGAGGATGATTTCAATTCAGCGAGATCACAGGCCTGGAAGCTGAACACCTACTTGGCCGAAAACCGGACATTCTGACTCCGAATGGATTGAATGTGGTGAAGTTCTCCGCCCTTCATGAGTTCCAGAATTTGCATGCGATAGCGAAGGAAAAGATCCACGATTTCATTCGAGGTCATTTTTATGGGTTAGTATTTATTTATTTGTTGGATTCATTCTAGATGCGCTATTACGCATGTGAGGGTCTAATCGTGTAGAGAAATAACTGTAAAAACTAACTAAACCACTAGCAAGCCAAAAATCAGGGAAAGGAACGAAAATTGAGGTCAAAGATCACGAAAAATGCACACTTATCTCTCCTAATTGTGGGAACTAATTGTAGGAACCCTAACCTAGAATTGGTCAGATTAGTTCTGGATCTCCTGGTTCAGGACAGAAGCAACTTCGACGGCAGAAAACTCCTAGTACTTTCCAGAAACAAAATCCTGCTGGCTCTATGTGTAGTACAATTGGTTTTCAGAAAGGCTGAGGAATGAAGGAAAAACAGCAAGCCTAGTATTTGTTGCTATGCTGTTTCGCTGTCAATATGCTGTTTCATTTTGCCTGTTTTGGCTTTTTGGAATTTTATAGGTAAATAAGCTGTAATTATGAGTTTATGTCGTACCAGTGGGTGTTATAAATGTCCACGTGAAGAAGGATGACACACTAGGCTTATGTACCAACAATATATTACATTATTGATGTAATTACTCTTCTTATGAAAGAAAAGTGGATATTTTTGGTACAAATGGTGATAAGATTTACCGGCTGAAGTGAAAAGATCCAGGAACTGAACGAATTGTTCCTAACTGGTATACTCCAAAAATATCGCTAAGTTAATTTTGTTCTCTGAGTTCATTTGTTCCTGCCAAACGCTGACCACGTTCCTGGGGACATAGTATCGAGTTATTTTCGAGTAGACAACTCTATTACGAGCCGTTGCCCGACACGAAACTATTAGTGTTCATGAATTTCAAATGAGCTCAGAGATCCATGGACCCAGTTGTTTGTCCACGATACCCGAAGACGTTTTTTCTTCTTCCAGAAACCTAAACTTCGATCTGGACAAAACACTCTACTTCTTCACAGCAGGACGATACGAATTCACGAACAAAGGAGGCGATTTTTTCATTGAAGCGTTGGCACGACTTAACTATAAGCTACAGGTTTATTATTTAGATGAAGGTAATGTGGGGGAATTGACGTATTTGCACTCGGATGAGTATGTTTTCGAGTCGTGTTCGAATTATTCCAAACATCAGCTGGTCTGACTGCGCCGGATTTCCTGTTCACTAAGTTCGTGGCACTCATTTTTTCATCTAATATCCAGAAAAATTCCACCACCCCACGTTCCCCGTAGTTCAGAATTAACAACACGTAATGCCCATGGAGTTCAAAATCTTTGAGTTCAAGTTTTCGGGAAAACTACAAGTTTTTAGAAGGTCCCATGAATTTTCCTTTATTTCCTTGCTCTCCAGTAATTGAGAAAGTCCTAATTATGTCTAGTAATTGCGTGGATTACATGGGAGCTGTTTTTTTTTCCTTCAAAGGACAATTAGAAGAATGAGTAAGGACGAATCGCGGAAAGAATACCTATAGAAAAGTATTCCGTTATATGTAAGTTTTCAGAACAAGTAATTTCAGACTGTCATAACATGTACCTGCCTAATTGGGTATTCCTGTGGGAGATTGAGAAGATTAGAGTTGTGATGTTAGTTGAGAATTGGGAATTATTACGTTTCACAAAGTGGAATGTCTCGCAACAAAACCGTAAGAGGTTTATCCTCAACAGCTGACGGATTGGGAATATGGGATGTTTGGGAAGTTCCAAATTTTTTGAAGTTTTCTCGGATACTATTACAAGGGAGACTCATAACAGCGTTAGGTTTTGTGAGGAAAGGTAAGTTCCATCAGACGACCTTTTTTTGCTTACGTTAACCTTTTGATCTTCTCCTGGTTGTGAGCCAGGAATTTCTACGGAGGTACCCTATAAATAGTACTTCCCTCTGTGCTGTAAGTCTTAAATGCCGAATTTCTCGGGGAAAGGTGTAGGCTTTCTCCGGTTTTTTCTAGGATTTTGCAAAAGTAATGGTAAAGTAGTAAATTGCCCTGAGTCATACAACAACGAAATCACTGTGCCGATTCACAATACTCAGCCTAAGTCGTGTTGTGTTTCTGTGTTTACGTAGGTGCGCGATTGTTTTCGACTGAAGATGAGCTGGTTCAGCTGGTCTAGCTCCCCCTGCCAGTTTGTTCTTTGCGATCTGCGCTGTTTGTTCGTGTTTTTTATTGCTGTTTTCACTTCCTACAGCTACACGTTCTCCTTCCTAGTTATTACTATTTGTTATACTATGCTGTATTGTTATGTGTTTCCTTTTTGTGTTGCCTATGTACTTGATATGCTATTCTTAGTACGAATATCTAATGAACGTACGCTGCCCGGCAGCGGCAATAGCTGGATGAACGAGTCATTTTAGGATGGGCGTGGTTCACACGGCAATTACTGGTTACGTTTAGCGTTGTATGTATGAGGAGAGGGGTGGAGGGGGGGGGAGGCGGCGGTGTTCCTTCCATTCGTATTTCCCCGCCACGCGACGCGGGGCATAGGACTAGATCATTTTTATGTATGTGCATATGGTTGTTTGTTATTTGTTACCGGTCCATGCGAGTCTCTGCAAGCGAGTCTGTGTGATGGTGGTGGTGCTGGTGATGGTTGTAATCCCGGCCCATTGCCACCTGCTCCAGACGTGGGGTTCCCGAGATTTTTGTTGCCTCTCCATGAAAGAGTAGTACTGAGCGCAGTGATCCATGCACCCGTGCGCAAGGTGTCGTCATTTAGCTCATTTGCTCTGTTAACTCTCCCTCGCTCATTCATTGATTAGAACTTCCTCAACTAATGAGTACATTATGCTGCTGTGCTCTTGGCCGCTACATGCTCAGCGTATCTCCTATTTGTACTGCATCTGACGTATGAGTTCTCGTCGGCGGTCATTCGGTGGAGAAGGAACCGCCTGAGGAACCCCCTGAGGACAGATGACACGGATGCGCAGTGCCGTCCGTGCCCGCCTCTTGCCGTTATTTTCTTTTGCTTCAGTGAGAGATGCATGTTGATATGCACAAGGATAAACAAGCAACGTACCTTAATAGCAGTCGAACGCGTGCTACAACATAGTATTAAGCCTCGTTTGAGTCATATTTAGTGGCCAGTTGGGTCTTCCCCTGTTTCCACGGATCCCCCCATTCCTTGATACGCTTATGCATACAGAGAAGCGAAAGAAAATTGCTGTAGCGTGACAGCAGCCGTTTTCCGCGTATGCTCCTTTCCATTCATGTGCACGGTTTTTCTTCCGCTTTTGTGCACTCTGAAAGTGAATTTGCACACTAATTCACCGCCATTGCTCTTCAGCGACGTATTGTATGCATATGTATGCACATCGTACAGTTTATTTGCGTGCAAATTGGTCTCATCAGCCAACGTGCGCGTCATTGTTTTGTTTTTCGCTGGGGGGTGTGCACCCCAAGGCCAACCATATATCACATGTCTGTTGACTTGTCGGATCAGGATGCTAGTCGCTTGACCATCTCGTATATAATAGGGTTCCTTGAGCGAGGCGAGGCGCACTGGATTCAGGTTTCATGGCCGGGGTGAAATTCCAGTGTATTTCTGGATGAATGACGTGATCGTTGGGGCTACTCTGCTCCGCTGAGGGAGTATCAGAATCCTTTTGAGGGAATTTTACTAGGAACTAGTTTAGAAGGTGGTTCCTGTGCAACTCTCGCTCTGTAATATCTGGTGTTCTCTAAAGTTGTCTTCTTCAAACAAAAATCTATGACGTAGCTCTCCCCTTTTTCCGAATTTTCTGGATTTCCAGCAAAAGCAGAATTTCCTCTCGAGTATATATAAATGGATCTTCTCTGTTTTGAAATCTTCCTCGCAGCTCGATTCCTGTAATCTTAGAGGCGTTCTTCTATAAAGTCGTAGAGGCTCAGCATATGGCTTAAAATCCTAGAGGCTCAAGTTCTTTCTGAAAGTCCAGCTGAATAACTGCGGGAGTTTTGCTCTCGTCCGACGTTATGCGGACGAATGCAGTGGTTTAGAGGATTTTGTGGAACTACTAACCCTTACATTGATGTTAGGTTTCTGTATTTAATTGCTCAATTGAGGCTTTTATTTTTGTAGACTTGTGTTATTAGTACAACAAAGGTGGTTTCACTTCCTAATTGGTCCAAATTACTTCACAGAACATAACTAGTAGCTTTGTCACTAAATTATCTACATGAAATGTCGTTAATTTATGTAAGCAGTAACATGACATTCACTAAATACTGTAAAATTACTGATATAAAGTATGTTGTTAGGAGTGAACCATATATTAGATATGTTCAAATTTGAATACTCGATTTGCAGCAAATCGAAAGTTCCTACCTAAGAACAAGAGAGTTCTTGAGAAAAAAGCCGAGAGTGCTCTGGGGCTTTCTTTTTGTCCAACTATTCGAATGTTCGAGATGGTTGCTAGATTACTGGTCGAATTAGTCGAGTTATTCTATTTTAATTCGATCGCAAAAATTACATATGTTTATTTATTTATTTTACATGCAAAACAAAGTGCACAAAACAACAGAAAACCACGAAAACCTAACCAAGCAAACCAAATCATCACGTGAGGACTTCCTATAATAAAAGATATCATAGCAGTACCCTGTGATTATGTACATAGAAAACTGGGATAACTTTGGCCATATCTGTTTTATAAGTACATAGGAGTCCTTCCTGGCGTGTTTTTGCCATGAAAACTGG
Source organism: Ancylostoma caninum (assembly GCA_037903475.1). Classification (NCBI taxonomy): domain Eukaryota; kingdom Metazoa; phylum Nematoda; class Chromadorea; order Rhabditida; family Ancylostomatidae; genus Ancylostoma; species Ancylostoma caninum. Next base: position 3,251,966 of record JBAJFG010000492.1, on the reverse strand, counting down.
GCAATTATCACATCTATCTCAATTTTCTGGTATCTTTTCGCCATATTGTTTGATGCTGCTTCGTCCATTGCTGATTTTACAAATTAAACGGGCGTATCTGATATAGTTACCAGTTTGTGTGAAACAAGACCTGTATAGTTTTAGAATTTACTATTTTGCTCGTCGAAATCGGCCTGCCATTTCCCAGGGGAGGCTCATAGCTCTAGTTTTTGAGCTTTTCATTGAACTTGCGCTCGGTCCAGTTTGTTAAGCTCAAACCTCTCCGCTTTCGTTCTTGTTATTGTGAAATTCGACTTTATAGTAATACAAAGAGTGCGCGTGAATGTTTTCTTATGAAGCAAAACCATATAAGGGTACATTTGTCCGAGGAATGCCGGCTCTGGTTTCCTCTTACGGGGTATCCATTGCCGTCATAGGATCCGTTCTTCTGTATCCGGTCATTGGTGCGTGGGTTAGGTGTTTTTTGGGGCACGAAGTGTAGTGTGGCGAAACTTGACCGTGGGGCAACAGAGTCAAGTGCCGTTGGTCATCCGGGAAGCTCCGGAGCGGTGACGTGCTTTCGCCGGCGATTTCGTTACCCCCGCGACTCTAATCATACAAAGCCAAAGCCAAATGTAATCTTGTTTCGGGAGTGCGCAAAAAAACCCTCAGCATATGCAACATATAATGCAAATGTAAGTATTTGAATAACTCTTTGCTGTGTTTTTCTTCATCTTGTTAGGTCGAGGGCCTCATTTGAGGGCCGTCCCCGGCGTTTGCAGAGTGTGCCCGCTTATTGGCGACTTCTCAAGCGTTTTTACCTGAAGATAAAAACTGACTCAGCGTTTCGCTAATCGCTTTCTCCTTAAACAAACATCTTGAAATGATGGCCTTCACTTTGGATCGCTTTATTAGTGTGTCGGAAAGAAATTTTGTGGTTATAGAGGTATGTTTTCTCGCATTGAAACTAGATTAACTGTTATGATGTAGTAAGTACAAGGTGGTTGTAAAATGATTTGCCATATGAGACGTCGAAAAACTTTCTCTAATTTTCCTTTTCTCTGAGAACTAACTTACATGGTGATCTTTTTTTTAGGATTGTTCGTAATTCGCTGGCTGCATTAATAAGGTGCAATTACTGAAGTAGAGAAATAGCGCTTAATTTGTTCTCAATTTAAATTTCCCGCCTGTTTACACTACTGTAATATGAGGGCGTTAGTTTTTAAAACGCTTGTCATATGCACTGATGTTCTTTTTTATGGGAGGTGGAGTTCGTTTTTCAATCCGAGGGGCTCATAAGCGATTCACTCCCTTCAAGCCTTTCTACTTCTGGATTTATAGCTGATTGGATTTTTCGTTTTGCAATAGCAGAACATTTACTTCCTTAAATTTTGCCATGTTATATCTAGGCTAGAATAAAACAAAAAAAAAGAAAAGAAAAAGAATACCTAAGCTGCGTTCCGTTCCTACTACTAGACGGAGAAAAAGGCAAGAAATGAAGGCCATCCCCGGAGCTCATCAGTAGTGAATGATGCTCTTCAAAACAGAAAAAAACGACAAGAAATTAAACAACCTGTTCTGCTGTTGATTCCTTCACTCTTTCCTGGTTGTCCTCGGAGTCACAGCGGGCCGTTATGCATCTCAATCCTGGGTAACTGGACCTAATCAATTGATATTGGGAACCTTTTGGAAACATTTGCATAGCTTCCTGCTCCTCTAAGCATCAGTTTGTCCATAAATCAAAGTTTCTGGACCTGAACTGCTTCGAATTAATTTTCGCGAACAACAGCGCTATATCCTGTTAGGGTTCTATTTAGATGTTTTTAGTGACTGATTGTGTTTCTATCACAATTCCTGGATTTTTAACAGTTCCATTAGGACTATCGTGTTTTCTCCATAAATCTATCTGTATCCAGAAATGCATGTGCACCGTATCCCTCGATTCACTGACTTCTGTTCTTTCGCTACGTTCCAGTAAGAGGATCATATTTTCAGAGCGCCGTCAGCTGATTCTGCCACAGCAGCAGAATCGAGGAGCAGCAGCAGCGGCGGCGGCGGCGTAAATTCGCCAGGAGTGACCCTTCCGGGCGCGCGCTCAGCTTAGGCCACGCCCTCCTTGACAGTGCGATGCCAGCACGCCATGGACGTCGGCCTGAACATTATCGTACTGATCGTGCTTTATTCGACGTTAGCCGTGACAGGACTGCTGGGCAACATTTGGGTGCTGATCACCGTCTCGTCTCAACTGCTCGGCTGTTGCGGATCGACCGGACATCGTGGACGGATTGTGAAGCCGAACACGCAGAGCTCAGCGTACATCTACCTACTCTTACTGTCTGTTGTGGATCTGGTATCGCTGATCCCGGTGCCGATGCTGGTCGCGGATCTACAAGAGAACGAATTCATATTTGGCATAGCGTTATGCAAACTGCTATGGTTCAGTGAAGGCACCAATAAGACGCTGTCACCAATGATCCTTACCGCGTTATCCATAGATCGGTACATAGCGGTTTGTAAGCCAGCGCTCATCTGGATGCGTCAGACGAAGTTCGCTGTTTTTGTGGTCTCAGTCTGCATTATGGCCTCGTTGCTATTCATCGCTCCGATCACAGCACATGCCAAAATCGCGGATATGGAGGATTTCAACGGCATGGTGTACAGAAAGTGTACGTTGGACGAGAATCTGTGGTTTGACCTGGTTCACACGCTCACCTGCTATGTGGCACCGCTAGTTCTGATATTCTCTGTCTATATAGTGATCCTAGCGAAGCTATTTCGGCATACACGATTTTCAACAGTCGGACGAAAGACCAGCATCTCTCTATCCAGAGTGGTCAAGTGCTCTGTGCTCGTGGTTGCTTTTTATTTTATTTGCTGGACGCCGTATTGGACGATGCGAATTCAAGCTCTAGCCAACGGTGGGTCACTTTTACAATTCGTATCGAAGTTACTTGTAAAAACTCACCAAAGTTTTTCGTGCCCAGCGAAGTCACGCGCGCTTGAATGCGAAATTTCTGAGGAAAAATGGAATGCATTAGCCGATTTCCTTTACTTTTTCATTTTCGTGCAAGTTTTGTGGACGTTACGTGGGATGAGGGGGAGGAGTTGCGTGTTGCATGATGATGTCCTAGGTTCTAAATGAATATGAAAGTTGCAAGATATCCCGAATGCTGTTAAAAGACATCACTAAGATTTGCCGAAAATCCGTTCTCTGATACGACGCTACGCTATTTGTGCTTTATATTGCTTTGTTATTGTAAATTCCTGGCTATATTTGGAGCTTACGCTGGCCATTTAAACGTGTCTGGGGGTGCTAAATTGAGGGGAGCATAGAAATTTTTTTGATGGTGGTTGCCGTTACCAGTTATGCTCAACGCTCTGTAACGCTGAGCTGGCTTCATTTTTGGTCATAGTAAACGCGTAACTGCTCCGCCGTTAAATGTTTTCGAATTATGAGCTGCGAAGCGTAACTTCATTTGGCTCTAATACATGTTTAATCATCGAAAATCCTGAAGTATTTTGCGATTTAATGCGTTTTCCTTAACCGTATTTGTTCTTTCGCTATCCACCGCTATTTCATGTAATAGTTGAGACGAGCTTCTGAAACCTGAGCTGAATGCGAGAGCTCCCGGATGAAAGCTTCCCGGAGCCGTTGTTTGCACGTGGGTCCATTGGCTCGTATAATGATCAAAGTAGGAGAAAAACCATGTATGCATAGGGGAATGCTTTGAACTCTTGGTGTTTTTTCTTGTCACCTTGCTACCTGAGCGTTATCGCTCCGGTTCGCGACCGGAATTGTTTGGCATTTGCCTTTAGTTTGGCTGTGCGATCTATAAAACACTTATCAGATGACGTGACGATCTGTTATCTAGTAAGCATGTAACTGCAAAGGAATTAGCAGCGCTTATGTGTTCCATGTTTTACAGAAGCCGAAAAGAACGTGGGTGTGACGTTTGGGAACGATACATCCGACTATGAGGAAATCCTGGAGGAGACTGGAACACCTGTGAACGGAATATTCATCATGTATCTGATGCACTCACTACCGTATGCACAGAGCGCGTTCAACTGGTTATTCTATGCGTTCCTGAATCGGAATCTTCGGAATTCGTCCGGACGATGCGGTAATGGCGTGCGATCCGTGCCAATGACCAGCACAATTATTGAGAACGGTGCGAGCTCGGCAAGTGGATTAACGCCAATCTGGAAGAATCTTCAACAGATGGGTAGTCAGCTGAAGACAGCCAGTATTGATACGGGAAATGCCTTGCTAAAGATGTCACCGTTTCGTACACGTTCACGGATTCAGTCAAGGTAGGAACCAATTAGAAAACCTGTTTTTTTCCTGATAATTACTAGGGCATGGACAATTCATTTCCTCATTTATGTGCCCCATTTTTTCCGTCCTCTCTGCTGGCGTCGTAGCCTCCTCTGCTCCTGCTATGATTTCATTTGAAACTGCTATTGATATGCAAACCTTGTTTGCAGCGTGGGTTTGCTGCAATAAAAGTACAATTATATTCCACAGTAATAAGATTGAAGCCTGAGTGCCTCATCAAGTTGCGGAATTATTCTGTTTTTGTTTTTGTGCATGTTAATTCCAAGGAATTCCACGTTAGCATATGTCTCAGGTGTTCTTTTTGGAATATTTCAGTTTTCTCTACCACAGCATGCATTTTGCTGTGTAATTGCGCTAGTAAAAAAAACTGTTCCGCGTCAAATTTCGTTTAAGGAAAAATATCATATATGGAGCTTGAAGTTCTCCACGAAAAAATTCCAATTTCAAACAGCTGCATTTAATTACGACCTCGAAAATTTTTATTTCCTTTGGCGAATTCACTGGCTTATCTTGATCTTTGATATATTTTCACGTAACAAAGGCTCCAGTTTTCTTATCTTGCCTTTAAGTGTTTTTATGAGGTTGTCTTACCACCGGAAACTCAATACATGCTGCAGGGAATGCGTTGATAGCAGCATGTTATGCCATGATAAAAGCAGAAAAGGCTACGATGGCAGATCAGGGATGGGTAGCTTGCATGGAATAGAAAGTATGGGAAGTTTTAAGCTGAGAGAAGTCCGGCATCTAGGAATTTCACTGGGAAAACACCAGCATATACGACCTGGCATAATTCAGTCACTGCAAGTTCTTCCAAAAAAAAAAAAACATCTGGGAAGTAAAAGATGGCTTGATGCCGGAATTCAGTAACTTTCGAGCTTCGGGGTCGGTATTCCGCTCAGCCCTAATCGAGACCACCCGTTCGGTCCTTTGAGCTTGCATAAGCCGTTCGAGCAGCCAGAAATAATGTGGATTTACATTTGTTGTCCAGAATTACGCTGCAACAGCTTTAAGATGGGTATCTTTAAAATATGGGGAAGAGTGGTAGGCTAGAAGCTCAAGTTTGTTGAAAAGTTGACAGCTTCGACGGTTTTTTGCTGCTCGGTATCTTGGTACTTAGAATAGTGATTTACCAATAATATGCCTTGGTTCTTGTCCTATACTGGGCTTAGAAGTCATGGGTTCGGAGAGGTTTTCAGGGTTTTAGCCTCAGGGAGTCACTTATAAATCCACAGTTCATCATCCAACCACGTCTTCTAAACGGTCTATGGCTTTACCCCTACAAAATGAAAAGTTCAGTCCGGTCAGCAGATGGTCTTGCCGTAATTTTTGAGCATAAAATGGGATGTGGGTCACGTATAACTATAATGAGGACAGTCAACTTGGTCAACCACTGCACCTATCAAACGTCGAGCAAACTAGCATTTCCTATTTTGAGTTTGTAAAGGATGGTTTGGTCTTATTATGTCAAGAAATTCTGGTAACACTGTCTGCTCACCGGACTGAACTTTTCATCTTGTTTCATCTCTTTTGAGCTTGATGGATTGTTCTGTTAGTTTATGCTATGTGATCTTCTCTTATACTTTGCAGGAGTTCAACATATCTGGATTCGGCATACCTGGATCATCTCGTTCCACCTCCACCAATGATGAGCTCGTCTTTGTTAGATCTGGAAAGGCGAACGTCAGCTTTGATTCCACGCCAGGAACCGTCGTTGGTCGGGAAAGCGCTATCGTTTTCCGACTTGCCACATTCTCATCTGATCGAGAAGCCAAGTCAGCCGACGCCGTCAGCGGCGTCCGAGAGCTCATCTGTAGAGTGGTTATGATGACGGTGGCGTCCGTACGTTTTTTTTTCCTAGTCGAATCTGTTCCGCATTCTCGTGGTATGTGCATGTTTTTTCTTCCTTAATCGAATTTTTGCCACTTGACATATCGTGTTATGAGACCAATTCATCTTAAAATTATTTACACAATCGTCTCCAATTCGGAGAAAGAAATCGCGATGATGGGTACATTAAATGCCAGTATACAAATTGTTTACTAGTTACCAGGTGGTACAGACTGTGGTCATATGTAAGATATAGCTTCTGAATCCTTGTACATATTTTTGAAGATCTATGCATTGTTCGTTTTCCTTTTCCCCTCGGAGACTCGTGAATTGAGTCATTTCGTCAGACTGCGAATTCCATCAATCCTAGTTCGTTCTCTTGTCTCCTTTTACTTGAACCAGTGTCCTGTTTCGATCTCATGATTTCATTGAGGATAAATTATTTGTTATATGACGAGGCTAGCTGTGACTCAGATGAATTCCGCTTTTTCCACAGTACAAAGAGAGCGTTGTTGTCTAATTATAACTCGGAAAATAACGAGGTTTCGGCCCCCTTCCTCGTCTGTTTGCACAGTATCGGCTTTCAGCTTTTGTCGCGCATTGTGTCCTGCCGATCCTTGTAGAGGGGTTTGTGATGAGCGAGTGTTGATATGAATGTTTTTGTTTAATAGATTGGAAATTTGAGGATGCAATAATAGTTGTAGATAGCATCATGTATATGTAGGGGAGGCGCAGTCTCTTTCCGGAAAATTCGAAAACATACCATCCGAAGTGGCCATTTGGGTGAGGTTACAGCTTTTTTCCAGGTTCTTCTAGTGAAACAATGTAATTTTCCTGGATTCATCTAGATCTCCACCGATCCCAGATGCAAGGATGTGACCGTGATTGCGTTCATCATCTATCCAGCAGCGGCGAACTCCTTCAATGTGGACTCGCTACGAGGACAAGCCGTCTGCAAACAGCTCAAGGATACCATAGCCAAAATCAAAGAAAATGTCGCGAATCGCATGTTTGAGGAGTCGGTTCGGTAAGTGCACGGTTTCTTTCTTCTGCACCGTATACATATTTCCATGCGGAACCTGGATCCAGGCTGGCTGCTGGCCGAGCTAGCCGAGATTGATCTTGATATAAATCCACGAGATGCTCCGTTGATGCTTTACGAGTTCAATTTCGTCGCAATCAACTGTTTACTGAGCGCGTAGCATTGGTTAACGGATGAATCTAATGGGACGATTATTGGCACTCGCAATCACCTCCAGCCGCCAACCGGCCGACAGACACTTCTTTATCTCACGCGCAGCGGCGAGAAATGAGAATCCGAGACCAATCCCGGCGTGTCCCACCGAGCCCGAGCCAAGCCAACGTAACCGCCTTTTGTTGTTGGACGCGAGGGGGCTGTGGGGATGGGGGGTCACGCGCTCACCCCCGCCCGGTGAATGCGTTTCTACCCTCAATAAACAATCACCAGCCATATTTGTTGCACTCATATAGTATTCCCCGCGATAGGAGAGCATGAATCGTGCGTGGCTAACAAATCCAGCAGCGTCTCGCGAACAAAAGAAACTACTCGGGTATCTGTTTCAGAGGAAGAGTGCCCGATCCGGAAGAGTTGCTGCTGCCGGCCGAAAAAGTTCAACTGAAACGTTGTATCCTGGCGGCAAAGGTATTATCCGTTGCTCTTATCCGCTTTTTCCCACAGTTGTTCGTCTGCAAAAGCGGTGAATGAGGTAACAGAATAAGTGAAGTGAGTCTTTGCATGGGAAAATTTGTCCCATTCCTGTTATGCAGCTGTTGTGTGTGTATGTCTGCTATAAGCGGGGTTTGCGTGTTTTGGTGTTTCATGATGAGGTTTGACTCACGAAAGCCATGTGTGTCAGCTACGGATTAGGATTAAAAACAGTCTGCAGGATACAGGGAGGGTTTCACTGAAATTTGCGCCAGAGTTACGTGTGCCAGTAAAAGATGGGACGATTGGGGTAAAGTGCCCGCGATCATCTATGGGGGTCTATTTTTCGTGACGCAATACCAGTGATCGCTCTTCTCCAGTTTCGGACAACGTTGTCTTTGAAGGAGTGCAGTGAACTCAGTGCTGATCCAGAATATTGGGATGACGGGCTTCCTGGTAGTCATAATTAAAGAAGGCTACGACACACATCTTCGGAACGACCTTTGTTTTCTATTCGTAAAGCTGACCATCGGCGAAAGGTCCGTGGGTGTTAAGCTACTTAAGATGATGAAATTCTTGTACATAGACGTTAGCTATTCGTCTTACGGGGATTCATGCATCCATTACTTAAGTCTACGATAGGAATTAAGAAAATTACTAACGTGCAGCGTTGTGGGACGCTATTATTTTACCATTTACCTAAGAGCTTTTCGCACGTGACTGGTTTTGAGAGTGAATTTTGCATTAGTGCTTTTCCAGTCTGGAATCATTAGCAGTGTTTACAATTACACGAATCGCGTCCATGCATCCACGCATTTGCACTTTGGTGTCTTGTTGCTTTTTTCGATGGTTATTCTGACCGCGGATTGAGGCATGAGTCCATTTAGTTAGCTATTTCTACATCTCCGCTATTTCAAAAGAAAACCTTGGCAGGACCAACCTTCAGATACCTCACCTTCGTACAGAAAAGACACGAACACGCATCATCTTAAGCAACTAGTGTGCCAATAATTTAACAAATATCCCATTGTCACTGGAAACTGTTGTTTTTACGGCAAACTATTCACTAGCACCTCTTTACGACGAGTTTATGGATGCGGAGGATTTGTTTGGGAGTTTGTAGAACATCGAAACCACTAGGAACAGGTTTCACCCTCCGGCCGTCTGTCTCTCTCGCGCACATTAAGCCTCACTCTATTGAGGAAGAGTGGATGCGCGATCTGGCTGTGATTCATCCCGCAAAAGCTAATTTTATGAGCGTCGAACCTCGTCTCATGGTTAGCTGAGCGAAATTTCGTAGCGAAAACTGGACGATTGCCAACGCTCCAACGTTAAGGAGTGCGCAAAATCGGCAAAGTGCTGGAAGGATGTTAGTTTTTGTGGATAATGAGCGTTTGCAGATGTGCTAATGTCTGGAAGAAACACTTTAGGAGCCCGCTCGTGTTCACATTTTGCAGCGATTTCTGTTCGCTGAGAGAGAAGCAGAGCATTTCCCCGGATCACATCTGTACCTCATCTTTGGATAAACTCCGTGTCAGAGCTCAGAGCCAGATGTTGCGGAACTTCCTAATCGTTTGTCTTTGGCTAGAAACTTTGTGTGGATTAGCAGTAGGAATGGGCAGAAGACTGGGAAGGGGGGGGGATGGAGTAAGATGGGAACCACCCAACATTGCAACATGTTTTGTTGATGTTTAGCAGTATTACTAGCGAGGCAATGAAGGCCTATTGTGTGCATGTGTTGTGATTGAAAACCTGTCATGCACACAACGTGGCATGGCTATTATAAGTGTACGTATGCAACATGGATGTGAGAGGAAAAAAAACAAAAAAAAAGATGAACGAGAGTGGCTGAGTTAGGAGAAGAGTATAGGGGGCTTTTTTTCGTTGTAATGGATAGTTTTCCTCATTTCTCCCTCTATTACAGCGTGACTCACTACCACCAATTTGTACACACAACATGGTGGACAATGCCAACGATCCAGTACTGCAAGCCTTACGTCGTGTACAGCTGTTCAATCATGATTATGATCGAGTGAAGGTGAGCTACATATTGGTTGTCGTAATACATGGAGAGTAGAGCGTTGACTGAAATGAGTATTATTCGAATATTCGAATATCCGCAATAATATCGGGCTAGAGTTAGTGAAGCATATCCCTTTCATTTTATTCGCTTTTTTAGACTACAGTGTAGGGAACTGGTATCGATTTAAATGTGAGTATCTGAACATTCGAATGAATCAATCTCGAACACGAATCTTTTTTCCTATCCGATGAACACTCTAGCAGAGATAATGTAACTATTTGGACGAATATGTTGCGAATTTGTTCAGGAGCGAATTTAAATCTAATAACACAACCCATCTAATTGTTCATTCAAGACTAAATCCGAAGAATTCAAACGTTTAAAAGAGAGAAAGATCTGAATGCCTCCTCGTCACCCCTTAAGGATTGTGTTGCTCCCTCCTTTAAACAACATCCGAACTATTGACTTATTCGAAATCGAATTTTCGAATTCCGAATAGGTCGCTAGGTGTTTAATGCATTATTCGGTCTTAAGTATAGTTGCACAGCCTTGTGAGAGTTCTGTTACTCAGTTATATCCTTTCCCAGGTAATCAACCTACCTTTGCGGAAAAATTCAAATACAGTATTCAATATGTATACCTAATCCAATCCGATAAACGGGGTCTTTCTGATCTGTTGATTCAGTCTGGATATAATGTGTTTCCATAGAAATTCAAAAGAGATTTCGCTGAAGACAAGATGAAAAGTTCAGTTCGGTGGACATTCAGCACCACCATAATTTCTAAGCATATTGAGTCTAGATCTACCTCACTGGACTATAATTGGCATTAATAGGAGGTTAGACGACCATGATAACCTAGTTGGTTGTCTTCGATGTACTTATGAGCGAAACACACTTAATTTTATGGCCAGAATATACGGTAAGATCATCTGTTAATCGGACTGAACTTTTCTCTTTGTTTGGTGAACGATATCTTTATCCAGTAGATAAGGATTCATTGTCAACAACTCCATCATCAATTCATGTGGTCTCTCAGTAACTACGCCAGAAAATAAACACATGAATAGATATATTGCGTTTGATAGCAAAGTGGATAAAGACGGGTGTAAGCGGATATGTGACCACTACTTTCTCCCCTTATGATTAATGCATGTACTGCATGAAAGCCCGGAGTAGTTGTTCATCTCTCACAAAGAAAAACTCTGTTTTCTTCACTCTCATTATGCAAAATTTCGGGCAAAATTGTCCCAATCATATAATAAGTTAGGATCTATCAAGAATAAATTCGAGTTTAGGGCAGAGATTTAGTCTGTTTAGCCTCTTTTTCCACTTTTTCGGGAATTTGGAAGTTTTCCTTGCAACTAACAACACTTCTTTCGTAGTTTGTATAGTTGTTAGTTAGGCGGAAGGAGCACTCATCCAGCCGAACTTTTAGTTTTCTTTTGAAAACCTTGTGAGGGTGGCAAGTTGAATGAGAAGAATGGCTACGAGAAGCTTCTTATGGGATGAACTTACCCAGGCACCCTGCGAAACCTGCATACATGCGAGTTTTCCGCTACAGTTGCTCCGGAAGAGATGGGGGCTGCGCGTTTCTTGAGCCTGACTCTTAGAGAATGACTTTTTCTTACTGCGTCACTGTTGCTAATGAGAATTGCTGGAGTGCCCCATAGAAAAGCAGAATTTTTTAGCCGGAAGCCACTTTGCGCTTGTGTGCATACATACGTGGACTTGCTTCTTTTTTTGCTGTTCACCAATTATTACTTGAAAGAGAGCGGAGGCTGGAAGATGCTGGATTCAATTCAGGATCCAGAATCCCAGAGAGGAGCTCTGAGAGTGGATTTGTTACTGATCGGTGAACTTAAGTGAACAGTGGAAGATGATATGATGTTTTTGGATTTTCTCTGTTGAGTGAGTGCCATCGTTCAAAGATTAACGAGGAAATTGTAGTAGCCACTGTAAATAAACGAAAGATCGAAGGCGGATATATGAGAGGATTATGCGTGTATGTATGCCTACTGATGCACTTCCACTTTGGCACATATTAGAATAATCGGATGTTATTGAGGATGTGACGAAGTAGCGTACTTGTTATCTTCTTTATCGGAACCATGGCCGGTATCTATATCTGGATAGAGAAGACTTGGGCAACTGTTCGCTCTACATATTATGAGGAAATGATTAAGATTCTAAGTGTGAAGCCTTTTGAAATATGCAATTATTTACTTGACTACAAACAAGATGCACAGGAAGCAGCGAGACAAGTGAGCCTTCAGCTCGTATACATATAGTATAGTTATGAAAAAGCTGTATTATTATAATCAGCAAGTGCAAGGAAGAAAAAAGGAAGTAGAACATCTAGAGCTAACTGAATATTGGATAGACAAGAAACAGCTACGGAGGATTTTACTTCTTACTTCATTCAATATACTTATAGACTTCAAATAGAGTTTCCTCGAAATCTGTTACCTAATGTACGTGGCTAAAAACCATGATAAGATCCTTTGAACCCATTGACTTCCTTGCTACCTTATTCTCCTCTTTATTATGTCTTTTGTCATTACATATGGGTCACACATAATGGTCACAGTGAACGTTGTGTGTACAGATGCATAATTAATGTGGCATTTTTCGCGGCTACTTTGTTTCGATAAAGGCTAACGCTATTCGAATGGATAATGGGCCAGAGATCATATACCTATGTGCTGGTTTTCCTAACGTTACCCCAGAAAGTACGCGAATGGCCAGACTATACTTTGCACATAAAGTGCTGTTATCAGACGACATCTTTTGTTAGCTCATTAACTCTCACAACTCCTAAAGCTCCCTAGGATGGCTATGAAACACCACCATGTCCTGAATTATTACGAACGCGCCCCCGTGGTGCATCAAATAAATAAATAAATGGCTTTTTCATGAAGACAATCCTCTCTTTCTATTCATTAGAGGTGCTATCCAAAATCGTACCAACCGATAAAGTGTCATTATACGCTCTGTCACTTCGGGAAAGTTTGGAATGCAGCTCAGTCATTTTTTGTCGAAGGAACAGTTAGCGAAGCCAAGTTGAACGATTGTCTATATTCATAAGGTACAAGCTTCACAGAATCAGAAAGAAGTGGCCGACCATCAAAATCCAAGCACCAGGAGTTTCGGGCAGCCATGGAAGAGGACGAAAGCTTCACAGCGGGAATGCTGGCCGAACACTTCAATGTGGTACATTCGACCGTCATTCTTCTTCTCAAAAGGGTCCGAAAAACGTGGGGATTGGCTAAAAGGGTTCCTGCAAACTCTAAGACACTAACAAAACTGAATGGATTCGAACTTCCAGCGATTTTCTTGAGCAGAATGAGCAGGCTCCATTTTTGGAGTATCTCGTCAACCGAGCCTTCTTCCCTTCCGTGGCTGCCAGAAGCACCTTGTCGTCAAAACTTGATAGTCAAGCTCCAGAGCTGAATCTATATTCCTCTTTCTCTCTGTTCTTTTGTCTTGTTTTCACATTCTAATTTTGGACTCCTCCAGAATCAAATATTCAAATTTGCATAATCTAATGTGTCACTTGGTGTCAAATAAAATAAAGGCATATATAGATTTGCGATTTATCTGGTTTCAGTCCGGCTAGATTTATTTTCAATTATTTGTGCAAGATGAGTTTCCTTAAAAGTGTTCTTCACAGGTCGTCTTCCATCCGGAATTCCTATCTTCGGTATCGCCGCTGATTGGCTTGGACTATGAGGATTTCGTTCGAGGGTGCCATCTCGGGGTGTTTCCAAGCTATTACGAGCCATGGGGATACACACCAGGTAGAGTAATCAACTTTAATGGCGTCAGCTTCCTGCATTTATCACCTCATCAATTAATTGCTCGACTAGAATCCCAGGCCAGGGAATTTGGGATGTTTGGATTTTGTGCATGTTTTCAACTACATGTTCAAGCGCTATGACCTCTTTATTGGTTCTTGTTTTGTAAGGATGTTGATGATACTTATTAGTTGTCCATAAAAGCGTACTCAAGATATTTTCCCAGGTATCCACATGTATTTTGGTGAAAAACAAGTTGTTTTGAAATGTATCCTCGTGTTTTCATTTTTTTCTGCATCAGTTGCTTATCCTCAGGTCTCGTTCCTGTCTCAAAACTTATTGCAACGAATACGCATCGAGTTACAGATTCCTACAATTTCTTCTGGAATACTGAGACAAGGATTTTTTGTTCACAGGAAATTTTGGGAAAGACAGATGCTGTCGTGGTAGTTCTTTCATCAATCTGGCCACAAAAAGATTGCCTTTGTCATGAAAATGTGATTTCTATTGTTCTATGATTTTGATGTTCAAAGGTGTTTAGGCAAGTTCTTATTGTGGCTTTCAAAGTGATGTCACTTTAAAATCATCGCTAGAAAGAGGAGAAAATTTGTGTAATCGCTTGAAAAAGTGTCAAATATTGCACTTCCTTTGTATGTTCTTCTCCTTCACATTAAAGAAAAACGAAAACCAAACGATAGGAATGAAACGATGGCGTTTCGGGAACTTCTCGGTCATCTAGGGAATTGTCCAGAGGGAATGCTTCTTTTCCACCTGAATTCGACCAGATTTCCATAGGTTCACTGTCCTGTGGTGGTATTACTGTGCTACTAATATCGTCAGGGCAGCAATCACAGACTTAGCTAAGGGGTAGATTTGAGGATAATCGTAGGAAAAGCTATGTGAGGTATGCGCTGGAATAACCCGTTGGTAGCGTTTCTTATTTCATTTCAAGCGTTTTGAATACTGTAGATTGCGGAGGTGCGAGCGAGCGCGAGAACTGGCCCCCGTGCTTCACCAATTCCTAAGATTCAAATATTTTCCCCTTAGTTTCAACGTATTGGGAATAGTTGGACAAAATCTCTGCGTTTCTAGGAAACTCGAGAAACAAATGACTATTCGAACTATTCGATTGTTCAGGAGTGAAAATGTGCAATCGTTGTACGTATACTAAGGAGCATATGTCCGTGGTAATCGTGACCGCCTCCGACGCACCTAACGACACGTCAGCGTACGGCCGTTCAGAATTATACGTGCCTATGAATGATGAAGCAGTGCAAAAAAAATCCTGACCGCTTGTTTCCGGGGATTGCTAATTTTCCAGATACTGTAAATTGGCGCTCCGTTTTGTTTTGAGTTCTTTTGTGGAAGTGGGCGACACATTGCGGACGCGGAACACAATTCATAATTGGATGGAATTGCTAATAAGAGTTTCAGGAAGTGCCGGGGTGTTTCTGGTGTCGGCTTCTGTGCTCGAAAAAAAAACCGCGCATGGGAATTGGCGGGAATACCGCTTCCATTCAATAATCCTGCCTAACGAAATACAGGCAATCACCATTTGGGATTTAGTTGATAGTTGAAATTATGAGGAACATTGGTATGAAAAATTCCGACAAAAATTCGAGAATTAAAATTTTCAAAGATTCCGATGCAGAATACTTTGATTCTGTTCTTCTCTTTTTTTTCAATTCGATTCTTCATATACTCGATATAAAATTCGCCGGTGCAGAATACTCATATGTATTATGTGTAATTTTAGCATAGATTTGAGTGCAGAAATAGGTAAATAAATACGCAGAAGCTGTGGGGATCAGTTCTCGCACCACACTGCTTTAATGTGAACGTTTTCCGAGGAATCTAACTGAGGAATTGCTGTATTTTTTTTTAAATAATTCGGTGTTTTATAAGAATTTCTGGGAAATTACCTTCTAAATGATCCCTTTTTCAGCTGAATGTACGGTTATGGGAGTGCCGTCAGTGACGACAAACCTTAGTGGATTTGGCTGTTTCATCAATGAACATGTAGCAGACGCGAAAAGCTACGGTATCCATGTGGTTGATCGCCGTTTCAAAGGAGCAGATGAGTCTATCAACGAGCTGGCTGATGGACTATATGAGTTCACGTGAGTTACTACCAGTTCTTACCATTACCAGTTCTTTTATGAAGTGTGCACTAGAAGCTACTATATGTGAAATTGCAGTGCAGTTGGAGTAATTTACCCCAGCGCTCAACAACATAAAAGTAAAAGTATTGGTAATTGGCTATACTGGTAACCAGTCCCAAAGCTACTAGTAGCTGCTGTGAAGTGCTCGACAAGTGTGTTGTCTTTGTTCGCGCAAAGGTGTCTCCGAAAATTCCTTGGAGCCGGAAACGCTATGAATATGCTATCGCCTCACCCACACCCACCTTCTGCCTCTGTTGCTAAAAGAAACGCGTGACGTGATCAATGAATTCCTCGTCGTCGGAGAACTGGCGTGTGAAAATAGCGTCGAGATCATCGGTAGCTACCTACGCATGCATGAGAATAATTAGGGGAACGTCCATTAAACTTGTAACAGATGTCCGATCAGACGGTTTTTAGGTGCTTATCGCGTCGTCAACGTATTATTGTACGTAATCGCACGGAACGACTTAGTGAATTACTGGACTGGAAGACGTTATCGATGGTGAGCTGAATGTTTTCCTGGGATTGTATGGATTTCTAGGAAGATAGCATGGCGTCAGAGCGCGATAATCACGTCGTGCAACTACGAAATTGCCTTGTAGTGTTTCTCAATGACTGCGTTTTTGTGGGATTAGATGCAGATTGGATGCAGTAACGAAAATTATATGGAGCATTGTGGAAATAGTACTTTTTCAGTTCTACAGGGATGCGAGAAGAATGGCACTGAAGAAAACTCATCCAGACCTTGAGGTTTGTCTTTTTCTTTCTTACCAATCATTCAAAGCTCTTGAGAGAATCTTACTATTTCTTTATTGCATCAACTCAGTGGCGTGGCTTAAATTAGTAAGCCATCTAGTAATTAATTATTGACAAGAATTTTCTACAGTAACATCCCCTTAAGCACTTCTGAAAATGCTACTAGTGCTGTGGTTTCCTCAAATCAATTGAAAATACTTTAGAAGTGCAGGTTTCTCGTTCTCCTTTGAAATTCTTCCCGGATTACATGCACCTATTTCACGTGCAATTTCTGCATTTTATAAACGCATGAACATATCCATATTGTTCACCGAGGAGAAATCTGAGAAAGCTCTGTAATAACATATCCAGGAAGTCTTGTGAACATGTTTGCGCACTCATTCTCACCTCTTTTATTTCCTGGTTTTTACAAGAACCTCGTCGAAAAGATCGTCTTGCATGCGTTATTTTCTATAAGATGTGGTGTTTCGTACCTAAAACGTGAATCTCTTCCACGAAGAAAACACGTGGAACACGAATTTCACGGATAAAAACAATAAATAAATTTCTGGCTTTTGTGGCGTGGCCTGTACGAGCTACTTTTGGGAGTAAAACCTAAGTACTTAATTCCTGGGCATGCAGTATGGGTTTGTTCGGATTTATTCTAAGAGACGTGTATTAGGTTAAATCCATGGTGCAGATCAGCTCTAGACTTGGATTCTGTTGTGAATATTAATTTCACTGTCTACTGTGCTTCTACACATTATTTACTGGTACAGTCGAGTTCCAGAATAACGAATATGGTACAGTTGGAGACTTAGTATACGCGGCGCAGTTATGCACTTTTAGTCCATTGCAAATCATAGTGGATGACCACACTGATTCCAAGTTTATCTAAATCATCTATGTACGTAGGTAGTTATCCTGGATTTCTGGATCTGCGTACTACTGTTTGGATAGCATTGTCGAGGTGTCGTCAGTAAAATGAGCAGAGAGCATTCAAAGAACGGAACTTCTTCATATTCAGGGACTGAAATATTTTTTGTGCAGATTTCTCCCCGCGAAGTGCAACCTTCTACTGGAAGTATCTGTTGCTCTAATTGCCGTTTGGTAAAGAAATCGAGTGGTGTTTACGCTAATTCTGGCTCAGTACTCTATTTATTAGTTAAATTTTTCAAGAACTGTTAAAAGACTGTGTAGCAGTACATTTTCCTCGCAAGAAACTACAACATTGTTTTCGAGCCTTTGAATTGGCTTACAGATGTTTTAAATTAATACAGATGTGAAGCATCTATCCGGGTAATTTTCGCATAATCTACGTGTAAATATTGGGTTCCACGAAGATTTCCCTACATATTTGCGGCTAAGTCTGCACTTCGTGTTGGTCGTGCACCTCCAAGTGACCGACAGGTTTCCGTAAAAGTTCTGGTCAACTCTGATTAAATTCACTGTTTTTTTCCTGAGTTCCTCATGGATTCCTGACTCACACCCTTTTTTTGCCATATTTCCCGCATTTTCTTTCCCAAAATTTGAGCGGTAACCACCTGCGAGAACCATTCATTTCTACTGCAAATTTATGGTAACATTATTTCATTGTAAGAGTTTCAGATGCGTTTATCGGAAAGTGTTGCGCTAATGCCTCGTCCGATATCCGCCCCAGGTACCCCGTCCGTCTCCGTACCGACCACACCTCATGAGTCAGACACGGAAGATGATAGTGAGCTGGATGAGTACGAGCAGCAGCAGTGGAACGAAAAATAACTAGTGTTAAGTGTAGTTGTAGTGTAGTAGTTATAGTAATAGTAAGAGTAACTTCATTTACTACTGAAATATGTACTTGTAGGTGGTTCCACAAAAATTATACAGAACTCTTGTTCTCGTAGCTCATATATAACTAACTCGTTGTTAGCCTTTTATGAGAAATCTTGCATTTATCGTCAAGTTGTTGCCTACCATTTGAACTGCATGACATACCAATGACCATTGTCAGCTCAATATAGAGTTATAATTTATAATTATCACAAAATTTTTGCAATATGCATTACTCGAACACGATGTAGATCTTGTATCCCGGTGTCTGTATGAGCTTGAACTCACTGGAATTTTTTTAACGTGATCTAAGTTCCCGAATCCCGAGTCTTAATTATAGGGGTATAGTTTTAGTCCAAGAATTGTTCGTGTTCTCTCATTATTCAACAAGTTTACCACATGTTACACTGCTCCAAGCTGATCTGTATGTAATGCGTGCCATCGGTTCATTCGGTGTTGTTAGAAGAGTTAAGTATTTCTCGATTTTTGAATTCCTGACCAGAGTATGGCAACCAGTGAATAAAGCGTTCTCCTAGTAAATATTGGATAACCAACAAGTGCAGACGTGAATATAGTATTCTTGTATAGTTGTTAAAGCTTTCCGACGTAAAATTGAGCTATTTTGTGAGGTTTTTCGAAACAGACACGGTGGAATTGGTTTCGTTAGTGTAACATGAAGTTCATTTCTTCCACAGATCCCTTTTTTTTAAATCTTGATCCCATTCTCCCTCACAGCTTGTTCGTAATATCTGAGATTTCTAACACGTCAGTAGGGCCTGATCTCTAGTGGAACTTGTAGGCCAAAGGAAATGAGAAATACATAGGTGCGCATCCTTTCTTGAAGTCGTCCAACACAAGGTTTAATGTTTGGATCTAGTTGGTACCTGTGCCATCTCAACGTCCTCATCCTCTAGATGAGGAGATCTTCGCAATCTTGTGTCTGACCTATTTGCGACTAAATGAAGTGAAGCTTGCCAAAAAAGAATTTACACAGGTCGAAAGAATCGAAGAACGATTGTAGCCTCTGATCGGACATACGCATCCTTGATAGAATCGCAAAATGACAGTACAGTTCACAAATGCTTCAGGAATGCTGTACTATTATTCAGAATCTTTGAGTTTGGATGACGCTCTGATAATGGAATCGGTTCGGACCTAAATAGAAGCGAATGCAGTTCTCCACACCCACTTCTTTGACAGTGCTTAAAATCGCCAAAAACCAAAATCCCTTTTTCGGACTCTAACCACTCAAACACATGGATTTAGACCCTTGTTTCTTTCCGAACCTTGGGTTGAGGAGGGAAACACCCTTTGAAAAGCATCCACAGGCACTGTAGAATTTTTTACACGACCATTCAACTGTTTGTGCACTGAGAAGAAGGAAAATAACTGTATTATCATCGTTTTTCCCACCCGTGATGACAAACGCGCTACGTCTTCGAGTGCTAAGTGCTCGACAATCGTAAAAATCCTGGGCCAATGTCAATTCTCGCCGGGAGCACAAAATTCTCATTAGGTGGGCAATTAAAGGCAGCGCCAATGTTCTGCTGGTGGCACACCTGATGCATCTGGAGTTAAAGAAAGATGTACCACCCCGAGTAATTTCTCGGTCAAAGAGATTGCTGGATGGACATCAAAGATACTCCCCTGTAGCTTTCACGTTATTTGGGCAACTATTAAATTCTGGTTGGGTTTTGAATATGAAGGCTTGGTACGCGAATGCGAAAATTGAGAAGTGAGGGCATTTAACATAATCACAATCTGTGGATAAGCACGGCGAAACCGAAGTAAACAACTAAGCCAAAGTTGGGGTCAAGCATTCAAACTTAGCAAGTGTGTTGTTATGGAAATGGTTCCAGAATGAGAGGAATCCCATTAAAAGTCACATTTCATTCGGAATATGTAGTGCTTTTCCTTGTTTCCCTTGTTGCTTTTTGTTCGTTCAGTTCGAGCTTCAATTTTCTTGCCGAAAGAACGGATTTTATTTCTTGTAATATATGTGTAGTAGCGGCTAAGAAGATGATCACTAGCATTGTGAAGCGAAATCTTTCTTATAACTCAACCGTGGATTGAGCTATCGAGGATGTGAAGAGGGTTGAAGTACTCTTCCTTTCTGTTGGAACATTGACGTAAACTGCTTTCAAACAGAGCTCTCGAGTTTCAAGTTCTTACTCACCGCTTTCATCAGCATGTTGGTTACCAGTTTGTATGGCCTCACTTTGGTTGAAGAAGGGATTATTCTAGGTTTCATTATGAGCGAGAAATTTTGCTGTAAAAGTCGTGTTCTGTACTTCTTCTCTCTACATAAATATCTGGGACTGTGCAATAAATTCAAAGGAAAAAAAACAACCGTTTCGATGTACATAGGCTATTTCTATGATGCCAGCTACTAGCAAGTAACTGCGATGCTTCCAAGCTGTTGATGACCGCCATTTTTCGCGCGTTTCCACATTTTCTCAAGCTCCGGCTCCTCTCTCTGCGCCAGAACTTTTACAAAAATTATACTGCATAGATTTTTATAATTGTATTAACTTAGAGATATCATGACGTTACTGGCTAAGAAGATGGCTGAAACAATTAAGGCCTCATGTTCTCTCATACCGAACCCTTCGAGAAAAGGTGCGGCTCAACGGTGGGCCGCGCGGTCGTTCAATGTTCTGAAGATACGACGACACAGTCTTTTTTGATAAATCTGATCGATTGATTTTGAACTCTCATTTGAACAGCAAACGGAAGTGTAGCAGTGGCTTTTTAGCGAGTGCACTGGTCAGAAATGTGCCCAATTTGTAACAATTCAGCTTTTTTTCTCGGTAATCGGGAGTCAAGATACAAGGCAAAATTTATGAAAGCCGATGAAGTTGTTGTTTGTGCTCAGTAATGCAACTAGAACTGAGCCTGTGCTCATGCTAAGCTGCTGTTAGAAAGATAACATAAAGCTCTAATGCATATCCCAGGGCAGCTCAATCCAGGATTAGGTTAAGGCAGAAGATTCTGTTGTCGATACGGCCGGCCAATCATATCTTCTTGGTGGTTACTACATGTGCAGACAGGATGAATTTCAACGTTCTAATGATCTTTAGTGAGGTGTACATGAGCAGACTTCTGTCCAGTAAATTACAGCGTAGTAGAACATACGTGCTAGACATTCTTGAATGGATATGGTAGAAACAATATGCAAAACTGTTGTGTAACAATAAGAGCTTTTCATTTTGAAGCGGTTCTGCAGGCAACAGAGCTTATTTAAGTGAGTTTGTTTAAAATGGAGCTAAAATCCATGGTGCGAGAGGTAATGTACTGCAGTGGTTTTCATTTACGTATATCATCCTTAACAAGTACTACAGAAGTACTGATGCCCCACCATTCGACTCTCTGGAATAAGTCTAATTTCTTACCCTATTAGTTCGGTGAATCTGGTAAGATTACTTACCATGTGTGTCCTTAATCTGCTCATTCTGCTGCACTCTCTAGCCTCATTACGTTGAGCTCTTTTCAGCTGATCCTGTTAAGGAAGGGGTACTCTCATATGCAATGGCTACTGCGTCAGCATTTGCATCTGAAAGTTATTACGAAGACAACGTGAAAAATTCAGAAGGGCGCGAGGGGAGGCGTGCGAAAAGATGACGTGAGTTATTCAAATATTCCTAAAGAATGATGCTACACAGAGGCGAGATTAACAACGCGATTTGGGCAAAGTGACCAATTTCTTGATTGGTCAGTTTCTTCTTGGGGATCCGAATTCTCTTTTTGAAATCATCGTAGTTGGTTTCACCATAGAATCGCTGAGCATGTTGACTTCACCTTCAGAATGCATCGAGTGAAGGAAACAATATCGATTGTCTGGACGTATCTGGGTAAAATATAATCAAAGTAATCTACCATTCTCATAAATGATTCTTTCTCCGTCCTGCAGAGAAACACGGAGAACATCCATAGACATACATAGAACAAGTTTTAAGTATTCTTCTTTTTTGTTTCTTCTACACAATCAACTTTTTTTGAAAGGGATTAAAGAACCATTTGGTGGAAGACACTGCTTTCGAGGACAATCAGTCACTGTACTGTTCGTAGAACGTAGCACTATGAGGTCTAATCTCCTGATATTATATCATGCAAGGATGTCAGCTGATGAAATTAGTGAGTGGTGTAGCACTTATGCTGATCCATGATGCATAGCCCAGAAGCAACATGAATCATGTCGTAATCCGAACTAAGCCGATTTCCTGTTTTCAGGAATGAACAGATGTTATCCAGAGATTTCTATGCAACTCAAAGCGGGACACAGCCAATGTACTGCCAAACAAGAAGAGGAGCACCAAAAATTCGTGTATCTGAAGTACTCAGTGTTACTCTCATGTATTATAAAGTTGTATGATAGTAGTATGCAGTAGAAGGCTCGCAAAAACACAGGAAAATTAGTCCACGGAACTGCGTGGATTTGCGAAAGTTAGGAATCGTTTATCCTTGGAGCACCTTTTTCCTAACTTTATTATCATCTTTAAATGCTAAAGAATAGCATTCTTTTGTGTTTTCATTTTCTTTCTAAGGAGTACAGTAGGCAAAAGAAATAGGCAAGTCGGAGACAGTTTCTTTCTACGTGTAACGCTGCTGTCCACTCTAAGGATATCGCTTAAAGGCAGGGGCCCACCTCATTCCGCCTGTTGCAAGTATCAGCATATCCTAGACCTTTTGGGCATAATGATCCCATTAATGTACATCAACAGGCTCAAAAGCGACAAAGGCCCCATTTTTGAAAGGGTCGAACTGGCTAGATTTTTGGAGCCCGGAGGCGGATCGCTCCAAATTTCGATCGCTGTGCTGGCTGGCTGCCACGGCTGCCGGGGTAGCCAACGAGTCTTGGCGTGTTCAATCGATAAGATCAACGGCTTCACACGTCAACTCGGGTTAGCAAACTGTTACAGACCCCTTACTGGAAGACGGGTTTAAAGACCGTTTTGAGACAATTCATGTATACCGGTGGAATCAGCATGTCGAGGAGATGCAGAATCTGCCACTAGCTCAATCACAAAAATGAGGTGGACCTCTGCCTTTAAAACCGAAACAACAAGCTTGTTTTCTCCACGTGTCTCTTTGTTTGTTTACAGATAAACTCTAGTTTGTGCTGTGGAAATCCTCGCAACTGTGGATTCTTATTATTGCATACAAAATCGTGCCCACTCATGGAATTATAGGAGGTAGTAAACAGCTTAACAGAAACAAATCGTATGCTTTTGAGCTCCTATTGAATTTCTTAGCGCTGGCTTACAAATAGTTTATCACACTCAATGAATATTGTCTGGTAGGGTTATCCAACGCAAGTAGGATTTTCCTAATCCGTGTCTCAGACATAGTGCTGATGGAAAGGAAGAAATATGGAGACTTATGAAAATGGGATTTAGTCAACTCCCTCCCTCCCCCCGACCCACACACTTTGAAATGATTTTCTGAATATCAATGGATTTAACGCATAAAGGACAATACGACGAATCGTGCGAGAAGTTATGCATGGATAGATTTATTTTCTGCTATAATTTAATGAAACTTTACCCTGTAGGGTTATTTGATTAGAAATCGAATATTACAACTATGTCACACAATAAATTATTTTTTTGGGTCTACTGTAAGCTATTGTAAATAGAGTCTCCCTTCTGAAATTCATCGGAACACGAAATTGGAGGTGGAACAGCGGTGGTGGTGAGGAAGGTCATGAACTTACCATAGATACATCATCTAGTGCATCTTTGCATTTTTAGACGTCAACGGCAAGTTAATGTGCAGAGTGGTCTATAGCCTGACAAATTCTGTATGAGTAGTACTGTAACTTCATAGAAGCTCTTCATGAGGCAGAATGATGGTCGTAGCCATGATCAGCGCTCAAAAATATCCCTTTATGGACCCTGGACAAATTCTGTGAAAATTGGCTGCCTACAATACGTACAATAAGAAACGGTAACTTTCCAGAAAAGTTCCAACGTACAAAATGAATTTCACATTCATTTTCGATACAGTAATTATACCTTCACCACTACCGTCTTGATGAAAACAAGGGGCAAATTTGCGTTGGTTTTACTTAGAATAAAACACAAATTGTGCATTGCCGCCAATGCGTTGAAGCTAGGGTATGAACAAGGGAGAGAAGCAGACAAAAGATGTTCTTATTTACACGAGCGGTGCGTAGCTGTGTGATCGAGTCATCGCTCCTCTTGAAGCCTATTAGCAGCACCGTGCTAGTCGATTAATACATAGAATGAAGCCCACACCACATTGACGGATACTACCTACTGTAAGTGCCAATGTACCTACAGTCAACGTCAATCACATGCGTTCTTCGCAGGCTTGGGAAGTGCACGCCGCGGTGTCTCTCTTCGCGCTGGAATCGCTGCCCCAATAGCAAAGCCTATGGTCTTTTCAATACTTTTTCATCCTACTTGGTTTCAGCCATCAAGAAAACTGAGAAATTGTCAAGGAAACTCTATGGTCTGCTATCACGGTGACGATTTCAATGTGGGCGGCGCTCCCGCGATCGTATTCAACTGGACAAGACAATGCTTCATTCTTCCTGAAACAGTTGTCGGACACTGCTTTTCTTGCGGTTTTGCTCGGAGATCGCTTGCTGAACCAGAAAGCTTACCGGCACTGAAAGTCCGCACTGCAGATTTGGATCAATTTTTTTCGCTATCATATATGCTTCTAAGCAGATTTAGGAGAAGAGCCTAGATTTAGCGCTATTGGATGAAATTCAAAGCAGCAAAGAACATGAACTCGTCCCGGACTTCGAGGTGAGAGTCTCAGACAATTTTTCGGAAGGACCGCAGCAGAAAACCGGAAGAGCCGACAGGTGACCTGCGGTTCTTCCGGTTTCCTGCTGCATTTCTTCCGGATAGCTGCTGCGGTCCTTCCGAATAGCCGCTGCGGTCCCTCCGAACAGCTGCTGCGGTCCTTCCGAACAGCTGCTGCGGTCCTTCCGAACAGCTGTTGCGGTCCTTCCGAATAGCTGCTGCGGTCCTTCCGAATAGCTGCTGCGGTCTTTCCGAATAGCTGCTGCGGTCTTTCCGATTGGATACGTGGATGTGCGCTCCAATTCCGCAGAACTGCATTGGCAACCAGTCCACTCCCGTGGGACGACCACGCGGCGGTAACCACACGCAAAAATGACAACCTCGCTGATGGTCACTGGTTCTACGGTCCGATATACCCATGAAGTCAATTTCCCACTTGAAGTTCGAAACCCCTGGATTTTTGCTGGTCGCGACAAAACTGAGCTCCGTACATGAGAAGGGTATAATAGCGCTCACCCTCTCTCCTCCATTCTGCTGCGGCCCTTCCGATTTCCTGCTGCGGTCCTTCCGAATCTTTCCCCACACAAATCTATTCTGCTGCGGTTTTTCCGAACCACTCCAGCGAGATTCGGAAGGACCGCAGCAGAAAACATTCTGCTGCGGTCCTTCCGAAAATTTTTATCTCTGTGTCTCTCGTTTCTTAACCACATGAGCGCGATCTCTTTCTGCTGCGGTCCTTCCGACAATTTGTCTGAGAGTGCTGCATCGTAATCTTGAGAAGCTTCTCGAAGGGAAAACCACAGAGGCTAAAGAAATTAGGCTGCCGCTATACTCCTCGAGGAGTATAGCGGTTTCGGTCGCTGCTGTCGTCGACAATGGCGACCGACCGTCGCGGCTGTCGTCGACACTGGCGACCGACCGTCGCGGCTGTCGTCGACACTGGCGACCGACCGTCGCGGCTGTCGTCGACACTGGCGACCGACCGTCGCGGCTGTCGTCGATGTCGTCGACAACAGCGACCTATCGTCGCCGCTGTCGGCGACACGCCGTCGTCGATCCCGATCGACGACAGCGGCGACCGTCGCGGCGACAGACGTGAGTTTTTTGTTTTTGAACAGGTTTTTTATAATTTTCTGCAGTTGTTAGTTGTTCTCAGTTAAATCTATGTTTCAGGTGAGGCCTACTGTGCAGAACGAACCAGCCGACTGAAGTGGGCTGCTTCGTAAAATGGGATATCTATCAGGAATCGTGAAAGGAAGGTATGAGTGTTTAGCCTGGATAACGGATGGGTCCCGTCACGAAAATTAAAAAACCGAGAAAAACCCGAAAAACCCGGGAAAAATGCTTATACATACATACATATATACATCAGTTTTTTATGGAAAATTTTTTAAAAATATTAGGCGTCGTTTGTAGTGTAGAACTGGAAATTGTGTGTAATTGCACAAAATGATGTATGTATGTATAAGCAGTTTCCCGATTTTTTCGGGTTTTTCTCGGTTTTTTAATTTTCGTGGCGAGACCCACACGTTATCCAGGGACGGGACCTGGACAGCTCGATCCAGAATTTTATACTGAATCTAAAGGAAAAAGTCCCACTGCTCCAGCTCTTCAGTGAAAGGCGCTAATCTAGAAGCTGGATGCAGTTTTTGAATTTTCGTGACGGGACCCATCCGTTAGCCAGGCTAAACACTCATACCTTCCTTTCACGATTCCTGATAGATATCCCATTTTTCGGAGGTAGCCCACTTCAGTCGGCTGCTTCGTTCTGCACAGTAGGCCTCACCTGAAACATAGATTTAACTGAGAACAACTAACAACTGCAGAAAATTATGAAAAACCTGTTCAAAAACAAAAAACTACGTCTGTCGCCGCGACGGTCGCCGCTGTCGTCGATCGGGATCGACGACGGCGTGTCGTCGACAGCG
This sequence comes from Ancylostoma caninum, assembly GCA_037903475.1. NCBI lineage: Eukaryota > Metazoa > Nematoda > Chromadorea > Rhabditida > Ancylostomatidae > Ancylostoma > Ancylostoma caninum. The sequence continues at coordinate 3,224,926 of JBAJFG010000492.1, read as the reverse complement.
GCGACGATCGGTCGCTGTTGTCGACGACAACGGCGACGGTCGGTCGCCAGTGTCGACGACAGCCGCGACGGTCGGTCGCCAGTGTCGACGACAGCCGCGACGGTCGGTCGCCAGTGTCGACGACAGCCGCGACGGTCGGTCGCCAGTGTCGACGACAGTCGCGACGGTCGGTCGCTGTTGTCGACGACAGCGGCGACAGCGGCGACCGTCGCTAGCGACGCCCCGCCCACGATCAATACGCACGACGGCCAGTGTCGCCGCGACGCCGCGACCGAAACCGCTATACTCCTCGAGCAGTATAGCGGCACTGTTAGACTGCACAAACTGGAGATCGACAGAAGAGCACAGTTGCGGAGGCTTTGGAGTATATTACCTGATCGATTATGAAAAGCAGTTAGAACAGCAATATCCCGAGTGCAGGAAATTACAGTATCGCGAAGCCCGTCTGAATACCCACTGTAGTCCTAAAGCGAATCTGGAGTCCTAAGTCGAAGCCTCATCTAAACACCAACTGTAGTCTTAAGGCGAATTGATTGCATTGCCGTACTGACTGTAACAAAGACATTAAATGGGTAGCTCTAAGCATCCAAAAAGGGGAACATTCCAGAAGGCTACACATTCGACTGTTTTGATCCTTCCTTCAGCTGCAATGTTATGACTATTATTTCGACTTACAAGTCCATTTAATTCAGTGGTGTAAAGGTGATTTGCTTGACCACCGAAATGTGAATGCGTGAAAAACGCATCCACTCCTTAAAAAATAAATAAAATAGAAATAAAAAAATTAAAAGTGAGCTGTTAGACATTCCTATGACTTTTCCCCATCATTGGTGAGTGCAGAAAAGGCATATTCTAGTGTTTAGTATCCGTATAAGGGTAATGCACGAAATTTATCCGAACATGCATAATGAAGTGAAAAATTTTATAGTTCTGAAAATACTGTAGTAATACCAAAACTTTTTCTACTTCTTCTTAAATATTGAATACATGGTGATCAACGATATGTTAGCTGTGGTAGGTGATCAATAATATGTTAGCTGACAATAGCAACTCAGACATTCGCCGGATTGGAGCCGAACCCGATAGGGATTGGAGCCGCATGTCACCTCGGCTCCAATCCGTAAAATGGGCGGGGCTCGGGCGCCATACGGCGCTATTCGGGCTACCATGGGTGCTATCCGGGCTACCACGGGTGCCATTCGGTTGCTATTCGGTTGCTGTTCGGTTGCTATTCGGTTGCTATTCAGTTGCTACTCAGTTGCTATTCGGTTGCTATTCAGTTGCTGACTTGTAGTAACACGTTCGTTATTCGAGTAGCATGGGATACCACTGTCGGGTTTTAACACGTCCGCTATTCAGAATTATCAGATTTTCGAGCTTCCATGACGGTAATGAAGGGTTAAAAGCGTTGCTACAGTGGTTACTGCCCTGCATTCGAGCCTCATTCGCTCCTTGTTCACTTTAAAGAGGAGTAATTCTGACGGCACTATCCTCAAATGAGACAAAAATTGTCATGTTTCTACCACGGATTGGGGTAATCGTATGCTTAAACAGGCTTACCCCCAGATGTCTGAAGAAACATGCTCTTTTTGCAACGGCTGCAGCGATTCCACAGCATTCGATCAGTATCCGCCTCTAAGCCCCACTGCTAGATCCCAGAAGCATGGAATGTGTAGTTTTGCGGAAATTTTTAAAGGCCTTTCTGAATTTCACCCAATCCATGTATTGGAGAACTTGATTAGCTTGCCAGAAATCGAAATTCGAACAACCAAAATTCATTTGACAATGAGCTACAGTGCGCGTCAAAATTTACGCCCACCTTAAAAATTTGTGGTTTCGACCGAGGATTGAGATTTCTCGAGTAATGGCATTCACTATCGTTTTCAGCATGCTTGAAAACCCCGTAAACTTTCACCAAGTCCTTTCTAGGTGGTCTTCTAATTTTTTTATTCGTTTTGAAGGGAAAATGTGGTGGTTCAAAACTTTACGCCCACCCTTGAAAATGTCGGTTACGAAGGATAGGAATTGCGAGCAAGCAGGGAAATGATACGGACTGATGTAGTAGCCCTCGAGAAGATCTCGGGAAACCTTATGAAGCATTCAAAATCAATGCCAAAGATATTTTACCTGTCACTGACTGAGCAAACTCTCCCCCGAACAAGTGTGAAGAGAACAAAATTTAGCAAAGACTTTGGGTGGTCGCAGATACTTAGCCGATATTTCCATGAATAATCTAAATACGTAGAGATAGAAAAGGAAACACTAGAACACATTTCAAAGTCGACACGACTGCCATACCACCCATCTGGTCCTTCTCGTTCACAGTGTCGACCGAGAAAATCAGCACTGAATTCCCGCTATCTGTTTTCAAATTGACCAGTCTTTTCGCATATCAATAATTGAGGACATTTGAAGCAAGAAGACAATGTCTGTTCTCCGGCAGACACCACATCATCATTGGGGTCGAATGATTTTGCTAGGCACAACATGAACAGCATATAGGCTCAACCGGCATTTTTCGTAGTGTTTATTAACATGCAAGATATCACTCATAACTTTGAAAACTCTGTTCGTTGATGGAAATAGAAGTCAGGCCACGATTTTCCTGACCGAATCTCGCATTAATTACGTCCTGCTGGCAGCGTTCCAACCGGCTGAATATCGATCGCCAGCAGGACGCCACGTATGATCTCAGGCGGTGCGGGAGGAGGATACGGTGGATCTACGGCACTGTACAGGCAGTTCAGAAATGACTCGGTACGGTGAAATCCTATGTGGAGAGTGAGAGGCCCTTTTGACAAGTCGCCCACGTTCTGGGTTGTTGTTCGCTGTGCTTTATAGCTACCCGAGTGCGAGGTGAATCGCCTGTATATCCCAAATTTCTGAGAATTTTGTTTTCGGGGTAACTTTGTGTGAAGTGATTAGGAAGTGGTGGTGTGAAAGGGGTGCTGAACACGAATATCGTATCTGTTTTGTACCGTATCCCCATTTTCGTGTGTTCACTGTAGGCACAATGTAGACTCGGAATCTCATAGATTGCTCTCGAATTTTGCGTACGGGAGTTTATATCGACGCTAATAACGTATATCAACATCATTTTGCATGCCGCCTCCTTTCTGCCCGAAATCGGTATTTTCTTTCGATGTCTTGCAGTACACCCACCGTGACCTTGCAGAAATGGTGGTGCGGTGCAAAACGGATACGACATTCTGTACAGCACTTCAAATAACGGCACTATTCCACTAATTCTGCCCGGAAATCTTAAGACCAAAAAATTCTCTGAAACTTTGTCTTAGGGGGGGGGGGGTATTTGGCATGCCGGCCACGAATATCACACTCATTTCGTGCCGTAACCCTATTTGGATAGAGTTAGATAAGATTAGGGTAAGTAAAGTATCTCGCAGAATTATCTGAATTTTTGTCTAGAGGGGTTATTTGGTATGCTGATCACGAATATCACATTGACTTCGCTAGTTGAAAGCAATTTGAGGCTTTCCTATGGACTGTGCCTGCCCAAACCCTGCCGCAGTTCTACCCAAATGGTGTTGCGGCACTAAGCGAGTATGATATTCGTGATCAGCATATGAATAACCCCCCTACACAAAAATTCAGATAATTCTGCGAGATACTTTACCTACCCTAACCTTACCTAATCCTAACCAAATAGGGTTAGGCACGAAATGAGTGTGATATTCGTGGCCGGCATGCCAGATACCCCCTCCCCCCCCTAAGACAAAGTTTCAGAGAATTTTTTGGTCCTAAGATTTTCGGGCAGAATAAGTGGAATAGTGCCCAAATAACCCCTCCCTGACTCTTTGTGAAGTTAGGCGAAATACTTCTCGAAATTTTGGGGCAGAACTAGCCCTTTTATGTTATCTACAGGGCCAGGTGAATAAGACTCGCCGTTAAACCTACAATGAAGTAAAGGCTCGTAGTAAAACTCGTCCAACTCCGCTCACTCGCCGCAGGACCAGCCAAATCACCACCCTTTCGATTTACGTGCGACACCTATCTTACTTGCACTCATCACTGCGTTGTCGACTGCAATTCTTCATTCTCATGCAACTCGCACTACTGCACTACAGTAATTTATTAGCTTACAGAGGGCGTGAGACCGACTTTGGTCGCAGTTACGACTTCGTCACTTTTTGGCTAACTGGTCTAATTTTTGCACTTTTGGAAGTGCATATGATGTAATCCCTTCCATTCTGATTTTTCCATACTGCCATCCGCTAAAATATACTTCCAAACGCATTCTGCGGGCAAAGTCGTAATTGCAAACAAAGTCGGATCAGGCGCCCTCTGTGAACTAACAGACCATACTTTTGTTGCACACTTCATCAGCTGCCATTTTAGAGAAGTTTAATATTTTCTAGGCTATAAACACCTCGTTGATGATGTAATGCTAAGTTTTCAAGAGAGAAATAGTAGGTTTTGAGGTTAAAAGTCCTCTCAAGGAATATTATTTCTCTGCAGAACCCCCCACCCCCCTAAGAAGGAAGAAGGAAGCGCTCGAGGGGACCTGAGAGGATACACCCTCACCAGAAGTCACTCTATGCAGTTTCACCTAATCAGACATCAGACAAAAACAAGGTGATCAGACAAAAAGGATATCGACCGCACTCGGCGAGAGACGACTTGAGAATGAGACTTGCTAGCAATGACGAGTGGAGAATGAGAAAGACTTGCTAGAGAAGTTGCTATTCGGGCCACATATGGCGGCCATGTTCACCGACGGTTGCTATTGAGTTGCTATTCGGGCCAACTCAATAGCAACCGGCGGTGAACATGGCCGCCATATGTGGCCCGAATAGCAACTCAATAGCAACCGTCGGTTGCTAGCAGCAACGCAATAGCACCCACCGTTGCTGCGGCAACGGCCGTTGCTATTGCGTTGCTAGTGACAAGAGTGGGCGGAGTCGGTTCGGCTCCAATCCGTGGAATGTCTGAGAAGGTATTTGTTTTGAAGCTGGCCCCTGCGGAGTTTGCTTCAATTTCTAGAGCTGTAGTTGTGCGGCACGTCCTTGATTTTCCTCAAGTTCCAAACTCACTCAGTGAAATATACTCACTGCACTCTTCACCACTTGATGACGTTATACCTAATACATAGGATCAGAAAACTCATTGTATACATATTACACTTTGATGAATCCGGAAAGTTGCGCAGTTGCAGGAGACAGCTCATAAATTTAGTCGAGTGTTCATCGCTGGTATCAGGTAGGTGAAAAGTTTCCACAATGAGAACATCCCAGATTCTTTCACTTGTTCACATATCCACGGAAGGCCCACCGATCCGTCGATCTGGTGGGTTTGCAATCAATGAAATCAGGACCTAAACCACTGCATAACCTGAGCATTATATCACGGTGATCCAATTTTGAAACAGTAGACTGCTGGCTTAATGGGATGCTTTTTTTTTGGAGAAGGCATCGTGATTGAGGGAGAGGCTACCTATTATGGCTCTAAGTTTGGAAACGTCTTTTCCTGAAATTTTGTTTTCTTTGCCGCTCTGAGTATTAGGTGTGTGAAGAAGTCCTTGCCCTTTTTAAGCAGAATTGAGTCGTTAATGGAGAACAAACAAATCATCATGGAAAAACAGACAAAGCAGATGGATCAATCAACGTATTGGCCATCGTTAGCTATGAATTTTTTTTCATCTTTCTGGAAGGAGAAGGATGCAGCGAGAGCAAAAGGCCTCATTCCTCGACTCGATCCATCCCTTCACCCATTTTTCTTCGAAAGATTGGAAGCGCTGCACGGAAAGCCGGTGCAGCGCCGAATTAAATGGTAGTCTGAAGTCGCACAGCCTGCTAAATAAGACGCATGGGGTAGCAAATCTAGCAAATCTCAGCGAAGCATGCTGTCATGTCATGCTGCAAAATGGCTTTGTGCTGTCTTGTTTCGTTTTCCGACCGTTTCAGGTGCAATCCTCTGATCGAACCATTCATTTACTCACTGTAGAGATCGCTTGCGATTGCCCGACCTCAAAACTTCAAAAAATCAAAAGAATTTCAATGGTCGACATGATTATCTCTGTAAAACACAATGATGTTGATGCAAATCCTCTTAACAAAGCACCGTCCTCTTAACAAAGCACCGTAACGGCGGCACTGACGGAAAAGTGGATACAGTCTCCAATGATGAAAGCGAGAGGTTTAGACAGTGCTTTCAGGTTTCGTGGCGGGACGCTACGGTCTCAAGGCCTCTGGGCGAGAGAGTGTTTAAAACGACTTGACATTGCGTAACAGCAGTGTACGGAGCAGAGTAGGCTCTCTGTTGACGCTTTGGCAGTATGCCTACGGAATCACGGTGCAGTGGAAGTGGTACACTTCGAATGAATGGATAGGCATCCTGAGAGGTAGCGCAGCGATGGGTCGCACTCGGTCGAGTAGTGGGAAAACGCCAGTCCACGATGAAGAATGAACCCGTCGTGGCCAATAGCAGGGAAAACGCCAGGATATGGGTCCACGAATGGAGGATGGGTCTGCCGTGGACCAGTAGTGAGGGAAACGCCAGGATATGGGTCCACGAATGGGGGATGGGTCTGCAGTGGACCAGTAGTGGGGAAGACGCATAAGGGTCTACGGATTGGGAATGGGTCTGTCTTGGCCCACCGCGGGAAAACGTCAGGATACGGGCCACCAGATGGATCGGGTCCGCCGTGGACAATAGTAGGGAAAACACCAGGATAATGGTCTGCAGTGGCTCAGGGGTGTGAAAAAGATGAATATTCGCACTACGCTGGTCATGCTGAGTTGTACACAGGTTTTTAAGCCATCTGGAAGATACTCCTGTGCAGAGTTGGGAATGGCTGGTCATGACGGGTCCGTAGGCGTTGAATGAATGCACTACCAAAAAAAACAGTAGGTAGTACCATTGCATCGGAAAATAGTTTTACGTGTAGATGTGTGATTAGGAATCTGGAAGATGGCAAGGACCACGAGAAGCTTGGAGGCCGGCGTTGGTGAGTCGGCCAGACTGATAGAATATAGGCAACTCATGAGAAGGATTTCGTACTTGAGCCCAGTTAATGATTAGTCTTGCTTTTTTGTTAATTCTCTAAGCATTTCACATGTCTGAAGCTTTCCTACCTGTCTCATATGGCTGCCCCACCCCACTTCCTAGCGTCCCGAAGGGGCGCTAGTCAAAACAAATACTGAATATTATTCACAGATGTCGAACCAGCAACATTGAGCAGGGTTTACAAAGCGTTTGCAATGTTAACTAACTATTATACTACTCACCGCCAGAAGGCGGAAACTTTTTTATGCGTCTAATATACCCAAATGAATTTTGAAAGACGTAGCTAACGTTGTGTTTGTTAACAAGATGGTAAAGAGTGTGGTTGTTGTTGAACCGGCCGCGTTCACCCTAAATTGCATGGCCATGCTGATATTATCTTGCTCTTAATTATAGTAGAAAATAATATTAATTGCAATATGTACAGTAGTTACACGTAGATCAGACCTATTGCGTCTTGAATAGCTCTACGCTTTTGGTAGTGGTTACTTCTGAGCTACTAACGACGGGAAGCTTGGTGGAGATATTGCAGACGGATTCTGACGAAGCGCACGCTATTGCGCTGAGAGGTAGAAGTGGCGGGAAGCGTACTGACGAGGCAGACAGACGAAGCCATACGGTCGAAGCGCTGCGATGCGGCGGCAGATACTTATATAGGCGTCGTTGCGAGGAGGCATGCACGGTATCCTAAACATGTCAAGATAAATCTCAGACTAATTCTCATTGTTTATGAATAATTGGATGAGATGGAAAAATATTTCCTTACCATGTTCAAGCTATTGATTAGATATTGTAGCGGAGCTATAAAGAGTATCGGAGATCTTGTTTTCATTTATGGCACGTTGGTAGCAAGACACAGAAAGAAGAGGGAAAGTAGAACCCAATAGTGGCCTTAGGTTTTTTGCCGCAGAAGTCACCCCCCCCCTCTCCTTCCTTTGAGGCTGCAGACCTTAATGGAAAACGTTTCTGCTTTGGTTGTTGCCCATCAAGTGGTCGAAATTGGGCCGTAATAGTATTGTGTGGACTATAGGCTAGACAGCGCAACGAATTCAGGAGACTCCAAATTTCTTTATGGTTTCCGAATCGGAAACACTGGCACCGTGGGTAGGGGAGAAGAAAGAGAAAAGAAAAAAACCGGCAGACAATATCCTGCGAAAACGCCAGAAACCGACCATCTCGATCACTCTAATAATTTCCTGTGAATTTAGTAAATTCCTCTTCAGAACGAATAACAATTTCTACAAAGATCCCTGTAGCGGACTAATGATGTCAACAACTCAGAGGATGCTCAACAGTTAGGCATACTTCTGATGTCTGGCCGATGTTGCTTTCTGATGGTTTTCATGTTGCTTGTCAGAGTGAGGTCCCTTCTGTAAAAGTATGTAGGACAAATGCGTGTCTGTGGATGGGGGTGGAACGCTAACGAAGTTTTGGTCTTAGTACATGGGAGACATTTCTTTGAGGTACATAAGTAGTATCGTCTCTAGAAACGATTGGGTGGATTCCGAACAGATGCGGCGTGCCAACCAGATTCCCTTCTATACATACATGTAGGAATTTTGAGTATCCTGGCGTGTGGAGCTGGATCTACGGGAATTCTCGGAAGCTCTTCTTAAGGATGGATGCCTGTTTTTGGCAGGAATCATCGTATACGTGTCATATCCCTTACACTTTCTTTCACCTTGACTTGACAATTCTTTGGATTAACGAGCACCCGCGGGAACTTTCGTCTCGGTGATCTTTACTTTTCCAAGAACATTAGCATAATTCGAACAGCTCCCATAATATAAAGGCAGCGTTCGGTACGGTTCAGCAGGAAGTACTCCTGCATGATGGTGTTCACGTTCGACGGTTTAATACTGGCTCTAAACGCTGTGCGTTTCTTTTGTTATATAGATGAAGCTTAGTGGAATCTGCTGTTTTTCTATAGTCCTCGTAAAACCCGCAACGTTTTCTTTTCCGCTTCATATCTTCTTGGTGAACTTTCGGACGTTTTTATAGTTTTTGTAAGCTCCAACTGTTTCTTATTAGCATCTTACAGTACTTGTGGCTGTTTGATTATGACCGCAGCTAGTTTTTGTCAGAACTTTAATTTTCAACCATTTCTCCTTCATTTCTCCTTCCTTCACAAAATTTTGTTCTCCAAGTGACATCTTTGTTGATTGATACACATTTTCCAATGATTGTTTCTGTTGAAAAAGTGTGGAATGGTTAAAGAGTATGGAAAAGTGAAAAAGTGTGGAATGGTTAAGTCAAAAAACCTATTTGCACGAAGATCCAACGTGCGAAAAAGGCTGTTTTGTCCATTTTTGAATATCGGTCCTTATATCACATACATGTATAGCCCGTGCAACTGGACTACCCCATTGCAGATAACCTAGCCATGAGTTCTTAAAAACGCGTTTTTGATACTATTAAAACTTTTCAATTTTACTGAACTGTGAAGCAGCTCCGACCCCTAGAATGTTGTGGAATTTTTTTGACGAAACTTTCCGTGAATACTACCTTCAAAGCCAGTAGTGAGCAGGAAAAAATCGAAATTCTTGTTATTGGTGAAAAACTTTTTACAGCATAGTGATTTAGAATTGAAAATTTCATCATTTTTGCAGTTAGTCAGGTAAACGAAGGTAAGTTGAAACTGTCTCATTTTGTTCACACATTTTTCTGAGAGTAAGTTTTAGTAATTTGTGTCAATATAATTGAACTTGTGTTTTGCAAAAACGCTCATGGAAAGGCTTTTATAGGCGGGGTTCCAGGACGAATTGAACTTCGTGAAGTAGCTTTGAAATGAATGTGATAGATTACGAGTTTTCATGGGTCAACGATTGGTATCGGCCAAGGTTACCGGAGCTGAGTTTAGCAGTATGCCCCTCGGTAGACAATTCAAAAAAGTACACTCGGCCGGCGAAGTTGCGTTCTTTCCGTTCCATCCCGTACAAATTAATTGCAGTACATCGAAAGTCCGAATAGCCTCGGAGACCGTACATGGCTGTTTAACCTATCTGTAAGCAATTTGCTATAAATTCCATGTTAAATTGCAAATTTCAGCGTTTCCAATTTTAAGGCGAGAACATTTGAAATTTCATGCTGAAGCTAGATTTTTTAAGGCTACCTCGCATGGGACTGGGGTTGGATCGACTACGGTTCTTGCCTTTGGTTTTACTTGTCAGCACATTGCGTTTCAACAAATTTATAGAGTTGGAACAAAAAGAACGCAAGCTCGCGCGCGGAGTGTACTTTTTAAAGAATTTAGCAAGGGTGTTGTACATATTTCTTCGACTCTGGCTCATTCTCTTTGCTCTGTTTTGAAGTCACTATCGTTCCTGGTGACACTTTTAGACTTAAAACTCTATTTATGGTTCCTGGAATATATCAAGATCCGAAAACCTGCAAAACTCTGAAGTAATACACTCGCTCGTGGTGCACGTAAAGCTGCATATCATGGAATAAGAACTTTGAAAATTTTCCTTGCTCAACTAGGAGGATTACTCCAAAACCGTGTGGTGATTAAAGGTGTCGAAACACCCCACAGAAACATACTGGTAAGTAAGTTCAACTCTAACAAGCTTGTTAGATGCCAATCAATGATTCGTGAATGCTGATATTTTGGCATAAATGACTCGAAACTGCAACAAGAACTTCAATTTATGTCAGGATCCCAATCATAGAAGTCATTCTGTTAGTCGTCTATTATGAATAATGAGAAGTCGCCTCAGTGGTTGAGAAATTTCCCTGTACAGAAAATTTTCTAGCGAAGTGAAGCATTTTTTATTTGGTTACATCTGCGTTGACCACCGTCAGGTCTGATTAAAAATCAAATTTCAAATCCCTACTCTATCCACTAGAAGCAATGACCGCTACTGCAGATGTTGAGCAGAATCATCTATTATGCTGTCTAGATTCACAGTTATGTTGCAACGTTCGCACAAAGATTTAAGAATTCACTGACTCCCTTTTTACAACTACTACATCAAATGGGCTTATACTTGTCTTGCTTCCTGTGTGTTCAGATATCTATCCAACGATCTTTCTTTTCAATTTGCCTCACTATGTTTGTGTTTATCGTCAAGCCTGCTTGCGATTTTCACGAGAAAAAATTTAGGACACATACCTATCCTGTGCATGGATATGAGCTTGGATGGCTACTCACCACCAGCGATCCTGAAAATCAAAAATAATTCCTCTCTCCAAAAAAAAAAGAGAGTTTTATTAGATAAAATCCCCCGATTTCCACCTACAGAGAAACCTGTGCAAGCCCGTAGTATCTTACGGGCATCTGCTTTCATTTCCGTATTTCCAGTGAAATTCTGAACTTACCTACAGCTCTAAAGGTTCCTCATATTTTTTCATGCGAAAATTAAGTGCTCTTATGCATCGAGTAATCCAGAAGGGAACTGAGGCGAACACGAGGTTAATTAATCTGCTAGTGTCCCTGTGAGCTGAACTTGATTGTTCTAGCGCTGTTCGCGCTGACACTTCCACGAACAACTCCTCTACTTTATCGTCACCTCATTTGCAGCCATGGATATCCGAAATTAAAATTTTGTGAGTCTTGCAGTTATTCGTGCGGAATGGGAACAACATAGAACTCTCCCATGTATATCATGCATCAATTTTTTTTTCTCAAATGAAATCTTCCTTATCGTGAGATTTCAATCTGGTGGTGTGTACCACTGTTTCTATGGATGGGACGGTGGTGACGTAGATTTAGCTCATGGCTGGTAGAAAGTGCTTGTGTTGAACAGGGAATAAGACGTACCAGGCTCATGTAAGGCCAATTTGGCAGTAACCCTCTGTGGATGTTCCGCATCTTAGCTCAGCCTGAGATTTTTGTTTCAAGGTTGCCCTTGCTTCAATGAAAGGATACACAAGGTGGGCCACACGTTATTGTATAACGTTTAATGGCTTATTTCTCTGCAGCATTAGCATATTTCTGCAGGTTTCGTCTAAGTATTAAGTAATAGAGATGGATTTGAACTCTGTTCCGATCACAAATATGCATGGTTTGCCAGATAGCGAAGAAATTTCAGCGCAAACGTTCAATGCAGACTCCTAAGATCGCCAAATGGCCTAGTTTGGCCTGCAATTCTTGAGCAAAACACAAAAAATATCGCATTTTACAAGGTTTTTGACTAGGACAATTTATCATCACGTGTTCGTTATAACAATTATGAGGCGATTGTGCAAAATGAAATCATGATCGCTGTTGATAAGTGCAGGCAATCGCGAAGTTCACAGTTGGTTTATAACCAGACCTATTTATGAATATGCATAGCTGTTTTGTGGAAGTTAATCTAGTTTTCACAACATATCCACTCACTGGCTGCTCTGCCCTGTTCTCCAGTGACAAAGTTTTACGAAAGCAAATTAGTTAAAAATTAGCCGTCACTAGCAGGATGCAGCAGCCATGATTTTTCGTTAGCGTGTTTCTTGCAATCCGTCTCCGTGGGGAACCACATTCACCGCTGGAAAGAGCACACCTTGCGCTCTAGAATTTTTCTAAGCAGTTAAGCTCTCTCTGATGATTTGTTGGGGGTTTTTTAGGCTGAATCGTCACGACAATCCCCATTTTTCGAGAATGGGTTTCGCGGCAAACTGCTCAAGAGCGAAATCTTCCGCCAGGACCCGGTTTCAACTGTGAAATAAATATTAGGTTGGTGCAAAAATGATGCGCGTTTTCATGCCTTTGATTCCGAACCTCATAACTCCTTTCAAAATCGATCTTTTTCAATAGGCTTAGAACTATTGTAATCCGCAAATCATTAGCAATAAGATAGACGTTCTCCGACTACCGCGCATTTCTGACAGGACCTTCTAGAATCGACAAACTTCCGGAGGGCAGTTTTGGTATCACTTTAGTCTTCGAGAAAATTCTCCCGGAAGAAGCCGTCCAGGTTCTCGGGGAAGCGGTAGTCGGTGAGCGAGAAGCTTGCTGATTATGATGTAGGAGTCCGAACTTCCTAGCTCAGTTGCTCGAACCTGTGAATAATCTGTTGTGCAGGGTGTGCCTGGACGGTACTGTGTAGGAGTGAAGAATCCATTTTATTGAGCAACGCCGGGGTCACACCGTGAGGTTTCTAATTTAGTTCATTTACGTCTTGAAACCACTTACCAGATTGGGAAGAATGAATCAGCTGCAATGAGCAATTTTTGCAGCAGGTCACCACAAAGTCGCCGTAACCTTATTTTGGCGTTGCTTCGGTTTCTGGGAGTATTTCGGTGCATGTTCCTCGTCCAACTGTTGGGCAAGGCACCTCATTTTGTCGAAGAGGGTCTATACTTCATATTTATTATTATTTATCATATTTAGTCACTAAGCAACCGACTGTTTGGTCGCAATTTTTTCACTACAAAGGCGCGAAGCAGACCTCTTAACTACTATCAATGTGGTACTCGTTCAGTATGCGCGACATCAACTCATCGAGCTTTTTCATCCTCCCATTTTTACTGAAGGGAGGGATGGTCTGACAACAATCACCGGCAATGTTCTGCGAAACCAAATATGTTGTTTTGGATGGGTGCTGTTTGATAATTGTCATCAGTTGGGGGTCGCAAATCCCAGGAAGACCTATGCGACATTCCTAACTTTCGAAGCAAGGCACACCAAGCCGAAAAATCCGGGAGCAGCTGGGCGGAATGCATTCGCTCACACTACCTTCGCCAAAACTATGGTGGTGTTCTGAGCGATCCTGCTGCGATGCCGTCGAGTATTAGCTCGCTGAAAAGAGTTTGGCAAAAAACTTGTTTTGGCGCCTTTCGTTCCACAACTAAAAATTCGCCAAAAACATGAATTTCGCTCGAAATGCATGAGATATTTAAAAAGGCACTGAAATTTGCTACAAAACCATATGCAACTTCTCATATCAATGATGAGAAACACCGGAAGTTTTCAGCACTGAAGATGAAGCAGCGAAAAACGCGCATTATTTTTGCACCAACCTAATAATTTCGCATTTCGCAATAATTTCGCGAAAAAAGCGGAGCGAAGGATGAGTTCCTGCTTGAGAAATAACTAAGCAAGCGTTTACAATAATTTATGCCCTCTGTATTTTGAATTGTTCGGTGTATTTCAATCCAGGTTTTTTTCTTTCGATGTGGTGATCCTATAACTCTCCAAGTTTTGTAAGTGTCCGAGAAGCGAGCAATTCTTTTTAACACGAAAGTGAGTGTTCTTCCGCCGGAAGCAGAAAGAACAGGAAGCCTGTAAATGTTAAGACTACATGTGTGTCAGGCTCCACGGAGTGTCGGCGTTTGCATCACAACCCATGCCACTCCAAATCTGATGGGTGGGACTAATTAGGTTAAGCAGTACTAACCAGTAATGTCTGCGTGTCTTTTCGCCGGACACAAAGCTATACTCGTTCATATATCTATTCATTTTCTTAATTATTTATCAAATACATTCATGGTGCTCTGTAAAAACAAAGAATAACCCAAGAAAGAAAAAAAAAACAAAAAAAAACTACACATCGACAAGTTTGGAAATGAGTTAGTGAAGGCAACTGAGAGGCCTTTGGGTGGGTGGTATACATTAAAGTAACATTTATATAAACCGTCAGATGAGATGTATTTACTTGGAAAAGCCCAGTTGCCAGTGACACGTTCTCTTGCACATCAGAACTGCCAGAGACGACTAATAGCCTTTACTATCAGGAGCAAACAATAGCCAAGAAGATGACATTGGCAGCTCTCTGATTGTGGTACCGAAAAACGATGGAATTAACACTGCAAGCTACCGCTTAGAATTTGTTGCAGATCAAGGCCATGAAGACTTGTCTAGCTATTCTGAACTCGCATAACATACGGAGGCAGACGTTGAAACCACCTTACCACACAAAAAAGGAGGTTGAACATCTGCAAATACCGCTTCTATTTATATGAGCGCAGCGCTCATATACTACATATATCTTTCCACATAAATGCCTCCTGCATACTGTATCTCAATCTCAATGTTCGTGTTTTATTTGGTAATATAACCCAAAAAGGAGCTATCACAAACTCTTCTATTGTGGCGTACAGATCTCCTGCCCCAGAAATCCTGTGTATCCATAGTAGTCTCTTTTCCGTTTTCATGGAGATTCTTCCAATAATTTTGTGCCGTTCTATACTTACAAGGTCACGTCACGAGAAAGCAAAGATTTCATTGACGAAATGTGAAACACATGTTCAAAATTATTCATAACCAATTCCTCCATGCATAGTAGCGAACTCAGCAAATTATCGAAAGCTCTAGAAAAAAAAAACACTTTCAAAGTCCTGGTGTTGATATTGTTCCTCTCACATTGCAGTATTGCTCGTCTCAAGTCTCTTACAGTGCTAAACTGACGGTTTTGTTTGAATGTTCCTGATAGCGATTCCTCAGAGGTTTTACACAAATTTTAAACCATTTCCTTACATGTAGGAGAAAAAACACGAATGTTGTGCTAACTTGACTGCTTGGATTTGCCGACTCATGTGGATAACAAGGCTGGAAAAAGTGGTTCCCTTGACCATTCAAAAATGGCATCTATTCAGGTTGGCTTCAGCACTGTCTGGTAGTCTGCCCAGTCCACCCTGCAAGCCACGAAGGCCAGCAATAGTGTGCGGCCGCTGTAGAATGACATTTAGACCACCAACATTTCCTAAATTACAAAGCAGAAGGTGGACCAGATCATTCTTTCCCGCTTTGTACCCGTCGGGAGCATCCACGCTATACTTATTAGGTTAATGCAAAAGAAATGGCGCTTTTTCGTGTTGACTCTATTTTCTTTCATAACTTCAATGAACGATAACCTAGGTAAACCATAAAGTTCCTTTCATTAGCAGGGACCATTGCTTATCGTACGAGCACGTCTCTGACTTCGCACGCCCATATCTCGTGGAATAGCAAAGCCAAAAACAACGAGAACCTCCTCCTCATATTGTTTGGAGAATTCTTTTTTGCGGAATAAAGAGATCTGGAGTTAAGAAGAGCAGTGGAAATGACGAGTTTTCCTGGAGAGTACGATAGCTATTTAAATGTTCCCTAGCAAAGTCATCAAAATTGAAGCCAGCTCTTGGAAGCGAATTTTGGCCAAAATTTGGGGTCACAAAATGTGCTTTTGAGCGTCTCGAGCGTTTTTTCAGTAGATCGTTCGCGACTTTCTGGAGCCAAGAATAGCAGTAGGTACTGCTGGAGGTGTTCTTTCCAAAAAGCGGCTTGGAGAGAAGCATCCAGCGAAAACCTTAGAAATAGTGAAGGAAATGCTTCAAAAACAGGGTACAGGACGATTTGGTCACTAATGGGCGGGGACTACTAAGTCCAGTCAGACTCAGAAATAAGTTACTAAGTACTTAATATCAGGCTCCTTCAGGAGAGAAATAGGTACTAGAAGGGTAATATCAGTAGCTACTACTGAAGGTTAAGAATGAAATTTCGGGTAGAAATGCGTACAGTTTGTGGACGATTTATCCCATTTGCAATTGGTTTGCTGCAATTTATCTCAAATCCAGGCTGAAATTCTCGAAAAACTAATCATAACTGGAAACTGTTAACAACCCGCTAAAACTCGTCCGAAGTTGTTAATGTACCTGTCAGAACCAGCAAATTGTCACTGGAACACGTTTTCATCCCAACTATTGAAATTTTCCAGGAAATTTGTTTGATTCGAAGGAGCGTGTTGAAGTCCTGCCAACTCCATGTGGTGTGCCTAGGGGGTGCCAATTCTCCCTCAAAGTGGCATTCTTCGTTTTTGGGAAACCGTCCTCGTTTTTGAAAATACCTTCGAAAGTGGTCATTTAATGGTCAAAAACCACTTTTTGATCATTAACGACAGTTTTTTTTCAAAAACAAAGACGGTTACCCAGAAACGAAGGATGCCGTCGTGGAGGGATAATTGTTCGTATAGTGCGCATCCATAGCCAAAATTTCAACATGATCGGCAGCCTCCAGGAAGAGCAACACCTGATTATCACTAGTGTTCGCCAGAGTACAGATATAGGGTGATTCACAGTAAAGTTCATATTAGATGCGTGTGTTCGGCAACCACCAATCTGTTCCATAAAGGATAGAACCAGTTGCAGCTCTGACGCGTGTCAGACGCAGGTTAGAAGCACACGCTCGCGGCTTCGACTCGGCTCTGCGGCATTTTCATTCAGAGTACACATATCGCGTTGACTGCCTTCCAAGGGGAATCATTCAGAAGCCGAAGGGAGTGGAAACTATGGCTATCAATGGACACACCACACCTAGTATGAACCAGAAAACCAATCTATGGATCGCATCGCATCCCCGGACGGTGGAACTAAGTTTCACTGAATATGCACAACGCCTACTAAGTTTTACTGGTCAATGACCACCACGTGCTGTGCCCTGTTCAAAAAGTGCTCATCTATGTTTCCCTAGAAGCGAAGCGGTTGCACCGGAGCTCAAATGTGGAGTTAATGGTGAAGTCTCCGTCAAATACAAGAACGGTGTTTTGGACTTCACTGCTTGTAGTGTTCTAGAAAAATCAAGGAAATTTGGAAAATGGAGAACGAGTCTTCTGGACATTCTCGATTATCTCACAACAGGTAGACAGACTGAAAGAGCGTTCTTTGTTCTACAAGTATTTTACCATATCTAGATGTCACACTTTGTCCAGACGCAATCATATGTCTTTGAAAAAGGTGGCGCCAGTTCTTTTGCATCAACGTAATATTTTCATCTGCGAACACCACCTAACTGCGCTTTTTTTTGCCTGCACTACGTCAATGCGCAACAACATTAACTTTTACAATATCTGATTCTATTGCTCTCTCGCTCTCTCCCTCTAAAATCCACCCACATTAGCTTGTGCCTATTGGTGAGTGGCGTTTTGCGTTGCTCATTTGGCAAGCTGACTCTTCTCATGAGTCTACAAGCCGTCGACTCGGTCGCAAAACTTCCAGGTCCGTTAGAATCTGAGGCACTGTCTACGTGCTGTTCGAAATAGCTGTGCGGGGGTAGACAACTATGCGGAATAGTATCGTGTACGTGCAGGCCCCAGATATACCCAGATCGAAGTAGCTGTATCTTTTCTTTTCCCTGAATCAGCCTTTGAATGGTGATGCAATCATGGTAGAAGTTTCGAATTCATTCCACCCTAACTCCTAGGCTCACTCCTCAATGGCGGTGCAGATTGAGTTTCTCCGAGAAATTTTAAGAAAATAAAGTATATTAGCGTGAACGTTAGTTCGTGCATTTTGTAAATTCCATTATTTTTCGATTCTAGCATTACTCCTAGCTTTTTCTCTTTCTCCCCTTCTTCTTTTTTTATTTGAAGACGAAACGTTGGTAGAGTATGAGCGCGAAAAAACAATTTAATCAAACTCTTGAGGAGCTGTCTCAACGGTGCTGGCACTAGGAAGTCGATTACGATAACGCAAATAGCCTCTATGGGTGGGTACTTCTCGCTGAGTAGTTCCCTCTGAATGGAAATGGAACATCTGAAAGTCATGGTTTGACCCGGTTGCCCGGTTGATTCGTCCCTAATAATCCAAGCCACTTTCTCACTCGAGTAGTCGGCAGAAGTGTGTGATGATTTGGGATAGAAAGTGTTCTTCCTGGTTCTGAAAAATCAAGGAAAAGCTGCGTTTCTCAGACATCTTCCACATGCGAGGCACAGAATCCTCAGCTTCGACCTTCTTGGATTGTCAAATGTAGCACGGGGAACAGCAGAAGTCGAAAATGACCTCTTAATTGACCAGACACACCCTTGTTCAAAATTAATGCTTGGACAACTTAAACTAGGCAGACGGATGAAACATTCTTCGAAGGGAAGTAAGACGCTTTAGAAGTGCATACATATAAGACAGCTTTGTCGAAGACAAACATAACGAAGAAGTCATAGCTGGAGCTTATGCTCACACGTTTTTAATTCTAAGCCTCAACTAAAGTAAGAAATAGGAACTTGAGTACGAGTTTTTCAGCAACAGTAGTCTTGGACACGACTTACTTCTGCTACGTGAGACTCTGCATGAATTTGCTAACCTCACTTCCAGTAGCGTATTCTATTCTGAGACATCCATTACTCAAACCAAAATTCAAAAAAAAAACCCTGGAATTTTCCGGCAAGGAAGCTCTGAGACAACACTTCAAACTCCAACCTGCGTGTACCAGAGGCGGACGCAGAATGTAGGCGGGAAGGGGGGCGTGGGAGAAAAAGTGGGGTCTCAGCCGCTTTGGGGACGCAGATGGAAAATAAAATTAATAAAAATATTAATTGTATTAATAAATAGTAAATAAAAATTATATTAAAAATAACAATACAAATAAACAATTAAGAATAAACTAATACAAGATTTTTATTTGTTTTGGCGACCCATTCTCAGGGGGGGGTGGGGCGCCCCGCCCCCTGCCTCCGCCACTGATGTGTACATAAGAGGTTCAGAGAAAAATCTGTTCTAGCTAAACACTTTTCATCCAGAAGAGTTCACTTTTCATTCGATTCTTATTCGAAGTCCAATACTCATGATAGTCGCGTCTTTTTCTTTTTTTTTAAGAGGTTGTGCTATATCGTGCTTAATCATGTGTAGTTATTTCGTTTATGAATGACGCTATTCAAAGTGTTCATTACAGCACATCGCAACACACACACAATACAATACAATACAATTTAATGCAATACAATGCAATACAATTTAATATAATACAGTGCAATACAATAGATTACAATATAATGCGAAACACCCTACGGCTTATTAGCATAGAGTTCGCTTTGCGAAAATAAGTTAATCACTTTAACTTCCGGGAACAGCGTGTTTCTTTGTTTCAGAAATAATTCAAATGCAACTTGATTTTAACTGAAAATAATCTCTCCAGCAAACAAGTGAGCGGCAGAATCTGCGAAAGCCGGTGAAGAACTCGTTTTTTTTTAATGGAAATTGATTTGTGAAGCGGATTCCCCGCCGTATACTACGAATTTCCACTAATATTCTTCTTGTTACAAGAAGAAAAGATTCTTCGCATTATGAAGTCCTCCCAGGAAAAAAAAAACAAAACATTTCCGAGAAATCCTCGAAAAAACTTCCTATCACTACATCTTTGAGAAACTGTCTCTGCCAGCTCTATGCTTCTGCAGTGAATTCCAGAGCGCTACTTGCTCCGCTAGATTATTACACGTTGTCCCAAAACAATGTTTACATTGCTTGAACTTCAATAAATCAAATAGAAATGATATAGAACGAACGTTTTTGAGAGCATATAAAGCTGATCTCAAAATGCTTGTCACACCATTAAGGTGTTTGAGATGTTTGCATTTGCCATTGAAATGATTATTGTAAAACTGTGCTCGTACGCCCAAACGTATTCGATTGGATTCGGCGATAGAAAGGGGGTCTAGAGCTTAAAAGACAAAACTTTTATCCATCCATTTCCTTATACACTTTCAAGGTTCACTCACAATGGGAATTTCGTATAAAGCCATCACTGTATAGTAAGGAGCCTCTAGCAACCATAAACGAACAGTTGCCTTTAATCACTGCATAGTAGAGATCTTTAGGCTCACGCTTTCATTTTTCGTCAAAAAAAATTGGCAAGGGTGGATGTTCGATACTGTGGGAGATGCGATTCTGATGGCCTTGATTTTTCACCAAATCGTGGTTTCATTTCTGGACGAAACATTAGTTAGGGGGTAGATTGGCCCATGAGCATGTATGAAATACCCATCCAGCAGTGGCGGACGCAGGAAGTGGGCGGCAGGGGGAGGGGGTGTGGGCAAAAGTGGGGTCTCCGCCGTTTTGGGGACCCAGACGGAAGATCAAATTAATAAAAATATTAATTACAATGATAAATAATTAGTAGAAATTATATTAAAAATTATATTAAAAATAAACAAGTAAAAAATAAACTAATGCAAGTTTTTTGTATGTATTATAAAGTAATTTCAAAAATTTGCCATCCCATTCTCGGGGGGGGGGCGCCCCCCTGCGTCCGCCACCGCCATCCAGGTCTCCCGAGTAGGCCCTCCTAGATTTTCTTCTGAGGGAGAATCTGATGAGTATGGAGCGTGGCAACAAAACCGCAGACAATTGATGCTATGAAAGATAAGACTGTGATTACCTGTAGTTCAATTCCTATAGAAATCATAGTTAATGTTTGTCGATCAGTCCTAGCCGACACCGATGAAGCCGATCCATTACTGTCAACGGCGAACAATCGAAACTACAAGCAATCTAACCCTAAACTACATTGCGTTAAAAAATCTTGTGCTCACTTTCAGCTGAGTTGGTATTAGCAAGCTTATTACTTCGGGAAACCCTGCATATGAATCATCCTTAGCGGACTGAAATGATTTGCCGCTGTTTTCACCTGCATGGATTTACATTCCCCTATCCAGATTTCTCATATTTACAGTAAAAATGCTCCTGTTTTCAGTTATCATAACCATTCACCCTAACAGGGAACAAGGTATCGCCTCCTTTTGCAAACACTCGAAAGCTGATCTTATGGTTAGGAGCAGCTGATTAGACAGCGACGCAGGCTTGATTCAAAGAGGATTTCACCTGTGCCCACGAGAATACTCTACTAATAGTCTTTAGTCACAGTTCTCACACTCCGACATTTCTAGCAGCTGCTTCATGCTGCTCGCCTACATTTTGTCGATATGAAATGGTCTAGTCGAACCTATGCATGCGTGAGTAGAAATCAGAGCAGACATTTAGGCAGAGGCTCTGAGACCTCCCATGAACTGAACACTTGAATATGTGCGTCAGCGCCTAATGAGTGCATGGGAAAACACGAACACATCTAAGTGAAAGAAACATAAAAGCCGCGTCGACCTCAAAAACTCGCACATTTCCTGAGGACTGATTCCTCCTATTGAAATTTAATTAGGATTAGGACATTAATTAGGATGAAACTTTTTCAGAAAGTCCGTTTTGTTATCTTGCACATAGTGCTTTTTCAGTGTTTTGTTAAAACATGCACTTCAAACAAGGACGATTCACTCCTGAAAAACCAGCCTAGACTGCGTAGCATATCTTTACTTCAAGAGAAACTGCAATAAATATACTGGAAACTCCGGCCGGCTCGAGCTCAAAATTTCTAGATGTCTTGTCCTCTATTCAAAAAGTTCCTTGATAATGAGGTTGAACTGATTATGTTGGAATACATTGCAGTGACTTTCCCTTAGGTTTTTTCTCTCGATTTTTCACCCCTTCAAGGTGCTCCAGATTATCTCAGAAGTAACCTTACTATTATCTGAAGTAGAAGTTCAGCAACTACCCACTATCAGCACTCCAAAACACTGTTCATTTTCAACTCGATAAAGTTTATGTAATTCCTTCATAGTTTGCATATGCACATATGTCTAAACACCTAGTAAACGAATAAGTATTACTTACTATTTGATTTGACTTTTCACAGTCGAAACAATGCTAGTAGATGGAAGCAATAGGTGACTATTGTGTTCTTTGAACTACGTATCGGAATTCCCTGCCATTGTTGTGAAGAGGACAAAATATGGTCCTGCTGCTTGATGGTTTTGGTAATCTTCAGCTAATACACAGCTAATCCACGCAGCCTTTTTTGGTGGCCCCAAAAACATTTGTTTTTCTGCTCCAGAAGCATCCGCCACATTGTGCTCAATACTTTCGTATTATCACAGCAAAACACTTGAGGAAGCAGATCCAAACAAGTTTTCTAGAACAGGGTATCTTGCCTCAAACCAACCATGTTATGTTTACCTTTGTGATGTGCTGCAGCACCCATTCTTGAGGAAATGTGCACTGGTTACGTCAATCTTCCTTTTTGTTTTACTTCACTATTTTATTGTAATTTCGTCATTTCGCCTTACTACTTTACGTCACAACCTTTTTTTATTATACCATGCAAGC
Source organism: Ancylostoma caninum (assembly GCA_037903475.1). Lineage (NCBI taxonomy): Eukaryota > Metazoa > Nematoda > Chromadorea > Rhabditida > Ancylostomatidae > Ancylostoma > Ancylostoma caninum. The sequence goes on along the minus strand of JBAJFG010000492.1, from coordinate 3,202,093 downwards.
ATCTTTGGTTCTGCCGCACTGACTCGGTTGTATCGAGCACAGAAGCCAAATTATTATGGTGTTTGGAATCAGCACTTCAAATAATATAGTGTCTGTTTTGCATAATCAACAACTACACTGACATTTGAGATCAAGGCGAGGTGGAAGGGAGTCTAGAGGGGGACGAAGACGCCGTTCAAGGAAAGTGAAGGGATAGAAAAAGAGAGCAAGAAGGGATAGATGTCAAGAGAGCCATTCTTGATACTACCTTAGTACACAGACAAAACTAACTTCTCAAGAATCCACAAAATCTCCACAAGAAGCCTTTTTGCTTGGGCTATTCACATCGTCCAAAGAAGCAAGCAAATTCAAGCATACCTATGCTCATCCACGAAGTCAGCACACTAAGGGTAAGGCGAAGAAAAATTCTGACAACTCCAAAATTACGGATGCACCAATGAGCGTATTAGGTGATCTCTTCCCTAAACATTCGAAAGTTTCAGCTTCGACTTCTTTGCTCTTCCAAAAATTCCCAAAGCGAATTTACAACGAGAAAGAACAGCGTGATTCCACTGTTATCAATATCTGCTCAATGCCGTCAAAAGCATGAGCAAACAACGAGAAATAATTCTGCTAACATTGCACAATAACTCCCTTCCCTTACTTACTGTTGTTTTCCTTATTTTCTTGTAATAGGTCATTAAAATTCGATCCTACTCCAGTTTTGGCACGTTCTTATGCTGAGCAACGGAACACTTTATCTCAAGGAACTTCTTCCAAAAATTTGAAATTGAATCATGGGAACTGACATAGTGCATTCATGCTTGTGTCGTGAGCGGCTAAAAACTTCTAAATCCGAACCAGTTCCTAGATCATGTCGCATGTGTAATTGCTACTTATTTCTTCGAATTTAAGCCTTCTGCATGTCACTATTCCATCGTCACTTTTGTTTTCATTATGAATTCATTAACTTCTTCCAATAATGTTGTGATCTTTAAGGTAGGGACGTCAAACACCTTATATAAATGACACCATACTCCTGTTGCGTGTTTCTCAAGGAAATGTCCATCAAAGCAGAATAAGTCGTGTTAATTTTCACTGGACTCTTCCATTAACATGAGAAGAAAGCAAAAGCTTCACTAGGAACGCACATGTAGTTGGTCCTATGCTAATATACATAGGTAGGGGATTTAGCCAAGGAATACAGTACCTATGTATGTGATTCGTATTCTGAACAATTGAATGCTTTTTTGATAAATGGAGTTTTTTCTGGAAGGAGCATCTTAAAAGTAGGGAAACGATCTTCCAAAAAAGGCCTTTTGGAAGGAACGAAGTAGTTTGAAACAGTGTATAATACCTCGCTTCTTGATAAAGTACCGAACGAGAAGGTGCGGAGAAGAATACAAAATGCCCCTATTCAAGAAAATATAGAATCACAAAGCTTGAGATGGTATGGGCACCTGCTGAGGAGAAACGACCAACATCCGGTCCATCAAGTTTCGTGCGTGGAAATCGCTGGGAACGACTAAGAGGAGCCCCGAAAAAGGCTATGGAAAGACGTAATTAGGAGGGATTTACAAGAACACGTCGCAGATGGAGATGCCCAAGATGGAGCTTTTTGGCCTAGTAGAACCCCTACAGCGGACCCTGCAACAGACGAATGCTAAGCAGAAGAAGACGAAAAAGAATGTATAACAGCTCACCACTGAGTTCGCCCTGCTTCGTTAAAGGTACAAAAATGGATACCGTGCATTATCTCTGGAAAAACTTTCGCCTTGTTTCATTATTCTGATAGTTTCTTCTTTTTAGTTCACTGCTTCATTGGTTTGGACTAGCACCGCACATCTACTGACGGCAGTCCCTTACCAATACTTTTACCCTGCAATGACTTCGCAATCTCCAATATTTTTGAAATCCATTTTTAAAGTCCACTCAGGAAATCTAGTATCAAAAAATTCGAAGGTGCAAATTCCACGACTAAGACATGCACGCCCATTAATAGTTCTATACCAGCATGGTTGAATTCATGCAGAACCCATGCACACCTATGTAAAACCCATGCACATCCATGCAGAAGCCACGCCTCGGTGAGCTTCGTCCGGTGCAAAGCCCAAGAAAAACTTAGAATTTTCTCAATCTATGCAGAACTCATGCACACCGATGCAATACACGATTTCTAGGTTTCCTGAGCATGCAAAAAATCTCTGCCTTTCAATTACGCAACCATTCACTGAAGCGCTTCTTGCAAGAATATTCTGCTGTGTTTAGGCCTGCAAAACCACAATTATTTATTCGCTTAGCATCAGACCTGATTCTGTGCTTATTTACTCCCTACCTCTCTCCCTTCAGAAATGCTCAATAAAGTTTGTTGTTCCACGTCAGTGGAGTTGTTTCTGGGTCTACGCAAATATGCGCATACAAATCAAATCATGTTGATTAGATGCGATATACCCTGTTTGGATACCTGGAATCCATCCAGGCCAAGAATAGCTAATTACTTGTCAGGTTTGAAAGGTCTGACCAGTGAGATCGCTGAAATTTTTAGGTTTTAGGTTCTGCATTTCTTTCTTGTTCTATCGTTGCTCTGGAATTGGTTGGCTTCTAATTAAAGTAGTATACAGTGTTGTATCTCAAAGCGTTGTAATACATGACAGAAAACAGTTTCACGCCTGTGTAACACCGATTTACGAACTTTTTAGCGACATAGCTTATTTATTTACTACAAACACTCAATTGGACATCACAAAAAAGAAAGATGAAAAAGTCAGAAAATATTCCGCATTAGTGTCATGAATGAATTCTGGAATTATGAGCTTTTTAACTACGTAGTTTATTTACTACACTTATCAGGATTTGTAAACGGGCACAGTCCATGACGGGGAATAGGTAACAATTAAGAATAGTTAAGAGATAACCGAAGCGTTCTTCAAAAAAATTTTCACAAGAAGAAGGGTTGCTTGCTCTACTATTTGGAAAACTAGTGAAATAGCTTCAAAATTTGTTTTCGAGTTGTAGTTGCAGTCCGAGCTGGAGTATCTCTCAGAACATGTGAGGATTCCATGGAACGATTTCTAATGGGATTAAACTTACCCGGGAAAGTTCTGGGCATCCTGTTCATCCAGAATGATCGAGTTCTTCTGATAAAATCGATGGGTTCTGTTACCTTTACTACTACTCGGTAACGCTGCCTGAGAGCATGGTTTACCCATTTTTATCCCTGAAACACGACCTCTTCGAAGTGCAGGTAAGGACAAAGGCGTACATGGGTACCTTACTGAAAACACTGTTGAAATCATACACTTGATATCGCTTTCAATGCACTATCCAGCATTTTTCGTTGGTAGAGCAATTCATTTATTAGATTTACTTCAGATAATAAAACAATCTCTTCTCACTCCGAGCTTATTTGATTGTCACACTGTGAGTTAACTTGGAGACAGCATCGTTAACCATGAAAGCCTGAATAAGTAATGCACACATCTGTTATTTTGCTTTGTTGGCCAACGGCCTCATCATATCCATCCCTCTCTTTGAAGCTCAATACACTACTCATTCCTATACTGCAATCAAAAACAATCCAATTATACCTACTGCTGCAGTACTTTACTGCAAAAGGAGCAAGGGTGAAGCCGGAAGGACGGCTCTATAAAGTCTCTCTTCGAAATTCTGACTTCTATGAAGTTTCATAAAGAACTAAAAATAAAAACATCTCTCGGCACTACATTTACTACTACAACTGCTTATAGTTTCTTGCTGTCTAGACTTCTTTCCCTTCTTTTTATTGCTGCGACGATACGATAACAACATCCTGCTTATTCCATAATATTGCGAGGTTTACCCCGGTAGAATTCATCTGCTAAACCAACCACGCCATCAGTAGTATTTTTTTGATTTCCAGCTCGCATCGTATCTTGGTCAGGCTATTTGTTTTCGAACCGCGTTGTTTTCTGTCCTTGTCACGCTTTGAATATTCGCTTGGATTGCTTGATTCTTTGCTGAGATGATTCGATCTTTCATTGCGAGCTCAGATGCTATATTTAATTGCAAAACAGATATCGTAACTGATTTCTGCAGGTTGCTATCCCCTTCGGAAATATGGGCAGCGGGCGCTTAGGCTGAAGAGGAAAAATGAGTTTTTCTTTTGCTGAAACACTCAATTGTAGATACCAGTTTGAGGCCTTTCTAACTTTATCCTAGAAATCTCATACACATAAATTCACTCTTAAACACCATACACGTAATCAAACATATTTTGAACTTGTCCACAGATATCCACACACGTAATCAAACACATTTCGAACACAAAGAAAAAGAAAAAATTGGTTTCTAACCTTCCGGAACGGGCTACGTAATGTGTTGGGCAATAAGTTTGTGCGGTTTTTCAGAGGCACTGGATATTTTCTGTGAACTGAGTTAGTTGAACCTAGATGTTGCTAAGATTAAACATTCTTAGTGGTTCTTCTTTACAGCTAGAGCAAAACCTAAAGGATGGACGTCTCGTTTTTCTTTTCCAGAACTCTATGTTCTGGGAAGAGATATCCTCCAGGCAAAAATTAAACTCTCTGAGGGGAGAATCCATTTCTTCACCGTCCTTTAGGAGTATTTGTTTCTCTCTAGATGTCGTTGATATATTTATTTATTTATTTATTTATTTATTTATTCATTTGATGCACCACGGGGGCGCGCTCATGATAATTCAGGACATGATGATGTTGCACAGCTATTCAGGGGGGGGGGGGGGTTCAGGAGTTGTAAGAGTTAGTGAGCTAACAAAGGTGTCGTCTGATAACAGCACCTTATGTGCAAAGTATAGCCTGGCCATTTGCGTACTTTCTGGGGTAACGTTAGGAAAACCAGCACATAAGAGGTATATGATCCCTGGCCCATTATCCATACGTAAGAGGCAAATGACGCTAGGGATAACGCCACTTTGCCATATGTTGCCTGTTGAGCTGCATTCGCTCCACGATAGAAGTGGAACAATACGTGTTGTCGGAGCTTGTCGTCGTAGTTGAACTGGATCTTCACACCTTAGGCAATAGAAAATCAAGTGTGGCGAGAATTGAGGAAATCGGTCAGAATATTTGCAAACAGTAAACCAAGAGCTACAAAATAGTTACTAATACGCAATTGAACACAGTTTGATTCTATGTAAAAAATCAAAATGAAAAAAAACCGCACGAACTTATTGCCCAATCCAATAGTTTTTCACTCCTCACATCTTCCTGGAAGTTAAATAACTAGTAAACATTTCACTTTCAGTTATGTCCTTATTCTTCATGTTCTGGTTTTGCTTTTCTGGCCACGAACGCATATATTCGATCCATCTTATCGAAATCTTTGGAATCTTTGAGGTAATAACGGTTTTTAATAAGTCCACACCTGCATAGTCATATGTCACATATAACAGGTACGTAGGTGATTTTTTTCGGTGTACTACTTTTGTGGCATCTTTCTCTGGTAAAGGTGCAGCACGAACGCAGCTCGAACGGCGTAATGGTTTATTTAGAAAAGCTAGCAGCAACGGTTCCCAGTTGCTGCCATCCTTCTCTTGATTGCTGCTCAAGCTGTCGGCCCTTTGGCAGCAATTGCTGAAGGACGGCAGCAATCAAGGAAGGATGGCAGCAAATGGAAACCGTTGCTGCTAGCGTTTCTAACCGAACCATTACGCCGTTCGGGCCGCGTTCGTGCTGCACAGTTATCAGAGGAGGTAGATCTCTTGGTGCTTTGAAACATTATATGCATTTCTTTCTCTTTTTCATCTTTGTCAGGAACGATGAACGACAGATTCGATAATTGACTCTATTCACTCGTGTTTTTACCATCTTCAGCGTTATCGTTGAGCACTACCGTCTCTATAACTATAGTTCAGTGGAGCATGATTTCAGACGACAACGTTGCACCCGTGAAGCCGGCAGTGGCTCCGCCCATTTCACATCTGACAAGGCGGAGAAAGCCGTGAACCACTTCATAAAATTCGCACAGAACAGGCTCACATCCATACACAACGATGAGACATCTTCTAATTTTGATGACGTCACTCACAGCTGCTGCTGCAACCTGTACATCGGTAAGCGTTCTACGTCATTTGTTCGTCACTGTACTTTACTTTCTATGTCCCCTACAGTTGAGTAACTCTATAGTAAACCTACTCCATCGAAACTAACCCAAGGAGAATTTCCGATCAAAATATCTCGCATACGTATTGTACAATTGAATCATAGAAAAGTGCACTTGCCTAAACAATTTCATGCTAATCTTCGCTTCCTTTGTACGGTCAACGACAGAAATAGCGATTTCTAGAAATTACATGAGCGTTCTTAGTGCATTCCTTGAACCTCCGGTAAATTTGCTTTTCATTCAGCAAGAAAACTAGTCAACAACTTAGTCTTACCAAACGAAATTTCGCAGCAAAAAAGTCAACGACTTACTGTTACCGAATAAGACTGTGTGTCAGCTCTAATTCATTTGCGGTTTCATGGATGCACACTACTTTGATCTTAGGTTCCCTGTTCTTCTCAGAGGGATAAACGGGTGGAAACGTTCTAAACATGCAAATCCTTTCCAATTCCATTTCACTTTCGAGTTTGTTTTGTACTTTCTAATAGGAAGTTTCTGAAAAAAGCAGGAGTACACAGACATAGCGCTGAACTTTTCACCAATGACTGTTCTAACCACCCGCGAAAATCTCGTTGAGGTTATTGCTATCTGCCGCACTCCCTAGACCATACTCTATGGAATTGATGCTTCCTCCCATCACTTCATGTAGTCTCACCAATCCTTCCTTCCCTTCCTATCCTCACCTGGTAGTTTCGAGCACGGCATCATCACCCGAGGTAAACGTGATGACTTCAGTGCTAATAATGGGCAAATTTTTATGGCGATAACGCGTTTGTTCTGGGTAATTTCAATGATCATGCGATCCTAAGCAGAAAAAAGAACTACTGATACTCCTCATCACTATTAGAGCTGCACGGGTAGCGGATAAATAAACTAACCAATATTTCATTTCCACCAGATTCTGCCTGTCTCCAACCATGAAAATGATTGTTCTGCCGTTTTCCATCCATGATAATTATTATTTTCTATTTGATTAACTTGGTGTTTTTCACCATCAAAGTGCTTTTTGTAGGTGTAAAAATTAGTACGAACGGCTATCTGTATTAAAGCCAATGAATCAAAATCTCAGATATGAACGCATTTTAAATCTACTCAAACTTATGTATGCATATGTGCAAGTAGATTAAGAGAGTGACGTTAATAACTTATTTTGTGGGCTTCTTCTACCTTACCGATGAGTGTAAACGAAAGCTTATCGCAGTGATTAGTTTACGTATAAAATTGGTGCTCTAACAACAGTCGGGAAATGGATCCTTAACGAAAACTTGGAATTGAATTACTTTTTGAAAGTTACGCACGTTCATTTTCCACATCTCATTTGAATTTTAATCAGCTAACAGAGCAACTATACCTGGTCGATCTCTGTAAGTGTGCCTCTTTTGGGAAATGGTCGCTTGTCCTAACTGGTTACAATTTGCTAATTTTTCAGTGTTGTTTACGCTGTGATTTTGAACCAACACCCTGACACTACCTAAGAAACTATGCAGATACTTTAGATTCACTGCTACCTCTTAATATATCGCATTACTATCCCTTCTCAGGATTTTGTTGATAGACATCGTTTAATTTATTGTCTCTGGTAATGCTCTGATCTCTTAACCAAAGGCAATTAATTCCCTTGCGATCGTAAAGATTGTGAAAAGGAACAAACATCCTTCGAACATAAATAGAGGGTGCCAGTGTTCACGAACCACATCAAAATTGTTCTGTAGTAACCGTTATCCCAAGCGCTATTCACACTGTTCTCAAAGAACCATGAGAATTCCGAGAGACAAGAGAGCGACACCAGAGACATGGAAGACGGATTCTTCTAATAATTGCAAAAGAAGTCTCACTTTACATACAGAGTGCAGTAAAATTACACTGTCTAACAGCACGTGACATTCCAAATCTTTGCATTGGTTGTTTCGGAATTCATCTTTCTTATCAAATCTGTGCATTTCTATATATTTTTAGTTCTAATCCTATGCACTCAACATTTTCTCGAAAAAAAAAGGAAAACAAAATTTCCTGAGAATCGGTGCCCCACGACACTATCACTGATTTTCTTCAAATAGGTTCTCCAGCACGCTTCGTTTCTTAGACGGGCACCCAGGGAATTGGCTTACACAACGCTTGGATAGCCAAAGGAGTGGGAAATAAATCCTAATGAGAAAAAGCATGGATACATTCCGCATGAAGGATAGAAACGCGTGAAGTTTTGGTTAATTCTGGCAAGGGTTTAATAGGTTTTCGAGACAAAAACTTTCTCGTGATCTAAGTGAAGTGTGAACTTGTTAACTTGTTGATGAAACTGACCATAACTGTTCCACATTCAAAGAAATGATCAATCTTCTCGTGGCCTCCGTAACAAGCGCTGAACAACTAATGTAACAACTAGTTCGAAATTTAACCCACTGACGACCGCGCCTATTTTTGCGTGTTTGGCGCGTGCGACCAACGCCCTTTGCAACAGCGCGGCGCCCACATATGTAGTTCGACGCTGTTATGGTGAGTGAATTGGAAGTAAAATGGATACTTTGCAGAAATAATTCTGAATCTAGTTCTGGAAGGTTACTAGGGTCGCTAAACCAAAAACAGGGAGAATCTTAACGTTTCTTACGTTCTTTAGGGCCGAAAGAACTTTCTAGAAAGTGTTTTGTGTACTATAGGGAAGTATATCGAGAGTATAGACGTCCGTGTCGCTCTAACCTGACAAAGTGAGAGATGTAGCGAATGTTTCCATGTAGAAAACGTGGCTTTTACACGGATGGTTTCCATCCACTTTACAAGAAATGTAGAGCAGTTTTTCTCAATTTCGAAATCTCACCCTTTCTACTGGAATTGTCAGAAAAAAAGAAGTCTTCCTAGAGCCATAGTTGTTTAAGACAGTGTTCGGGACTACTGTACTCATTCTATACGAAAATTCTGCAATTTTTGAAAATTAGGCCCATTAATTGATTAGAAGGAGGCCGCTCACCGGTGAGCCGCGCGGTCGTCAATGGGTTAAGGTTGAGGTTCTCAGAATTGTTCAGGGCAATATTTATGAATGTTAAATGGTTGTTTCAAATCACGTTAGAAGCTCTGTCGTATAAGTACATAACTTGTTTTTGTTATCGTAAGTATGCGGACTTAGTCCCGCTGTTGTACTTTCGGGCCACCTGTAGAGCATTGTCTGAGATTTCAAGGATACTCCGTTTAATCCTATATCCCCACGCACGTTTGTGTGAGACCAATTGTTAATAAAATCAAAACTTTTTTCAAGGCGACGTCAAACTCAAACCATCACTTTTGTTGTTTTGTTATGAAATGGTTTAGTATAAACAGCTTGCTATTTGTTTCGTTCACTTGTTATGAACTAGTTGTGGTAGCTCTAACGCTCACCTTGAATTCCTCTCGGAATCGCGATTGCTTTATTGTTATGGAGAAACTTGAAATTATGATAATTTATTGAAATACGGAATAATGACGATAGTAACTGATCACCAACTTCTTGGTTCCTGACGGCAGCTCTCAGGTGACCAGCGAGTATTGAGCCGGCTATTTACCGGTATTGACTGCACTGTCACGATCGACATGAGGGAAGAAGTGTCGAGCTGGCGAAAATAGCTAAGACGAAACCACGAGCTTTGTTGTTGCAGTATTTTATACATTGCCCTCGAAGCCTGGAATGTCAATGTCAACACTGCAAAATCTAATGGAATCCGCTGAAGATAACTAAAATAATGACAATGAAAATTTCCCTTATTCAAATGATATTGACATGATAACGTAGTTACACCAGCCCGGGTGGTCTTTTCCGTAGTAAATTTCTTCACAGATCTTAAAGTTACCAAAATTACAGACTGAATGCGAAACACGCGGAATTGTGGTTAATACGAGGATCTCTGAGGTGAGTTGAAGCTTGCATTGCGCTTTGATGCACCACTTTTCTGAAAACACCATTTCACAATTTGTATCCCACTGCTTGCTCATAGTGAACGTTTTTCGTAGTTACAAGACGCCCTACAAATTTGTAATATCTGGCTCTCCCGCAAGACGCGGAAGTCGTTTCTAGGTAGGATGTCGCAGTACTACTGCCTTTTCGTGACTTTTATGAGATCGTTAGGAAACATTCATCACAACTGTAATATATTGGATGAACCAGAAGTCTCCGGACAAGTTTCAAGTGCTGCCAAAGCTTTGAAGGACACGCACTGGTAATCAGATCAAAGCAGTGAGTAGCCAGAACACAAAGACTCCGTTTTCTGTTAGTTTTTTTTTCTCGTTTTTGTTGAATCTAGGGCAAAGGTTGGCGGCGTGGTTCTGTTATAATAACCGTAGGGGAGAGAGTGATGGCATAACTCCAAGGTTTCGACTCTAAGCAATTAATCTTCCAGCACAATGAAATCCTTTGTACATATTTCTTGGAATCGCTTCAAAGCTGAGTGCGCACCTATTCACCCATTTCATTCGCAACTTCCTAACAGTCTGAGCTTGATATCGTTGGTCATTAACTTCAAGGATTCTAGAATTCAATGCCCTATCAAGGTCAATGACACTGCTTCTTCTCTGAGAACCTCCTTTGCATAAGCTATAGAAGAGATGTCAGGGGGCTCACGTCCAAGCGTAATTCCGCCTTGAAACATTTTTGCCTCTATTGCAGCTACAGAAAAGAGAGCTCTTGATTGACCCAGTATATTTTTGCTGCTAGTGCTTCTGGTGACACGTGCCCTATTAACACGACTTATCAGTCAAAGTTTTGGTAGCACTCCAATGCCGGCCAGAGAGTTTCATGTCATCCTGTATGTGACTCCTTGGAATAATACAGTAGAAGATTTTGAAGCTCATTCTTTGAGGACGACTACACCGGGTTATCTATGCGAATGCCAGGTATTCGCCACGTATGATTTTAAGAGGAAGATGCCAGATAACAATGACCTTCTGCGTCATTCATTTGATGAATTTGAAGCCGCTGAATACCAGATCCTCTTCAGATTCTGGTAATATGTATTGTGAGGGAAGTTATGAACGTTATTCTAGTCGTCTGAGTCCACATATATCAGTTCTTCATAGAGCGGTAATCGAATGAATGTTGCAAAATGTGATACCTAGCAAGAGCGATAACTCATCAAAGCGGCCATTATTGCGATAGGTAATGCACTGCGATACAATTTTCAGAGCTGATCTCGGATCTGTTCTCCAAAATCTCTCGTGCTCTTCTGTAAATTGACTTACATATTTTTTTGAACTGAGATTGGGTACGCTCCTCACGTCCAATTTTAAATCGAGGTAGTAGCTAATGTTGAATGTATGCGTTAAAAATACGCTGACTCACTACATAGAGGCCCCGCAAGAAAATTGGGTTTTCGAGATCAGTGTTACACACTGCATTTGACAAAACTTATCCATTGAGAATGGTCATTTGGAGCATGTATCCTTTCTTTGTAAGTTGAATGATGTCAGAAGGACGACCGCTTCAGTGTTCTGATGAACACATAGAAGAAATTCAAGGACTCAGGCGTAGGAAGAAGCCGTACAAGGAAGTACGGACCTACTCAGCATAATACACAACCACCACACACTCCTCGAAATGTGCTTTCTGATAATACTGCTACGGGTAAACTATTATTTTCATTCAAACGGTAGTAGGAGCTAAGTTTGCATTCAAGGCATGACCAAAGGATATCTCCAGCTTCGAGATTCCTTGATAATTCTGGATAAATGAATATGCTGAAGTAGTACATATGGTATGGTACGCTACTGAAATTTGTCAAAACGTTTGCAATCCCCGTTTCCTGGAGTCTCCGAGCGTTTTTATCATTTTGGAAGAAAGCTTAATAAGAAAGCGTTTTTCTTCTTGAATTCATCTGAAAATTGAGGACAGGCGACAAAATTAGGGCCCAAAATGAGGATTAACGATGCGTAGTCAATCAGCGGGTATGTCCTTTGCCCCGTACAGCGTTTCTAAAAAGTTTGATGGCTGTCAACAACTCGAAAATAGTGAGCAGGGTTCTCTTTGGGTCAGTATTTCTGTACTGAAGAAGGCTTTGCCATGATTTGTGTTAAACGCGGTGCTTGAAAATTGGAGGAGTGCCTCAGAACAATTTTCTTTCGGACATTTTCTCAATAGTACATGTTCTGAGGTTTATTTCACTTCCTCGGCTAAAGAAATTAAGACTGCAACTCCTCTGTTCGTCAGTTTTCGGCGGTTAACGCTTTTTTCAGACCTAATTCATTCAATTGCCACCTCATCACGAACACATGAATATTTACAGTGTTAATAATACTAACGGACAGTCAGAGGTTGAGTCCTGAGACTTCGAGCCGAGTGGTATCCGTTTACCTACGTATCGATGATTTGAACCCATGAACACGAATTAACACGTGAAGCATTCTCTTCATCAACGTGGGGTTCCTGGAACTAGTAATGTCCTTAGAGACAGGCCTCATTTCATAAAATTTCGTGCACCTCAGAGGTTTCTCATCAAAAAGCCGTATAAAGTTGTCCTCTAGGAAGTATATACCAACACCTACGCCTTTTCAAATTTTGTAGCTCGTTCCGGAATGAGCAATGCAATTCATATCCGTTACTAATATCATCCATTACTTCTGTACATATAGAAGCTCTCTCAAACCTTAAGTCGATATAAGGTTGTAGCAAACCGAAACTACCTTAACGGAATTGCATGCAACAAAACACATGGATTGTACCCGTGATGATTGTAAAATCGAGGTCTTTGAAATCTATCACGTCAGACCCATTTCCTCCTTCTGAAGCGACAAGCAAAGTTCAGCTGATGCATACTGCACTTTTGTATTTTAGTACCTGTCATCTGCTATTCATAGCATTATTGAGTCGACTACATCATTTCCTCTCAGGACCCACTCGACTCAGAACCGGTGATTAAAAACAAAATTATGGCTTCGAGTCGATTCTGGGGTAAGCGAGCGCTTCCTGATGAGCTGCGACGAGCGAGTATTCGGTGGGGGAAACGATGGGATGCAAAGGTGAGCGAAATGTCGTTGGAATTTGTAGCAATGAAGTTTTATGTTGACGTCATGCCTAACTAACTCGGAACAAGCTCATAATTCCTCGACTGGTCGCCTAGCCTAACAACAGTCATTCGTTTAATGGGCTGGTTATGTAGGATATTTTTGGTTTTCGTAACGAACATAATAAAATATGCATTCATTGGCGTACGATCTCTTACCGCTTAAGTGCTAAATCGTTCATAATAAGGAAAAATTGAATATCTGCTTATACACGAGACAAGGTGTGGAGAAAAATCATGTTTGTTTCGGTGAAAAATAGCACTATAGCTACTACCCAAAGATCAAGTTGTTGCCTGCAGTTTCGTAACAAAGCAGAAATAAATTGAATAAATTGAACCGTATTGTTACTAGCGTGTTAAGGCCTGGCGACAAATGTACTCTGAACTTCTGCGTCCAACAAATATCGTCAGTTCAAAGTGGACGCCAGCAGTTCGGACGGACGAGGATTCGAAAGAACCCTTCCAGGAAATGGAGGTATGGACATATTTGTGTCATCGTGCTAAAGCAAAATACTACTCTGCTGAGAAGCTCAGCTTGTTCGGCGAACTAATTCATTAGTTCCAAAGGGCTCAACTGCGTGAATAGACCTTCCAGGGATCGGCTGTTTCTCAGACCAATTAATACCTTTATCTACAGAAATATTATGCTGTTTGTAAGGGCTGTTTTGTTGGCAGCATCAGTGAACTCATGCACGGTATTCGGTTGATCCGCCTTTTGTCTACGTTCCTCTTCTGCACTATCTGAACCACGGAGCGGACTTATGCGATGAGAGATGATGTTAGGAATATGTCGTCGTGAGAGCAACAAGAACTCTGTGTTCGCCGATGTATGAACTCGTAATTGCGGTCATGTTGACAGGGATGAAGGGCTTAGCCAGAACAACGAACCTCGTTAGTATTAGTCGTCGATGAACGACAGAAGTAAGATAGAATTTTCATGATTCTATACATATCTATGTATGTACATACAGCGGCGGCCACATATTTAGCACATCCACGACTTTGGACCACAGATTTTTTTTTGCATATCTCAGCCCAAGTATCAGCAATCGAGTATGTGTTGAGGCTGTATAGAGGCTTCCTTCCTCCTGCTTACCATTGGCACAGATTCAGTTGGAACTGGAATAAAAAATAAAATTTCAATTTTGTTGGTTTTCTTTAAAGGGATAAAATTTTTACATCTACTCATGGAGAGAAGTGAAATGGTTAATTAGGCACTTTTCTGCTTAACATTTTGCCATGAACGCTGACAGCGAACTCTTCGTACCAGCTGGAGCCTCTAACAGAACCGAGCCATCAAATTTGACGAGAATTTCATTTTATTGAATCTCAAAAATAAAGCAAGCTTTGGGATTTTCCCGGGAGTACGTACCTAAACGCCTGTCGGTAGCGCAAATCCAAGGAAAATCCCCAGCCAAAATACATGTTTTCTTTTTTTTACCACCATGAATACTTTTTTTAAAATAATTTTTTAGCTATGTGCACGGCCCGTGTTCTTTTGTGAGATGAAAAGTTGTGCTCAAAACTAGTATAGCTAAACGCGTACTGCATGTTCGGCTCCAAATGCAAAGAATGAGTGCAAATCTCTTCAGAACATTTTCTTGTGGAAGAGAGTAGAGGTTAGAGAGAGAATTTTATGCCTTATAACATTCTCGAGTGCGGTCCTGGTAGCCTATCCAAGTTTGAAATACAGTTTTTGTATTTTCATCACTTGATCGCCCAAAATTAGCAGCGTGCTAAATATGAGGTCGCCTGTACTGGACTGTACATGTCGGTTTATTCATTTTTTTGTGTAGGCCACTCGCAGATAGAAAAAAATTTGGATACTAATCTTCATTCGTTAGCAATTCTGAAGGAGTAAGGCATAAGTCAGGACCGTAAACAAGCAGGCATGTGATCCAGGCTGCTCATAGGCTTACTCCTATCAGATTATTACACGCCTTTAGCAATTTATAAGAGAAAACAGCACTGATAGTGGTCAAATGGAAGCAGTATTATAGGAACTCCTCAACGTGTAAGGGATAGTATGGGGTGGTCCGCAATATTCAGGAATATTTCACTAGTTGAAGTTGTCGTGCTGCATCAGGCTGGTGCGCCTTTTTTTGCGACTACTTTTCTCGTTGAAACTCAGCACTTCCCAAATTGTTTTTTCTCAGACTTCGGAAAACGTTGGAGTGCATAACAGTCATCTATTTCAACGAAATTTCGGCCGAAAGAAAAACCAGCACAGCCGTGTTAAAAATACTAAATAAATTAGGATAGGCCTCAGAGATGTAGAGTGAAAAGTTCGACAATTGAATTCCACCAACTCGGAAGTTCTTGCAACCGATGACGGGAAGGAAATTCTACAATCGAGATTCTTCAGAAAAGAAGCCTGGTCGTTTTACTGCAATTTGGTAGGAATTCCAACACGACCAGCTTCCCTGTCTCCGGCTTCGTGGAGCCCCGATCAGCCAATTTCAATGCTTCTCGGAAATTTTGAGAGGAAAAACGATGGTTGAAAAGTTCATATTGAAATCATCGACCAGCATTCTAGTTGTAAAGCTTTCATCGTCTTCCCAAAATTACTGGGGCTTAAAAATTGATGCGTGACCTCTTCATTCTTCATCTCTAAAGCTCGTATCTTATGAATATAGATCATTTTTCAACTTGTCTTTCTTCTTTGCTGATTATTCCTTCGCCAAAAGGTTCGCTGAGATCACAAAATGAACGAGCTGCATGCTATGCTTTCCCTAAGTAATAGCGCATATTATGGCCGACGTGAGTGCGATTTTCAATAGTAACTTTGATGAGTAAAAAAAGAGGATTGTTCTCACGAAAAAAAACATTCAAAAGGCATCATTTTTATCGAGAAAAGAATTCGCAAAAAATGCCTCATTACTATGCATCATCTCAATAATCCTAATGCTATTTTCTTCTCGCTTGTTATTTGTGACCAGCGCCCCTTCGGGACGCTAGAAAGTGGGGTGGGCAGCCACTTGAGGTATGTGCAGAAGCTTCACACGTGCGAAATGCTTAGAAAATTTACAATAAGCAATACTAATCATTAACTGATCTCAAGTACGAAATCCTTCTCATGAGTTGCGTATATTCTACGGGTCTAGCCGCCTCGCCAACGTCGGACTTCGAGTCTTCTTGCGGTCCTGGCTTTGCTTACAAATTGTTCATCACGCATCTATATGTGAAGGAATTTCCAATGCAATGATACTACCTACTCTTTTTTTTGTCGCATTTCTTACAAGCCTATGGATTATGAGCGGTCATTGCCAACTTCGCGCAGGAGTATTTTTCACATGGCTTCAGTAGTTGTGAACAATACAGTGTAACCAATGATCACCTTACATGATTCAAGCTTCACGTTGCTGAGATAGTCCAGTTGGTGAGCTTCCGCTTCAATATACAGGGAGGAAGAAGAGGTGGTCGACTGAGACACAAATGAGTGCGCAGCGTGCACCTACTCCACCGATAGACGTGCATCTTGATGTTTTCCCCATTATTGGGCCACGGCAGACCCATTCTCCATCTGTGTGGACCCGTATCCTGGCGCTTTCCCCACTATTGGGACGCGGAAGACCACTTCTCCATTCATGGATCTGTATCCTGGCGTTCCTCCCACTACTGAGCCAGAGCAGACCCAATCTCCATCGATGGACCCATATCCTGGCGTTTTCTCCACTATTGGGCCACAGCGGACCCTTTCTCGATTGGTGGACGCCCATCCTGATGTTTTTCTGAACTACGGGGCCCCGGCACATCCGTCCGTTATCAAAGCACCCGCACTTTTTGTAAATTTCAGAAGCAATGGAAGAAACTCTGGAAATATTTAGAAAGTTTGATCAATTGCATAACTGGTTTCAGAAGATGTCAAAACAGCTTATAATGACGCGTTCGTTCGTTCGTCCTGCGTATTTGATTACTGCTCTTCCTAAAAACAGACGGATCCTCAAGTTGCATAATCTCCATGGCGATCTCACTGATCCCAAGTGAGGAAAGCGAGTGAATCCTAACGCTACGACCTCCACAGCATGCACACATCCTTTCGAAGTGGTTATTGTCCAGCGTTCCACGATCGAATGGAGACAATATCAAAGCCCCAACAGAGGGGCGACTCTGCTCCGTACATTGCTGCTACACATCGTCAAGTCGTTGTAAACACTGTCTCGCCCGGAGAGCTCGAGACCGCTAGCTGCTGGTCCCACCGCGAAATCGCGAATGCACCCACTACGTCTATGCACCTATGACGAAACATCGGCCGAAAGCCCCTTCAGCTGCGCATCTTCTCGAGGCACAGTCTATAACTGAGCCCCACGGTGAACGCATGTGATTGCGTGCTAGTCCCCTCGACGCCTGTGCTCTAGAAAATTTTGTTGCACTATCATGATTTATACAAGAGGATTTTTTGTTATATCATGACGTTTTTGAAAATCAGCTTTACATTTGTTGCCTGTCAGCAAGAGACTAAATGACCTTCCGCCTTCAATTTATTTACTCATTGTAGTTACATTCAATATGCTTTCCATTACGTTTCGGGAAATATTTCAGAAAGTGGCTAATATTCGTTAGTATCTCCTGAAATGAAGTCGTGCTGTAGCCGTGAGGTGATTGGTATAGTATTTGAGTTCTTTAATTTGACTGTCGGGCAGTTGCATGCAATTTGTTGAGCTTTCCCTGAAAAGTCAATCTCATGTTCTTCTGTTGTTTGACATTGATCCGATGGGACAGCAAATTTAACCAACAATTTCGTGCTCTATTCGTCCTGACCCGCGAGCTAACCAAATGATAACCTCCGTACAATAGCGAGCGAAGAAGATTGCATTTTTCGCTTTTCCGTCCATGACTTCTTTCAAGGCAGAGCGTAGAAACCCAAATTTTTGAGGCGATTTAAGATCTCGTGCGTAATGGAAGCAAATGATGAATCCGCATTCTCTCGATCAGTTTTCTCAAGAGGATTTTTTTTTTGCGGAGGTCGAAATCCGTGATTTGTTGACATCCGCGGTCTCTCATAGAACGAATGCTTTTGGTGGAAACTGAACAAATCAATTTTGTGTGGCAGAATTAACTTATTTTTCCCAGAAAGTGTGTGTGCGATCATCACTACATAGTTGACATCTACAGAGCTTATCAGAAGTCAATTCAGCAGAGACCCTCTACTGACGTTTCTGTCTCTCTAGCCCAGTAGTAGGAAGCAAAACGGCTGCAAGAGATACCACAATCTTGACTGAGCGTGATATTCTATTATACACTCCATCGCTCCTTCGAACACCCCAATGTCCAGAAAGATGCGATGCAGCCAGAGGTGCACATCAGAGAGAAGGGGTTTTAGATATTAAGAAGACGCTAGGAAGACACTATCTCAATTGCATAAAGATGCTCCACGGTTTCTCAATTTTGCTGTATATGTGGCTTTTCATGGCGCTTCGAGTTCACCGAAACAGGGAGAATGCTTGTCGGCTGCTATGTACTTAGAACTAGCATATTCGTCTGCTTATGCTCCATTAGATTTCAGGATCCATCTGGAGATTGTCTTTCTGAAAATGTCCTACTCAGGCCACCTCATCGAACTCGAACTGAATTGACTGAAATAATAAAAATGAATTGATTCTTATAGAACCAAGTTACGGTAGCAAGGTGCTATGGTTTCTCTTGAAATCCACTGTATTTAAGCTTGACCAAATTCATCAAATCCGACGCACAATGGATCACAATATATGTACAAGGCAGCTTATAGAAAATCTATGGAAAACCTTTTATTTTCTTCATTAAGCCCTCAAGATAGCCTCTTTCTCGAGCAAGGAGAAAATACAAATCTCCTTCTTCGTGGTGTGCATGATGTACACCCCTGGCTGCATTGCAACCAGTCAGAATATTTGGATTGTTCGAAGGAGCAAGGATTCGTATAACAACGGAGCACGTATGCTCAAAGTTTGTTATCGCCAATAGCAGCGTCTCCTCCTGGACAGAGCAGAAGAGTGATCCAGAGCGAAGAAGCGTCCATAGAGAATGGTTATTAAATTCACCTCAAGTAAGCATGATGGATATCAGATAGTGGTCAGCACACACTCATTTTCTAGCAAAAGTAAGAGTATTCTACTGCGAATTACTTGACTTAAATTCAGATTCCACTTAAAAACTTCATTATACGAGACATTGTGGATGCTACTAAATCACTCACAGATTTCGATCACTGTGAATAATTTTTTTTTCTTGAGAAAAGTACCCAACGACATAGGAGGGGGAGAGAGGGAGCTTTTACCCGCTTTTTTTTTTGCTTGTGTACATAAATTACTGCTTTGATAATTTCAACTTCAACGCTTTACCTTGAAAGAAGTTATGAAAGAAAAACCGAATTCTACACTTTTCTTGCTCGCTACTGTTTTTGTACTTGACATTTTTCCGCTTGTTACTTTGCGTGAAAACACAAACCAATGAGGATGGAGAAACGACTGAGCACTCGTCCATTTGCCTCCGAGGTATTTTTGTTGTCGTGCTATAATAATTTCCGTTCCTTCCGTAGAAGACGGTACAAATTGGAGAATTTTTCAAATTGTGCAGCTACATTTCTCTCCAAACCTCAAGCTCCATCACCTAACAAATGCTTTTTTTAAAGTTTTTGTACGACGGCAAACTAGAAAATTCTTAGCTCACCATAACCTTGTCACTCACCCCGAGGAAGAGAATGCAGTTGTAGGGAGTGTTGTCCATTGCATACGCAAATGCATGCTCACAGTTTTACCTTTACACTGAACTTAGTCATCGACATTTGTTCATTACCGGAAAACATCATCAACATTTGTTCATCACTGAAAAACATACTGCGGCGAAAATATGAAAATTAGTTCCTCTAACATTGAGTCAAACCCCGAGTGACGTAAGATGTTGAGAATAGTGTCGATTGTGCTCCGCAATCAGTCACAAACCAAGGTTCATAGTCACCGTTTACTCACTTCCGAGTTGAGCGGCGCTGACGAACTCTCGAAAGGATGTCACCTTAAAACTACCTACATGTGTATATGTATTTCCTATCCCTCTCGCATCACTAACCGCATAATGAGATCTGTTAAGTCTATACATAAAAAAATGTAGGTGTTCTTGTAGTAAAACAGACGAGCTGAGCATTTTATGTACGCAGACGAGACACAGCATATTCTAATTCGGTAACACAAATTCCACTGTTTTATTACGGAAATGGAGCGACTCTGCTGGCTTTCCACAGATATGCCGGTAGGGATGTGAGCGTTTCGGGACGTTTCATTCAGAACTCATTCAGACGAATGAAGCGTACATACCGTGGCGACCACATATTTAGCACACACACGATTTTGGACCACAGAATTTTTTGCACATCCTGGAAGCTTTCTCTCTCTTGCTTACCACTGGCACAGATTCAGTTGGGGCTGGAATAATAAATACAATTACAATTTCGTCGGTTTTCTCAAACTATGTAGGTGTAAAAGTTTTGTATCTACTTATGGGGAGAAATGAAGTGGTTATTTGAATTAGGCAGGTTTCTGCTTAACATTCTGCTGTGAACGCTATTAGCGTGCTTCATACCAGTTGAAGCCGGGGACGGAAACGAACAGTCAAGCTTGTCGAAAATTTCATTGTGTTCAATCTCGAGAATAGATCAAGCTTCGAGATTTTCCCGTGAGTTGAATGCCCGCTACTGGTGCAAATCTGAGGAAAATCCACAGCTGAAGGGCGTGCTTCCTGCTTGTGATCACCACGAATTTTTTTTCCGCAATTTTCTTGGTTATATGAACGGCTCGTGTTCTTCCATGAAGTGGAAAATTGCGCATCAAAACTGAGATAGCAAAACGCGCACTAATATCGGGAATAACAACACATTTTCTCTTGATTCAATAAAATCGAGTAAGAAAGAAACCAAATTTCAAAGGGACAGCATTTTTAGCTCTAAATACAAAGAATGAGTGCAAATCCACCCAGAAACAATTTTTGAGGGTTAGAGAAAAGGTAAGAAAGACAATGTTATGCTCTATCATATCCTCCAGAACTGTCCTGATAGCTCATTCCAAGTTTGAAATACGGATTTTAAATTTTCGTCAGTCAAAATTTTAAGCGTGCTAAATAATATATGGCAGCCACTGTATGTACGTATGAGCAACCCAACGTATTCTCCAACTTTTCACTAATACACACAGAAACACCTTTCACAAATCACTGAACCAACTTCGTGTTGTCATCCACAATTCTGCGGACAGAAGAGTCCACCAAGGACACAAATGAACACAGCGACAGAGTAGTGGACACATCGTCATCCCCCACTGAGCTGGCATGGTGCTCTCACAAAAAGAAAGCACCGGACTATTTGCGGAAGGTAGCAGAAATTGTTACAATTCAAAAGTCCAGTACGTCAGCTCAGAGTTGAGCTCAAATAAGTCGCGATGTGCCTATTAGACTTTATCAGGCTACGATGTTCGCTATCTTCTCTTACGGCTCAACTCTGCGTTCATGGCTTGTTCACCGCTAATTTTTGTTTTGCCGGGGCAACTCAGGTACGATCGCAATTACAATCAACTAGGTGTTCACCGCCACGTGTTGACAATAGCAAACAGATAACTAATCAGATGACTAGTTCATTACCGAGTTCGCTATTCAGTCCACCCGAGCTTACTTTTAGGGGGACTTACTCCAAACCCGATTCGTCACATACATATATTTTTATGAATCATGCATATTTTTTTATAAATGCAGCATTTATGAGTGACCCCCCGCCCCGGGCGTGATTAGATTGGAAGGAATTTACTCGTAAAATCGATTAAATTGCTTCAAATTTGAAATTATACCACATAGTTTGCTTCTAATTCTTTACATTCATCATCATTTCTTCAGTTGCTTTGCTCGAAGATACAAAAATGATAAAAACAACTCTTGTCGTTCTATTTCAACATTTCTGGCCATTCGCATCCCTTCTATAATCCACACAAACTTATGTACGTGTCGTCACTTTTTTTCTTAGTTGCTCCCTATAATTTACACTACATTCCTCAACCCGGCACACTGCCTCCAAAACACCATGGCGTCCAAAATTCAATTCACCTGACCTGTGGTTGGGTGTATGAAGTCCTCATCGCTGCAGACCTTATAATGGAAACGAGCTCACGATCGGGCGAAGATGACTGCTCGTCAACTTGTTTCTGGTTCAAAATCTGGACCTGATCACAGTCAGGATTTTCATACATAAGGCCAATGATGAGGTAGCTTAGTCTTAACGCCACACTTCCACTCCACTGATGACTGTTACTTAGTCTTAACGCCACACTTCCACTCCACTGATGACAGTCTTAACGCCACACTTCCACTCCACTGATGACCGTTACTTAGTCTTAACGCCACATTTCCACTCCACTGATGATCGTTAGTCACCTTGAGAAAAATGCCTATCGCTGTGTTTTACGATACGAACAGGTAATTCCATCGTGAAGAACACTTTACAACCAATCCTGGGCCACCTGCTCATAATAGTTCTGTTCACAGTGAAACGCGAATTCAAATAAACTTGTTCCATCGCGATCTCTTCCTGATGTTCTTGCCGGAAAGGAGAGTTAGCATGTCTGTAGTCATTTTCAAGAGACATGACTGCCTTTGTTCAGTATCACATGTATTGACTTGTGTGCCAACGGAATAGTGAGAAGTATAGTAGTAACAACATCATCTGCTATGTTCCTTTTTTTCAGGATGATGAGCCAGTACTCCGCGTAGCAAAAGCAGAGACACTGCGTCCAAAATTAGCACTATCAAGTCGTCTTTGGGGACGCTGAATGGTATGTTTTATCAATAACTCGTACATACATGAGTGAATATTGCACTTGCTGTAATTCACTCAAAAATATTCATTAGATCATTTCATCACTCCTTCATTTCCTTTTTCAGGAAACGGTGAGAACGATTTCGCTGCCATTTTGCTGATCATTTTGCACGTAGTATCACTTTTTGACTCAGCCGATTTTTCCACGTTTTCTAGACCGCCAAAACACAAACACGGGACTCGTTAGCATGATAATTACGTCAATTGTAAAAGTTTTGTCCGAATGCTGTGGGATTACATATGTTGTGCACAAAGTCTAGGCTGACAGTTTGCACCTAGCATATTATGTATATAATTTATGCATAGGGACTTTAATGGAATACCTAGCACCATCTGCTCCTTTCTTCCCTCCTTTGGGTATATTCCGGTAATCGCTGTTTTGCTATCCACTGCACTACCCATAAGTGATCCAGTACATGACACAAGGGATCTTTATGCTATTAACAAATTAAATTTTGTTTTCCACGCTGGGCACATGGTCTTGCTTCCCGTGTTCGAACTCTAATGGCTATTTATAACGATATTATACATAGGACAGTAAGAACAAGGGATTTTGGAGCTATTGTCAAATTAATTTTCGTCTTTGCAAGCCACAGATATGGTAATGTTCTCTTAATTTCCATTCTAGTGTTTAGTGTATTGATAATCTACATTTTGCAGATTGCAGATATTTTACGTTTCTATGGCTATAATCAAAACTAGCTTATGATTTCGCATAGAGTCCACGCAGAATAATTGGTAAAAACTGTTGTGTACCCGCCTGTCTCCGGGCACACAAACTGTCAACTATCTCTAGGGTCTCTTCCCTTCGACCCTCACCTAACCCTCTCCAACTTCCGAGGGACTCCTGCTAGTACCTCTGTACCAACACTAGAGTAATAATAGTTTATTAGTACAGAATACAGGCAAGCGGGGCCGGCTGCGGCTTCGGCTGACTCCAATCCACAGATAGCTAAGGCTCAATCCTAGCACCTTATATACACCTCTGTTTCCCGCCATCGCACTTCCTTGCGATCTATCCGGACGGGAGATCTCCACGCCACCTAGGGAGATCATCGGTCTCCTGCCTGTCGATAACAGAGTCCCTTCTGGCAACAAGCCATCAGCCACAACACCTCCCCCAGTAGGATAGTTAGCACAAAACTATACTACGAAACAGTTAGCAAAACCTACGATAACAACCGAACACAAACCAACGAAAATCTTATACAATTAACTACGCAGGAGAAGGATCGAATCTCTGGACAGGTCTTCTGGTTCTGGACGATCTTCTCAACGTCGGTGGCGGTGGTCCTTGAATCGTTGGCATTGTTGGCGTTGGATCGGACGTAGCTGGTAGACGCGCATTCGGTATGGCACGGTCCGGATTCGACTCGTCGTTGTTTCCAGGCCTCTTGTAGGCGTCTTCTGCTGCTAATACTTCCAGCAGCACCTTCAGCGTGTCACTTCCTTCTTTGTGACCTTCTCCGTCACGGAAGCGGAGCTGGTTCGCGTGTTTGCGAACAATTCTTCCATCTGTCTCGACTTCGTAGTTCACTGAGCCAATGCGTCTTACTACAGTTCCCTTCACCCAGTGGAATTTTGGCGCTTTCCACTGCCTTGCAAAAACCTTATCACCAACTTCAAACTTTCTTTTCTTAACTCCGTGCTTTCTGTCAAACTGGTGCTCCATGCGCTCTCGCCTTTCCTTCGCGAGAGGATCTTCAGCGGATTCCGGTTGCGGAACCAACAGACTCATTCTCGTTCGCAGCTTTCTCCCCAAGAACACTTCTGCTGGGGTCTTCTCGTTCAAACTCGAATTAGGCGTCATCCTGTACGCCTGCAAAACCACATTCAAGGTTTCTTCCGATGGCCTCTCCTCCCCCTCAAGTTTTTTGATACCTCGCTTCAACGTATCAACAAAACGTTCTGCCTGTCCATTCGACTGGGGGTGATACGGAGCCGTTTTGATGTGGACGATTCCTCCTTCGTCACACATCGCCTTGAACTGCTCTGACGTGAACTGTGTGCCATTATCACTCACGATAGTTTGCGGTAACCCGTACCTCGCAAACAAACTCTTCAGTGCTTTCACCGTCTTTGTCGCCGAAATGTTGCTCATCTCAATCATTTCGGGCCACTTGCTGAACGCATCTACTACGACCAAGTAGTAGATTCCTTGTAATGGTCCAGCAAAATCCGCATGAACTCGTTGCCACACACCAGTTGGAGACGGCCACGTCTTCAACGGCACCTTCGTCGGATTCTTTGCCGCTTCTTGGCAATTTGTGCATCTGCGCACCATGTCCTCACAATCAGCATCAATGTTTGGCCAGTACACGTAACTTCTTGCCAATTTCTTCATCCTTACAATTCCAGGATGACCGACATGAAGCTCTTTCAAAACTTTGGATCGTAGCTCTGGAGGGATGACCACTCTCTCTCCAGACATGAGACAACCTCCTACAACCGACAAGGTCTCACAACGGTTCTGGAAATGAGCCAACTTCTGGTTTGTCTTCGGCCATTTCCCATTCTTCACACACGAAATCACTTTCCTCAGCACAGGATCACTCTTCGTATATGACTCGACATCTGATACTGTCACTGGCAGTCTTCTTATGCACTCTTTCAGCAATGTGCATACGTCATTTTCAACTGATGCAATCACAATATCTTCATTCTGCACTTGATGCCTCTGCATCAATCTCGACAAGCCATCTGCTTGTCCGAACTTCGTGGTGTTGACATACTCTATGTCAAAGTCGTATCCAAGCAGAATCGTAGCCCATCTCATTAGCCGGTTTGCGGAGTACACCGGAACTCCCTTCTTGTCACCGAAGATGGCTAACAGCGGTTTATGGTCCGTCAAGAGTAGGAACTTCCTTCCAAACACATACTTGTGGAATTTCTTCACCGCGAAGACAATTCCCAGTGCTTCCTTCTCGATTTGCGAGTAGTTCTTCTCAGCCGCTGTGAGGGAACGTGAAGCATGTGCTATAGGTTTCTCCGAACCATCCGCATATCTGTGTGATATCACACATCCAATTCCATAGTCGCAGGCATCAGCTGCCACAACGATCTTCTGCCTTGGATCATAGTGAGCTATATTGAGCTCACTCGACAACGCTTTCTTCAGCTTCTCAAATGCAGTTTGCTGTTTGGAGGTCCACTCCCACTTCACATCTTTTTTCAGCAACGCATCTAGAGGTCCACGAAGGTCTTTGATGGTTGGCATAAACGCCGCATAGTACGTTATCATGCCCAGAAATGCTCGAAGTTGACCGACATTCTTCGGCTCAACCATACTCTTAATAGCATCAATCTACTCTGGATTTGGCCTTCTGCCACTCCTGTCCACGATGAAGCCCAGATACCGAATCTCTGGCTTCGCAAAGGAGCATTTCTCTATACGGACCTTGAATCCGTACTCAGCTATCCTCTCAAACAAGGCGAGTAAATTCTCCATGTGCTCTTGCTCTGTCCTTCCACATACTAGTATGTCATCGAGGTAGGTCGCCACACCTCGCAATCCAGCTACCATCTTATTCATCACCTGCTGGAATATTCCGGGAGCCGTCTTTATCCCGAAAGGCAGTCGGTTGTACTGAAACAACCCTCTATGCGTGTTGATCACGACCATTTTCTTGGATTCCTCTGACAACTCGATCTGAAGGTACGCATCCGACAGGTCGATCTGCGAAAACACCGCTCCTCCGTTGAGCGTCGCGAAGATATCCTCTGGCACCGGCAAAGGATAATCGAAGGACTCAAGAGCTTTATTCAGTCCAGTTGAGAAGTCAGCGCATACTCTCAACTTTCCATTTGACTTCCTCACACAAACAATGGGTGCAGCCCATTCACTATGGGTCACTGGTGCTATCACCTTCATCTCTAGAAGCCTGTCAAGTTCCTTTTCGACAGCTTCAACAGCAGCGTGGGGTACAGGCCTACAAGCCTTGAACACTGGACGCGCATCACCCACTAGCTGCAAGTCAGCCTTCTCTTTTGTACACAGTCCCAATCCTTCATCAAAGACTTTAGGGTACGACTTCTTCAACTTCACGGCAACGTCATAGTTTTGGTCCGCTTTCACCTCAGCGACCATCATTTTCATGTAGTAGGACATATCCTCGTTTTTCTGGATCCATTCCAGCCCTAACAGCGAGTTGTGAGGCGTGACGTATGCATAACCCTCACTTTTAGATCCCTTGATCTCGAACTCGCACCACAACTTGCCGTGAATCTTCATAGAACTTCCGCTGGCGTTCTTCACAACGACGTTTGTCTTCTCTAGTTTTGGAGCACCCATGCTCCTCCAGACATCCTCATTTAGCAAGGTTATATCGGATCCAGTATCGAGCAAAAAGCTCACTGGACGTTGGTTCACCCTTGCTTCCACGTACATTCGTGTGGAGTTCACTTCTGCGGTCGCATTTGCAATCTTCACTCCACGTACGTGCTTTCGAGAAGACCGTATTGTCTTCTTGTTTCCTCTGTTGTCGCTGTTTTGGCGGCTTGTCCGCCCTTCGCTTCCATACCCAGCAGCTTTCCTTCGGTTTGCAACCTCACAAAACCTTTCCTTGTGTCCTGTCTTCTTACACTGCTTGCAAAACCAAGGCTTGGATTTGCACTGTTGCGCGAAATGATCGCCGCAACAGTTCCAGCACTCTCGCTTTCGACGGTCTTCTTTCACTGCTGCCTCCACGGTCTTCACGTTGCCAGCAATAGTCTCACTGTCCTTCTTGAGGCTCAGGAAGTTCTCACATTCTCTATAGAGTTCCTGCAAGGACACTTTCCGTCCTGCCTTGTACTCTCTGTCCAGCACTGCGATAAGTCGCTGCCTGATCTCGGCTTCCCTTTGCGACTTCAATCCAAAAATCCACAGCAGGCACTTTATGCCATCACAATCCAGATCGTGGATTCTTGCTCTCTCACAAAATTCGTTGACTCTACCAGTGTACGTTAGGTAGTCTTCGGAATCACACTTCTCCAACTTCAGACACTGATAACGAGTGGTGAACTCCGACGCCCTTACATCGAACAGCTGTTTGAGAGTTTCCACTGTCTCTTCAAACCCTATCGATGTCACCTCCTTCGGCAATACATGCCTCTGGTACTTCTCGAAGCTGTTGCTGTCCAACTTCTCACAAAGCAACCTCACACGAGCACTCTCCGAGAGCTGCCCTGCATCCTCTAGGAAGACCTCCTTGTACCTTGTGTACCACTTGGTAAACGCCATGTCTGTATCAGGATCAAAATCAAACTTTTCAATCCGATTACTCAGTGCTGACATCAAGTTTGGGACCGATGCCGCCTCCCTTGTGGCATTGTTCTGCCCTGATCCCGCAAGATGTTTGAAAAACATCTCCATCATCTCTTTTCTTTCCTCTCTCATCATCTCCCTAAACATTGTCATCATAGTCTGCGGGTCCATCTTTCGTCGCCCTTTGATCACCTGTTCTGATCAGTGCTCACTCTGCCCACGGCCAATAATCTATTGTTTCCAATAGATCAACTGCCTATCCACGCTTATGGATAGTTCTCCTCGATAGATCCCTGATCTACTTCGCCTAGTGTGCCACAGCACAAGTTCCACCGTATAGATCACCTGATCTATACCCTAACCTGATCGCCACTGTTGTGTACCCGCCTGTCTCCGGGCACACAAACTGTCAACTATCTCTAGGGTCTCTTCCCTTCGACCCTCACCTAACCCTCTCCAACTTCCGAGGGACTCCTGCTAGTACCTCTGTACCAACACTAGAGTAATAATAGTTTATTAGTACAGAATACAGGCAAGCGGGGGCGGCTGCGGCTTCGGCTGACTCCAATCCACAGATAGCTAAGGCTCAATCCTAGCACCTTATATACACCTCTGTTTCCCGCCATCGCACTTCCTTGCGATCTATCCGGACGGGAGATCTCCACGCCACCTAGGGAGATCATCGGTCTCCTGCCTGTCGATAACAGAGTCCCTTCTGGCAACAAGCCATCAGCCACAACAAAAACTATTCGCATAGTCGAACAGTGTTCAAATTTGCACCACTTCCCCATTATATCAGAAAACAACTTCAATTTGTTATCAAACGCGACCGTTCATTTAGTACTAACTGAGAAAAGCCAGGAAATTTTGAGGCACAGAGATACAAGTAGAAGACGGAGAAGCAATCCGAGAAGTTGAAATGTTCACCCTTCCCAGTCCGCATGGAATTGGGTTGTGGCAAAAACGATGTCAGATGTCCAGGGCCGGCCTTGAATTGTCAAAAGTGGGCTCAAACAAAACTTTATCAATCAAGCTACCGAAAACTGTTTCTATTCCCCCATCAATAAGCAAATGAAAACGGCTAGATTTGAATGAGAATAATGTACTAAAAAGAGAAAGGAATGAATTTACCGTTGTTCTTTCCTCACATTGTGTTCCTTTTTCTTACATGCTGAGTTTTATTGTTTCACTAATTGTATTCAGAGTTACTAATTTACATGCTATTGTACGTCTCTATTAAGAGGCGAAATGAATAGATCAGAATAGAATTGCAAAATAATACGAAATATGCACTCGAAGCATCTCTATTGATGCTTCTGAACAGAGCAAAGTTCGTTGTCCTTAAATCCCATATCGAATTTGCACTAATGAAATCAGTAACCGCTTTCTTAAACAGAAACCTGTTATCTACGCACTTCTATGTACTGTTCACACTTAACATTCTACTCATAATTCATATGTATACTTCCAGAACCCTTCATGGATATCCAACCGTGTGGCATGTGGGACTTTATCTGTGGAACCGACTGATCCTCGTGATGGTTGCAATAAACTTGTTTCTAGTGAATAAATAACAATCGAATTAGCCGCATTATTTATGTTTTCTCATAAAACTCTTCAAAAATAACAATAAAAGAAACAGTGATCCAAGTTATCCTGCTACTATATCTGTGCAAATATCCAGAATTGTACCGTTCCACAACACTAATCTGACAACTCCAAACAAACATGCAATTTCCTCAAAAACTCGCTAGAAATCACGAACAAATACAGCCTGTACCAGATAAGTTTCTCCAAAGCAACTAAAGAAACGAACACCAAACATCAGAATAAGTAATGAATCTCCTAGAAAGAATTCAATCCTGAAGCGAACACAAACATGGGCGAAATAAAACGAAAAGAAAACACCCTGTCCATAACTGCAATGCGAGTTGAAAATTAAAGAATCAGAAAGAGGAAACGACGAAATGAGGTCATGGTTATCTGAACCGGAAAACAAGCAAAGGAGAAAATACCTCAACAATTACTAGCTAACCTCTTATGTTAGCAAAACTTTTAAAATTTACAACATGTTACCCCCGCATAGCTGACATATCACACTAGTTGTCAGATGGTGGTACATATGGCTCATCTGCTACCATCAGATGATCTCTTCTTCAGCCTTGAATTATGTACTTATATTCGCACAGTTCAAAGAAAAAAATACGAAATAACAAAACTCACCAATAGTCACGTGCTTTTCTTCGTCGATGGATTTCGTGCTCCAAGCGTGAAACAGTAGATATTGAAGTATTCACAAAATTGTCGACAAACTACCGTACAATATACCAGCAATGAGATATAGCAGTAAACCTACAAAAGTGTAAGTGTGTTTTTAACCCGTTTCACCAGCGACGAAAGTTGAAGAGAAATTAGAGGTGACAGCGTCAAATCACGCGAGACTCGTTCGGGTTACATTCGCTATCTTCAGTACTGACTGTGCTGCATTACTATTATATTTCAAACACGAATGAATGGGTATAAAGACATATTTCTTTGAAAGGGAACAGAACTGATATCCATTCACGTTGCTCGTTGTCGTAGTCTCACGTTTGGAATTTCCAAAAAAAAAGCAGATTAAGAAAGGTAAAATAAAAACAGGGGAACTGATATTGTGGTTCCAGTATGTTGCAAAGCATACATTTGAGTTACCAATTATACGCGCGAAATTCAAAAAATTACAATATTTGTGATGGTCATAGTCATATGGAACAAGGCATTTGATTTTACCCTAAATTCCTATACATCGCTCAAGCGCCTACCCTTGTCGTAAATAAAACATGAGGTAAAATTAAGTAAGTTTCAAACACAGTTTGAAGTATAAGAAGAGCCCGCAAACATCAAAGTGCTCAGTTCGTTCTATAATATAAATTTAAGAAAAACAAAGCAATGAAGATAATGAAGTAAATGATAACAGTACGTCCATCATAATATTCTCCGAATGACTTGACACATGGCGTACAACATGATGCGCATGGTGCCTCACGCCCTTTCGCTTCTGTGTAGCCATGTGATGCTTCGTGCATCACGCAAAATGTGCTTTTCACGTCCACAAAACGTTCCCTCTCAGGTAATAACTCAGGATGACCCGGGAGCAATTCTGGTCCTGCCCGGTCACCCGAGAAACCATATTTGTGGGTGTAGCTTGCTACCGGGTCACCCGAGCGAATTTGCAAACGGACCGGCTCACCCGAGTGACCATCTGCTTGGTTACCAGGTGACCCGAGTAGACTTTCGTGCTGACCGGGTGACCCGAGAGGATCTTACCGGGTGACGCGAGAGGAATTTACCGGGCGATCCGAGGATAGCGCGGGGGTCACCCTGTAAATTCCTCTCGGGTCACGCGGTTTTCATGCCTGAGCTTGTGGTCAGGTGATGCAAACTGCCCAGATAAACTTTCGGAACTTCCGCGGAGCTTGTTCGGAACTTGCGCGGGTGACCCGACGGAAGTTCCGAATAAGCTCCGCGGAAGTTCCGAACTAGCTCCGCGGAAGTTCCGAAATCGAACAGGAGTGACGTAATTCGTGCATTATAGAGTGAATCATAATTCGAGTAATAAGGTAAAATGGGCCAACATGGAGTGATGAACACCTCCAGGCGTCCCGATGCCAAAAATCGTGGGATCATGAATCCCATCACAGGTCGTTCCATCACGTAGCACTAATTGCGCATGTAGTAACTATATTTTCTGAAGATGAGCTTCAAGCAGGTCTGCCCTCTGACTGTGCTACGTATCCGCGTCAGGTTTCAAAATCAATGATAACATGGAAAAATTCCTCTTTGGTAAAAATCTGTCAAATTTTCGTATTTATGGGAATAGTCACAGGCGTACATTTATCTGACACGAGTTTTACCCGAAATTCGACATTAAAGATGTCATTATTGGGGCATCCCGAAGTGAATTTCGAGGAAAAAATAGCGTAAAAATTTTTGTATTCTACACGGCTTCTTATTTGGTTAGCCGAAGTTAATCAAGAACATATCAATATAAAAATTGGACAAAAACATGTCATTTGATCTGTTAGTTTCTTGGATCATTCCATCTCTCTCGAAGCTCCGCGGAAGTTCCGAAAAGTGTCAAGCTCCGCGGAAGTTCCGAAGCTACTTTCTTCTCTGCGTCTCCATTCGAAACTTGCGCGGAACCTGCGCGGAACTTCCGAAAAAATCGACGAGTGACGTCATATTTCCGCGGAGGTTCCGAAAATCGAGCTCTAGTAGTAAATCAGGCTCCGCGGAAGTTCCGAAAATCGGCAAGCTCCGCGGAAGTTCCGAAAGTTTGTCTGGGTGTGAGTTATCGGGAAAAATGTGCTCGCTCCGCAATGTTTTGAAGAACCAGTACTAGGGTATCAGTGAATTCAAAAACCAAAGTAGCTCAAATGAGGGCGCGAAATCTACGGATGCTAGGTAAGGTCCAGCAAAACCTCCGCTTCCCATTTCTGGCGATTTCTGACTCCTTTCGATGAGCTGATTACTAATATATAACTAATTAATTACTAATATATATATATATATATACTACACTTTGAATACCGAGAAACCACTTTTAAGAGTTGCGGATCAATGCTCGGTGAAAAGAAATAGAACATATCGGGCTCATTTCCTGTCGTTTTTGGGAAAATTAGTGGTTTCTTTTCCTTTTATGGTGTGATGTACGCTCCCTGCTATTCGGAAGGAGAATATTCAAAAAATTGAGACTTTTTACACTGAGGCACTAAAACAAACTGAGTTGAGAGCAACAAGTGGGCCAAAATCACGCATGTCTTCGAATTAAACAACATATACAGGCTAAAAAATGCTAATTGCCGTCACTACAGCATTTCCACAGGTAGTTTTCTGATCTCTCCTTTAATCTCACTCAATGTCCATACAATGCGCCATTATCCCGAATTAACATACATAGTTCTAAAGTGCAATTGAGTTCTTTGACGCAGGAATTTAGGGTGGATCCCGAAAACGCCACTTTTGGCGATTTAACTACAAGTGCGGTACAGTGCTTAATTCCCCAAAGCATCCTGGACAGGAAATGCGAATTTATACATACAAGGAACTGGCAGATGATTACGAAGTGAACTAGCCGGGCAAATTTCTTCAGTGAGTTATACCACTACCGTGAAACAATTTGTTATGGAACTAAATATCTACTGGGCTTATCGAACATGTTGTGAGTTACTATGGTAAATATTGAGTTGGTGCAAAAGAGTTAACTTCTTCCCGTCGACTTTATTTTTTCCACAACTTTGCCGAACTATAACCTTGACAGGTGGTATAATTTCTATGATGAGTAGTGTCCACTATTTATTTTAAGAACACATCCCTGGCGCCGTACGAAAAATACGAGAAAGTGTGGAGCAATGAAAGAGCCTGCTATTTTTGAGTCGGCATATCTTGTGATTTTTTTCTTGCGTAGTAAGAGTTTCTGGAGTTGAGGAAGATGGCATCTACACGTCAAATATCCTAGAGAATACGATAGGCAGTCAAATGTTTGTCAGCTAAATTGCAGAAGTTCAAGGCAAGTTCTGGAAGAGAACTTGGAATCTCTAACTTGTGTCAGCAAAATGATAAGCCAATTTTGCAGAAATGTCTAATGCAGGTGCACGTACTTCTGGGGTGCCCAGAAGTACGTGCACCTGCATTAGAGCAGCACTATCCTACACAGTGGATACAGAGATCTCTCATAAGGGCAGAAACGAGTATTAAATATCTCTATGCAGCAGTGGTGGACGCAGAAAGACGCAGCCAAGAAAAGTGGGGAGGGACGGGGGAGGGGGGGGGGGGGGGTGGGGAAGAAAACTAGGGTCCTTTGCCACTTTGGAAACCAGGATGGCTGGAACTACAATATTATGATTATTAAAAAACTACGTACCATTTTTAATATCGCTTTGCAAGTCTACTAAAAAATAGCAAACCAAAAATCAACGCACCGTAACTATCCGTAAAAGCGTCAATTCATCAAACACAGTATTATAGTACTGATTGAGCATCAATGAGAGGGGACCCAGATAAATCCAATCCCATAACCGCAGCTCACTCTTGCTCATATGAGCGATCACAAGCCGGTTCGTCGCCTTGGCGCCTGAATTCGTCCAAGTTAGTTATAGAACTACAGAAGTTACAGTAGAATTACTGTACGAACCGACTGCACCGAAACAGAGCATGAACAGCGTGATGTGGTCGTCATAGACTGAGGTTTCTGCTCTAGAATAGATCATGCAGAATGGAAGTACAACCATAAGCAACGGGAACAACGGGAATATCACTGATGTACCCTGGAAAATAACACAATCCCTTGAATAATAATTCATTAGAATGCTATGGTCCTCTTACAGCGATAGTGGAGCCATTTTTCCCCACACCTCCATGGATAATCACGTTAACATATCCAAAGATTTGATAGAGAGATCCAATCATCGACGTCCCCAATATAACATGACGCAACTTCCAGCCGGCTACCTAGGATTGACGAATGAATGGTTGCAGGTTAAGTAATAATAACTTCGGAGCTCACAAGATTAGTGTCCCAGAACGAATTTCCAAAAAGGCATGTAGTCAGTAACACCGCAATCACGGACATTTGAGCTTCTGTGACGTCGAACCTGAAACGGTAAGATTATACGTAATGGTGTACTGCTTCATCATGAGTTGATGGAATGAATTGCGCGAAAAACTTTGCCAAAAATAAAGACATTGTATTTTCCAGAACAAGCAACAGTTACTGCTTTTTTAACATAATACATCCATCTCATGGAGAGCTTTAGCTATCGAGGTCCGCGGAAAACTCCACGGCGGCGCAATACTCTGGCTATCTGCTACACCAGATAACCGATATCACTTTCCTCTCGCTCTCAGCCCTTAGCATTCGTCTACGACAACACAGTCAAAAACAATCAAAAGCGAAAACAGCAGGGATGAGAGCAAGGAGACTCACTTGGAAAATCGTAATTGGCCCGTGCAGTATGTTGACCAATGAGCAGCATAGAACATGACGACTGAGACAATTGACACGAAAATGACTCCATTTGGCATATGCCCCAACGACATGGCATAGCAAATGTTAAGAGTGACAAAAACTGCAATGTTATTGATGTCGTTGATAATTACATTTCACACCACATTCATGCCAAACCTATGTGGATATCAGCTCTTAGAAGTACCTTGTGTCATGCTGTCACATCCATGATCAAAAAGTTCTCCCAATGGACTGCTTGACCCTGTTCGACGGGCCTGCTTCCCGTCAATGGCATCAAGGGTCTGGTAGAGGAATAAACCCAGAGCAGCCTGTGCATACGCCCACGCTGGAGCCTGAACACTTTACTACTGCGTACTAATTCGGTTGCAGCAAACTATAATGCATTTCTAAACACATAAGAAAGCTGTTTATGTTTACTCTCAAATCTTCTACTCACCGGCTCAGTAGCTGAATATGAAAATGAAGATAAAATTAACACTGTTATCAAGTTTATAACTAGCCCAACCAAAGTTATCAGATTTGGTGCCACCCACATTGGACACCACGTCACCACGTATTCCCACCATCTGAAATCGCGCATTTTATCCATCTACAAGAATGATGAAAGAGAAGACATACTTCTTCATACACAATTCATCTAACCAACTATTATCCACAGCTGAATACTTATGCTCTCCAAGTCGTTTCAGTTCCTGTTCCGTAGCAAGAGAATCTGCCTAAAAACGCATATTCTCATATTTCAGATAATGCACACAAACAAGGATTATGTGTGTGCGTATACATACAGTAGCGAGCAAAAAGATTGCAACTTTTAGTTTTTCGTCTATAACTTCTTTCAAAGCAGAGCATGGCGGCTCAAATTTCTAAGAGAACTGTAGATACTCATGCGAGATAGGAAGAAGTTAGAACCTCCTCACCCCGCCGATTCTGTGTTTTTTAAGAAATTTTTTTTCTCGCAGAGGTCGAAATCTGTAATTTGGCACCATGCGCAAAGTCTTTTAAAATATCGTCTATTGTTGGGATCGGGCTGCAAATTGATTGAATGCATAAGAATCAACTTGTATTTGTTGGGAAATGTGCATGTGGTGCCTACTGGCTGACATTTGCGAAGACTATGTGAAGTTAGTTCAACAGTGATGCTTTATGGATGTTTTTGCCTCTCTAGCACCCTCTATCAGCTTTGTTTGAAAGGAGTAGATGCTGCTAATGGTTCTAATCGTTTAACTACAGGTGCTAGAATTTGATCCATTTCATTGCTTTTTAGGAATTTAAAAATATCCCGGCTAATTGTAACGCAACCAATTGTGCACATCACGGAAAATAAGTTTTGAATTTTTTTTCTGTCTCGAGAAGGAAGATGCCTCAGCGATCCCATGAGTGGAAAAGATGCTCCAGGATTCCTAGAATATTACCATGCTCATGACGACTCATGTCGCCTTGGATTCGATGAGTTAGGTTTTGCTAAAATGCAATGAACTCTACGAAACATCACCGAAGCGGGATACTGTGACCTGGCACTATAAAAATTGGCTAATTCAGTATGAATTAGAAGGAACAAACTGAAAGAGTCATTTTTAAACCAAAAGGCATCAGGCTTAGGGAGACAACTCGTAGATGGAGCAAGGGGCCACACATGCTCCTGCTAGTGACCAGCACTCTTCACTTCGAGTAGCGCTATTTCGATAAATCCAAGGCGCCATGAGTCGCCACGCACACAGTAACATTCTAGGTACCCTGGAGAATCTTCACCATTTATGGGATCCTTAAGGTATCCTCCTCCTCGAGATAGAAGAAATTCCAAAACTTATTTTCCGTAATATGCACGATTAGGTGCACGGCAAGAACCCCGAATACTTCGGAGCTGCGAGCGAGCAATAAGCTGCGTTGAAACCGAACATGTGTTGCTGAGCTTATAGAACCATCAGGGGCATCCCTCCCTTTTAGATAGAGCCGATACGTGGAGCCAGGGTGACAGTAACACCCATAGAGGATCACTGTTGAACTAATCTCACATAGTGTTTGTAGATGTCAACCAGTGGTCAGCGCATGCACATTTTCAAGCACATAAGGGTTGGTCCTGCTGCAAGGAACGAATTCGTTGTCAGATCCTAACGAAAGACTTCATTTTATGAGACATCGCGGATGGCTCCGAATTACAGATTAAGGCCTCTGTGAGAAAAATTTTTCTTAAAATACGTAAAGTCAATGGAGTAAAGGGGTTACTCCTTGTTTCTATCTCCCATGAGTATTTACAACTCCTATAAAAATTAGAACTCCCACGCTTTGCTTTGGAAGAAGTTATAGTCAAAAAATCAAAAGTTGCAATCTTTTTGCTCGCTACTGTATGTACGTCACAGATTTATTTATGTGCTTGAATGTATTTTTAAACAACAGGGAGTGCAGAAAAACAGAACTTCTCAGAATCCTTCGTCTACATATGTATGTATAGGACCCCAAACCAGACTCGTCGAGGATGCTTTTCGGATAAAGAACCAGCATGAGCCCTGAGTACATTGGCACATGTGAGCGCCAGCAAAAAGTCGGGGACCCGCTTTTTTAACAAATTTTTTAGTCAAGGGTAGGCGGTACGTAGGTAGGAATGTGATAGTAACCTAGGAAAAAGGTAGCAGCAAGATGTTTTTCAAATAGAACTATTTGGGTGGTTCTGATGTGCGAAATGAGTCTGGGCCTCCTTGTTTAGTTGCACCCATTCATTAAGCTCCAAACTCACTGGTGGCGAGATAGACTGGACCATGCAATTATAGGTTCTGGCCAATTTGAAGCGATTTTCCGCAAGCGAACCGGCAATACATAGTGCCTCAAATTCAAAAACTCCATCGAATTTTCGAATACTCGCAACATTGAACATTCATGACCTAATGAAAATTCGGATTTTCAAATCATCTTCATCTGCATATTCTTAGGTATTTGAATTCCCTAAGGAATATTCAAAATTTGTTTGAAAAGCCGTGGACAATTGGATAGGAAACGTCGAGAAAAGCAAATGCATTTGTTCGATACTACGACTTGTGAAGTTGAAAGAATTTCAGTTAGAAAGAACACGCTTAGAAAATTGATAAATAATCATACAAGACGCTCTTACCTCAATATACCATGACCAAAACCCACATAATCGCGATCCGGGGCTGCACCCCATCTGGAAAGGACCTTATATAAACAACGAAAAAAGAAGGAATCGTATTTCATTATCGAAAAGTAGTAAAGAAGCAAGAAAATGTTAGCTGTCTTAATTGGCGATACTTTCTGCAGAAAATAGCCATGCAGCAGAACAGAAAGAAAACAAGAAAGGAAACGGAAGAAAGAAAACATCTAAGGCATCCGCACAAGAGCTGCTACTGAGTGCAATAATCACATAACGCACGGTCAGTTAAAAACAAATACAATAGAGTAAATTTCTGAAAAGAAGTCAACTGTATGCTAAGGATTATTGTGTTTATGGTATGTCGCAACTACTTTAGATGTATAATGTCATCAGCCAACGTGGAGGATATTTCTTAGAAATATGTATGTACGTACTTGTCGTGAAATTGACGAGGAAACCTAATAATATTCACGGAATAGAATAGATCCATATCAGTCAGAAATGTACAGTTTTGTTCATGAAAAAAGTAAGTCTACTTTCTTACCTTCACTCTTTCCCAAAATGTCTCAGCATGCTCAACTACATTATTCAACCACAAAGGACTACCATTCATACCAGGAGTCTGCAGAAGCACTTAATTTTTTCAACTATTCTACCTTAGAAACAAGTAGTAAACAAATTCTTACCTCAGTGGATTCACACATGATTTCGAATCCAAGAAAAGGTTGGTGTTAGGATATTACATACAAAACAGCAGTAACACACAAATATGTAGGGATTCCCCTTCAATCTGTATCGATGATTTTGTGTGAGCAGCTGTAGAACCAGATTTGGCAGTAATGGAAATGGCAGAAAACCCCATGTGTTTTTACCATTAACTCCCTCTCTAGCTAAAAGTGCAACTGCTCACTCAGTTACTGATTTCTTTTGGAAGAAATTCTTTGGTTTCTCCTTACTGAAATGAGTGGTGAAATTCAAAGATGGAATGAACAGGGTTTTCTTTCTGGATTTTTTCTCGGCAGCATCAGCTATTTTCTGGATCTGTCTTAATCAATTGGTAGTCCTACCATCCTCCCCAGTACATATGAGCAACTCAAGTGGTAACATTCTTTTTTCGCTTCTTCTACTTCCTTCTCTAGTTGGTCATCTCAGATGTAAAGGCTCTTGGGAGCTACAACTTCATTTCCTCCATTGCAAAACTGATACCGCCGGCTCCAGTGCTCGCTAAGGATGCTCACAGCTCCTCGAAATAAGGAATGGTAGAAAAAGTGACTATCCATTAGAAGCATGATTGGGCAGCAGTCTCACGGTTGGCCTCAGTATATACCATTGGATCAATAAGCAAGGGAATGTGCTTAACATCCCATAGTTCGATTTCTATCAATTTCTCAAATGGTTTTTCAGGAAAACTTTGCACGAAACTTTCCCAACGTCATGATACGTAAGATATTCTACATCCACAAATTCGAGACCAGATTTTGGAAAATATTAGCCACAGACTGTTCTGAACTGGTTATATCGAGGAAAAAGGTACTTTTCTCTAAGCACCAAAGATCGAGCAGAGGAAAACAGCATCATTAGGAAAACTGATCAAATCTGATCAGGATATCAGAGACCAATGGAAGCGCTAATGTTGCTGAACTTAAGGCAAATAAGTTTTCACTAATGACTTCCATCTTTAATCCAGGTGCATTTATCAACTTTAATCATAGCAGTGGTTCGATAAAAGAAAAACTGCGGTTGCCCCTTTAATCATACTGTTCCTCTCATCCTAAATGAATTTTCAATCGATGTAAAACTGCATGAAGAGGAACGGAACTTCATACTGGTATGTCATCGCATCAAGTGGATTGTTTTGGGAAAGGATGAATAATGTGGAAAAACAAATGATGCCCAATGCCGAACGATAAATCAGGGAAATGCGGCTTTCCTACCATGCAACGCATGGAGAATGAAATAGGTTATCGATTCCATTGTGTCCAGAAAGTTTAGGGAATGTCCGGCTACGTACATACGTATGGTACAAACATGCAATGTGAAAATTACTAGCGAATGGGATAAACAAGAATGAGCAAAATTGGCTTGAAGAAAAGGCGAAAAGTAGAAAGATAAGATGAAAGGAAAGAAACGAATCGAATGAAGGCACGAGAACGACAGAAATTAGCTTCCCACTCATTCGGTATCTGCTAAGTAAATTCCTCTGAAGACATCATTGAAATGGACAAGAATTTGTTGTTCTTCGTTAATTTTTTATAGAAACAATGATCTATTTATTCATTCAATACACTCAAGGGGTGAACCACAAACAGGAGCAAATACTGAAAACCTATTACAATGCAGAAACTGTAACTGCATTGTTGCCTTCACCCAGGATATGATCATATAATACGAAAAACTTGTCCAAGAATCCAATCATGTGCGCCAATGAGGAATAATAAAAATTATTAACAATGAGAAATGTGGAATGCGCACCGTCTATAACCTACCAGACTAAAAATTACATCATGGGACAGAAAATCAAATAGTTTACCTAGTTCAATTAGTGAGTTAAGAATAAACTTGAACACTCGAGAATTCGAGAAAAAAAGGTATACAGTTTCTTCTTATCATTTCTTCAAGGATGTGTTGCTCTCTCCTATGTTCAACTTCCGACATATTCAAAATCGAATATATTCGTAGTCATCTGCTTCATTCGGTCTTTATTTTAAAAAATATCAAACAGTTAGGAACGTGGAGAGCAACAGCTACTGGACAAAATGTTTCTCAAGATGTAGATAGAAAGACAAGGTAGAAAATTAGCTCGAAAGCATCGGAGCATATGATCGATGCCAGCTACTGGAAAATGCGCCATTAGGAACATTCGAGGAATGTATGTTTTGATATAACTCCCATGCATTTGTATAGCACCTGGTTGAATATTAAAAAGAGGAATGATAATGATGTCGAAACATTGAATGAAGGGACTACTAGGACTCAATAAAAGCCATAGGAACACAAAGTAATGAATCTTGAAGTGCGTAAATTACGCACTATTTCCAGACAAAAATCTAATATTGCTATCGAAACATAACCTCGCAAATGTTGGACAACGCAACCACATTCAGGCCAGAGATCAGCCAAGCACGCTGATGCACGTGTGGCTGATAAGAGATGGAATCCAAAGTGCATGATAAGAATATCAGTCATTAATAACATGCCGCCAACTGAAGTCATACCTATCGCGCCTACCTGAAAAAGACGTGGGTCACGCAGCAACAGCACGCGTAAAATGTACTAAAAGTGCGTCGAAAGGTAGTAGTGCCAGTTGTCAAACACCATGAGAGATGGGTACTACCGAAAAAAGGAACCAGCAATCAACAGCTAAAGGATTCGGCGATCGATACGATGAATGGTCGAAAATTACGTCAAAGCGGTTGAGGCGATCGTAATCAAACACGATTCGTAGCGAGCAAATCGTTGTAAATAAAACTCCTGGATTTACGTGGGAACATCCTCTTGACGAGACTGGAATGAATTGAACTAAACTAAAAGATGGAAAACGAGTTTAATCAGTTAATGAAGGGCTAATACATCAGGAAACTACTCATCCGATAAAACGAAAGATGCCTCCAGGGTTTAATGAATCATCGAGTGCTGGCAAGTGCGCTGGCAGCGTGAATTCCACCCGAAAACGATCAATAAGCCAAAGTTGGACAACCGGTGTTGTTGAGGTGGAAATCACGTGGGAATACGATCGTAAATCCCTTTACGCTACAAATCCTTCGAGAAGCCCTTACTAGATGTGCATTATTATGTTAGGTCAAAGTGCTAAAATGGTACTCGTTGTTCTGCTCACACCTAATAGAGTAACTAGTTAAAATTCGATGCAAAACAGCAAAAAGTACAAGAAGTATTCACAAAAGACTGTTGAAAGGAAGATGGGACGACGCAGAATGAGATGGAGTGTTTTCAGACTGCTATGCATTAAAAAAAATCCCGTGAAGAGAGCATTGTTGGGGTTTCAGTGGCCTTTGAACCGACCTCACAAGAGCAAACATTCGCAAAGAACGAGAAACCAACCGCGATAACTTTCAGATAACTATTTTTCTCAGAAAAAGGGAAATAATAGAGAAGAACGAAGGAATGGAGGCGATAAGACCTCCCCTACTACTGAGGTCACGGTGTAGATCACAAACGCGACACGCGACCACCCTCAAGGCGGTCTGATCTACTCGTCGCGTTACTGCATTAGTGATGCATTTTTCGGAAATACATCCTTATTTGATTAATAGTCACATCCTGTAAAAGCTTCGGCAATTACTGATTCAATAAAACTGTACTATGTACGATTTAAACACCAACACCATTCAAATTTAAAACAGCAATACAACTTTAAACCCCGAGATGAGCGAAACTAGTAGTTTGGAACTTATCACATCGAAAACAAAATCTAGACGCTCCGAAGATTGATGTGTTCCGTGAAGCGTCACGTGTTATCTAGTGCAAAATGGATGAAAAACATCGATAGTGCCACTGATGCCCGACGTTGTTTGACGCAGAGATCAGACTTCGTCTCCAAGGGTGATCGTTGGAATAAATTTGCATCCGGAGCCCTTTAAAGGATGATTGATGTAGAAGTATTTTACACAGAAGAATCTCGGGCATAAACATTGCATCAAATATCTCAAATTTTCTGAAGAATAACTATAGAATAATATCCTTCTGCTGCATTTATCTTGTTTACACAAAGCGAATACTGAAGGGAATGATCAAAGAATGGTCGCACGATGATAAATGAGGCTGTCGTGCGGTGATAAATGAATGGCTGCTTAAATACTAATAAAGTGATGAGTCACACCGTAGCGCGTTTGACTCAGACCGATCTAGAACGAAAATTTCACAGGGTGGATGAAGAGTTTTGAAAAGGCTTGCAACAGATCCTCTTCAACCTACTCTTATCTCAGTTTTTCATCCTTTTCTATTATTTTCTATTTCTAATGCCTTCAAGAAGTAGGCTTTTCTTCGATGCGAATATTTGTCCCTCGCTCTGTAATAATATATTTTCTGAAAGATTTCACCTCAAATTAATGGTTACGGAGGATCACAGCGACTTACTTCTTAACATAAGTAGACCTATAGAAGCTGTTAGGGTGGTGAGTTGGGAATGTGCGTTATACATGAAAAAAATACTTTCTAGAAACAAAGCTACAACGCCTCATCCAAGTTTTATCCAGAATTAGTATTATTGAACCTTCAACATGCTCCACACAGAGAGTGACCGTTTTCCTATGTGATATTGCACCGCCGTGACAGGAAATTGAAACTCATCCAGATTTTGGTTCCGTAGCGGTTTTGGAATTTTTCTCTGCCACTGAAAGCTTCACCGATGGAAGAAAGTGCTCCCTGATAGCACAATTTCTGGGCCATTTGGCGGCACGAGAGCGACTTCTGATTCGAGATATGAAGGGGTGGGCAGTGCAAAAATCGACTGACGGTCACAATTTCGGTTCAGTTACTCATGTTCGGGGCCATTTCCCAGCAGTCGATTGTCGCATAGATTCAGTTGGATGACACAGCGAAAACTCTCCAAATTCTCCATGTGACTTGTTCTTTAACAAAATGAAACACAGGGAATGGAGGCTCGAAAACTCCGATCGATCTCCTTATGAATTTTTTTTTCAAAAATAGGGAATGAAGTAATATTTGATAACCTAAGTATCAAAGAATTCTCCATGAAAGGC
The DNA here is from genome assembly GCA_037903475.1 of Ancylostoma caninum. Taxonomy (NCBI): domain Eukaryota; kingdom Metazoa; phylum Nematoda; class Chromadorea; order Rhabditida; family Ancylostomatidae; genus Ancylostoma; species Ancylostoma caninum. The sequence goes on along the minus strand of JBAJFG010000492.1, from coordinate 3,158,081 downwards.
TCTTTCAAGTTGTGCCATAAGTGTTGCGAGAGTGGTTCGGCAATACACTCACAGAGTCGCAATTGGTGTGACACAATTTGTTGCTTATTTATGTTCACTTAAGAAGTTTCGAAAGAACATTGAGATGATAACTGAACCCGAAAATGAGGTATTCTCACGATCGCTTTGAGTTAGTCAGCTTCTGGAGAACGAATGAGTCCTAAGTCCGAAGGTTTTAGGGATGTGTTAAGAAAGTTCCAAGTAATGCGATGCTTTAAAAGATCAAACCAATAACATAAACATACGCTTCATGTTGAGCTATTTGGTGCTTGGGGTTTATTTAGCGCTTCAGGAATATGCACATATTCCCCCCTTCTCTTGTTCCAAATATTATGAAAAGCCCGCCAAACAACTGCATGTAGCCCCGTTTATTAGAAAATCTAATTAAATTAGAATTTGTCTTAGGGCATAAATTGTATTACCTATATGCATACATAATGCACAATGGCGGCCACATATTTAGCACGCTGCCAATTTTGGGTGATCAATGGACGAAAATGAAAAATTAGTACCTCAAGCTTAGAATGAGCTATTATAAAATATTCGAGAATATAATGTAGCATTTTATTCTCCTTTTTTTCTCATCTCTGTTCCTTCAAAAATTTCTTCTGGATGAAACTGTACTCATTTTTTGCACTTAGAGCCTAAAATGCAATGCTTTTGAAGATGTTCCCATTTCTCTCACATCACTTTATTGAATCTTTATCGAGGAGGAATTTCATTTTACTCTTGGTGTAATTGTGATTTTTGATATAGCAATGCTGCCACGCAGTTGTTCGCCTCAGAGACGAAAAGACATCGTCAACAGACCTTGAAAAATGCTAGAAAATAAACTTACAACTAAAAGAAAGATAAGGGACGCATTTTGGCTACGGATTTTTCAACTATTTGGCTTGGTGAAAGGCAATCAGGTACTCATGTGAGTCTCTCGAGACTTGCTATATTCTCGAGATTAAATAAAATCGAATTTTTAACAAAATTGTCGGTATGTTTGTGTCCATAGCTCCAGCTAATACGGAGAGTATGGTAATAGCTTCATTAAAAAAGTGATGAGCAGAATAATGCTCAATTCAAATCACCACTTGGTTTCCATCCATACGTGGAAACAAATATGTTAGAAAAAATTTAGGAAAACCGACGAAATTGAAATTTCATTTTTTAATCAAGTTTCAATCCACTCTGTGCCCGTGGTAAGCAACAGGAATGAAGCACCCATAGAGCCTCAACACATACTCGAACTCGGATTTGATTGCTCATCCTGAGGGTGAGATGTGCAAAAAACTCTGTCGCTAAAAATCGTGGGTATGCTAAAGGTGTGGCCGCCACTGTGTACAAAGGCCATGTAGAAAAGAATTTTACTCCAGAGTTTCAAAGAAAACTTCAAAAAACATTGTCTTTCTCCATATTCCTTCCCTAACTTGATTCAAACTGCGTATTCAGAGTATTTTGGGTCCGGTTAGTATGCAAAGCCCTGGAACATCCATTGCAGGATAATCTCTGATAGTCTAAAGAACAAACTATCCGTTCAACTCTTTCTCATCCGAAAAACTGAATATGGAGTAAACAGTGAGAAAATGCTACGTTCGAAGCAGTGAAAGAAGAACAATGATTTTATCATGGTGTCGGCACAATGAAGAACATATGTGTTAGGATGGTTCGGCGACCGCAACGAGGTCGTCGACACTAACCCAGAAAACACACATCGATGACGTGGGCATTACATGATTCGACCGGTTTCCGCACTGATGTCTGAGTTCTCTTCCTCATGCTCCTAAATTTGCGCCAAAATCTGGACCTGTGCATAACGGAAGCTAGTTGTGTGTCCCATTAATCTATATACCTCGAATGGAGATAGAAAAAGACTTGGGATATAGCAAGATACCGTGCTAAAAACCGAAAAAGGATTTCCTGTGAGATCATTAATTATATCTATATCTGTGTATATATCGCAAGTGCCTTAATTGTACAAGCACTCACAATGTCATCAGCGAATTTTGGCGCGTAGTTGTCCTTAGGAACTTTTTTGAAAATAATTTTCCGAAACCAGAGAGTCTGAACATTTTTTTCTCTCAGTGTACTGGCTGGTGAATGTCTACATCTTTTTCAAGTGAGATATCAGCACTCCAAAATATTCAACATTGATGTCTTGAGCAGTTCGATGCCATTCCTCAGAGAATCGGATAGGTCGAACGCAGCAACAACTGCAAGTCTCCGCCCAATCGAAGAGGAATACAGCGGCTGCTGCTAAAGGAGGAGCTGCTGCAGTTGGGCTGCTAAGAGCAGTAAACACCGTGTTCCGGCTGCGTTTTTTGCCCGATGAACTGTGGTGCAGTTCAACCTGCGTTCTACCTGCTCCTTGCCACGTGGCGACACGCCCCCTGGGAGGTGTATATAAGCTGCTGGTTGAGCATCAAAGTTTAGTCGCGTCTCCGCTCCGGCGGAGACAAGGGGAGCCCAGCGAGACTCGTCAGGCTGGCTGAGGCCCGGGTAAAACCGTTGCCCAGTGCAATGATTATTTTTGGACGAGCTTGGGTAACCATCCACTTACCCAAGTGTGCAGTACGAACACAGCACTGTGCCCAGATTGAGCTGCGATCCTAGGTTTGAGACATGCAAACCAGTTCATCACCCCCGAAACACAGCCTTCTAGGGGCGAATGCAGCTCGTGGGGCGACGAAATAAGCTTTCACCTCGCGGTGTAACTGCTGTTGAAACGTGTTCGGGCTGCGTTTGTCGTCCCGGAATCTCTGAGTCGAGGATATCATTGACCTTAGCACTGATAGGGTGACATTGTGTTTTAAACTCGCTTTCAAACCATCTCAGCACTCCCCTTACTCTGAACAAGTCACTGGATGATGGGACATGGTTCCGTTTCCGTCACAGAAAAATGAGGTTCAGAACACACTAAATAAACTGGAGTTCAACTTCTGTATGTTTACAAAAAGCTTGCTAGTGTTTACAGCACCAGAAGATAACTAAGCCCCTGACGGAAGTCAACTTATTCTGGCTATTGTTCAAACAAATAGAACGTCTCCGAACCCCCTAACGTTACTAATCGATTCCTGATATTCCATATCCCTTCAAAATCCCTAACAGACAGAATGCATGCCGTTAGATGTGTGAATGACGTCGTTATACGGTTGCTATGAAAAGAAAATGAAGATGCCATTTAGTGCAGAACAAACGGAGCATAAGTAGAAAAATATGTAGAGGTTCTAAGTGCACCTGTCATTGATAAGCAGAACAATGGATGACTAACTCTTGTGATTACTATCAATTATTCACAAAATGGTGGGAGCTTCTCTCCTCTTATTACTTAAGATTGAAGTTTAAATAACACAATTTGTTTAATCGTAAGAAACGGAAAGGATAAAGGTAGAGAAGTCATAGTGCATAGTTTTTCCACTCACTACCCTGACGTGGCTGCCTTTACTACAGAGAAAGAAATGCGGATGACCCAGCGCACTACAAAGATACAACAATAACACTTCACATCCCTCGTGTCAAGTCATTTCCCACTTTCAGTTGAGGAGAACAAAGGAGTCTCTTGGCGTATAAGCAGAAAAACGAATCCTCATCTGAAATGAGCTATTTGCAAGTTTTTTTTCAAACAAATGCTATGTTACCATGATTCTTTTTATGCCACCTGCCCCGGCTTTTATTCTGAATAAGATTATCGCATCGTGCTATTCAATAGTGGGAGGAAATTACAGTGCCCTCAACTTGAAGCGTGATATTAGTAGATAATTATTTTCCCTTTTTTCGATTGACTTTGTACAAATTTTACTAAGTAAACGCATGACGCAAGGAGCGAGAAGGGCAAAACGCTAAAAAAAGAAGAGTTACATGTACCAGAAATCCTGGTTTTCTGGGGCAATCAGGAAAACTTCGCGATGACAACGTTCTAGCGTTCGCAGCAACAACATGAAAATATTATCGGAGATCGCTGTGCAAAACAAGACGTGGAGGAAACAAAGTAAGTTGAAAATATGTGGACCAATGTGGTTCATCTGAAGCATTCAAAATGTTACAGTTGAACTCTCACCCTCTGGAATCGAAGGATTTTTGTACTGTGGTGGTTTACAATTGAACCAAGAATTATATTGAACTCAGTGATATTGAAAGAGTACGCAGCAAACGAGAAAATTGTGAAATGGCGTGATCACTGGCGAAAAGTGCGTCAGCCGCAAAACCAGCATCGCAGCCGCATTTCTGGTATCACTCGACAATAAAACAACCATAGTGTCACAAACATACGTAATAGCAATGGATCCCACTATGCATAGCTTTTTTTATCGGTCAAAGATGTATCAGAACATCCGTAGTCGAAAGTGCCCTGCGGGATTGTCCCAGCGTGATTTAAACACACCCTTGATGCCTTTTCTGAGTATTACTCTCCCAACAATACCTCGAAAATTGCCCTTCCTAGATAACAAGAAGGATTAGCTGTTGTGGAACGATGGAGATCGGAAGCCTTCACTTTCTCAACTAAGCATATCTCTCACCAAAGATCACTATGTACTTGCTGTTCAAGCACTGGAGCCAGTAAATTTTCCTTTCCGATGGAGTCATTGTACTAGCCGAAGGATTGCATAGATGTAGTCACTAAATTCATTAACAACATTCCCATTTGAGACATGATATGATCACTCAGATCCCACTGTCAAAATACAATGTGTAACGGTAATTTATTCAGTAGCGCAGCAGACCAACGATTTAATGAGAAAACCGAAAAATCCGTTGAAGTTTAACCCGTTGAAATGTCATAAATTAGTGGTCTAAGGAAGCCAAAAAGGGCTAAGCATCCTTCTACGGAAGGCATATCCACTGTTTCCCCAGCAATTTGATGTTATTCGAACGTCGCTGTCAGCTTATAATGTATGCTAACGCAAAGGCTATGGCTGCAGATACGTGTTTCCCTAGAGCAGGTTTATAAAATTTCATGGATTTTAAAGTTGATGCTAGTCCCATCCAAAAAGCAGGGCTTTGGAAAGGTTAAACATATTAAATGAAAAAAACCGAAATATAATGAATTGTGACCAATGTTCAAAATTTTCACATAAAAAGGGACAACAACCTAGATAACTGTGGTGAAAGTGATTAAAATCAGATTCCATTCGCTACAATAGGCTCGGAGTTTGACTGTGTGAAAAGTAGGCTCCTTCCAAAAACTCATTTATCGAAGCACTATGTAGGTCGTCGCATAAGTTCCACGCATTTCACTTTTTATCTTGCAAAATTTCTCGGAATTGCTCTAGAACTTCCTTTAAAAAACGCATATAGAAGCTGGGCGATAGCCTACTTATATCAGAATTGTTTTGGCATTCCGATACGATTATGGCGGAAAAAATCGCCCTTGACTCCAAGTTCTACTGCTTACGCTTTAGGCACTCACACTAGACAGCAACTCAAGCGTTTTGGAAAAGAATACATGTGATAGGATGGGCCATTCAGTTGCATGCTATTACATGGCAAAATTTTGATTTCGCGATTTCAAAGAGGGCGACCTCGACTCGACCGTAAAACACCACCTGGTCGACTGGTTGAAATATATAGACGTCGAGCTCCCTCTGGAACTAACTGGATTTTTGATTCCGCGGCGTAATACTTGTAAGGAGGTAAGGATGCTTCAGTGCTATCATGACACAATAGCTGTTCATCTATAATACGTCGCTTCGGAGAGACATGGAGATTCACTATAGTCCGAGCTGCCACCGTCTCTGAATGCGAAGAGATGCATGCCTAAATTTTCTGACTCTTCGATAGGCTTTCGCTTGGCCTAGCAACGGTTACCAGTAACGAGAAGTGCTTCCATAAGGCAACACACACGAGCAAGTATTTGTGAGATTTCATTAGTAAGATTTGACTGCCTAATGAGAACTACCTCCTCGGAAGGTAACGGTTTGCTGGAACTGCAAAGGAATCACATTGGGCTGTTAAAAAAGAACTCTATTTTCTCTTCTGAGTCTCTAATGTTGTAGATAATGTTTGATCATATATTGCTGAATTTTTAGCTATAATAGTGAGAGAAATCAAATTCGAAGAGTACTCAAAAAAGTGGGAATTTTATACGATAACTAATATCTAAGAGCTTTGTCACCAACTATATTTCCAAGTAGGTTTCCACTGCCTTCATCGATGAAGCAGTAAGGTCAATGCTGAAGATGGTAAAGCCACGGTACACTTGGGCCCGGAAGCATCATTGTGATCATAGTCTGTTTCGCCAGCGATGATAGTTGAGTATTGGTGCACAGTGCCTGTTTTTCTCTGCAACCTCTCCAATCTCTGCGCACTTTCCCGCCCTCTTCTTCTCTGCGGCGTCTCCCCAACTATCTTCCCCTGTGGAACAGACTATACCTATGGTAAACGTGTTAAAGGCAACACCCACGGAAACTTTCGCTCCTCAGATTTTCACACTTTCTGGTACTTTAGCACACTCCGATTGGTCTTTTTGCAATAACAACAACGGAAACCCACTGCGTTCAGCTCAGTAACTGGTACATCTTTGTGATGGCGTTTAATTTGGACGAGTTTTCCTTTAGTTATTTCTTGCGCGAACTGCAAAAGAAACAGCTGTTTTGTTGCAGTTTCGGTAAAATTCAGTCGTTTTTTCTCTCCCTTTGAGTTCTTTTGATCTTTTTTTTTTTGTAGTTTTGCTACTTCTATTAGGTGGAATGCCCTGTTTAGCAGCAGTTCGAACTAGTTTCTGTTGAGATTTCAATTTTCTCAAATTTTCTTCCATTAGAAGATTTCCGGGGGTTTCGATTTTCGAGTGACGTCTTTGCTAAATGCTACACATTTTCCAGTGGTTGTTTTTCTTGATGAGGTACGGAGTGCCCGCAGTTTGTAACAAATAACTGATTGCGCAAATATCCAACCGGTGGAAAAAGGTATTATCGATCTTTTGATTTCAATCCCCATCCCATGGCTCATGCAACTCGACCACACCTGCTACACCTAACCTGGCCGCGAGCTTCTAAAACATGGTTTTTGGTGCTATTGGAAAGCTTCGACTATATCCAAATGTTCAGCACCTTCGATATCTTTGGAAATCGCTGGGGTTTTCAAGTCGGAAATTTCAGCGGGTGCTGCCTTTACGTATCCAAATTTACCCTTCATTTGGCATCCATCAACATGCTTACCCATACACGGCATTTTCTACACCAGATGCTTTTTTCTCATCCTTTCGATGATGCATCTAGGAAGATCGGAAATCTCATATCATGGGTATGATGATCCATGGGTAGCAACCGGGTACAGGTAACTTTATGGTTGCCTGGTAAAGGAAAAATTTGGATACTCTCACAAGTTTACCATGGTAATCTCAATGACGCATCTGGGCCCTGGTTATAGTATACTTTGCACAGGTCCTGCTTCCGAATGATTTTTGGAGATGGCCCTGCGTCTGCTCACAGCTTGATCAACACAGAGCGCTGAGTTATGAGCTCATCTTGGTATCGCACACTAAAGCAAACAGCCAATCACATTTTTTACTCCTTGATTATATTACGGATTAATAAAATTTGGAATTTTCGTAATGCATAGCCCTGCTGAAGAGCCAAACGGATCCCTGTTCATACATCCCATTCTAAATTTGCTCTCATGGGGATTGGAGTTCCTGATTTTGATAAGGTTGTACTTGACAGAAGAAGAATGGAAAGTACACACAACACTAGTGCGCGAATTCACAAGAGACATTCGAACTAAACAAATGGATAGACCAGAAAATAGAGAAACATTTATTTTATATGTGCTCCATTTCTTGAGAATGTGCACCTTTGAAGGCCCGATGTTGACAGTTAAGATCCCCCATCCCTCTTATTGTGGAGTGTCATTTCTCAATTCTGCAGTCGACATTTCTAGGCATATATTGTTCGCTTAAATTCCCACGTATGCGTGCACCAATCAGGAACACCGTTGCATACAGAAGTTCCTGGCTAGCTGCGAATGGAGACTGTTTTTATCAATCTTCGCATGAAATGAAGTAAAGAACGGTAAGTGCAGGTTTTCTTTTTGCGAAAATCTCATGCAAAACCCAAGCGTCATTGGATCAAACGGATGCCTTATCCAGCGACTCATATGCGGCTCATGGCATCGCTAACCTTTCTGCTTTTGAAAGATCTTTTAAACTTGGAGCAGGTTAGATGTACAATATTCTCCTTCAGTGGAACATATAGTGATAGGTTAGAGAGTATGCAGGCACAAGAAGATGCCAACGCACAAACACGGTTATGGTGTGGAGAATGACGTATGTCGGCAGCTCTCTCAAAGCTTAATGTATAAGGATTTGCCTGCCTTGACTTTCTTTGACCGAAACAAGGTAGCACACTGCCCCTATGTGCTCCAACCAAGGTGCTCTAAAGATAGCAGAGTCTTCAATCTCATGAATTTGACAACTTCTATGTTTATGTGCTGAATAAGCTTGAATAGGCCCTGAATATATTTTAGCCTGTTTGGCACCGTCTATTGGTTTCACAGGTGGCCATTTCCAAAGCATCATTCCTATTGCATTTCAGGAGTCTTATGGCATATATAACAGCGACGGTGTCCTCCACCGTTTTAACTGCTTCTACGTCTATGCGCTATTCATTGCAAATTCTGAAACGAGATAGAATGTGAGGGCTTATCACATTTGGTTTTGACCATCGATACTAACAAAAATATAGCAAGTTTGCACAAGTTTTCAACCTAGAATTTGCGCTAAATCACGTGGTGACAATTCTCATGGATTTCTCGAGTGTTTGCCGCTATTTTGACTTTGAGTATGCCTCTATCTTAATGAGAGAAAATTGAAATTTCTTCAGAAACTAGCTCTAACAATAGTCAAACGGAGACAATTATTGTAGAATTCTAATCAAAAAAGGAACGCAGTTAACGGACACTAAAAAATTGAGGAGGTGAGGGAAATCTGCATAATTCTGGAGAACGAAGAAACTCTCTTTTGCAGGCAATGGTTTGACAAATAGATTAGCTGTTAATCGATGTTTTCCGCGTCCCAAAAAGATTTCGATGCTCTGAGTCAGTCAGCCAAGCCTTTTTCCTCTTTGCTCTATCAACGTGTTGTCCTTCTTAGGGCCAGCAAAAACCCAATTTTTCAGGGGCTTTGCCGCGGACCCTGTATGAAGCCCCCTTTGATTTTCGCCCTTTTCACGAAGCCCAGCTTGCCCCCGGGGACAGCCGTGCCAGGGCCTGCCTCTGACCGCGAAAATGAGACCACGTACAATCAGTTGAGGAAAAAGTCCGTCTGGTCCTAAGAGAACCTGCCACAAGTAGGTAAAGGGACACTCCCAGTGCAGCTCGTACTGCGGAAGTACTCCCGAATCCCAGGGTTTTTCAAAACTGTGAACATGTTCGAGACGAAATATTCCTTGGGTGCTGCCTTTAAGACAGTGTCCACGCTCAGGGTAAGTTTGGAGTGTTGGGTATCAGAAGAATCTTGCCGCGTTGCTAATTATAGTAAAGTATGCATTGCAGCTCAAAACTGCTAAAAATCCCTCTTGAACAGTTTCATTTTGGAGCAATCGTGCAGCGGTAGCTCGTATCGGTAGCTCGACACGAAGTTCGGTGCCTTCGCTGCAACTCCACGCCGTCACGCATGCAGCGCTTTTAGTGTGAATTCAGCGATTTCCACTGATGTTCTACTTTTCACTATGTGTTCGCTTTTGTTTCATTCGACGTCGATGATTTCTACAGTCCATCCGAATGGGGCAGATGATACCGCTGAGAAATCTAGAGGCGGCACGTTCGACTTTACAGCATACGCTGACTCGATCAGCTGCTATTGTTGTATTTGATGGTTTTTTCTTAACATTTACATTCCTTTCTACCATTTCATCTTTCCTACTACTACCTTTCCATTAGGTGAGTTTCTTCATTTTTTTTTTATTCCAAGCAGCTGTCGCAACAAGAAATCAACCGCGCTACATCAGCACAGTTAGCCACATCGTTTCGGATGGACTGAAAAAATCACCGAAGTCGTCGCATAAAACAAAATGGAAAGCGCAGTGAAAAGTAGAACATCAATGGAAATCAGTGAATTCTAACTAAAGGCGCGGCAAGCATGAAGGCGTGGAGTTGTAGCGGTGGCATCGATCGATCGCGGCGCAACTCCAGGTACGAGCTACCGATGTGCCGGCTGCACGATTTCTCCAAAATGAAACGGTTCAATAAGAGGATCTTCGACAGTTTTAAGTCGCAATACTGACTCCGTCGTAACCAGCAGTGCCCCTAGATTCTTCTGATACCCAACACTCCAAACTTGCCCTGAGCGTTGACACTGCCTTTAAGATCCTGGAATGTGGTAAAATCTCCAAAATAGATTTCTGTGGGAGTTGCCCTTTTGCAGTCCCAACTTTCCGGCATCTTTCCACTCATTTTCCGTCGAGCCTGGAGCACCTGACGACGTGAATGCATCTCGACGTCTCGACGTCATGGGATCCCTTACTACCAGCCCAGTTCGTGGAAGTCTTTTTTCATCTTGACGCTATTTCCTTATTTCATCTTTGGGTAGATTAAACAAGCTGGTATAATTGGATGTAGTCGGATTAATGTGAAGGCAGACTGGAAATAAGCCTGAGCTTTTTTCTTTTTATTACGTCCAATGTGACGGGGTCAGCTTGAGTCCAAAAAGGTGTTTTTGAAGAACATGTCGGACAAATAGAGAAAGTTAAGGAACTGTTATAGTACATATCATCAAAATTATAGAAAACCCTAGACATCTACACAAGGATTGGCGTTTCTGCTTCAACATCGACCTTCGCTGTCACATCTTCTTGGTGTGACAAGGAAGCCCACATCCTATGGTCCCTTTGGATAATTACTGGCCTATTCACATTCAGCTAGATGTCTTCAACTTTACAATACACATTTCCATCTGCCTTCTTTCTCGGGCTTTTCTCATACTTCATTCTAGGAGCATTCATATGCCTCCATTCGACTTTTTGTAATGAGCTCGGCATATATTCATAACAAGGAAGTGATATCACAGGGAAATATTTACCTGGAAAGACTAATGACGTTCCTTGGTTTTCTGATACGCACAAGGATGTATTTTATCTACGTCACTGGCCATCCACTGGGGTACATAATGAGGTGGTCATATTACTTCGCAAAAAACTGCACATCTACAAAAACTCCCGCTATGGTTCTCCGCAATTCAACCTGTGAAAAAAACAGTCTCATATCTAATGAAATTGAACTGTGAAACAAAGTTCATTCTAAAGTTCACGTACTCTTTGTTTTTGGGCACTACGCGGCTACTGGGAAATCAAGGCTGGATGGTGCAATGCTTCTTTTGATTCCGTCATTTTAGCGTATGTAAGGCACTTCGAGACCTTTGCTGGTCATATTTTCTTAGGAGGTGTTGTGGAGCACCATTCGTTCCCACTCACTTAGTTCTACCGCAGTCCAGAAGTGATAAAACAGCAGCTGTGCAGTATATCTAAGGCATTCTTGCACTGGTTGAAAATCAAACGCCTATTTTTCGAGAAAAAATTGGGGGAGGAGGGGGGGGAGAAAGTATGGACAAGGAGTGACCTTTCTGGACCGAACGGAGGGCAACAATATCATTGGCTGTGAGCGGTCCCTTATCTCTTACCGGTTTTCTGGGACACGAAACTTTGACTGAACCTGTTCTAAAGGTTGTGTAGGTTTGCACGGATAGCCCTTCCAGAATTTTTCGAGAAACTCCAAAAAAAAAACTCGGACTGGGTCCAAGTCCATCTCAGCCAAATGAGTAAAGCCCACTGCTGCTAGACTAAAGAGTCCACCTCTCCTGATCCACATTCGTCTCATGGCAAGCAAATGTTTGTATTTGTTGCGCCGTTACTCCCTCCCACTACCCAAAAACCGTACAGCCACAACTAGTGCCGCTGCAAGTTTATGAGCTCTCCCATGAGTGACAGCGGTAGAAATCAAGTGATAACCGTAGAAAAAACGAATACAGCCATTATAGAGCACATCGACAACGTTGCAAATATATGCTTCAAAAATGGAAGGATTTACGTGTCAGATTGATTCACGCCATATATTTTGACTGAAAACCGAGAGCTACCTGCTAAATAAATTGCAATGGAAGCTCTGTCAAAGAATTCTTAATGCTCCAAGGATTTTTACAACCAATTGTGTCTACTCTGTGATACAGTACGTAATCGCGCATATTTGCGCTAACAGTATGTGAGCTGGTAGATAGCACGCAACCAGTAATATGAAATTTCCTTTTCGCTAAACTTCTTATGAAGAGGAATCGACTTCTAATCAGGACCATTAAACATGCATCAATTGTTTCGTTCTATTGAAATGTGCCGAGGTTAGCTACCACAGTCAATGGATCCGAGCTTAGCTAGTAAATATGCACGGACCAGCATGGCTAGCGAAAATGAGAAAAAAGAGATCCAGAAAATGAATGGAAAAGGAAATGAAAGAAGCAAGAACACAGAAGGACTTCACACAGAGCTGTGCAACAGAAAACGGGAAGAAAAAGGGAAACATAGCAATTAAACATTACTGAGAGAGAGAGAGAGAAAAGGCTATCTTTGGACTTCCTGACAATGTAAAAAAGTGCAGAAATGTAAAAATTCCGACAGAGTATTGAACTATGTCACAGATGCCCGCACATAACAACTGATAAAGGTAACAAAGGGCATCACACCATCATTGTTCGTTGCCCCCTACTCGGCTACGCTACACCTCCAACCAACTATTCTTCAATGTAGGTAGCTGTGCGCCCGTAAGATCACATTTGGCCATCATGGATTACCTAACAGGTCTTACTACTTTTCAAAGTGGTTGCATTTACAGAACAAGAACGTTTCCGGAATAATCAAACTAGACAGATTGCTGTATAGTTAGGAGCAAACAAAGATCTAATACAAAAACAATATAAAACAAATATATTAAAGAAGTACTACTTTGATCCCGAGAAATCCCCGTTTGTTACTGAGAGTTCAAATTAAGTAGACGTCGGAAAACCTAACCAGCTAAGGGTAATTTCAGAAAAATTAATAATCTGCTTCATATCAACATTTATTTAGAACATTTTGCACATACAAACACCGAGGTTTACATGAAACAACATTTACACGTGATGTATGACAACTTGCTCAGTCAGTACAAACAGTGCAAGTCAAGTCCAGACAACTGGTACAACACCGCCGTTTCCAGATCAGAAACAACATTGATAACATTTCCATATCAACAAACAAGAAAAATTACATTGCACGGAGAAATAAAGTAGCAGTGACGGTGAAATTGTCGTGATCATTTGCACAGAATCTATGTACTCTTCGTAATGTATACGCATGAGGGCTCGTTTCTTACATTGTTTCTTGGTATGCCCACGGTTTTGGTCCGCATGAATGAGTGAGTGGTGGGAAATCAACTGAATTCGCTCCACTTACTGCCATTCAAGTTATGCTTTTGAGAATTTGGGCAAAGATCCATGTTGCAACCTGCACGCAATAAAACTCGAAACCTATCCAGGCAAGGTCGAGTCGCTGGCCTGCTTTGAAATGGTCTACACATTTTACTCCATTTTGGCAAGGAGCTGTGAGAAAGAGTGGCCAAGAAATCGTTGTGGGAGACCAATTATCATAAATTTTCCGGGCTGCTGAGTTGAATCGATAACGGTTTTGCTTCACAGGAGTGACGATGTGCAGGAGGGATAGGCTGAAATAAAATGTATTCTTGAAAGATACATTCGAATTGTAAGAACAGTTTGAACGAGCAAAACTTACACTGGTTGAATTCACTTCGCGTGAGCCCAGAGAACTTTTCCGAAAAGAAGAGCGTCCTCCTAAAATGGGTAATACAAATTTATTTACTTGTTATACAATCTTTCCTGCGTTCACTGTGAATTCGATTCTTCTGTCTTTTTTCACTCGAGGTAAGAAATTCTATGAGAACGGCGGTGGAACAGAGAATATGTGCTTCTCATTTTCCTCTAACATGAAGCAATCACAAAAGATTATCTGAATAAAGCCAACGCTTATCGTTGCGTGAGGTAATCATCCCTTGATTGGTGAGTTTGGTTGAGATCTTGAGAACTAGCAGAATATTTCCACATATCCAGCATTTCCTGGTATTTTTCCAAAGAAAAACTTTATTGAACATAGGCCTGTGATTCTTGCGTGATTGAGCAGGGATATTCAACTATTTCGAATCACTCCCTATTTATTGCTAGAAGTTAGTCCAACCTACCAAGCCATCCCGTCCTCTTAAGAATCTACTGAGAAAGTCGAAGAAAAACAACGTTTCTCAAAAGTCCTAAACCTCCCTGCGAAGATGCAAAAAAAAACCTCAGCTCTCTTAGAAATTATGTGCGTCCTAGAAGAAAAAAGTCTTCGAAAACGTCGCAATAAACTCTCTCCTATTGAATCCTTCTCCATCATTCTCATATCTAAGTTTCATGCGTTTGTTAGCAACGGATGAAATATTTCAGATGAGAACGTAACTTATAGAACCCAATACAAATAGGCAAGCAGTCCAGCGATCACAGAGAGTTTTAACTAAATGTTCCTTCGGAATTGAACTACATAGTGCAACAACTTCCATATCCCCACTATGCGATGAGATCGAATTGCATTTCACGTTCTTCAAATAAGGCTAACACATAGATTAAGAGACACGACGGCGAGAAAATGGTGTTGTGAAGGACCACGGAAATAAGTACATAGTGCAAGCAACAACGTTTGCAGCAAGAAAGAAACGCGTTTCCGAGAACTCCCAAGATAGCATGAGTAACAAACTCTGAGGGTTTTTTTTCTGGAAAATAGTGCAACCTTAAAGGCAGTGTGTCACCTCGTTTTCGTGTTTCAGGTTTTAGCCGATCCCGAATCTCCTCGATAAATCTACTCGCGCTAAATTCAGAGGTATACATAAAATGTTACAAAACCGCCTCCAGACCCGTTTTTAAACGTTTTCTGGACGGTTCTCGTAACAGTTTGTCGAGACGATTGGACGCGTGAAGCCGTTGATCTTATCGATCAGACACGTTGAGACGTGTTGGTCAACGTTGCAACCGTGGCGGTCAGCCAGTACAGCTACTGACCGCTCCGCCCAAGAGGGCCGTGAACTGCACATTCGGACCTCCCGAAAACTGGGTTTTCGTCACTTTTCTGCGTTATGAAGCACATCTTAAAGGCAGGGTTCCACCTCATCTCCGTAGTTCAGCTAACAGCAGATTCTGCCTCTACTCGGCGCGGTGGTTCCAACGGTATACATAAATGGTCTCAGAATGGTCTATAAACCCGTCTTCCGGTAAGGAGTCTGTAACAGTTTGCCAACCCGAGTTGATATGTGAAGCCGTTGATCTTATCGATTGGACACGCCAAGACTCGTTGACCGACGCGGCAGCCGTGGCAGGCAGCCAGCACAGCTTGGAGCGATCCGCCTCCGGGCTCCAAATTTTTACCTAGTTCGTGCCTTTCAAAAATGGGTATTTCGTCGCTTCTGTGCCTGTTGATGTACAGCCCGGGGATCAACATGATGAGAAGGTCTAGGATTAATGATAAATCCAACAGGCAGAACGAGGTGGCCCCCTGCCTTTAAGAATCAGCGTGAGGAGAAAGCCTAGTGTATGCTGATATCTATAGCCCATGAAACGTGGTGACACACTGCCTTTAAGCTACCGTGTGGGCAAGCGCTGAGACCCCGAATGGATCCGCAGCAGTCCTCTAAAAAGTCCAACACGTTGGGTAGGGTGTGTGGAACAAAATCTGATTCGCAGGTGTTCCTCATATCGAACATAGATAACTCCAACTTCAGTTCAATACTACAACTTTCTGCTCATGTTTATTGCTTGCCTACATTTTCAATTAGGATTTCATGCTTGTTGGTGTGAGTTATCAAGGCTTCTCAGGTTTATAGAAGTCATAACATGGGGAAACTTGTGAAGGTTCGAGATTAAAATTGGATGAAGAGATGACAAAACACGAGTATTCCACCTTCACTGTCATCTTTTCTCCTCAAACGATTTAACCACGTCTTGACTCTAGTGACTTCACCGAACAAGAGTGATACCGCGCACATCACTCCTCATGAACTATGTGTAAGTTCGCGCAGAAGATAAGTTGGTGGCCACACCTCTAGACTTAACATCCTATACTTCACTGACAAGAGAAGGAAGGATACGTATGCCGTGGCCTCTTGTACTGAGATGTATCTTACACGAAAACATAAAGTGAACAGACAAAAACAGAGATAAAGTGGAAGACGCTGAATTCGAATCCGTTCTCCCTTTCTACGTATCTTCACTGCGAAATAAGTTATTAACATTTCTATTTGCAGTGTTTAGTTTGTCAAAGATTACTGTCCCTCACACTCACGCATATGTGACACCTAGTGAAAATGATATCCACCCGCTTGTACATGTTAAGAGAAAAACAGATACTTTGAGCACAAGGAAGAAATCCTGATCATTGGAGAGGTGATCGTTGGGATGCTACCACGTACGTCTTATTCTCATAGATTTTTGCTTGAGGTTCTTTACAGCTGTTTAGCTGTTACTCATACATGAAGGTGCAACCGATGACGCCATCTAAATCTACCCGGAGCTGGCCAAGTCTCGTTGAGCTTTTTAGAGGACTGCCGCGGATGCGTTCGAGGCCCCCGCTGCGCCATGCACGTCCGCGCACTCGCACAAGTGGGGATAGCTGCGGTCCATTAAAGTCATACTGAAAAACGATTTGTTAAAGGCAGCACCCGTCGAAACTATCGTGTTCGTGATTTCGCCGGATTTTGGGGTTTTTTGGGTGTATTGCTCATATCCGGTGATGAAATCGCGTGAAACACCCGAGAAAGCCGGGAAAACGCGATGGTGCCTTCCGTGCGCGGACGAGTAGTACGGTGGCGCCCTGCGTGCGCAAATGGGTCCCAGCACGGAGACAGGGAGTCGGTAGCAGCCTGCATGCGTTTAAATGCGTAAGCTGGCGCGTCGGGCCCTCCGAAGCACTGGCCGACCGGGGGTGCACGCGACGGCAGTTCGCCGTTTTCTGCAGGTAAGTCGTTACGGTGTGTGTTCCTTGCAGATTCGTGATGTGCGCGACGCTCACTTTAGGGTCCGCAGCTCACGTCCGAGTCGAGGATTTCGACTTGTGCTGCCTTTAAGGATGAAGCGGAAAAAGCCCAACTCTAAAGAAAGCTGAAGCTAAAGTTGAAATGCAGCTAAAAATAAATCTATTAAGAGGTGAATGTTGCTTACACAGGCCTCTCAAAACCATATTCATGTAGTAAATTTAATATAGTCGTAATAAGTTTGATATGGTTTTCCATCTAAACCTTCGGAGATCATGCAGATAAATTAGCTTATTTCACAGATATGCTGGATTTCAATATGAAACCACAATTCCATTTAAAGTATTACTTTTCAAAAAAGTCTGTTGCGTCTTGTATTACTGTAACAACCCTGAGGGTCTGAACTCGCACGCCTAAGTAGAGGAGTAAACGTCATCCTGTCGATTTTGAGATGCTGATTCCAAGTACTCACACATAATGAAACCTCCTTTCTTACAGTGTTAGCGCGAAAAGACGAAAAGGACACACGCATTTGTCCAAGTACTAGGAAGACTTATTCGTCTGTATATTTGTGCTAGAGAATGTCTTTGGAGCTGTACCTTCCATTCCGGGTCGAGCAGAATGTGTTGAGTTTTTCACTTAAGAGGCAAATGCAGAAGCGAGCGCTTCCTGGTAGTCCAATAGCCACAGGGTAATACTTTCGGGAACCTCGTACTCAATCAGTAGGGCATGCCTAACCAAATCATGAGCGATAAGGGATAAGAACTTTTGAAAAATTCCTTCATTACTTTCTCCACAACCTGGCTTATACCATGGATTTAATCCACGTAATAGTAATTACGTGTTAGTAAAAAACCTGGATTGCATGTAGGCTTTTACCGATGAACCCCTGTAGGCACGAACCCTCAGGAATTGCTTGAGAACAGTTGTGGAAACGTACCACCATCAGTTAAACGGTCCCGCAGTAAAGTTGTTATTTCCTCCTTAGGGGATTTTGAGCCTTGAGGTGCGTATATCGAGCACAAACATTTTTTTTTTCAAAACCACCTCACCTAGCTAACAAAATGTTTCTTTCTCTCTCAAAACTTAGGCATCAATCTACCTGACAAGGTCTTGTGAATGATATTGGCTCGCTTGGTTCGAACGGAACGGTGTTCCTTCGTCTCGCTGAGGTACCTGGAGAATTCCGGAGGAATTGTTCGTGGCAAAGGTTTCCAACCAAAGACGTCTGAAAAAAAAGTTCCCTGTAAATATTCCGAGAGTTAAATTTCAGTAATGGAAAGCTATTCAGATTACTTCCGAAGGTCAAGCGTCCTTCAACAGTAATTAGCTTCTAGAAAGGTCCCCTCTATATCCCTGATAATGCTCGATAATGGCAGCTCCAAGAATAAACAACTTACCAGTGAAGAAATGTACTTTGGACATGTCATTTTCAGTGTGTGTGGAAATCAATGTTGTTTAATTACTGCAACGTTTTTATGAGGATAAAAAAGTTTGGAGATGAACTCTTCCACGTAAGACTTTCTCTATACGTAAGACTACGTAAGACTTTCTCTACTTTGAACATTCTCTACATACAGAATAGAAATACTGCAATCAAAAACTCACTGCTAAATCTTTGGCATACATGCGAGTGGAACATCCACATGGCGTAACGTATTTCAACTAGGCGACTGGCATATATAAACGCATCAGCGATGAGTTTCAGTACATTGAGCAAATGACTTAGGATTCTGAAATCCACACGTGAAGTTCAATACGACAACCCACTGGAGATATGTATCATCACTCACCGCAAATACATCGTTGCACGAAGAGGAAGCTGAAATAAACAAGTATCGCAGATCAGGACGAAAAGTACAGTGGTTGGAAGCCATCCTGAAATATTGGGATTTGAGTGAGCTAAGAATAAAACAGTGTTAGCCGGTTTTGGACGGTAATTCGGAACATCCCTCTGAAGGCAAGGAATAGAAATTTCCGTTGCTGACAGAAAAATGACAGCCGTTTTTACGGCAGGAAGTTTGCTTGAAATGTATTCAGCGACAACAAATTTCCTTTTCTTGTGGAATTGCGATTATTGTACGACAGGTGCTAGAAATCATGTGGAAGAAATGTGCAAATTCTGAGGCACATTGTCGGCAGTTACAGTGTAAATGGCAGTAATCAGTTTTTTTTATACTCTCAGAGAGACTGAAATGCCAGATGTGATGCTATTTGCGCATTTCAGCATTTTAAAAGACTGTTAGAATAACAATCAGTTCTTCACTGATATATAACTTCAAGACAGTGTGTCAACTCGTTTTCGTCACTGAGGTTTCAGTCGATTCTGAATCTACCCGACGCGCTGAAATCAATGGTATCCGTAAAATGTTACAAAATTGTCTTCAAACCCATTTTTTGAACATTTTTCGGGACGGGATCTTGAACAGTTTGTCGAGCCGAGAGGACGCGTGAGGCCGTTGATGTTATCCTTCGGATACGTCAAGATGTGTTCGCCAACGCTGTCGTCGTGACGTGCAGCCAGTACAGTCACGGACCGGTCCCCCCATGTGGTCAGTGAACTACACTTTCGGACCCTTCAAAAACGGGATCTTCGTCATTTTTATGAGTTTCCTTGTACATCATTGGAATCAGCGTGACGAAGAGGTCTAGAGTATACTGATATCTACAACCAATGAAACAAGATGACACACTGTGTTCAAGAAAAAATGTCATTTGAAGCTTTGCTGTTAGCTAAAGTACTAGTTCAAGCACAGCACGTGATTGAGTAGATCCCACTGCGAGAAGAAAAGCATTTAAGTAATTGCCGTGTCCCCATTGTCCAGCATGTGAGTTCTCATGCGAGTTGCTGAAGGATGGAAAGAAAGCTCACATTTCTGTCTTGTACATAAAAGAAACGAAAAAACGAAGCGCATTAGGGCGTAAATGTTATCCTCTCCTCAGAGAAAATGCGATCCTATGCTTACTGAACGACAAAAAAAAGAAGGGAAACTGATGTGATAAGTCTCCATTTAGGCAATTTCTCTTTTGAAAAAATCCAAGGTAAGTAGTTATGCAATAAAGTAGTAGCTCTTCCTTTCTAGAGAACAGCCATTTCTGTAAATAGAAACTACTCAAGTATCCAACATTGTCTACTTAAGTGTTCAACGTTTTAAACTTTGTAATCCAATACTAACAGGAAAAAGAGACAGAAAAAGAGTGTAGATAATGATGCTGAATGTCTTGCAAAAGTACGTAAGCGCTCATGTTGCTAATCCTTCTTACAGCACAGAAACGAAAGCTGCAAGCGTATCTCCCGGCCGTTCGTAACTTCAGAATGTTATCTATATCTATTGGAGCATACAAAATTCCACATTATAACCCTCATTCTTGGGAGCTGTACTGGCTTTTCCTTTAGATGACCCTTCAGTAGAGCGGTTTTGTGCAAAAAGGCAAGACAGTGACCAACGTTTTTGAGGAGTGCCTTTCTCACTGAGAACAACGATGGAGGGCTCACCTATTTTGCCTGTAATTCTTTTTGGTTTTTCCCCAAATGAACAGCCGAATCCTTTGCTACGAATAATAGCAACAAGCTGCCCCTCCCTTTGGGGAGGATTAACCAGGGCAAAATTTAGTAGCTCGAAATGCACTTTGTCCAATGCATAAAGTTCATGCACGTCTGCTGTTGTGCACATCTAGTTAACCTCATGTGCAGGAATTTTTAGTACATGTTCGGCATTTCAATAGACATCGTAATTAATTAGCCAACAAGAAAAACATGTTTGAAACGTCTTGGTAGCATTGTGGATGTTTCCGTCAATTATTCAGAGATCTACGTACATATGAATGTATGAGTAGAAGTAAGCGAGACGTTCTTAATTATCACTAATTCATCTCGCAGACGATGGAATAATGTTGATAAAAAATGATTACTCATGTTTTTAAAAAAGTCTCATGTCTAACCAAAGAAGAAGGATCTGATTTCGAAAGGTAAAATGAGGAAACTATGTCTATGTAACAAAGTGTTCAGGGGCAGAGTTTCACTTCATTTGTGTTAGAAATTTTAGCTAGAATTACTTTTTTTCTAGATCTTTGTCGATCCTGATCGAGTCGTGGTCGAGCGGTCAGTCTCCATTGCCCGCAACCTTTGACGACAAGCGAGGGTCACCTGGCACTACCCCCACCATCAGTACGAGGAGTGTGCACGTTTCCAGTTGTATAGGAAATTTTCAGGTGATTGAAAAATGAGTCTTCGAACTTTTGGCTTGACTGCTAGTGCACTTGATGCGGCAGCTTCGGCGAGTTGTTCAACCCATTTCAGACCCTGAAGAAGGAGATAGTTCCGAAACGTTGGCCGTTCTGGATGAAATGACTAATAATCTCGCATGCAGTTCAATTTAAAGGCAGGGGTCCATCTTTGCATGTTGGAAATAGCAGCAGATTTATCATTTCCTCGACATGCTGATTCCAGTAATGTACATCAAAAGTCACAGTAATGGCAAAAACCCCGATTTTGATGGGATCAAAGTAACCGCTCCTTGGAGCAGAGGCGGGGTTCGCTCCAAGCCGTGCTGGCTGTCCGGCACAGTAGCAACGTAAGATGTGATGATCACCGCATCGAGGAGGTTTTGGCCTGTCCGATCGATAAGATCAACGGTGATGTACATCTTTACCCGTCACTTCGCTCCAGCAAACTGTTACAAGCCCCGTCCCGAAAAACGGGTTTAGAAACCATTTTGGGACATTTCATGTACATCGCCGAGATCAGCGCATCGAGGAGGTTCGAAATATGTTAGTAGCTCAAACACAAGTATGAGGTGGGCCTCTGTCTTTAAAGCAATACAAAATTCAAGTCATGCCGAGGTTTAACAACAGCCGATTCTGAGAGTCTTCTAGTTATTTTCCTCTTAACAAGAATCTTTTTAAAAAAACTGTGCATTTACCAAAAATGTACCTCCTCTCGCAGAGCTCAAACTCGTTTATAAATCATCTAAAAACGTTCATTACACAGGCTTCACCACGTTCCATATGACGACAAGGAATTTCCGCGTTGCTTTTTTTTCCGTAACTCCGAGTTTCCGAATAGCAAGATGATGATGAATGAAAAAGATTTAAAATCGCAGATTTTGCAAGTTCCCCTTCGAAAGTAAAAGCAGTTTCTAGTATGAGACTACATGTTGATTTTCATCATACACATCTAGCATGATGAAATGAGTTGTGGATAAGCCTGCTGCAAAAATCGGAACAATATGTAAAGAAAATTCTAGAAACTCGACTGTCTTGGTTTCCTTTGTAGAGCAGGTTACGTAGAACCTTTTAATGAACCTCAATCAAAATCACAACGTCAATCTCCAGACCTATGTAGCATGTTTGCCTTTATAATAGAATACATAATTTACAAGATCAAATGTTCATAATATCATTTTTGAATATACTTTTGCTAACCACTCGGATAGAAATATGTAAATAGTAAGTTGCTTCCACACATACATATCTATATCCGTGTAACGTTTTTACCCTTCATATAAGAAGAAATCTTCGGAATTTCATTAACTAATGGAAACTTTCGTTTGTTTGTTTTTTTTACTGTCAAGACCCTCGACTGCATCGAAATGCTCCCAACACAATGATGCTAGTTCAAGATGAAGTCAATTTGACTACTTAATGTTCTCATCGATACGGAACCACTACCAGATCTTTTATTCTTGATATGTGCCTGATGCTTAACATCCGATTTAATTAAGGTGGATTGGTGAACGCTTTGCTAACGCAACGTTCAGCTTTTGGATAAGCCATCAGATCTCGCCACGTTTGTCTTGAAACTATTAACATTTGGCGCTTCCGAGTAGGTAACACAATAATGTAAAAGACTTAGTTTACCACCTGTTCACTCACTTTCATCCGTGCTAACTGCGTAGTATCAACCAAAGCAGTAGTATGTACATAAGCAGTAAAAAATTTAATGACGTTAGAGTAATTCTCACGAACTCGACTTGAACTCCAGACATAGGTATGAACTCTCTTGTTATCCCCACGTAGGCCTTACCTACCTTCCTAGACTCAAAGCTCCTCTCATTACGGTTATATTCTATGCCTTCTTTTTCATCCTACATCACAAGCGTATCAAAAGAAATTTATCTGAATGAATGGGTAAAGGGATAAACACTATGTGAGTAGAGTAATGATAATTGCTGCCCTGTTTTGATAAAATAAATAGGCCTTTTTTCTGAAATGTCTCATGCTCACTGTAATGTTGAAAAGCACTACGATCTTGAATGTGGGCTACCCATTTTTGCTGATGCTACATACTTCAATAAAGCTTCCAGGACACATGTGTTCTCAGTGTGCAGCTGCTGACTTAATTATCGGCCCTTGAGAGCATTGAAAGGGCTCCAGTTTCAAGGAACAACACAATGAATTTTCTTTCGCAGAACCTCGAAAGCTCAACATGGACATGAAGACAAAGAAAAGCCTCCTTGGACGTGTACTTTGTCGAAGCCAATTTTTTTTTCAAATAAAAAGCCGATGACGCAAGCCAAACAGCTCCAAGATAAATTAGTTTTCGATGTCTAAATACACACACTGAATCCCGGGACAACAAGATAGCAGAAGTAACGACCATACTTTCAAGGGCGACATCAAGTAAAGTATGGATTGGTTCAGCACGTGACTCGCGTTTCTGCGTAAGTAAAAAGCGCTTTGTCTGGATCCCCATAACAAGACGTATGAATGTTATGTTATGCGAAGTGAACAATACCTAGACAGGCGGAGCCGGCGAGAAGCATCAGAGTGACGAGCAGCTTTCGGTTTGTTGTTCTTTTCGTCTTTTTTGTCTTCAGCAGTGGATCCTTCGACACGCGACGCATATGCACAAGAATATGTAGGTACAAGAACGAAATCAGCAACACGAACAGAATGAAAGGCGCCACCAACACCCATCGGACAACAACGTTCCCTGAAACGTGGAATGTAAATACATATCATGCATGCATTGACGAAAACTGTGTACAAGTAACCCATACGGAGCCAATATCTAGGACTTCTTGCATTCAGGTCTATATGCTGTGTCAGACGTTTGAATCTAATTCCCATTCCCACACGGAAATGAAGTAAAGTGAGAGTTAAAGACCATATGTTTTTCGCGGACAGGAGAAGAACGCGATGCAGCCGCGCTACTCGCGCTGGAATCGCCGCGGTAGCAGCAAGTTAGGGCTTCCTCGATGGAGTTTTTCATATTTGACGTTAGTTATCAAGCGAAATAATTAATTGCACAGAAAACAGTGCAGTTCGTTTTAACGGCTGGGTTTCCAGCGTGAACGGCTCGGTTGCGCCACGTGCTTTCTAAAGTGGCTTTCATACATTTGCCGCGGCTGCAGTCGCCCATGGTTAAGCATAGGCCGGCGACGTCGCGGCGGCGGCGCCGCGGCGACGTCGCCGCGACAAGAGCTTGTTTACTTTCTTGCCGCGGCGCCGCCCGGCGACGTCGCCCAGCGGCAAGCGGCAAGGAATGGTCGAGGGGGTATCTTGTCGCTGGGCGACGTTTGTGTGAAAGCGTGGCATGCCGCTCGGCGGCAACTTTGGCCGCGCACCCATTTTTGCCGCGGCGGCGGCGGCGCCGCGCAAAAACGCAACGGCATTGTCGCTCACTGTACAATACCAACGGTGTCGCTTGATGAAACTGCGCGATGTCTGCGATTTCGCGTTTTTTTCGTCGTTTCTCCATAACTCCCTTCAATCTCAACCATTTTCAAAATAGAGCAGATATTTGGAATCAGGATGGTCCAATCTATCTGGTCGTGCGGTTAAAATTTGAAATTCTGAAAAATTTTGGTGATCAACCTGCAAAATCACCTAAAGACACAATTAAGAGAGACTCGCTGCATCGAGTCTCTCCTGATTATATCCATAGGTACTTTTCTGAAAATGGGCCCCGCTAGTTCCCCATTCATGTGAAGGAATTGTTACACTGCACTGAAAATACATTTTTCGAACTCAGAAAGTGATTAGAAGAAGAATGGTATCTGTTTCATTCATTTTCATTTATTTTCACATTTTGAACTTTCTGAAGACGACAAGATCGTGAAGTCTTCGAAAATTATTCGGGGCTATAGTGAAAACCTGATGACTGCGATTGTGCTTCTAATCGCGCATGGATGCGATTTAGACAAAATTTTGCTTTCTCATTCCCGAAAAGTGATTTTCCAAGGGAAATAGTCTTAAACGCACGAATCTTCATTTAGTGTGATTTCTATGCCCATGTAATGCTAGCAACCGCACAATTTTGTGGCTGAACGTGCGATTTAGGCAAAATCTCGGTTTTCTGAATTTCCTTGAAAATTTTCACCTTTCCCAGTGGATGCTGTGCAAGTTTCCACCAACCATCCTGAGAATAACTTTTTCATTGACAATAAATTCATTACAATGTATTCCCTTCATGTTTTCCTCCTGAGCTCTAACCACATCCCTGGCAGACTATTATCGCGGCCTCGGTATCGCTCAATGGATCGATCACTGGGCCTCGCCATAGGCTAACGCACCCTGCGGTACTTTAGCAGCTATGGGTGCGACTGCATTTAAAATAATGAAGGAAATATTGAGAAAAGAAAACTTGACAGAGAACAAAGAAGCTTTTCTTTTAAAACGCAATCTTCGACAAGGAAATGGAAGTACTGGCAGTGCCAAATGCTGGAGCTTGGCTAACGTAAGTGATGTTACAGTACAAAGATGGCTACGATTCTCATGTTTATCACATTCGTTAACCCTCTCACCAATTAGTGAGGAAATTTCCGGGATCTTCTGAGCAGAAAAGCGGGAAAGTGCAGGATCAGACTGTCATTTCTTCGCCAGAATTCATATTTTCTCTGTTTCTTACTGTGATCTCACTACATCTTTATCTTCAGGAAAACGTAATTAGGATAGGAAATTAGTGCGGTCCTCGTGATCAGAGCATCGAATAACCCTCCTAAGAAGAGGTCCAGATTAAAATTTCTAAAGAATGCGATTACGGTCCTCAGTCACCTTTTATAATTCTGTTCAAGCAAGCGAGTTGGCAGGCAATCTCTTATTTCGGACCCTTATTCGAATTTCCATAGTGATGAAACTGACAGTGGTAAAAACAACTGTGAGAAACTCCTACTCGCTAAATTTTTTGACATTTTATTTGACTATTGACAGCAAGCTCGAAAAAATTCTGAAAACAGGATTTCATACTATATTTCCGCGATGAAAGAAAAGCTTCTTAGTTCTCTGTATCCTCACTAATTGGTGAGAGGGTTAACGAATGTGATAAACATGAGAATCGTAGCCATCTTTGTACTGTAACATCACTTACGTTAGCCAAGCTCCAGCATTTGGCACTGCCAGTACTTCCATTTCCTTGTCGAAGATTGCGCTTTAAAAGAAAAGCTTCTTTGTTCTCTGTCAAGTTTTATTTTCTCAATATTTCCTTCATTATTTTAAATGCAGTCGCACCCATAGCTGCTAAAGTACCGCAGGGTGCGTTAGCCTGTGGCGAGGCCCAGCGATCGATCCATTGAGCGATACCGAGGCCGCGATAATAGCCTGCCAGGGATGTGGTTAGAGCTCAGGAGGAAAACATGAAAGGAATACATTGTAATGAATTTATTGTCAATGAAAAAGTTATTCTCAGGATGGTTGGTGGAAACTTGCACAGCATCCACTGGGAAAGGTGAAAATTTTCAAGGAAATTCAGAAAACCGAGATTTTGCCTAAATCGCACGTTCAGCCACAAAATTGTGCGGTTGCTAGCATTACAGGGGCATAGAAATCACACTAAATGAAGATTTGTGCGTTTAAGACTATTTCCCTTGGAAAATCACTTTACGGGAATGAGAAAGTAAAATTTTGTCTAAATCGCATCCATGCGCGATTAGAAGCACAATCGCAGTCATCAGATTTTCACTATAGCCCCGAATAATTTTTGAAGACTTCACGATCTTGTCGTCTTCAGAAAGTTCAAAATGTGAAAATAAATGAAAATGAATGAAACGACGAAAATTTAATTGAAGTTCTTAGGAAATCCTGCGATAGTCGTATGAGATACCATTCTTCTTCTAATCACTTTCTGAGTTCGAAAAATGTATTTTCAGTGCAGTGTAACAATTCCTTCACATGAATGGGGAACTAGCGAGGCCCATTTTCAGAAAAGTACCTACGGATATAATCAGGAGAGACTCGATGCAGCGAGTCTCTCTTAATTGTGTCTTTAGGTGATTTTGCAGGTTGATCACCAAAATTTTTCAGAATTTCAAATTTTAACCGCACGACCAGATAGATTGGGCCATCCTGATTCCAAATATCTGCTCTATTTTGAAAATGGTTGAGATTGAAGGGAGTTATGGAGAAACGACGAAAAAAAAAACGCGAAATCGCAGACATCGCGCAGTTTCATCGATCGACACCGTTGGTATTGTAGTTGATTTTTTCGGATAATTTATCCAAATAAATGAAAGAGCCGATATCTGTGCTCCTGCTAGGTCAAGCCGCAAAAGTTTTGATGAAAACTAGTTACCGTCAGTATTTTGCTGATCACAAAGGGCGTTCCAAAAGTACAGTAACCAAGGGAATATCTGAGCATTGTTACGGAGCAGAAGACGAGATTTTATCGAACAAAACACAGTTTCATGGTATGAACTTCATACTATGCCCTTTTGCCTTGCGATCTGTTTGCAGGGAAATTCATATGATAATATTCAAGTGATGAAAAAGTGCTAGGGAAGTACGAGATGCTGACTCATAAGCTACGATAAAAACATCCCTGCATCTAATTTCCTCGTTCCCACTACATAGATGACAGGAACTCAAATAATCATTGAGCCTTCCACTGATAGGAAAGCAAGTTCCTAAGAACTCCCCTATTGCGGATTCGTTTTCGAAATTTCCTAAATAGCTGTCTACGATGAGTTATGCTCGTTTTTGCCATCACCGTAGTAGCGGTAGTAGCGGAATATCCTTCATTCGGCATTCCCATTGTGAGTAATTCTCACAGTTCAACAATTTTTTATTGTTCCTCGTGAGGGTTCAGACCGAAAAGTGCCTCCATGAGGAATGAGAGACTCAGCTATCCGCCACGAACCCACCTTGTATATTAACTGCAGTGTTTGAACATCAGCACCAAAAATGGGCATAACTCATCACAGCGAGCAATTTAGAAAATTCCGGAAACGGAACTGAGATCAGCGTCGGAACATGCATAAGACAGTATACAAGACGCTATGAATGGCCATACTGACCATGTATCCTTCCCTTGTTAGTTCCGGAAATCTGCTAATGGGACAATGTTCTTCAAAAGGAGCCCATTGTTGACTATTTTCGAAGTAAGAGAATGACGATGGTTCAGGTGGGCTCTTCAGAAAAACAAAGGTATTGATCCAAAGGAGAAACCCACGCAGAATTCCTCCTCCATTGCAGCCATCTTTGGAGAAGAACGCAAACGGAATCGGTGCACGAAATCCACCTGGTACGGTGCAGAACATCACCAAAAATACCGTAGACGGCACGAAATACGCGAGTGCTATCGCACATCGCACGCTCCGTGGTGTTATCACATGTCTGAAATCAACAAACTGACTCCTCAAAATCCTGAAAGATTGCTAGACCAGTGGCTGAACAACTACCAGCGCATGGTTTACGTTTTTTTATTCATTTGTATCGAGAAAATCCAACAAGTTCACTTTTGCATGAAACGAAGAGATGTCTTTCACATATTTATGTGCATTACAAATGCTAGACTTCCAATAAAGTTTCACGTTCACTGCAAAATGTAAGAGATCGCTGTTGATCGTCTTCTATGATCGGTTTTACCCAGTGACGGACTCAAGGGAGGGGGGTGGAGGGCGTGCCCCCAGCATGGGTCGCCAAATTTTTGAAACTACTTTGTAATACAAATAAAAATCTTGTGTTAGCTTATCTTATTTTTGATCGTTTGCTTTTATTATTATCTATTTATCAGTTATTATTATAATTAATAACATTTTTATTAATTTTATTGTTCAACTGGGTTGTCAAGGCGGCAGTAACGTCACTTTTTCCCACGACCCCCCTCCTCACCTTCTCCGCCTCCGCCAAATTTCTGCGTCCGGCATTGGCTTTACCCCATGATGGTTGAAGAGATTTGAGAGAAAAACAGGAAAAAGAAACGGAGAAAGTGCTCGGCATTCTCGGAGGCAGGCAAGAGAGGCGGACAGTAGGCAAACTATATTCGCTTCTGGAGCATTATAGCTATGAGAAAAAAATCCTTTCTGATGGAAACTTGTTTGAATTGCACGTGATGGGCATCTTCTCCAGATGAGAAGATAGGTGTGCTTGTGTTTTCTACAGGGTTACTCGTGCCTGACAAAATGAAGCATACTGAAACTTAAAAAAAAAACCAAATAATGGAACTAGTTTCTAGTAACCTAGTAAAACCCAGTTTTTCACTTGAAATTCAAATCTCAAAGGGTATTCTAGCCTCCCAATCTTTCTGATGTATGCTGTGACTTATTTTTGTTAGTCTTCAGGCATAGAATGCCCTTCATCACTGAGAACCCCCGATGTGCCGCGTTCACATACTCTGTTAGTGCTACAAAAACGCATACATACGTACATATGTAAATTCTATTATGCATACAATGTATGAATACACCTGTGAATAATAGATATGTACATATGTATGTGAATAATTTAAGTACTCTGACCAAGGTACCATGGCCAGGAATTGAACCCTTTCTGCTCTGACAAGAATTTAGAGAAGAAATTCCAAGTTCAAAATATGCAATGACAGGAGCCTGCGTAGGAGTGTTCCGTAGAAATGAAGTGACTGGAGAACTGGGATCAAAGCGATGAAAAGGATCATAGCATTGAGGCAAATTGCTATGGTTCTTAGTTGAAAAGCGCCAATCAGAGCAGAGCAGATATAAGTAGAAGGGAGGACGATGGTAACCCAAATACTGCGAATTCCATAGAGCAAGATGATGCTGGACTCGTATGGCACCCTAGGCTCTTATGCTTTTCATCATGGAGTTCAAGAAATTTAATCGATCTTGTAGAAAAGAAAATTAGGGAATTTAACCAAATTGTATATTTAACAGTGAAGATGGAGGATATGAAAATTGGGAAAGTTCAGCTGTAGGCTGCTCTAAAAATACGGCTCAGTTGATTTAGACGATTTCTGCAGAGTCATGCAATGAATGGAAATTGGTAGATATTCGTACAGGAACCCCTATGTATCACATCTTGCATTGTTAATGTCTAGGGAATGACTAGTCTCATCCCTTTTCTAGGAGCTAAGCACCGACATTCAAAGAATTTCGTCGCCTACGATGCCTCCCATTCTAGCACCACAACAATGACACTCTCGCCAACAGCCTCGCACAGATTAGATTTAATAAACAATATCTTAGCAGAGCTCTTTCATGCTGTGGGTGATTTTAACAAGAATTATGTTTTGTTCAGAGGTAAGATGCGATTTTTAGCGTCTTAATATATTACTCTTTGATGCCTTGAATGACAGTAAATATCTTCTTCAGTGTTCTATTGTTTTTTCATGAAGCCAGCTGATGTGTTTTGGTCGAGATATCTTTCAACAGCTAATCACGGATTCTGTCTCTCCTCATTCACATCGAAGTTCACTCCATAGATTTACTCACCGATGCAGTGGATAAACAATGCCTATGTAATGATTCAAGGCCAATGCTAACATTGTGAATACAGACGCAAAAAATGTCGCTAACTTGAACACCTGGAAAATTAACTACTGAATAAAGCAATACTGGTTACACACATTTGAAAAGAGATAGCTCACCTCGAGCAGTAGTGACCAGCAATTTGAAAGTATATTTGGTAGAATCACATTGATCATGTACGTAAGAATGTAAAAGAACGAGCAAAGAGCGTCTGAAGCAGTCAGACTTACGCACAAGCGTAAGTTCACACCGATCGGCCTGCGTAGGTACCGCGAACACTGAAACAATGGCATTCTGAATAGAAATCCTTGAAGTTATTCGATTAATGATTTTTAAAGTATCGAAATTGACGGAAAAGCCAACAATTTTTTTACCTCCCACGAGGTTGAAAAAGGAGGAAAATTCCCATAGATTGGTCTTACGCAATTGCTCACAAATACGAAGCCAAATCACATGCTGGGAGAAGTCTACTTGGCTCTCAAGTTTCCCCGTATTCTTTCAACCAATTTTCCATTGGTGGAGCATTGCCGCTCAACAAACGGAAGAATTTCGAAATTAGCAGCATCTTATATGTTCAGTTGAAGTCTGAAGTCAGCTTAATTTCTATTCTTCGTACTATCTAAAATTGGAAGACATAAAAACTCAAGGCGGAAGCAGACAGCGGATAATTTCCACTTTCATTAGCATCATGATATTTGCACGGCACTCAAAATACGTGGTATATAAACGATGGTTTTGTCAACAGTGCACTATTATCCACCAAAATATAACTATTCTGCTATCTATGCACACACAGCTGGTACGTGCTTGGAGATTGATTCTCCGAAAATTCGGCAAATTTCAAGCAAGAAATGAGCAGAAGCAAAGTTCTGATAATGTGCACGGAAATGTGTAGACAACGAGAAATTCTAAAACAGAAAAAGTTACCCTCCTCCGAACAGAAGTGGGGAAAACGTGGAGCTGCAATCTCTCAAGATAGTCATTTGAGGCTCGGAAGGGGGTGGAGGTACTGCTAGTTAGGTTTTGATTTTCTCACTTATTCTCACAGTGGTTTACGTTTTCTTGTGTTTTCTGAAGTGTTTTTTTTTTCTCATATTTCTCCTTTCGTTGTTTTTTCTTCATGTTAGCTTATATTGCAAGTGTTAGATATATCCCCAAGACATTATTGTTATTCTGAACTAACATATTGTAAAAGTAAAGATAGACTGCCCTTTAAGCAGGGTCGAAGAGTAAGTAAAACAGTAAGTAAACAATTGTAGTACAACAAGACAAGTTCGTTTAAATTCATTTCAACACATCAGGGACATTCGCACCAATTCAGGGATTGTGAGACAACGAATTTTAGAGTAGTGAGGAACAAGACTTAGAATCTCACCAATCGACGCAGGATTCCAATGTAGTACCTTAGTTATATACTTTGCTAAGTGCAGGAGCAAATGTCTCCATGATCATTACCATCAAAATCGTTTTAGTAAATGTTATGAGGAACTGTTTCGTAAATGGCTCAGAAAACTGAAACGTTGAACAAGTTGCGAAAACAATAGCAAACACTCATTAGTATGTGGTGAATTTTTTTGGATGGGTAAACAATTTTAAGTTACAGCAATGCTCTTCAAACACTCAATAAATCGGAAGATATTCTGCATAGAATGTCCTTTCACGCTCCGTGGACGAGGAGAGGGATAACTCACATTGAGTAAATAGAGATTCACAGCTAAAGCGACGATCGACACCATAGTGAGCAGAATTGACGAGTAGAATGATAGCTTGATGAAAAACAAACTTTCTTCTTCCGACAGCGTCACATTCATGTCTAAATAAGCATAATTTCAGTTCGCACGGCGAATAAATTGTTTACGTCAACGCTGAGTGTGCATTAAAAAATTGAGTAAGAAAAGAAGTGTAATGACAACAGGTATGCTCAGAGAGAATACAAACAAAATTATGAAAACGAAGACTTCAATGACTGGCTAACACGGACAAAGCGAAAAATAGAGGACCAGAAGAGAAGCTCCGGCATGCAAGTGACATGCTGAAGTTAAAGTGAAACAGATGCATCTCTGAGCGGTCGATGGGATATATTTTGTGTATGGGTGACATTGGGGCAACATGAAAAACTTTTCTTCCCCGCTTTCTCACAGTTCACCTTCCCCATGAGGCCATTTTTCACTAGTTAATTCCACAAGTTTTAATCTTGTGGGAGAAAGATGAGCGATGTTTTCATAGATAGGATTCTAACCTGTGAAATCAAGGTTCTTCCAGCAGTGTCGTAGCTACGATTTTCACTCAGTCAAAGTTTTAAACTCAGATTGGAGGGAAGCACAGAGAAAAACTTCAAAGACAAGAGTCAATTCGCTCAGCTGATGTCATCGTGTCCCAGAGGAACATCCCTTGCAAGAACCAAGGAATGCACGCTATCGATATGAAAAAAGCTGTAAGCAGCCAACTACGAATAGAAACAGAAGTTCTATAGGCACAGTGTCTCCATGATAATACCAGCTTCTGTTCCTTTAGAAATTCTTGGATCAGCAAAAAATGTAACAATGGGAAAGTGCGTTCCAGGTACCAAGAATCTTACTAAAGAAACGAGACCGAAAAGCTTCTCTACGGTGGACAAAAAACTGAAATATTGCCAGTTTTATTCCCCTGCACTGGTGAAGATTTGTTTTCCAACGTACTACTAAATTAATGAAACATAAAAGCCGAAGCTTCAGAAGGTATTTTTTAGATTTGTAGGTAAACAACAACGAATTGTTTGATACTGAAGAAACACATTCGTAAATTTGATTATGAACGAATATTTAATCAAAATATGCAAGCAGAAAAATCACAACAAATTCTAACTAAGAAGGATATTATTATGGAAACTCCGCCTGAATGAGAGTGCAAGAACATTCGAAACCTTCAAAAAACGAGCGGAACAATGGCACATGTATGAATCAGTCCACAGTAGTGTAAACTGTATGAATTATATATGAAGTAGGAGGTATCACGGATGAAAAAAAGTGCTTGGATTAGTGATGAGACTGCTTGTGGGTTTCGGCTGATAGTGTATTGACAGCAAAGTAACAAATCCATGTAGTGAGTTGGCTCAATCTCAAGTGAAAAAAAGAATAAGTGTAGTGGAAAGAACGTTGCAACTATGATTTCGCCGACAACGAAAATAATACCGGTTCGCCTTGCTACAAAAAGCACTATAATCACCATTAATTTCGTGTCTCGCATTCTAAAAAATAGAGGGCAAATCGGCATGTAAGCGGAGTGACACCAATTACTTTGCAGTCCATCTTGGTAAAGAGATGTATAAAGAAATATACTGGCAATAAAAATTTCAAGAGCGAATTATGGCAATATAGGCTAGTCCTGAAATGCTCCAAAAACTTCCCCTGCATGATGAAAAATCTCTCATAAAATACGTTCACGTTAAAAACACGTTTAAAATACGATTCTGCGAAACACTTCGCTGCAATGGTCAAGGTACTTTCCTAAAATCCAACTGTTCTTCTCCAGTCCCAACATCGTCATACCACAACTACGTGTTTCGATGTGCATTACGGTAGACGAGGCTTGAACAGAAGTACAGTAAGATATCATACCTCAAGCATTGTACAAAGAAACTAATCGCAAACCGACATTGTACACTACATATGGGATTGCCACGTGTACATGCTTTTCTCAACTGCCCAGCTGAATTTGCTAAAGGTTCAAAAAGCAGCCTATGTGGATCCCCTCATTATGCATGTACGTGCGTAACTGGCCCATGTAATCTGACTCTTCTGAGCACGCGTGCGATCTGCGGAGATCGCGCATTCGTGATGTGATGACAGGATGAGCAATGGAAGCTTTTCCTCCAGGATTCCAGGACGCGAGACGACGAAATAATCCCTTTCTCACTCTCATTATGATGGGGGTGTGGCCAATAGAGAGCCGCGAACGCCGAGTTCGCGCTGGATGGAACTTCGATTCGTCTCTTCTGAGAGTAACAGGTATAAACAACCATGGAAAATGAGCAATGACAGGGAAGCTGAGTTGACTTCGAACACCGTTTCATGTTGCTTCTTTATTACAGGGAATCCCAATTTGTGAGGTTATCAGACCTGAGCTAGCATGATTTCCACCAAAGATGAAGTGCGAACTGCTGCTAAATTAGAGAAGAAACAACGAAGAAGTTGAGTATATTTCTCGGAAGAGTAAAAAGATGTGCTTGATTCGCACTTGTCAGCATTAACCAAATGAGGCAAAAGGTCAAAACTAAGACAAATCCCGCGAAAGCTTCATCAATGAGTGCTGCTTCCGGGGAACATAATAAGTTGTCACTACTGGAGTCAGCGATTTCGGACCGCCACTCCACTTAACTTCAGGGAGTATTTCTGAGAGATAGAGATGAGAACATTGAGGTGATACTTATATGCTTCACATTTGAATGTGAGAAACAAGAGCCCAATGCCACAGAAACTAGAAGGCCTGCAGCGGTCGTGATCTGAACATGACATCCCTGCTAATGACTTTCGACAAGAATTTCAAACGCGTTTAGCTTAGAAGTGCAAGGAATGAGCACATAGAAGTGTTTACAACCAAACAAGCGTATAATCACATAATCACCCCATTCTTAAACAAACAGTTTTCAACACCCTAGACAAGTTTTTTCCAGCCCAGACTCTGGATTATACGCAAAAAGAGCACAGCAGTGATATAACACAGATTCAAACGCAATAAACAACGGTGAGTTAGAAGTTTGGCACACTGAGGGAAACAAAACAACAACATTCCTTACCGATTGACAAGAAAAGCTGGGGTATTCCGCTGCACCATGAAGAAAGCAAATGGATCCAGTAGATGAATTTGTACCAGGAAAGCTCAGAGATATCAGCTTTGATTTTCTTGTGTCTCAACGCATTGCAAACAGAACGTTTTGTACCTGGGAAAGGCCATGTTTCTAAAGTGTCCCGCTGCGTAATTGCGGCAGTGCAAAATTGACACGAGATCGGAATTGAGATGAAGATTAATGATGGCGATGCAGGAAATCCACTCTCTGCCCTAGTGATGTCAATCCACGATCAGGTCGTAGTCCTTAATGTCAGCCATTCTGTCAGTCAATTCATCGAGGCAAAGCCACCTGCAAAACACAAGAAAGCACCGCTGGCACGACATGTTTCACGCGCCCTTCATCAAAGGTTGTTTGAAATATGACGCCAGTAAGATTGTCACAATGGATAACCGAGACAAGCACGAAAATGTGTGTGAAGAAAATTTTGAACATGAAGCTATACTTGCTAGCTAAGCTTGTTTCAGCGAAAACGACGGAGATATTTGTTACCATCACGCGGTTTACTAGAATTGCAGCAAAGCGATTCCATCCGTGTTTTCGGCGTCTATGTTCGAGAGATGAATGTATGTTTATATGTATCCACCATTGCAGGGTAGTTGATGTTATCCTAAGATTTGCCTGTTCTAGACGAAAGCAGGGAGACAGCTCATTGCGAACATGAATCGCCAGCGTAATGCGAGATCCGAACCACACTCGGGCACTCCTCCCTCCCCCGCAAATCTAGCGAGTAAATGTTGGCGAGTGGGGAAAACCATTTGACGTCTAATGTGGGTAAGAGTTTCTAGGCTTCAGCGGACGAGACTACAAGCGATGATTCCAGAAACGCGTTTGCGACACGTAGGATTTACAAAAAAAAATGCATTTGAGTCCTACATTTCCCTCTCTTTACCATCTAATAACAAGTAAAGTTGCTTAAATTTTTTAACGATTATAGCATATTCCCACCAAGAAATAGGCAGCGCTCAAGTATTTTACTCAAGATGCACATCATTTGCACATCTGGAATCTGTCTCGGAAAAATGTCTCGCAAAGCGATGGTGTCAGTTCATGCATCTAGTATAAAATGATGTTATGGGTTTTGCAATACGATATTAATGAAGTGACAGTACATAAAACCGTTCCTTTGACGCCAGCCTACTATATGATGACGGCAGCCTACTATATGACGTCACTACTAATGAACGGTGCGATTGAGGAAAACCGATACTAATTTGCGTCGACCAAGCTAAAAAAAGACCAAAATCAAATTGTTTCGGAGATCTTGAGAAAAAAGAGACGATCTACCACGCCATACATATACGTGTTTCCCTTGCAATAATTCTTTGACTTGGATTTTTGCGTGCAAGTAATCTGCAATATAGTAAAAAAAAACTACCAAATGGTACAGGTGGTGCAAACTGCGAGTCAAACGCAACCTATATGCGACACCTTGTGCAATGCCCTTAAGAAATTAGTGGAGCAGGAAGTACCACCGATTTAATTCCGATTTTCTGTTTTTTTTTCTAACAGAGAAAACTGATTAGCAGGACTCAAACTGGTTTCCTATGAGTGCAGATGTCAATGATGGCAGATGATTCTAAAGATAAAATCGATTTTTGATGTACCTGAGTAAGCAGAGAGTGTTCACTCTTACAATATACGTTACTGTGACTTACTGTGATTGTTAGGGGAAATCAAACCATACCAGCAATACTAAATGAGTAGTGTTATCGGTTAGAAGACGAAAGGGGATCGAATTCAGAGATCCTTTCATGTAACGTTCACATCACTGTTGTGGTGCACATAACTCATAATCGCATAAAAAATTCTTTTTTCCACCAGTGGTGCCAAACATGTACCTAGCATCGTATCGTTTCCTTCGGCAGCCATCATCCATTCAAAAAAGAATGGTGATTCATTCGCACGACAAAAGTTCAGAGCACCTGTTGACGAATACGCTTTTTTCATAGGTAACGAGGAAGTAGGGAACGTGAGTCTATACTAAAAATTTATGGATGTTAGTCAGATAATTTGTGCGAAAATTCCTGGGCGGAACAATGAGCATCGATAGAGCTGAGGAGTTCGCAGACTTGGACGCACAGCAGCGCGACCGCGTCGCGTGCTGGAATTGCACTGTTGCGATGCTGCAATAACTACATAATCGCAGCGATATTTATTGGTTTTTTTTTTTCGTCGCAAAGGCATCAGACACCATGAAAAAATAAATGGTGTAATGAAAAGCCCACTACTGAAGCGCAAGATAGGGTTTCCAGCTCGCACAGCGGTCGCGCTGGTGTGCACTCCAGGTCCGCAAATCTGACAGCTCCATCGGCGCTCACTGTACATGCTGTAGTGTCTACGTTCTTATTCACAAAAAGGGTAGGCTACGGCACTGGCATAGAGCCAACACTTCCTATTCTCTACCAGTGGTATTTATACGACACTGGATAGAATACGGATATAGTCGATGCACATATTTACCTGGGAAGTGCTCTGCACTAATAGATGCAAAATACGCTCTAAAACGTCAATGCTGCACTTGCGAAAAACAAGTGCATATAGGAGATTCACGATCCTTTCACGACAAAATGTTAAAATAACTTTTCATGCAATCTATTCAATTCTCAGGGGATTCAATCTCCTCCATATCCGAAGTTTCCCATGCTGGCGAAAGTCGAACTGCGAGCGCCAACTACACTCTACCAAGTTATGCTTCCTGTAGAAAAAAAAAAGATATGTTATGCTACGGGAGTGGATACGTCAAACATTCCAAAAGACTAAATTAAACGGACGGCGTTCATACAATCAAGAGACTTCGAGTGAAGAAGAAAAAAAACATTTTGCAGGCTCGCGTATAACGTCACCCAGGATTGGACGCAGCTGGCGAGAATGAGTATGGAGATGAGCAAAACACATATAGTATACTACACATATACTAAATGCGAACTACCCACAGCTGCAGGAAAAAAAGTGAGACGGGTATAAGGTAATGAATTCCATGAATTTCATGAATTTTGCACTCTTGAAGTGATGAATTTCGATCGGATGTGCACGCGTCACTCCACCCAACAAGCAGAACCATTGTTTGTGGCATGTCTGCGCGAAAACCAAGCATGTCTAGGAAAAACAAGTAGGATTTATAACCATATGTGAGCATTTATAACAGCAAAGCAGCGATCTAACATCGTAATGAGATATGAGGTAGTCGTGTGAAAAATAGACCACATTGCTTCCCACACTCCTTACCACACCACATGAAGAAAACACAGGAGCGCTGCAGCGATTATGTTAAATGATAAGGTAAACAAGTTTCTCAAAATTCTTGTGGAATTACAGAGTATGAGATCGAGAGTTCATAAAATCTCCTAAATAACCGAAGTGCTAGAACACGTACTCGTAAATCCAATTTCCGTACAACTTCAGGAGTTCGCGAAAGAGGCTAGAATTTTGAGTGGTACGCTTGTTGGAGGAGCACGGTGAGGAGCGAGTAACACCAAAAGGAGCGAAGGGTTAGGATGAGAAGTTATATTTTGAGTTCTTTTCCATCATAATGTAGCTGCAACGTACGATTTAAGTAGTTTTTTCTAAGAACGCATATATGGCACATGCCAATGTACACACGGCAACAAGAAGACTCTGTGAAGATGGCGATTGGCCGGCGTATACATGACCAATGGACGGCATTCTCTCATTACCATAGATTGGCTTCCAAGCATTACTGCGAAATTTTTCTAGCTTGCCGACAAAAGAGATTGACATGGACCACAATACTAGAAACAGCTAAATCTGAACAGTTGCACCAATTAGTTATAAGAGCACCACAGGTGGGGTTGTTCGAAACACTCATCTCAATACTAATGCAGTATTAATATTACAGTAAACTTCGCCAAGAAAACATATCATTAAGGAGGGTGAAAGGCAGTCTCCGAAGCAATTTAAGACGTGTCCGACCCCAGAATCATCTTCGAGAATAACATATATGAAAAATCTCCACGCGATGCTGATCACAACGATAAACAGGGTTCCCCGCAAAAGTGCCAAAAACCCTTTTCCAGCTGCTTATTTTGGGCAGCTTTAGGGAGGAGCAAAGGTGGGCGGGGCCACCTTCAAGCTTCTGGGATGGTGCACTCGTAGTAAGGGAGTGCCCTTTGAGAGAATTTTGGACTACTTGTGGAATCCGCTTAACAAGCACTTCTTAATAAAATACGAGATGCTCTCCATGTGTGACCAGCAAGAGGGTGGATGGCTCGGGAGCCCGGTAGTGCTGCCCAAATGCTCGCCAGAAACTGGGGTTCAGAAAGGGGTTTCGCGGCAGTGTTCCACGGAACCATGTACATTGATGTGATCTGCAGCTCTCGCAGGTATTTCTCCGTGTATTTCTGTGGAAACCTCGAGGACGATTTCGAGTTGGAACATTGCCTTTAGACATTACCTATAAGTGCCATAAGGCCATGACATATTTACAATCACTCAAGATCATTGCGGTTAGCCTTGAACATTTCTGTTGATTAAAAGGTGACATTACATCCTATATTTTGCTGAGAGAACTCTCATATGCTAAGGAAATGTCAGTACAACACAATCGTAAAATAGCTTTAAAATAAGTAAATGAGAGGGTCGCGAATGGATACTAGGAAAAACGCACAGCCACAATTCGTGATTATTCACTAGAGTTCAAAATGAGAAAAAAAAACTTCCTAGCATCAGTGCTGACATATTGCTATTTCGAATTTGCTTTGAAAATACACAAATTAACATTGGACCTTAGAAGCGAGTTGCAGACCTCATCAACTCGAAGAAAGAAGCATCTCTGAGCGGAAATGTGACTTGTGACTATACACGACTTGTTTTTAACTAGGCCGTAATTTTTTTCGAGAGCATTGAATGAAGTCGCGAACAGACAATACCGCCTCTGTTGCCGGGATTCAACTCGACAATTCACCATATACTCAAATACACTCGCATAATGCGCTCAGAACGTAAGGAAATGAGATTCGCTTTCACAAAACAAAGCATAACATTAGAGACGCACGCGAACTGAGTCTGATTACACGCTCATAGACACACTGACAGATAATCTCAAACAGAAAATATCATGCTTCACCACACCCCTTCATCACTACGACAATGATGCAGATTAGGTTACAGTAACCAACGTCACATGCGCGGAAAAATGCCCAGAAAAACAAGTACTGTTATTGTTACTTCAAGCTAGTATGAAACCACCAAAGAATTATGGGTTTTCTTAGAAAAAAGAAAATCTGAATCAAATGTAGTTTGTCTTCACCGGCATTGCGTACATGTAGTTGGAATGCATCTTAATTCGGAAATTCAAGAAGATCTTTGAATAATTGAATGAGTCGAGAGAACAGCGCGAGACGTCTCGGACAAAGAAGGAGGCTCCCGAGACAGCCCGTGCTCATGGAAAGAATTCCACTCGCTCTTGCCGAGAAAACAACTTAGAAACGAGGGTGACCGATGTTATTATCTCCTTTTACGCACACTTTTGTTTTCCCAGACCGAAACCATCCTATGTACGAAATCTTACCTCAAGCTCAGGCTCTGCCTGTAAGTACATAGATCCATAGGGCATCCATGAAAATTCGAATCTTCAAGAAGTTTGTCCTCCATCATTCAATTGAATAATAAAATTGTTAATGTCTAACCTGTTTTCAATGCAGATTGAACAATGCTAACTGAAGCTAGACAACTTGAACTGTCTCAAATGTTTATGAATACGTAAAATACACTTCTCATTAATCTAGGAAAGACTTGGGTCGCTAAACTAATCCAACAGTGACTTACGTAGATATTCCACACATCAATCGCTGTAAATAACATAGCGAACCTTTTCAATTTGAGAAGCAGAAAATCATATAAGAGTGAGAACGAAAGAACCAATGCTTGCAACAACAGTTGCGTTCAACCATGAGAACCCAAGGAGAAATGTGACGGCAAGTCTCCGAAAAAAGGGACATGTTTGCCTCCGAGCAATTTTCGTGTTAAACACATTTCTCTAATAATAAACGAGCTCGCCACAGTGGATTCAGATGTGGTGCTGCGAATTCACAATATTACATACTTGCTTTTCAAACACTTTCGCAAATGCTCAGCCATTTTTCGTGTGTATCAAGAACAATAGCGACTTTGCTCATGACGTGTCAAAGCAAAAGACAACTTTGCTTATAATGATTCTAAATCTAAGCCTCTCTACATCTAAAACCCCGTCAATCCACATCCTGTCGTAACCTATCCATAAATTTATTTCAACAGCAGCATCAGAGCTGTGCGTTACGAAAATTTCGAATTTCGCTAACTCGTAATTCGCTAAAATGATGAGGATGAAATAAGATAAGAATGAAATATTTATTCAATTGTTCATTTGTTTATGTATCACAAATTGCAGTAAAGGTGCGAGGTTTCTCATCGAAAGAAACATAAATACAAAGAGATTCAGATGACTAATCGAAGTTGACCCCATAATTGCAGTACTCAAAAATACCGACCTTAGAAAAACAAGGCTCGAGCAAAAACATATCATCAGGTGTTCCAATTGTGCAATCTTCGGCACTGATTTCAATTCTTCATCAATAAAACATTGACAGAAAAGCTAGCCGCAACATATAGTAGATAGTGACAAAACTCTAGTGTTACATTGAGAAAATAACTAAGCCAAATACTTTCACGAATGCGTTTTTGTGAAGCAACTACCACTCATCTCGTTCAGAAGACGAAATCTTAACCTTATAGCTACCATAGAAGTAGCTCAAGCTGTTACCTTCTAGAGGATAATTTCGAACACTGGTCGCAAATTTTTATACAAGGGTTTCCCTCTTTTTAGTATGTGCATTTCAGAAAGGCATCTTGTGGGATGTTCCTGTGTCGAGCAGTTTCATTGCAACGTTGGAAAACCTGGGTATGCTGCTAGGGTGCTTCATATTGAATGTCACAAATCAAACTAACCAACACACTAGTAATCACACTAACCAACAACAACAATAGAGGTAGCCATGTTTCCATGAGAAATACCCACGAGTCTAATGAACCATGCTCAATTTTTCCAATCGGAATTAATTTTGAAGTTACAGTGTTTCATGAGAATACTTTGAACAAACATGTTTACAGCCCCAACGTTCACTCATCCATTCACAACAAGGAGACAGTGAAACACGTATAACATTTCAGGGATAATCGTAAGGAATAGTGGGCAGGGCATCAGTACACAAAAGGATATGACGAGCCTTTGTGCCGTTCTTCGAACGATTCTTAGCCAATTCCTTCCAAAGGAATGGATGTCGACGGGTCTTTTAGATTTTCCGTTAA
Organism: Ancylostoma caninum; assembly: GCA_037903475.1. NCBI lineage: Eukaryota > Metazoa > Nematoda > Chromadorea > Rhabditida > Ancylostomatidae > Ancylostoma > Ancylostoma caninum. The sequence goes on along the minus strand of JBAJFG010000492.1, from coordinate 3,115,241 downwards.
ATCGGTAATTCGTCATTTTGCTGGGGAAATGGCCATTGCACGGTAATTCATTAATCCTTACGTTAATAAAGCACAGCTCTGATCAGCACTATTAAAAATTTTCTGTATCAAACTTCAAATAACATTTCCAGCTTCAACACTGTCGAAGACAGTTCTTTACACTCTCATCACGGCATATGATTTTTATTTTGTAGTGTAAAGTTGGATTACGGTCGCTGTGCGGTGGATACGTTATTCTGAATCCGGTATGAAGTTATTTTCATGTATTAGTCACGACTGCCAATATTACTCCGATTTCTACGTACTACCATTTTCTCTTCCAAATTGTGGATTTCTTTTCAGTAACACTACCAAGTATTGTTAAAATACAACACCAACATTTTATTTATTTATTTATTTATTTTATTTATTTATTCGAAACACCGATAGTATGATCAGTGTGCCCTAGGTAACAGGGTTAGTTTACACGAACCTTCAACAGCAAAAAAACCGACACAGCATGAAAAGAAGCAGTCACTTTTGCAGTGGGTTTAAGGACTGAGCCACATGACTGATTTTTTGTTTGCACGCAGGTACTAAGCTGCTGACCAAAGCTCTAGTGCGAAGTAAAAGTTCATTATGTACACCAGTTAGCCACGTGCCCAAGGCTCATTTAAAGTATGCCGGAGCTTCGGAACGCAGCTATACCAAGTGAAACCCCTGCGGAACCAGCATAATGGATATTTGATTGGTTTATAAAGGAGCTCAGAAGGGACTGAAATGGTCAGCACGATAGGACCTGCGACAGATCTAGTGTAAACGGCAGAGAGACTCATCGACAAAAGTAAGCATTTCCAAAAGAGACCACCATGATTTTGTTAGTAAACTTAGTGAGGAGGTAGTGAAATAGCAGAGAAATTAGGGGCATTATTATTGAAGTCAAAAGAGCACATAATAAGCAGGCGGAACCGTTCCTATATAATACTCAGCCAAGAAACGAAAGTCTGAGCATACGCAGTCGCGAAACGAAACTCTTTAAAAAAATGGTAGTTGTGATAAGCGTATAGGTTGACACCTCCATGCAAAAATTAAGGAAATTTCGTCAGATACTGCAACTACCATACATCTATCGTTACTACCTTAAAAAACGCTGCTGCATTACAGATTTAAAATGATATTCGTAATGTTCATACCATACAATCCCGTATAAAAAGCTAAGGCGAACAAGCGATTTACGCTTGATTATTTAGATATGATTCTAGGACAGAAGAAGTGGAGTACTGAAGGCACTTTCGATCTTGTTCTTCACTTTCGATCTTGTTCTTTCTGTCTTACAGTTGAGTGGACAACCTATTCAAATGAAGAATGGATAAGAGACAGTCAGAATATTTTTTTGGAACCTCGGCATACTGTTCCTTGTGTATGACTGCTGTGCCTACGAGGTTTTTCAGGTTTTATTGCGGCCTTACGTTTCAGCTTCTGTCGCCGTACCCACAGTATTGCGGCCTTATGTTAAAAACGCCTAACATTGAACGTTCAACCAAAAAAAGCGTCGTAAGCATAGCAGTCATACACAAGATCAGTGACAAATAAACTGTGAAATGAGCACTTCTATTCTGCGCCAAACTTCGTCGTCTGCCAAGATTTGCATAACAGGCAAGCTAGCCTAGACATGCCTTGACTACCTTTCAAAGTGACATGAAATCATTTGTATGGATATACGAAGTACGTCAGCTGCCCTGTTGACGTACTTCGTATGCTTCTCCGTGAAGACATAGTAATCGCAACCTATGAGATAATGGAATAAAGCATAAAGTGCTGAATTAGAGCTACAGCATTCGAAATTCTGACCACCCATACTGGGTACTGTCGCGAAGCACAGCGTGTATCAAAACTATAGGGACACCCTACATGTTTGTCCACAGCAGGGTTGGCACCCAACTAATCAAACTGATTCTTTGTCCTTTTGATTCAACACCCGATTGAATGTTTCAGTCATTACGACAGCTCCATAGGTTTTTTTTTTCGAATCTTTGAAGAAAAAAGTCCGCAGCAGCCTATTTCAAAAGTACAGGGATACTCGCTTGTAAATAGTTGCCACATCCAGTGTTACTTCAAACATCTTACTTGATGAGCATCATGCTGTACGAGCTGCTAATGGTGAAATAGTCTCCAGGATGGCCCAAGCATTTGATGGCATTTTAAGTTCCCTGACGTAAAGGCTTTACTGAATGTGGATGCAGATCTATCTAGAGAGGAAGTCTGGATGTTTCAGTTATAAGTTAATACTGGAAACATTGGAAATGTAATACTTTTTGAGTAATCAAAAGCTTACTGGGTAGACGCTGCTTCTGGCAACAAATCTGCTTGCGACTGTTCGTATGTTCCTCTTTCCATAATTCGTGAAAAAGTCCACGAAAACAACTTTTTCAGAGAAGCACACGAGAAGTGCAGGAAATTGACCACTAGATTATTCATGAAATGCGATGTGATACTTTCCAGACAAGAAAATTCGTGAACAAAAGCTACGAACGTAATAGTGACTCAATCATGCTTTTAAAATGGTTTAGATTTCCTGAACAGAGGCCGTTATATAAGTGTCACAGCATTTCGAATTTTCACCTCACTGGAGTTCATACGTAGCAGTGTATTTAGAGGGCATGCAGGTGTTTAAGCAAAATGAAATATTTTTGAGATACATACCTCTTATCTACACATAATGGAAAAAAATTTGGAGTGCATTCGGGAAGACGAAACAAGCTTTCTATGAATATACAGAGATCGATTCAGCCAGACAATTCCATAAATAGACCAATCAAAAGGGAATGCAATTAAGTGACAAACATTATTACTCTAAGCGATGATGTTAAAGTGAGGATCGATTATGTGTTTGTTGTGGGAAGCCTTAGGCGTATAGCTATGCAAAGCAATATCGCATAATGAAAGACTTACACTTCACGGACTTTGGCACAGCAAAGTTCGAAACATCGGAAAAATATATTGCGGCGAGTAGTTAAGCAACATTTCACTTTATATGAAGTGGAAGAATCTTCGCAACGCGAGCGGAAATTACTAGTCGATAAATATGTGGAGAAAGCATGGAAGGCACACACCTATACTGTGCAAATAATAACAAAAAACAAGTCGGAACTAGAAATCAACATTGGATAGTGCTATGAAATGTGATTAATATTGAACTTCTAACATCGGTGCTGCTGAAGCAGTATTTCTGGAACAACTGAAATAATGGCGGAACTGTTCTACTACTTTCGGCCTACCTCATGACATTACTCAGATTCCAGAGTGAATCGCATCTGGAAATTTGGTCTCTTTTGCTGGCGTACTTTTCCTGTCATTTTTTCTGCCCCCTTTTTCCTTCAAAAACCTCCCGAATATTCCGGTGAGTGGAATCATTGCAAACATCCCTGCCCTACCCAAAACAAAGACGATTAAATTAAATAAACTACAAATGTTTATTTGCTCAACTCAAAAATGCTATAGTAATTTAGCAAAGGCCATAGCTATTCACTTCTGTCGCAGATGACAACTTTTGAAATTTGTGCAAAGCTACCTAGGCGCATACTATATGTGCGGTTGAATGCAGTGAACGAAACGCCATATAAGTACAAGTTTGAAAGCATCATTCAAATTTGACGCAAGCAGTTCGGTAGGAATAAATTTCATTTAGGTGAGGAAAACACTTCATTTCGATGAAGATAAATTACGTTGGTTCAGTAGTAGTACTGAGAAGACACACTCAGCGCAATGAACTATACAGACGCCTCATATCCTTTTGTACCTAGTATACGTGGAAGTATTCACCTCCACATCTCCAAGACGTTTCCAAGAGGACACTAGAATTCAATTAAAATTGCAATTTAGAGTACAAGTCAAAATCACTCGCGAACAGTCGTGGTTAGCAATTACCAGGCCACGTTTACTAGCGAAAAAGGTAACTGAAAACTGCAATTTCTGGGCATTCTAAGATATTATAGTTGGTTTCACGTGAACGTCCATTATGAGCCCACAAAATCCAAGAGGAGTCAAGAGTCATATAACAGAAATTGATAACGATGACTAAACTTCAAAAAAAGAAAAAAAACACGACATTTGAAAGGACTGATTCAACGAAACGAGCTGTGCTTCCAACGAAAGCTACCATACTGCTTTGTATTGCTTTGTATATGTAGATATCATATGATATCATAGCTACGATAAGCGGCGATGGTTGTTTTTTTTTCGCGGTCCCAAGAAGCAGGAGTAAGTGCTGATAATATTACCATTACATTAAACTTCGTTAAGAAATGCATCATTAAGAGGGGCGGAAGACAGTCTCCGGAGTAATGTCCGGTCATGGAATCGTCCTTGAAATTTACATATATAAGGAATCTCTAGGCGATGCTGATCACAACGATATACAAGGTTCCGTGCATAATTGACGAAAACCACGTTTTTAGCTGCTTATCTTGGACAGCTTTTGGGAGGACCAAAGGCGGTCGGGACCGCATCCTAGCTTGCGGAATGGTCCAAAATCATGTTGAGCGGATTCCATGAGAAGTCCAAAATTTCCTTGAAATGCACTCCTAGTAAGGGAGTGCATTTCAAGGAAATTTTGGACTTCTCCTGGAATCCGCTCAACATGCACTTCTTAATAAAATAGGAGGTGCTCTGCATGTGTGACCAGCAAGAGAGTGCATGGCACGGGAATTCAGTAGTGCCGTCTCTGCTCCTCCCAAATGCTTACCAGAAAGTGGGATTCAGAAACGGATTTTCTGGCATTGTTCCACGGAATCGTGTATATTGCTGCAATGTGCAGCTCCTGGAGAACTTCTTCGTATGCTCGTGTGGGAATTTGGAAAACTTCTCAATAAAATACGCTTCTGAGTTGGGACGGAGCCTTTGAGGATTGTTTACGAGCATCATGAGGCAATGACACATTTAGCGATCACCAAAGAATACTGCGGTTAGCCTTGCATACTGTTATGTTATTGTAACTGATTGGTGGATGAGCGCGCAGTGGAATCGTCACGCAGTAGCAAATCATTGAGTTTTCTTGATATTCAGTTAGTTTTTTTTGGTATTTGGCATCAAATAGGACGGAAAACTATCAAGAAAATCCAATGACTTGCCACTGCAGCTACGATTCCAACGCGAGCGGCGCGGCGCAGTCGCGCCTCATACTCCTTGGGTCCGCGAAAAAGGCACTACCATCGACTCTCACCGCATATAATAAATCGTAAACAACCTAAATGTGCAGAATAGGGTACCTTCATGCATAAGCAGGTTTGCAGAGTTGTTTTCCACGTTGCTACACAGGTTTCATCGGCGAGATTCCTTCACTCATTTTTTCTTGAGCTGCATCAAATTATAAGCTTGGCAAGTGTTATAATTCATATCATTAATCGAGGCCATTGTCTAGCAAATGAATAGGTAGTTGATCTCACATGCTAAGTTCTCAGAGAGCTGGAAAGCGAAAAAGTCAAGGATTGCCATTTTGTATTGTCATGCTCGTCAAGCAATTTGTGAAATGAGTGTTTACAGGCCAGTTCGAAGAAGGTGGTGACCACACGGCAAAATGTGAAGGAAAACTATGGGTGATGAGCGGTTTACGAGCAAATATATCGCAGTTTGTACCACGCTCTAGTAACCGGAAACCTGAATCGTGGAGCAATTGTACCTACGACCACCTCGAGCGTTCCTTTCATCTGGAACTCGGGGACTTTTTGGAGCAAATAATCACCCCTAACCTCAGGCACTTCTCAGAGCGAATAATAGCAGTACGTAGAATGAATTGCGCTGTTTGTAAAGACCAGCTTTGAGTACATTATATTGCAAGAATCCTAAAAATAGAAAGCAATTTGCTCAGAAAAGTGCTTATTTACCTTATTCATGCAGCGAAACCGCTGTACCACGGTTTGGCAGTGAGGCATATGTGTAGCAACTTTTTAGACAACTGCAGAGCAACTGTATCTGGCGGTTTGTAGTCCCATAGAAAATTCACTCGAACTACAGAGAATTGGAAGTCCGATATTTGTGCATACTAAAGTATTTCATGATACTTATTATCTATATCCAGCATCTCAAATACGCACAGCAAATGTCAATTTCCAATTATCTTTCCATTGTACTAGGCGGCATGTTCATATCCCTGTTTTCACCAGCTACTTCACACTGTTGTGGTCAGCAGCTAAGATTCATAGATTCATTTCAAATTCTCATTATCTTCGTGATCGATATGTTAACGAAGCTCTGTGGTTCTGCTTTCAAAATGAAACGTACAAAATGTTTGTCATGTATTAGCGAGACCCATTAGAGGCGTTTTGACCCCTTCCCGATAAAAAATAGAAAACGGGTTAGAACAATGAATCAATAAATCGATGCTTTCTTACAAAATGCTTGCCTTACTCCTGCTCAATGTATTGGAAATCGCGGGTAAAACCTTCACAGGGCTCAGCGCAAAAATCGACCAAAGTCAGTGAATCGACAATCTTGTGTGAAACTATTACGTCAAAGCGGAAAATCGATGTCATCAGTACAATCGATAAGCTAATCAATGAAAACAGCTAATCAACGTGAAACCTGCTTATAGCCTCGCCAAGCTGCGAAGAGTTCGCTAGCAAAATTAGGTCCTGATCGGTTCATCCTTTGTGATTTGTACATGGAAAAGGATGTAGAATCCCAAAGGAAGCGGTAAAGTTTTGCACCAACTCAACAGTTCCGACATCCATGCATCGCTAGCGACGCCAACAGTTTCGATTATTGAAGTATCACAGAAGAAAAAGTGATAGAAACCAAGAGTGTGAGGAGATGAAATTTTCCCTGGAACGTGAAACGAAAATGGAAGAACAAAAATGGGCGTGAAATGTAGAACGAATGACGGAAGTTTTCGTACAACACCGGTTCGCTGACAAAAAATCCCTGGCTCCAAACGTCAAGAATGCTTCCTGAACTATCATTGTGCTTAGTTTTCCCAACCGATGTTATTTGGCAGTAGGGAATGAAGCGCAGAGAAATCCGATGTACTCGATGCTGCTTACCGACTAAACACAAGAAGTAATACAAATTAGTAGTCAATGTTCTACGGCAAAAAATTCTACTGCTTATTCTATATTCCTTTCTGAGACATAAAAACAGCTTGGTATTTGTGATTCTCTATTAGTATGAGCTAGAGTTCTCTAATGCCCTAACTACACATAGTAGAAGGTTATCTCGCTCTCCGCATGAGCAGATACGATGCGGGACTTCCCGAGCCGAGCGATCTGACAACCGAAGTCGGATGGCCTTCGACAAATCTTCTTTTCCTCTACTGCACAGGAAAGATATCCAGATAAATGTCGCTACTAAGGAGAAGAGTTGCTTTTAGCATCTTCTTTTGAGCGTCAGCGCGAATGAATCCTTCATTAAGGATTGGTCCAAAAGCGTTTAAAAGCGTACCTGCTCCCAAAACTCCAAAATGTTAGATTTCTGCATGAAAATGTTCATACGAAAATGATAAAAATTTGCGAACAGAAGGTTCGGGAAATTGACTGCGCATAGCTTAGCCTCAACTACTGCCTTCCTCAAGACCTAGAAGAATCACCTGAGAAAAAAATGAAGTTCAATTGCCAACTTGAAGTCGAATGTCGAAAAGCCACCTACATAGACACTTACATAGTCCCTGGAGTTCTGGTGGAGTCTGATGGACAATAATCAAAAGAGGACATAGTAGATAATCAATATTCTAGACATAATTTATTCAGATCAGAACTCAATGGGTTGATTACCCACGAAAAAACATCTTGCAAGTGTTGCAAAACTTTTCAGGCGAGCCAACGATCTTAATGTTGTGAGCAGTTTTCTACTAGAGGCGTGAATAATCACCCAACACTGGTAAACAACCTGTCATAATCAGAGGACGTCGAGGTAGCGAAAGCGGTGGGACACCTCACAGCAATTCTTTTTTTTTTTGACAAGAAGGGACTTGATTGCATTGATTTCGCAGCTACCCATTTTATTTGGAAGGATTAGGGGCCCACTTATTCCACTTTGGCCCTCCATATTTTTTCCCGTTTTCCGAGACCATTCCGGAAAACGTAGAACGTCTAACGGTAGAAGAGAAATGGCCGTAGGACGGGAAGCAAAAAACGGAAAACGAGAGATTCCGCATACATACTTCTGGTGGAAACTCTTTTATGATTCCTTGCTCTAGTTATACGTTGAAATAAAGATCGAATGCTGTGTGGTGCACTAAATGTCGGCAAGTAATAGCTGAGCTTGTAAACTTGAGAAGATAATTGCACTGACGGCTATTTATTTTCGTGACAAGTACATTCCTCGCAGCAGGTCGTGTGTGAATAACCAGAACGAAAACTTAGCATGTGTTGAGGCTCAATGGGAGCTATAAAGTCCCGTTTTATTGTGTTTTGATGACAAAAACGCTCTCAGAATCTTTCTAATGAACTCATGGATGCTTGATAGACGCAGAGGTAGAAGAAATATCAGTAACAAGAATAGAGGCGTTCTATGTACATAATAGATTGCATATAACGAATGATTCAATTTTGACTTCATTGAAAATCTTTTTCACGATCTCAAGTGAATTGCAGTCAACTCCAGCTCTTACAAAATGAAAGGCCGTGATAGAAGAGAATAAGGAAACGATGATGGAATATCTGAAATTTTATAAATTTCGAGCATTGAGTGCTTGAGTTCTTTTCGGGAAATGTAGGAATTCACAAATTATTTCTGATTATGTTTCCAAACGACCTTGAAAGTGGAAGTTCAATCTAAAACCTTCATTTGCATACGCCCCAGGATGTGAAAGTCAATTTATATAATTCCATTGTAAGACTATCTTGTAAAAACTATGATGCTGTTCGGTGCGATGAAAATCAGGACTAATCAAGGGCTACACTGTTCTCGGGTGGAGCTGTGTCCGAACTTATGAATAATGCATCGCGTTTGGTAGGAGTCGCTAGGGTGCAAAAGATCTAGTACATCCCGGTTGCTGTACTCTTGCATAATGTGAACGAACACCAGAGAATGCAGAAAGAAGGTTGACAATAAACACTCCGTCAAAATAAACTTGATAACAGAAAAAGTCAAGATCAAGGTCCATTTTTATGTTAGATACATGACTTTAATACTGCGCTGACATTTCTGTGAAAAGCAGATATATTCAAAGGCAGAGCCCCGCTTTGTTCTTCTGTTTCTCGTACTATTCGTATTTGGCACTGCTCTTATTGTGCGTGACCTCGAAAGAACCAGCCAATAGCGATCAAATCTAGCTACATTACGTATTTCGGATTGAATGGTAAAAGTGATTACTTTACTTCAATTCGTAGATGTTTTGATCCACTTCCAGTGCTTCTCATTCGTACGTAATGCCCATAGTTGGCTTGTCATGCAAATGAGCGATTCGCTTCGAATCAGAAAAAACAAGAAAAACAACAACTATCGTTACTGCAAAAGAAAACACCGTAGGCAGTTATATTCGGGGGTTTAAACGAAGTATAAAATGAATGCAACATTACAAACCATTTGGCCACAAATATATATTAAATGCCCGATCACATTGTGTGAATAATTTGCTACCTGTTACCTCCAAAATCTGACCAGTTTTCCTTTACTTAAAAAGAAAGATTGGTTTGCTCAAAAAGATATGTATGGATGCTGTCATGTATCGCTGGGCTAGGCTTGAATACCAATGAGTCCGAGAGTCAATCTGCGATAAATGAGGATAATTGGCGTTTTATCCTCGTGACATTAAGTAGTGGGAGAGCATGCAACCAGGAATGAGAGCATTACATTTTACACATTAGCCAATTTGGTAATATTGTCATATTCGACGAGAGAAATAACCAACCCAGAAAAACCTCTGGAGTTTCCGCGGAGCAATCTTGGCACCCACCGCAAGTGACAAGACGGTAGATGCCGAAACAGCTCCGCGGAAATTCCGCACTTTCTTCGGGAAACTTCCGAAGTGGATCCCACCGCTTCATCTGTTAGGAAACGCCGCGGAACCTGCCTTCCTGGAGCTTCTGATTGATGTCGAGGCGTTTTTTTTTCCTTTTCCTTTTTTTTTGGAAGTGGTGCGTGCCGTGCGTCTTCGATGGTAGATCAAGCTCTGCGGAAATTTGGAAGCTACCTTTTCCTCTGTGTCTCAATCCAGAACTTAGAACTTAAACGGAAATTCCGTAAAAACCACGCATGACTTCATATTTCCACCTAAGTTCCGAAAATTCGGCTCCATTAGTAAGTCAGGCTCTGCGGAACTTTTGAAAGTCGGCAAGCTCCGCAAAAGTTCTGAAAGTTGGTCTGGGAATTTAAGCGGTGCATGTAAAAATGTCGAAGACTCATACATAATTGAATCACTAGGTGAAGCTTCTAGCTTTAATTGATGTTTTCCACTACTACCCAGCACGCAAAGCAACAATCATTGTATAGAGCACATACTACACCTGGAGCCGATTATTACAACAGATGTATTTGAATTGAAGAGTTCTACTCTGAATAAATCAGTTCAGATGTTTGAAAGGGTGGAAGCCATAGAAAAGAATATGAGATGGATTGAAGCGCTTCCTTTTTCTTCGAATGTATGAATTTCTTGAAGGAAGTGCAAAACTATTAATAAGTTCAATTGAGTTACCAGAACCTTTCAATTATAGCACATACACTTTCAAATGCAACTGTTTCTGAGATGAACTCAAATGCGTGGCGCCTTCCGAAAAGATCCTCTTCAGGGTGTATGACATTCAGCAATTGTAATTTCCTGCTTCCGTTGTTTTTGTTCTCTTCTTCAACAGGTATACAAAGTTAGGTTGAAAAGTCCCCGGAATGATTACTAGAATTAATCTTTTCTGTGTTGATTTTTTTGACATTGTGTTGAGAAGGGCTCCACAGGAGTTCATTGCAAACGTCAAAACGTCATGCTCTGACAGATAGACCGCTTCCAATAAGTCAGTCAAGTCGAGCAAGCTAGAATGCAATCAGTTTTGTATAAGTACGAGCTTTGTCTGTTCGTTAATTTTTTTCCATATGAAAGGATGAGCCAAACCAACATAGGACCTTGTTTAGATATTGATCCTGAGAGCTCACCATCATTTTCTACCTTTAATTTCTAGGTTTGAAAAAATCAAACATGGAAGAATACATACTGGAAAACGTAGATAAAATTCTTGAAATAGTTTTGACAAATTAAGAATAAATATGTGTGGAGTTAAGAAAGCTTCGAACATTTGTTATGAACAATACGAACTTTCCCAAGCGAACACAGTTGACAAAAACTTTATAAAAGATTAGTGCCGCACTTCCGCAATCCAGCGCCACTACAAATTAATCAATGGACCCCAGGCAATTCATTTGTATTGTTCGTTTGAATTCAAAATTGTTAAAACCAAAAACCGCAAATGTTGATGAGAATAGTACATAGTTAGTACTGCATGTAAATCGCAAAAACCTGATGAAAGCAGTAGAGTGAACACGACTAATCGCCTCTGCAGGGTGCAGCCTATGTTCCCGTACAAGAACTTTACATCTTATGTGAACGATCCAACCAAAGCATTATGATAACGTTAATTAGGAAACCTAGAAATATATTAAAGCACCTTGCCCAATTTTGTGGAAAGGCCGCAATGTATGACAGCGATTTTACCCGAAAAATGGATCAACGTGGATTCTGGAAGATAGCGAAATTCTCTAGGACTGAGATAGACTACGTTTGGTGGCTATATTTTCTTTCCCTGAGAAATGGGGAACCACTTTCTGCCCACGGTCAAAAGTGGTTTTTTCTTCGTAGCCTGGCACTCCTGTCTCGAAACTCGTAAAGACGTTAGGTATGTACAGAGAGTACCGATAATGGGAAACCCAAAGTTAGGCTCAGTGGGCCTCGCGGTCCATCGATGAGGCAGAAATATTAAATGAATTTTTTTTTGTCCGAAAACATAAGCCGCGCCCTATAATGTAATGTATTAGGATGGGCAATAACTTTGTGCGGTTTTTCCATGGGAGTCAACACCGCTATTTTCCGCAAGCAAAATCGGCCACACCAAACGATTTATAGAGCCCCTCCCTCTCTCTAATAGTGCCACCAAAAGTGAGCAATCTCCTCAGTTACGTCTTCAGAAAAGTCACATTGTTTGAGACGACTAAATTCGTGGCCGAAAACCGCAACTCTTGAACGGGACTCCGCAAAATGCTTAACAAAATGGACAAAATAAGTAGTTGGGACTGTAACGGAACGGTAGAGTTGGTGTAAGCAGAATTACCCTTCAACCCAGTACCTCGACTACCTTTTTGACAAAATTTGCAAGAGGAGTCGCACGTTCTCAGCGTAAGGGGTGGCTTCGTGGCGAGCTTCCAGCGTATCTTCACGTGTTGAGTTCGTTGAACTTGGGTGTTGCTAAGAGTCAATATTCGCAGCGTTTCTTTCTCGCATCTAAAGCAAGACCCTGCGAATAATCGTCTCATAGCTCTAAGAACAGTGCGTCCAGAACGAGGAGCATCCTCCAACTCGAAATCAATCTCTCTTAAGCAGGCATCCACTTTTAAGCTGTCTCTGCAACAGTAATGGTTTGCATTTAGAGGCTTTTGACATAAAAGCTGGAGCTGCATTTGTTCCACTATCGTAGTTGGACAGTTGAAGGTATCGGAAATGTTCGCTCTTGTGGAATCGCAGGGTCACATACGACAGAAAACAAGTTGTAGGAGGAATTGGGGAATGGTTATAATACCCGTGAAGAGCAAAACGATGGCTACAAGATGACTCAAGAGTTCAAATCCTAGTAAAGAAATGTGTTGAGAAGAACCGCACGAACTTATTGCTTAACCCATTAGATACACAGGTTCCCTGAGTTGGGATAAAACTTTGATGGAAACTGTTTTTACTCACTCTAAAGATGTGTTGTCAATTGCGGTAGAGTAATTTCCATCCAATATTGGCCAGTATTTGTGGAAATATCCAGGGTTAAAAGTCAAGAGCAGACTGCAGGTTTACCCAGGAAAAAGTTGTGCCTCCACAACATTATTGACGCTCATTTGAATGCTGTCGCTCGTGAAAACCTTGGAAAAATAATGTATGAAATTTTCCACATTGATTCTCCATCACGGGCTACACCGAGCACATTCTTGTCTTTGAAACCCAAACTTCCCCATTTGGAGAGAAATGCAGATTGAGGGGCACATTAGAATTGGTTGTACACGGCTATGGTAAGGACTCCGAAGAAATCCGTCTGGCGTATTATCATACCGTGGCTTTTCGAGAGTCCTAGTATCGAATTTTGCTCTCTGTTTCTGAAAATGAAATTGCGAGAGAACTCATGAACTTCCTTCACTACCTGTGTTCATAGTACAGAATGGTCCAAAACTACAGGGACTTGCCAAAAGATTCTTATCTAGCGTAAAAAGCAAATTGGCAATTATGTCTTCAATATGGTATCCTTCTGTCAAACTGAACAGACTCTACCACTATGTTCCGCGAATTCTCCCGTTCGAGGACGCTTCCTACAGCGGCGGCGAGGTACCATCTCCCCAGATCATCCCATGACTTTAGAAGCGTCTGCTTCGGAGATTAAACAATCGCATGAGGGTGAAATCGGATCTTATTCTCGAGTAAATGCAATAATGAACGATCTATATGAATGAGTACTGAAAATGGTCGGAAATGGACATGGTGTTTGATGCGAAACAAGCATAAAAACTTATGTTAGAGTCATATCCGATTCTTCTTCAGTGTTTTGGTGAGGAAGAAGAGCCTACTGTTCTTATAAATCCCCAGTTTTGGATTCCAAAGCACACGCTAATGGTGGTGATTCATTTTGACATATACGCTTAGGGCCTGGTAACTTTCAGTGCATCCGCACCTGATCTTGGATTCTATGAGATTCCATAACAATGATAGGATGTCCTCCACGAATTCTGTTCCACACTAATTGTACTCTCAAAGTTGCTGATAAATGACGCCTTTGCAGTCTCGACCACTTCCCTCTTGACTACACAACCAGTGTATTTGAGTGATGGAGCTGAGATTGACTAACGGCACAGCCATTCCCAATATCCATACTACAAGGTATGTTTCAAAAGAAGCCGGGAAATTGAGCATATGAACAAAAAGAGATTGGATACAAGACGCCAAAACTTGAGATAAGTCGAAAAGCGCATCGCATCAATGTTGCCATAATTCTGGACCACCCCAAATATTTGGAGTCATAGTGATGCGTTTTTTTTTGCTGAAACTTGTACATAGATGTTACTAAGGATGGTGACAACAGTTTCCATACCCATTTTGTAACGTGATCCCATTTTTGCAAAGCAATGGTAGAAATTTTATGTATACACCGTACTGAACAAAGTTTATATCTCCTTTCGCAATATACATGGTTTAATGGAGTCGGAAAACTGTTTTGAGATCAGCTAAACTCAGAACGAGATCGGACACAGTGTACTGAGCTTTGCCAGGATTGGGATAAAAAGTGAATTATCGATAGAATCGGATTTGGTTTGTTTTTGATGTCATTACAGACACTTTTCAATATAATCTCGTATACCAAAGAAAATGAATAGTGCATAAACCACTCAAAGTAGCATCCCTTGCAGCAATAGGAGGTCCTTCGAGCTTCTTCACTTATCTTGGTAAATTTTAAAACTTTTTTCTACATAGGATATAGAGCTTAAGCCGTTCTTATTCCCACACGAAATTGGACTCCCTTACAAAGTCTTGGAGGAGCTTGTCAACTCCAACATCAACAAGATGCGTGCTGGGTTGAAAATCTCCTCTCCTGCTTTGGAAGCTCTTACTCCAATCACGAGAGAAATCTGTGGAAGACAAAATAGGACTACCTTTACAATTAAACTAGGAATGGGCACCAGTTGTTAAGCTTTCCGTTTTGCTCTTTCTCACATTTTAGCAAACAAGAGCAATTATTTGTTTTATTTAATGCGCCTGCACTGCAAATGATAAAAGAACTAAATCTCCAAAAACATTTGATGCAGATAGTTTACACGTATATACGCTGATCTTTCCAATTCAGCTGAAAATCTTCTAGAGAAGCAGCTCTGTGCGATTTACATGCGCGCAAACCTATCATTTTGACAATCGTCTGGCGAATATTTCCAATCAGATTCTTCAGAAATGCATGTCAAGAGGTATGACGACTTTTTCTTTTGTATTCAGTTCTTGGGATTTGCTAGAAATACTCTGAAGGAATTCGTTAGCTTCAGTTCTCCTGAGAAATACGATATTCGACTAGTTCTGCCCCAAAACTCCGAGATTTTTTTTCGTCCGAAGTTTGCATGGGAGAAAGGGGAGGTATTTGAGGTGCTGAACACGAATATCCTATTCATTTTGTAGCGTGACTTTGTTCTTGTAGAGGTACCTATATAGCAGTGGCGGACGCAGGGGGGGTGGGTCCCCCCCCCCCGAGAATGGGTTGGGAAATTTTACTTTACAATACAAATGAAAACCTTGAATTAGTTCATTTTTAATTGTTTATTCTTGTTATTATTTTTAATATGATTTTTATTTATTATTTATCATCATAATTAATATTTTTGTTAATTTTATTTTTCATCTGGGTCCCCAAAGCAGCTGAGACCCCCCTTTTTCCCACGCCCCCCCCCCCCCACCCACCGCCCACTTTCTGCGTCCGCCACTGCTATGTAGGTATACCATAGGTACGGTATTTTACGAATTCTCTCAAATTTTGCGCAGAGAGGCTGTTTCAGGCACTGATCGCGATCATCAACATTATTTTGCATGTCACCTTCGTTTTCTCCCCGAAACCGGCATTTTCTCTAAATTTCTCGCTGTATACTCACCGTATCCCTACAAAAATAGGGATAGAGGTTCTGGAAAAAAATATAATACTAAGGCTTTCTTAGGGCGCGCATTTTACAATGTGATGTCAAAGCGTTTTCACAGAACAACAAGTCTATTCCGACCTCCACCTTAAAGTATAAAGTGTTTCACCATTTTCGTTTTTTTTTTTGTTCCACCAACTTCTGAACGGAACTATCCACATCTTTTAACCCATCTTCAACCGCTCTCCCTCCCCCCAACCTAAAGTCGACCGCGCCCCCCCCCCCCCTCCCACTTCTCCTGTTCCGTAGGAAGGTTGGAGCATTATTGCTCTCTTGAGTCATTCTTCTAGATGCATTAGTTCGATCTTGTCATGTGAATTCTGACCGGTATCTCAAATAAATAAAAAGTTAAATAAGTCTTTCTGTAAATTTCCCAAAAGGATTGGATCAACTTCAAAGAAGACTTGACAAGTCCAAAAAGAAAAGCGACTCAAGGCATTATTTGTCAATCAAATGTTTGACACGAACAAGGAAGGCGGATTATATTCAGCAGCTACTATTGGCTTGTGAGCCTGCTGTGACATGGGCTCTCGAGGAGAAACAATAGAACCAAGGTAAACCGGAAACAGTAGTGGGAAGGCAGCATGAGGGCTCACCTAGGAGTCATGACAAATTTCATGAGGACGACCAATAGTTGTCTGTGGGCTGCCGCCATATCAAATATGCAGTGTCGCGGTAGTCAACAACAGCCAAACAACAAAAAATCGGCTTTCGTGAGCTGATTATCGAATTATTGATCGATAGGCACGATTTTATACAGAAAAATCCTTCTCATATTATAAGAGCTGCTTGAGAGGTTTGGTATCCAGGTTGCAGCCAAACTTGAGGATACTCAAACGCAAACGAAACTTAGGATGAAGAAGTGGGTATCATACCAAGGTAAAATCGATGCGTTATCGCCCGGTCACTGAAAAAACATTGGTGTACACAAATGCTGTACCTGAAGCGCTAAGCGTCTGTCAAACCACTCAAAGGTTATAGTGAAGCTGCTCATTCTTCTTTTTTTCTTCCGTAAAGATGTTCGCAAAGTGAGCAACCAAACGAAAAGCTATCATAGCTAATCCTGAAAACTGGAATGACTCCTAAGAACTCACCATCAGGAAACCGCAAACATTTACCCAGCTTCTATAGTGTGAACCCCAGTGAACTGATATTCGCAGGTCTTCAAATTTTATATGGATGGAAATGAGATGGGATGCAATTCACATCTTGTTATATACTTCATAGATAATGAACACTAAAGCACTGCAAGACACGTCAATGTGCTTTAGCGCCTCTTGAGAATGAATTGAAAATGACGCACACAGGAATAGATGGAGTATGTGCTGATGCTGCTACTGCATCAGTTTACCGAAAATAAATGTAAAGGAGAGACAGTCGAAATGCATCAGAACGTTTAGTTGTCGAACCGTTTCAAGTTCAAAAAGATCATGTTCAACTGCCCAATAACTACGTAGAAGACAAGGGATCTCAACTACTGGGTGTTAACACAAGTCCAGGTGCTTTTTTCAGACATGATTTTTCACAT
Organism: Ancylostoma caninum; assembly: GCA_037903475.1. Lineage (NCBI taxonomy): Eukaryota > Metazoa > Nematoda > Chromadorea > Rhabditida > Ancylostomatidae > Ancylostoma > Ancylostoma caninum. The sequence goes on along the minus strand of JBAJFG010000492.1, from coordinate 3,097,900 downwards.
TTCAAAACCCTTCATTATGATGTTTTTCAAAAATACTGATCTTCTTTGCTTCCAGACTTGGGAAGGCAAATGAGGAGTCTACAAAGAATACAATTTGCGCTCTGTATTCAGCAGAGACCAAAAAGCATCCGGTGTCGTTCGGAGATGTAATTTTGGTAGAACATAAAAGTAAACGAACATTAACAGTCGAGTTGTTGAATGGCCAGTTTGACGATGTTGGCAGTGCGGGATCCGATCTTATCATGAGGGAGAATGACTAGACCCCTGTAATTGGACTCTCTCACCTGAATCATCTTATTTGAGTGGTACGGTTGAGAAGTATGATATCCATCTAGACCATACGGTTCCCGTTGAGCAGTCCCCACGCCCTCACAAAAGAAGTCTAGTTGATCGAAGTGGTTGCCGTCTTCGAGACTAAAAGTGCTTTCTTCGAAACAGGAAGATCATTGGTGACCGGTTGTTCCGAGCACGATCTCTATTTCATCATTACCACAAGTCGGTCGAGCATTTTCTGTGGCCCTTTCAGCTCCAACTAATTTTCAGTAGGGGCAGGCGTCAGTAGTGCTGCTTCTCATGGATTTAACAGTTCATTTCATGGAACCAAAACTAGAGTAAATTGTCACCTCAGAACTGGGTTTCATACTCCCCTAGAGCAAGGATAACGCCTTCGAATCATTTATAACATAGAGGATGACAAGTGGGAGGAAAAAACTGTAGCTGAAAAAAGCACAGAGCGACTTATGGTAACACCCAATACATAAGGTTCGTCATATGGTGAAAACGTCAGGTTTCTTTTCGAGAATCTACTTCATAATTAGAATCTATGTTTATAAAAATGGAAGTCTACATACATACATAAATGTAGTAACTAGTGAAAATCGCAAAGGATGAACCGTTGTGGACCGAATTCGCATCAGAGGCCGACTTAGGCTCTGGGCTAGTTCTTAGTGGAAATTATCCATTCTCTCTTTGATAATTTCGAATCCATTGGTTCTTCGTTAATTTTCCTCAGAGGTTCGTGAAAACATCTGTTTTGGAGTTCTCCAGTACGATGAAGACGAATATGACAACCATTTTGCATAAAAATAACGATTATGTTGATTTTCCTGGTCTACTTTTGCTTGGGAAGGTGAGAGAAGATGAAGAGTTCAGTCCGATAATCAGGAAGCGTTACTGTCAATTTTAGGGGTTAAATATGACGTCCGTCCAATGGGTTCACACTAAAAGCGCGGGGCCTGATTCAGATCACTTGGATGAGTGATGTCCTGTGGAAGCAACAGACCCTTTTTCATCATACCATTCGCAAAAAGTTGGTAAAGTTATCTGGACAGTAACTTCATGGAAGGTGTTTGTCATGTTAGTGTTCTGGGTGTTCGGGAACTCCAGCAGGCGTGTCCCTACCCATCCCTGTGCAAAACCAGAAAAATCAATAAATCGGTATTCTCGTGCAGTGTGATCCTCACAGCCGTGCTCGACATATCGAAGAACCACAGAAGTATATCCTCACCAACCCCCAGCCAAAAAGTGCGAAAAATCAATAAAATCGATAAATCAATAGAGAGGCACTTGCAAACGCTTGCCACATTCGTGTTCAGCGTATTGGAGAACCCCAGTGGACATGCCCTTACCGACCCTTGCACAAGAGGTATGAAAAAACAATAAAATCGATAAATCAATACTTTCGTTCAAATTTCGATTATTTCGATTTCAATTATTTTCGTGCTCATGATATTGGAGAACCCCAGTAAACATGTCCCCACGACCCATTAAACAAAAATAGTGAAAAATCAATAAAATCGATATAATCGACGAGTCAATCAATATTCTGGGCCGAAAAGTAGCCTATAACCTCCGCCGGCCCCCGAAGGACCTAAATGCAAAATTTGGTCCAGATCGGTTCATCCTCCACGAGTTCTATTCGAACATACAAACAAACAAACAAACATACACACACAAACTTTCGCTTTCATATATTATATATTATACTAAATAACTGATGACAGTAGTCATCTAAAAGATAGTAATAAGAATAAACAATCAAAAATAAACTAAAACAAAATTTTTATCCTTGCAATCTCGAAAACTTGACGACCCATTCTCCGTGCGGGAGGCTGCATCCGCTACTGCTATTCACCGAAGAGGGTAAAGACATACGTAGATTATTTTTGTATTACTGCCGCATACTGCATTTCTCCTTTTATTTCTATACATTGATCTTATTAGCCCAAAATGATCAAAAACATTTCCTTGCTGGCTAAAAACTGAACAATCTGGTTTGCCATCGCATCATAATCACCTGACTGAGTGTATTCCGTGAAGTTACATGACGCGCATTTGATTCCATGCACTATGGTAACGGTAATGTCACCTGCACCGCCGGACTAAACCTCTCATCTCGTGTCGGTGACAGCATGTCTACCAGGGTGTTCCAACATCCTAAACATAAACATAGCAGTCATTTTATGCAAAGGAATCGATTTATTAATCCCATGGTTCTCAATGAATTTTTGCATTTTTTATTCAACGACAAGTGAGAACATATTCATTGAGGTATCTGAATTGGATACGAAAATAACACGAGTTTTCCACGAAATCGTTGGATTGTTGACTTGTTTGCCTTCTCGCTTCAACATAGGAGAGAAGGGTCTGGAGCTCTTCAACATGGTGAATATCGAAAAGATGGGCATTTTCAATACGTTCAGTTGATTATGAGGACAAAATTTCATCATCATTTTCACCAACGTGGGCCATAAATACGGTTAACGCTCGTTTCTCCTTTGAAGAAAATAGTTTTCTTCCAAGTTAGACTCACTTGGGATGCCCTTTCATTGACCGAAACAGTGCCCTGGCTCACAAGTCATGTTTGATTCATGAGTCGGCCAAAAATATATTTTAGGTCCTGTTGGTTTCATCGACCATTCATTCGATTGGGTCTCAATCAGTAGGGTTAATGGGCTTCGGTGATACGTGAGACCAGGGCTTGAGAGCTTGTTCATAACCTCTCCGGAATTAGGATTAGTTGAGCAAGCACTCTGAAAAATGTTGGCTGAGCTGAACCACCGTTACTTGCGCGCTGCGGTCAATGACTTTGCTCAGCATGTTGGAGCCTCTATCGAAACTGAAAGTAGATATCCCGAGGTGAAGGGTTACCTTAGGTTAGATGTAACCTAGTGAACATAAATCCTACAACCATCTTTCAAATTACATATAACTGCTTTTTCTGCGTACACTTTCTTGTGTTTCCGTATTTATGACCCACCCTGCATATGGCTTATTAGGCACCTTATCGGGACAGAAAGTCTCATGTTGCCAAGAAGAAATCCGCAAAAAAAATCTTTGCAGTCCGTACGAAACTCGTGAAGCTGAGAGATCGTTTCTAAGTTCACCTGCAGGGTTTTTTTTTCTGAGTTCTCAGCGACAAGATTTCCTTGAGCTCAATGCGGAATTCCAGCTGCTTAAAAGTAAATCGACAGACGCCCCCGAACGCCCCCAACCCTTCGCTCTGACATTGGGTAATAAATGAAAGTAACACTATCAATGGCTTCATATTCCCAAAAAATCCGAGCTACTGTCATGAAAGCACGTGTATCGCTCACTGCTCTGGAACTGTGCTTGGTGTCAACGTATAGTCCTGACATTATCACGATATTTACTTGTTTATTATTATGTTTATTTTGCTTACTTATTATTGTGTTTATTATTCAATTATTTACTTATTTACACTGTGGAGGCGCGCCATTCATGCAGTAGGGTAATAAGCAGGTATAGTAAGCGATAAAACAGTTGAAATAATGTAAAAATGAAGGATATCCTGTCAAACCATACCCTAAACAAACTAAGGAAGAAAAAGAGGAATCTGGTCAGGGCTTCTGCTACCTTGTTGAAATCGTGCAGCTGGAATAAAAGAGGCATGACGGACACTGTGTAGAGAGGCTTAGCGCAGTGACTAAATTGTTCAGGGATCAAATCTGTAGGTGTGAGGCACCTACCGTGAGTAGGGTACGGATCTTTCAGATAACCACCACCCAAAAACGCAACTGGAATTCCGTTGTGAGGCGTTCGGTGTGGAAACTCCTTGATCTGGTGGCACGAACCCCAGGCGTAAGCGTACATACGTAGGTGGGGGCTCGCCGGCTCTTACCACCAACGACATGGAGCTTGTCCCATATTTAATCCAGCTAACGTGTAGAAACGTGTCCAGTAACATAACAAAGATTAAAAGACTTGAAGTGATGATGATCTACTCAAAAACACCTTCAGCTAGTGAACTTTAGGCAATGCTCACAGAAATATATTCAATAGCGTGAATAGCGTGAAAATCCTCAGAATTTTCCTAGCTTTTTCGGGATCACGAGCGCAGCTAGCTGTTGAATTCAATAAAGAAGTTCTTTCCATTGCCACTGTGTGCCCATTGTGCATTATCGAGCGAAAATTGCAGGGCAGCCGGAAAGATTCCTGGAAGCCAATCGACTTCGTGAAATATTAGTACTTCATTCCAGCACCTTCACCGCAACTTTTTACATTGCTCACTATATGAAGCAAGACACATATGCAAAAAATTCTGGCCTTCTCTCCACCCCCCCCCATCTTCCTCACCTCCAGCTCAAGCAGGGAAGAATTGATATGGAATAAATTAAAGTGGCGCAACGTCAATCCGCAATTGTAATAAGCAGCAGAATGTGCTCATTTCTAAAATATCAAAAGATATTTGATAGGCATCATATAATCAAGCACAGCACTGAAAAAAATTTGATATGCACGTCTACATGCCACTAAAGTATGATGCAACAAAATTTTGAACCGCTGCATTCTTGAAAATCATTTTTTCGACAAGTACCAATGAAGCAGAGGCGGCGTTTAACAACGAGCTAAACCAGGGTTCCAGAGAAAGGAGAAGCCGAAGTACATGAAGCAGAGAAAGGATAGGAAAGCAAGTAAATAGAACAAAGACACACCTCATGAATATCGTGTACTGCAAAAGGAAACGGATACAAGCGAATACAACAGGATAACGGAGAAGGTAGATGCCATTATATGTGCCCTCTACGCTGAATGAATATGGAGAACGACACCAAGGAGGAGCTGGATAGAACAGAAGCAAAGTGAGTAGTGTTCGCGCCTCTGAGGGAAGCCGTTAACCAACTGACAGAACCCGGCCTCGGTTGCTGCGAAAAGACGTGGGAAGACACTACAGTCATGCACAGCATCAAGCTGGTGTTTGCAGTTCCCAACCATGACAAAAATCACTTCTTCATAACTCAGCAAAACATCGAAGGCTGAGCACTGATGGGCCTGACAAGAACGAGAAGGGAAGACGGTAGATGGACAACAAAACACCTTGAAGTTTATTCGAACACCTGGAGTGAAGTGTTCGTTGTACAGATGGATCAAGTGAAGGTTGAGCTGGAAACGAGTTAAAATTCTCGATAACGTTGCCCTCGATGTTCCTGGATTACAGTGCCAACAGCAAACGTATAGAAGTAAAGCGGCCCATTCAAGTATGTATCCAAGCAAGCCTACGTCTGACCTAACTGAATTGCCTAGTACGAGTAGAACACAGCAACGACAAAAATTCTGTGGGAAAATCATTACAATATGCAAATATACAATCGTTGGACACCATAGCTTTTAACCGCCAAGCTCAACTCCAACAACTTCACGTCTGAGCGAATAAAGTTTGTGATATTCAAGATGTTTCTCTCCCATTACAAAAAAAAAATTAGAATGATCGCTTGTATGGGATGTCATAAGTAGCAAGCGTTAAAATGATTATAAAACGTCTATTTTGAAACGAAATGGTCTGCGGCTAGAAATAATGTCACCTCAACGTCATTGCGATCTTATGTTTCAGTCATAATTCCCAGGGGGTATTAACATTTTGTCAACTCTTTCAGCAGTTTACAATACTACTATTGAAAAGTATAGCAGCTGAATAAAGAGCGTATTCTCTAACACCGGAGTCAAGCATTTTCGGCTTGTCTTTCGGAATTTCGAAGAAAAGAACAATGAACGCACAACGACTTTGAATAAGTAATAAGATATCATCCAATTCATCAACGGAAATAATAGAACGATCTACTGCAAACAAATACTGATGAAACACGAGGAATTGGCAAACACTTTTCTCTCTACAAAATTTTTTTTGATGTAGAAAAACAACTCTAAAAGACATTAGTGGACTAGCTTCATCTAATTGATGGAAATGCTACCGCAAAACGCATACGTTTTTTGAAAGCAGCTCGATAAGGAAAGTAATCCATCCAGACATGCTTTCAAGAGCCTCAGTTTTTCTTTCGCTTCTTCGGAGCAAAAGAGCTCAAGTACGCTGCTGAGTCCTCATATGAGGAAGTGAGGGCATGCGAACAAAAAGCGCACGAAAGAAATTCATTAGGAACACGAGCGACAGGATTTCTGAAAGAAAAAAGGTGTGAATAAGATTAATGCATTGCTGTGTGTCGTAGCTTTCCTATGGCACCATATCTAGGGGATTTAGGACGTTTACACTCGTTCAACTTTCCTGAGCATTTGTAACCCTTTGCGAATATTAATTTTACCAGCAATTTTTTTCCGCTCCAAATATCACCAGACTTCACGTGACAAACGATTGTTTTTTTTTCTATCTACGGTTTTCGAGAAGTACATTCCAGTGAAGAATATGCTTTGGAAAAGGCTAGACAGAATGGAAAGCATGATGTGTAAGTAAAAGTAAAGACCGAAAGTCTGCAAGGATTAAGAATTTGAAATGTATGTTCCAAAGAATGTCTGGAAATGTAGCTTCCTCTGGGATTACGATTACAAGAAATGCGTTTTCAGTCTTTATGTGTGTGGTACCTTAACCCGAACACTACGAAACTGATAAGTTGGATGGGATACACTATAGATTTGACTATAGTCTCACGAAGAAAGAAAACTTGAGGACTCTTTCTTTATGTCAAGATGGACTGGCAAAGCAATTAAGCCAGAAGAGCTTGGAAAAAAAGCAAGAACTACTATAAGGTCGAACAATTACAGCTGAATGGCGGAATGCTTCCCAGACGGGAGTCCGAGAATTGCCTAATTCAGAAAAACATTGAAGAGTCTCTTTTTTTTTGGATGGAGCGAATTGGTCAATTTCACTCGCGTATAAATATCAATGAATACCCCTATATCATTCGTTTGCCCATCTTTTGCCATCACGTCGATTTCTTCAGGAGATCTCACGATGCAACCTTGCATAGTGGTCATTATAAACAGCTAATTCAAAGAAGAAAAAAAGGTTACCGAAGTTATCGCGAGATACGTTTGCTTCTGGAGTTCACATTTATATCGGAGGCGGAGTCCCACCTCGCCATGGGGAGTCCGCAAACTCTCAATGTTCAAAAAGAACCAGCGAAAACACGTAATAGAGATAATAATATGGATGTGTATTGATTAATAGCCGCCACCATTGCGTCTGTTCGCCACTTTCTGCGGGAACGTCCAGGGCTAGGATTCATGAACGCGCAACCGAGCAAAACCAGGCTAGCAAATCAACTTCCACATCCTGCGTCTGCTACCACTACATAGTTCATGCGATAACCGATCACCCTAATCATCGTTGGTCTGCGCGGTTATCGTTTCATGAATCCCAGCCCTGACCCTGCTGGTTTTCGCATTTACTACCCGCGCGCGCCATGCCCCGTTGAGACTGTATAGAAAACTGCTGTTCCTGGCCTTTTCCTAAAAGGGACAAGTCGGTTTTGGCCTTGGATCCCTATTAAAATATCAGAGTGAGTTAGAGCACATTTTGAGGCATGCTTGGATGGTTCAAAGGTTCAAAACGGCCTGGAGCTGGGCGTGCGGGGTAAGTGTCCGTGGACGAGTTTACGCGTCGTCGCAATTACCGTTCAAATTAGCGGTGGAGCACAATATTTCTCATGTTCTCACACCTGCCCATCGTCTTTAGTTTTTTGTACACTTCGCCACATCGGTGCGGAGCGGGCAATGGCGGCTGTAGCCATCGCAACGATTGCGGCAAAGAACCGACGGAGTCTGGCGATTCTCACATCTGAGAAAGTGGCAGATTCTGAACTTTCCCGACAAGCCAGTTCTAGCAGTGTGAGTGTAATGTTCCAAACGGGAGCTTAACACGTTCGCAACAGAGCCGATTTTGAGCGTACCGTCGCGTGGGACACACGCACTTTTGGACGCTTGGGTACCGTCCTCGACGGTCTTTTCGTGGTCCCACGGAGTAATAAATTTTCCCTTCCATGTAGCACGCTAACTTCTTTCATGAAAATTGTGTTTCCAGTCGTAGTTCTTAAGAATTCTTTCCCATGTTTGTTGTTTATTGTTTGTTATTGCCATGGTTTTTCTAAAAGTTTATTGATCTTTTAGCTGTTACATTTGGAAATACCAGTGGAAGTTCAAGGAAATATCTGCCTTGCCCACTACGAAAACTTGTATCCTTGTTAGTACATTACTACATAAGAATTAGCTAAATAAGAACGTTTCACCAAGATAGGACGTTAAATAGGGCGTGCTTGATCGGTCGTGCACGTTGTCGCGAACGTGTTAAACACGTTTTCGGGATACGCGCTTAATCAATGTGTTTAACTAACAGAAGTGACAGACCGTGCAGCTATGGCGATCTGTCACTGAACGCGGAGAGCCCCGCCCGAATGCTCCGAAAATTTTGCGCCTCAAGGGCTAGTTTATCGCTATTTTTCTCACATCTATTGTAGATTGCTAGAACCAGGTTGGTAAGGAGCTTCAAAATAGGGTTGACTTCTCTTGAAAACAGATCGAGCACTTCGTCGAAGTTCCTACATTTAGCACAGAACAAACATACGATTCGGCAAAGATATGCAAACACAAGCACAAGCGAAAAGTAGTATATTAATCTAGAAGCTGAGTTTGCTCCTATCGATCGTTATGGTACATCATGAAGATCAAATATGCCAATGCAGGCAGGTGACAGCGGAAGATCACTAATGAAATGTGAACGTCTGAAGAGCTTTTGTGATAAATGTAGCTCTCTTCACTACCAGTAAATAGACAATACACCTCTTTCTACCAAGACCTTTGCAAAGGACCAGTTGTGAAGTGCAAGGAGAACGACAAAGGAGCTTGAAAAGATTGGTCGCGATAGGACAACAAGTTTTTTTCCAGCGGTTGGTTTTCTAGGTATCACCTTTGGAGATCAAATACTCAGGGGAGATCATCTAACTTTCTCTGTGAATGACATAAAAACTAATTAAAAGCACTGCTAAGAGGTCCACGAATTCTCACAATAATGAGAATGAGAATTATCTAGCGACAGGTGAATAATTAGTGCAGTTCCAGTGGCTTTTGCACTAACCACATTCATCATTTGATCGCTGCCTTGACGCAAGCTAAATGTGTAAATCTGTAAAGTACAAGCCAAGGGCTACTCATGTTTGCATTGCCTGCCTCCTTAATCGATGGGCTTAGAGTTGAAATAACTTCTGACTAGCTCCATCTTTTCTTCTTGCATACAAGCTCTTACCTGCCCGCAAAGTACTTTACCTTTCTCCAAAAGTTTACAATGATACACACAGATGTTAACAAGGTGGGTGGAATTTTCAGTAGCCCTACGGATTTCTATGGTGCGGGCCATAAACACAATAATAAAGATTAATAGAGCACAAGCGTACTCAGATCTCTAAAAACAACTTGCTGACAAGCATTTGATGACCACGTTTCTGATCGCATCTGATACTAGCTTGCTCCAAAGCTAGTCGACAATTCGCTTTCGCCTCTTCTCGTCGACAGGTTGTCAGGAGAAAAGGCTGCTGACAACTAATTTTTGGACGAATGATTGTCAGACTTGTCGACAGCGATATGCCAATTAAAAGGTTGTCTGCAAATTGTTTGGGGCAAAGGTAGATCGACAATTTGTTCTTGGGGTTCTAAGTATACCCAAGAATGAAACTGGAAAAGTCATAGCTCTAATATTCATTTGTCCTGAGCATACGGATTGCCATGTTGGAGTTTTTTGACATGGTAGTCTCGCTGAACTCATTTTAAGTCTACTAAGTGGTTTCTGCAATTATTTCACATCTCACTGAGATTTTGAGGATAATTTCACGTTGAGAACTGGCTCAGGTGACGATTCCAGTGGACTGAGATGAAAGAAATTACAGACTTCTTGGCGAAATCAGCGCAATTCTCGTGAGTTTTCGACTCTCACATTAATTATACGGGGCCTTGCATGACGCCACTCACCAGGATTCGTAACCAGCCTTCAATGTCTTCCAGTAAATGTGTAAATAAGTTCGCCGAGTAATAGATGTTCGGAAACCCTGCGCTCCATAACCCACTGCTGTAGAAATGAGTGTTATTGCGAGCTTCAATGGAAGTGCGTTTTCAGCAGAATTGGGAAGGACGCGGCGACGCCACCTGCGCTGGATTCTTGATAGTTAGCACTAAGTAAAATGAGAGCTATCGAAATAAAAAAAACCTTGATTTGCTGTTACGACGAAGATTCCAGCGCGAGCAGCGCTGCCGCGCTGTGAGCTTTGTGAGCCTGCGGAAAAAAACATATCCATCGACGCCAGGCCCCAGCATGAGCCTGTCGTAGGGTCGGAACCAAAACTGAGCCCCCTTTGGAAAATCCAGATTTTACGAAGCCCCCTTTGAAAATAGCTAGAGTGGCCTAAAAGCCAAATGCAGCCTTTTCGAATGTTGAACAGCTGGTTTGAGCTATCATGAAAGTTAAAGGGGTATTGGAGAAAAGATGACCATACAAATATGCGGTACAGTCTGTTCGAACGACGAGTCTGCCCACGCACGCGGAGATCGAAAGACGTCGTCCACGTCACAGCCAAATCCTTGTGAAGATAACAATGAAACGTGATACGCAGATTGGAGATGACGACATGGAGTGCTGGCCAGTGTGGCAGCCTCTGGATCAGGGCGCAGCACCAGGTGGTCATTGAGCACAAGGAATTAGTAGCGTCCTGCAGATTCAGAGGGCTTAGCACCAATGTCCGGGGCGTAGCCAACCGCTAACCGTCTACTGATGTTAGACACAAGCAGATTTCAGAGATGCACGTCTGGGGGATCATCAAAATCGAGGCTGAAGATCACTGTCGTTCAACCATTTGCTCCATCCCTATCCTGCATTCTGCTGCGCTCCAGTTATAATCAGGTGTTGCTCAACCTGTAGGAGACGTATCATGTTGGAATTCTGACTGTAGATGCGCACTATACCAACAAGTATCCCCCCAAAGTGGCACACTACGTTTTTGAGAAACCGTCTCCGTTATTGAAAAAAACCGTCAATAATGGTCAAAAAGTGGTTTTTACCATTTTTTGACCATTAATGACGGTTTTTTTTTTCAAAAACGAAGACGGTTCCTCAAAATCGAAAGATGCCACTTTGGGGGAGAGTTGATACCACCTAAGCGCATTTCTTGGAGTTGACAGCGTATCGGAACACTTCCTCAAACGAGAGAAATTTCCTGGAAAAAATTTCCGCTCCAATGACAATTTCTTGTATCTGACAGGTCCTATAACAAGTTTCAACGAGTTCTAGCGGGATCAAACAGTTTCGTACTGAGATCGTTTTTTCGAGGATTTTAGCTTGAATTTGAGATGATTTAGGCTGTCTTCACTAAATGGTACGCATTTCTTGCTGAAACATCATTCGTCGTCTCATTAACGCTTATTCAGGTCACTTTTTTGTGCTATTTTTTTGCTTTTTTTGTGCTTTTCCTGAAAGAACCCTAGTGTGTAGGTACTTAGTGGCCCATTTCGGAATCCGACTGGACTTGTACTTCCCAACCGACACTGACCACCTAGTGCTGCGCCCTGCTCTGGATCCCCGCGTGCGTGGGCGGACTCGTCGTTTCGGACAGACTCCTCTAAAAGAAACAACAGACTCCTCTAAAAGAAACACCAGAAAAGAAGCTTGTTAGCTTGAAAAAGAAGTTTGAAAACTCTGGTTCCCGCGCAACAACTCGATTGGATCGGTGTTCTGCTTTGGAGCGCTGCAGCGCTCCACTAAACGGCCTGCGATAGAACCTTAGAGTGAGTGTAAAAGGAGAAATACTCAGAAGGTAGGAGGTGACAAGTGATAAGATGTGCGGCGTATGATAGCACATACCTACTAGTTTGGGGGTATGGTAGGAGGTTGGAAACTTATGCGTTTAAATAGGAAAATTATGCTCCAGACAGGCTCAGCTTCTATGTCAACCTGTCGAAAATAGGCTGGCCCCTATATCGAGCATACAATTTCTTGATTTACATAAGTTTTGTGATCTGACATCATACATTTATTGTGAGTGTCATGACACTTCTTCACCCCAAATCTGTCTCTATCGGTTAAGTCTCGACTTAACGGGAGAGCCCTGAAATCACTCAGACTCAGAATGTGAGCATACACTTTTTCAGTTTACATAAGTTTAGATTGTCTTTCTCAAAAACTTCTAGTGTTCCCTTAGTTCTTATCTCACTGAAGATACCAGCTCAATTCGTGCAGGTTCCGCAGCGCAGGAGTCGTTTGAGTCCTCCCAATTATGGGAACCTGTACATGATCTGCTCCAATCGAACTTCTCTATCTGGATCGCCGCTATAGCACTGCTCAAGCAACGAGCAGTTCTTTTGCAAGCCTTTTTCGTCTTTCATCGCCCTTATCAACGCAATCCTTTTCTGTGGACCAACGAACACCCCAAAGTTTGTTCCGACGCTCGGCCCCGAACCCCGTACAAAGCCCCTTTTGCTTTTCGACCCTTTACGAAGTCCAGCTTGCCCACCGACAAGCCGTGCTGGGGCCCGATCGACGCTGGTGATAGTGATAGCTTCAAGCCTTCATATCGAAAGTGCTTCTAAAAATCTACGCAAATAAAATCGTGGATCAATTTCTAACCAAAGAAATTAAAGATGCAACGATGGCACTGTGTAACCATAATTTTGGCCCACTCTGTACTTCCCCGTCTTCAGAATTTCTTCAGTGTTAGCGAGGAATCCTCGGAATATGATGGATTGTTTGCACAAGAATTTCAATTATGCTGGTCTCATCAGGGAAAATAGTCGGTAGCGCTTAGAGAAAGAAGGAGCTTAGAAGGGTGTGCGAGTCTTCGGAGAGACAGAAGCGGCAAAGATTATACGGTTTGGACCCTTATTGAAAGCTCAATAAAATAACATTCATTTCAAAACTCAAGCCCAGTATATGAGAGACATTATTTCCCATGAAAGCCTGCCTTCCACATTTGCAACCTGATATTATTGTATGCCACAGTTTTTTAAGGGGCGTTTCGTGCAATGCATCTAATGAGGAATTTTTGACTTTTAAACTCTCGTTCTGAGACTCCAATCAAATCCCTAGTATTGACTACCTCTCGAAGAATCTTCCTGAATTATAAATCGATCAGAGAGAGAACTATCTTAATAACCGTGAACGTGCAAACTATTATCCATTTGCGATGTAATGAATTATTTCATCGCTAATCTCCATGAAAACTATGGACGGACAAAAAAGGAAATCATTATTCAAGACCAAGTTCTAAAAAATCAAATTTATAAAATTGATCATGGTCCAGTACAAAAGGAACCAAAATGGGACTTGTATAAGCGGAATCGTAACAACAAAATCTCCCTAGGTTGATTATGAATTTGAATTTATGAAGGCAAAATTGAATAAGTGAGTGATTTTTTGACGGAACCTTTGTTGAAAATTTCAGCCGGTGCTAAAATAGAAACCTGGGAAAACCCATATTTCCCATCATTTGCCGCTCTCCATCCGCTGAGGAGGTCTTTGATGCCCGACGCTTAGAACTATGTACTGCATCTGATAAACGGGGAAGACGGAAATTGCCATTTCATCTCATCATGTTTGTCAAGTTGACTAAGTGTTTCATGTATCAAAGATGACGGTGAACACACGCCAAGATGTCCAACGGATGTGATAGGTGTTGGACCACCGAATTTTGAGCCAGCCTCAGGAAATGGAATTTAACCTAATGCTGTCACGGGAGCAAATGAAGCCTTAAGCGTGTTGAGCCTTCGTTCTAGTAGAACCTCAACGACCTTTCTCGGATTAACTAATAGCAGTATTCAGCGGTGACGGAGCAGCTCGAAGTAAAGCATTTAATAAAGGTCCCAGAAACAGCAAAGCAAATGCTTCAAAATTGCTTGTTCAGGTACATGTGTAGTAGTTGTAATAGTGTTTGGCTTGGTAATGCCTTACACAGATGCAGGTGAAGCTTTTCGGTCCGTACTTCTTCTGATGCTACTACTCAAGACGCAGAAAAGTAGGAAGTGGTGTATGGACATTTTTGGACGATTCATATATTTCGCTGAAGCTAGCACTTCACAAATCCACAACAGTGAAGTGACGGTTTCTTCTTTATAGTTCAACCCATTTCTCCATGTTCTATCTGTTATCCTCTTTCCTAAAGAAAATTATAGATTTTGAAGGGAAAAAGGCATCTGCACCATTCTAACAACTGTTGACCGAGGAAGAACTAAGGCACCGTGTTTTTGTTAGGAGTTGAAGCGATGTTGAGGAAGCAAGATACTGCTATAAGCTCTGTGTATACATTGTATGTGGTTATAACTCTATTCAACAGCTTACGGAATGATTTCCGAGACTTATTTTTATGCGCATTATTGGACAGATATTCAAAAAAGTACTAGAGGTAAATCAATAAACTTGACTTCCATTCTTCTTTTTATGGGCCTGCTTCCTGTGACAGAAACCGTGTAGAAAATATTTTCTTTTTGTTGGTTTTTGCTTTCTGATATTTCTTGCTACATATCCTTCCTAAAACGTAACTGCTACGATAATCTCGCGGAGTTCTAAAGAAATTGGTAAATTATTCGACTCGCATCAAGTTTCCGCTAAAAATAAATCATGCAAATCTAGTGTGAATCGTATTAACCATGCAACCTAAACTGACAATGACATATAAATCGGGTTTGTACCTATATGAGATGTGCATGACATCAACAATTTCTGATATGATATTGATATGGTATTTGCCCCTACACAAAGCTAACTCGGTATGCTGTACGATGCTTGCATGATTTCATCTTCATACACGGGTGGAACTGGCGTTCCTTGTTCTCCACAAACTTCAGTTTCCCGATATAGGCATCACATTCCTATTAGAATATCTTGTATGTGCTCGAAATCTACACGCATCTCAGAATACTGGTCGCCTAGGCCCCTTTCTGGCCCGGGTTCTTTTTATTTCCTTCAGTCTTCACTTACCAGCACCCCCACCTCCCTCTACTGCCCCGCTCTCCGTCCGCGACTACTACTAGTTATTTATATGATACATACAAAAATTAATTACGAGAGAGCATAAAAAGGATGAACCAACCGAATCTGCAACAGTTACCACTTATATTTCGACCGCTTCCATTATTCTAGTACTCTTTACATGTTCTTGACTCTGGAAAGTCCTTACATAGCCTAAGCGTTGCGCTGAGAAAACTGGAACCTTTCAAAAATTAGAAAATGGTGATTTGCGGTGAATGGCCATAGGTACATAAAAAATGTATTTCATGAAGCACCATAGACCAGCTTATAGTGTAATATGTACTGCGAGGTATTGCCCTTTGTTCTTAAAACTTGAGTAAACGAGGTAGAGGCATCCTGCTATTTATTTACGAAATTTTGCTTGCCATGCAACTGCATAGTATGCATGCGTCGTCTCTTCAAGAAATTTCAATACTTTGTTTCAGTGGATTGTCGGGAGGTGCACTATGAACGAGAGTGCCCGAGAACTCTGCAGAGCATGGAAAACACGGCGTAGCATCAGGTCAAATTTCCTTACACTCGCTCGTACAAGAATTTCTAATGCAGTGAACAGGGGAATTAAATAGTGCAAAAATCATACACTGAACGGCGAGACTCAAAATGTATATTGCTCCAGCAAATATGCATACAAAAGGAATTTCATGAAGCGTCATGGATATGAGGGCACGCGGAACTGAGCGAGCCCATCTATTGCCAGCAATCGCAGCAACATTAATAACGGCAACTGGAGGGTATATAAGCAACGCTATCAACACCAGAGCGAACATATGAATGCTTTCGGCAATAAAAGAGAAATGCAGGCTCAGAACTTCTAATATGCTGGTTCTGTTCTTAGAGCAGAGTTTACAATTTCGCCAAGTTCAGGACTGGAAACACAGTTTATAGCCTTCTATGCTAACCATGGGAGTGCAAGTGAACTCTATATTTTGTTAGAGCAGCGCCATCCAGTATAAATAGTTGTTGGTGAAAGATCGCACCCAAGCAAGCTGATTTCTCAAAGACAGCATCCGTCGAAACTCTCGACTGAAAGTTGAAGCGGCAATAGTGACAAACACTGTCATCACAAATATTGAATAGACACAAAAAATTATGGCTTACTCGAGAAGAAACTCGAATCACAATCAAGAGCCTAGTTGTCTTAGACGTGCCCACGTTGTGACGATGCGGCAGCTTACGCAGGCGCGGTCACTTGCACAAGCACGTGTAAAATCCGCATGGCGGGACCCACGAACGTCAGGGCGCGACATACGGGAAACAATACCTCGATTTCGCGGATTTCTCGCATTTTCACGCTATTTCACCGTTGGATGTAAGATCTACATCCATCGAAACTTTGAAATTCTGCAAGATTTCAAAAACAAAGAATGCGGCAGTTGCGCCTTTAAAGAATCAACATCAGAAAATACCCACCCTTTG
Organism: Ancylostoma caninum; assembly: GCA_037903475.1. Taxonomy (NCBI): domain Eukaryota; kingdom Metazoa; phylum Nematoda; class Chromadorea; order Rhabditida; family Ancylostomatidae; genus Ancylostoma; species Ancylostoma caninum. The sequence goes on along the minus strand of JBAJFG010000492.1, from coordinate 3,081,237 downwards.
AAATATACTAGAATTGAATTCAAAACTGTTCGGCCCCAGGAATTACATTACCTATCCAAATTCTCATGCATCTTAACTACGCCTGAAAAGTTCATTTCTTCTGCAGTATGAGAACGTGCTCATGGAAACGTTCATAGTGCAAGTATAAGCGTAGAAAGGAATTGTTCACGCTATCTCCCATGGGGTAAATTGAAAGAACGATGAAATCGGCAAAAGGACATTCCTGGCGGTGGCATTGAAATATTTTGCTGGCACATTGTTTCTGACCATGCGATAATTAAAAATGCTGCAGAGAAGAAGAATAAGCTGGCCAGCAAATTAGCTTGTTCGAAACATTTTTTCAGCAGTTCTTTGCAAATATTACATGCTTTCACTATCCATGCAGAAATTCATAGTGCAAATTCGGCTAACACGAATTAGATCGCATCTTACCATGAGTAGTTATCTGCAAAATGCCAAAGAAAAATGGCTCTGTGGTTTCTGTCATATTCAGAATACTATTTTGTAGGTAAATTTTGTAGCTGGATTCTATCGTAAATCTGCGCTAAATCTATCCATATCCTAGGTCTACACTCCTTGCCGGGAAACTGGTACTAACCCATATGGAACCGTTAGAACTTCTTGTGGAGAGAAAAGGTATACGCTTCCAGAGTTATATGTTTAAAAATCCGCAGACAGTATTAGCAATACATCTTCAAAATGAAAAAAAAACTAGCAAAAATGAGTCTACATATTCACGACGTAGGGTAAAAGAGCGGCTCTCTACACATTTAGCGAAACCGTCAAAAGGAAATGGACTTGTAACTCATCTCTACTATACCACAAGGGCTAGCTCTCAAAGCAGCTTTCTGTCCGAATAATTCTCGCGATGACTCTGTTGCGAGCTTGTGCGTTACACCTCAGAAAAAGAAGGCGCTGGCCGAAGTCTACATGTATTGCCTTATGCATGGCCGAGCAACGTGTATAATAGTGTCTCAGAGTCGATGCTAAATGCGGTTTACATGGCGTCTCGTAAATCGAAACAAACCTTATAAAAATATAAGACAGAGATAGATTTCGATTTTTCCTAAATTGATGGTTTGAATAAAGAGGCCGAAGTCCATGTAATCAAGACAAATTGCAGTTGTCGTTGCACGAACCGATTTCGGAGGGTAAAACGACATCAGAAGGCGTGGCCAGGGCCAGGGCCGCTCCTGCCGAAGCTTCTGCGGATATAAATCTCTATATGTCGGACAATATTAACAACAAGTTTTAACACAAATGGATCAAAGCTAGTCTTGGAATAGTTGACAGACCGAACGAATTTTGCTGAATATAGAACAGAATTTCCAACGAAATACCACAAATCTGAATAGTGATTTGATAAAAACAAGTAACTTAACATCTCGTCCCTAAAATTCAGAGTGCTCCGAGAACACGTGCCCTCTTTCGTTGCTCCTTTGTCGGAAGACGTGGATCTCAACATATTAGCCCTTCCAAACTACTCGCTGTGGCAGTGCTGCCAGTGCTGTAGGTTTTTGTTTTCGCACATCATGATCAAATTTGGTGAGCTACGAACACCCAAACGCTGTGGATTTTGCAGCTCTGGCAACTTTTAGCACTGCATATGCCCATGGCAATCGGCCTTGAAATCCACGGGTTGCTCAGAATGTGAGAGATTTGGAATCATAGCATTCTCATGAATGCTGCATTCAGATGCGGATCTGCCAATCCTCTCAACCTACTCAATAAAGCATCTACAATTGCGAGAACATGAGACAGCGAATACGTGGCCTACAGGCTCTTCGAATAATAGAGATAAATACTTGAACCTTTGACGTATCCCAAACAACGACCACTATCAGCTAATCGCCGGCTCGAAGTCAAACATAATTAATTTTTCTTTCCTCGCTTCTGCTTTATTTGCAGCAAATGAGATGCACTTTCTTAGAAGATCGGTAAAGCATACATCCAACCACACCAACTCGTTTAGAGCTGAACAGTGTGTGCCACACAGAGAGTACATATATCCGGAACGCATCTTCACATCTCACAAAGGGGAATACGCTGTAATCTGTTTCAAACACGACGATAGTTGAGTTTCTGTGAGCATTGTCAGCTTTTCTTGCAGCCCGTTCAAATACAGACACTTCCCTACATTTTTCTCTCCTGGGTCGCTCCAACTAATATTCAGACAGCGGTCCGAAGTCACAAGCGATGAAACTTTAGCATTTGGCGTTTAGACAGGCAATGATTATCTTAGCGTTATGGCGACCATCCCATATCCCTTGAAATCTAATTCCGCTTCTAGCTTAGCAATTCACGCAAAACACAGAAGAAGTGCACCGAAAAGAGTTGTCATGTTTTAGTTAACGCGCTAGGCATGGAAGTAAAATGATGCAGATGAAACTCGGTAACTTCATTTCGTTTTGAATCTCCAGCGGAAGAACTAAGGCAAGAGAAAACTAATAAGATCCTCTTGGGGCAGGGAACAGCCATTCTGGCATTTAGCTCGTATCCTTGTTGGTGTCTGGCACATAAAAAATCAGAGACACGCGTTGCACGTATGGAAAAGTGTGCACAGTATTGTAGGAGCAAGATGAACTACTTTGGTGAAACCAACACATTTCAACGATAACCATGCTTACTGAGGCTGTGTAAGGGGAACACGCTTATAGGAGAGACACATTTATTCCTAGGCATGCCATGCCAAAGTAAACAGTTGTTTTTGGGAAGTAGGCGTCAGCAGAGGATTTCCGCCGACTATCTTTAAAGCACACCAGGGCCTGTGGTTTGCAAGAAGCAACCGAGCCTCTGAAACAAAAGAGCTAGTTTGAAACAAAAAGGGTGGATTTGTGAATACCAATTTCGTTGCTGCTCTTAAATGGACAACACTATAAATTTATGTGGTTCCATTCAACATTGAACTCGTTCACATCGTCTGCCATTACTTCTGCATTTATCTTTAATAGTGATATATAAAATCGCAAAATTTTTCGGAAACTGCAAAAGCTCAACAGATGCTCCTAACAGTTCAAGACAATAAAATCGTTGGACAACGGCTTTTTTCAATAAATTTTGCTCCACTGTGAGAAATGCCGTCACTTTACTTTCATAATATTGGCAGCATTTCATAGTATTTCTGTCCTGAACATATATGTGTGCACGTATAATACATCTACAATCACATTCTCCGCGGCTCCATGTGAAAGCAGTGTCAGTGCCAAACAGGGAACTAGGAACACATGGCGGATATCGCTAGTAGAGTCTTGATGTTTTTCCAAAACTCTCTTCGGATGGATCATCAAATCCCCAATTTTCTTGCTAGTATTCAAGAAAGTAGAAGCTATCTATTTCAGCAAGATTACTGCCCAAACTGAGTCTGATGACCTAGACTACATTTTTTCAGCGAAACATTTAAAACAAAGGACAAAACTAGACGGAACAAAACCCATGAAAATGTGTCACTCCTTGGACGCAACTGTGAAAATAACAAGAGCAATTGACAGATGTTTCCCGTGGAGTTATAACAAAACAAACAGCATAAAAGGCTGGATTGGCTCCTATCTTTGAAGTCAACATATTCATCATCTTTGCGAAATGCTTTTTAATTGTAAGTAGAAGAAGATAAGAGTTCATTTAGAGGCGCAATCATATTCAGCAGGAAAATTATTTCCACCCATGCAGAGTTCGAATTGACATAGCTACTTCTTTCTTTTGTTCAATTCAATGATCTTATATACATGTCATTCAATTGTATTTGCATGGAGAACCATAAGGATGTGAAAGCCATCACGTACTAGTACATAGTAGTACAAATCATAAAAAGTTATGAAAACTCGCTAGTCGGACACTTCAAAATTCGTTAACAAAATGACACATCGTAAATGTTTCTAGTTTGCTCATTTTTTTTTCTTATTCATGATAGGTCACACCTGTTTGTTGCACACCAATTTTCATATGGATCTGAACTCCATATACTGTAATGATAGGCCTAACACGTGAAAAGATGTTCGGTCTCCTTTCAGATACTGCTTCTGCTTCGACACTTGCATGAAGTTCTCACCAGAAATCCTATGCTTACATTAGAGAATGGAAGTTTGCATAATCTTAAGCTCATGCATCATCTGAGCCCCCCTATGCGCGTGGATGAAATCATGCAAATTTCATATGTATGTTTAACTTAAAGGCAGTGTTGTTGGCCTGTTCGAGTTATCGGAAGACTCCGCACCTTCTCCCGACGCGGATTTTTACTATATACGTAAGACTTTGAGAAACGCCGTTAAACCTGTTCCTGACGAGTTAAATGTACGAGTTTTGTTACCAGAATCGACCTTTAGATCACATTGTAGGTCACATCGACAGAACTGCGCAAGAAATGCTGAAGGAGAGGCGCCTGACAGGACGGGTAGTACCCACGCTGAGGGTTTTGGAAATCGTCGGCAAGAAACAAAATAGCAAAATTAGGGTTTACATGATATTTTGCGTGTACCATTGTTCCCAGCTGATTCTGTTGACGTGAAAATCTCGAAAACGGCTCCCGAAGTGAGACTCTACCTGTAAGAGCAGCAACTCCTTGTGAAAATTTCGTGTCCGGGACGTTGTCAAACTCTAGTTTTTCGAGCGACGTAGAGCTCATATCCAGAGAAGGAAGAATTACTGCGAAATAATAGAGAAAGTCGCGAAATCAGAGTGATGCTTTCGGAAGGAAAGCCCCGAGAGAGGGTGAGTCCCGCTTATGCCACAGCAAGGGTCTTTCTGAGGATTTGCTGGGCTTCGTAAAAGGGTTGAAAAGCAAAGATGGCTTCATAGCAGTGGTTCAAAGCAGAGCCCTGAAAAAAATTAGCGATCGGTTTGAAAACTGGAACAAATTGTGTTTACCTGCGCTTTGAACCCCATGATAGAGGTGAACGACAACGAGAAAGAGCTTGCAGGAGGGCTGCTCGTACTTTGAGCTGCACGATAGCAGCGACCAAGGACAAAAAAATTGATTGGAGCAGATATGATGCGTTTCACCATGGAACACAGTTGGGAATACAGCAGAAAGAGAAGGACGCGCGAAAGTGTGCAGCAATTGAAGAGGAATGTGAGATAAGCAAGTTATTTGCACGGTTACTCAACTATTGCTGCGTTTGGAACAGACTATATCCCACAAGTTCTCACTCTAGAAAGGATTCACGAGACTACTGTGAAATCCAAACTTCATGGTTTGCTCCCAAATTTACGTGACAAGAGCGTATCAGTGTATATAACAAGTTTTAAAAAAAAAAGTGAACTGTACCTAAAGCTTCAGCACTGCCTGTCTCATTTCATTTTGTGGTTTCTCGCTGATTCGTTTCACAACTTTGGCTGTGTGAATTACGAGCTTTTTCCTTTTTAGTTATTCAATGCAACGGAAAAAGGGGTTCTTCAATGACAATTCTTTCAAAATCACCCAGTTTGTTCAATCTTTATACTCATTCTTCCACATCTCGATCACAGATCCTCTGCCAAGGTGAAAAGTCAGGATTTTGCACGGAATATTCACTAATTCCCTTAATAGTGGAAATCTTAGCATCTTGTGATGGTCAATATCCACCTCAATCAATAGGACCACGGGTCTCAGCATGATTGTGGGCAGCCTCAATTTCGTTCATGTGCACCTGCGATTGCGAGCAAAATAGGGCGTGCACGAGATCAACTAACCGCAGCAACAGCAAGTTTGCCTGTGATCCCTTCCCCAGCTTAGCTTTTAAAGGCAGTGTCCAGGCAAAATTTTCAAGTATTGGATTTCTGTGGTTTCTAGGCCAACTTGGCTCACTCATACCAGATATGAACTTGAAAGATCACAAAATGCTCGGAAAAACCATCTTCAGATCCCTTTCCTGACTGATGCGGACGAGATGTCCGACTCTCTCTCTCAGTAGAGGGCGCAGAGAAAATTTTTATCGATCGATAGTGCCAGTTCGCTGCCTCAATTTTACCTTCAACCAGTCAGTTCGTTACCCTTCAGGGGTCCGAATCTCTGCTAAAGTACTACTTTTTGGCCAGTTTTAACAAGAAGAGGTACGGGGTGTTTTTCCGGGAGTAAAATCGGTGCAATTGCGGACCCAGTACAAAGGCTACGTGCGAATTGCTGGAACCTCCGCTTTCACGTTGTCTTTCGACTGAGAATTTGATCTATTGGAATGGATCAGATCGCGCGCGATTTTACTCCCGGAAAAACACACTGTAGGTTTCGGTATGAATAGCCATCTCCCAACATAATGTGATCGTCGAACACTCTATCAAGTATAGTCCTGTAAACTGTAGATCCAATATCGCCTAAAATGATGAAATGGAGTGTTGAGCAACAGTATCTGAATGTTTAGAACAGAGTTTACGCAAACTTGAGACGCATATACATGGATGAAACAATCACAATAGAGAGATGCTGCCATTATCAGCTTGATATTTTCCAACGAAACTCCACGTCACAGCAATTCCACGAGCGAAATGGCAGACGCCGGGTGGGCGGCTGGGCACTGGAGATGGGTTTGGGTACTGGGTCTAAGGCGGATATCTCGCTTATTCCTGCGACTTTTTCGCAGAAACTTTGGCAATTGCCTACGGAGCCGACCCGCTACCATAATCTAATGAGCACCCAGCCCCAAGGGTTTTGCCTGGACACTGCCTTTAAGTCGCAAGACCCCAAACTACTCGGTAGATACCATGTATCACTTGCAGCTAACGACTACTCTGAACTTTCCCACCACGGTGGCCAACCATTATCCCATGGTGGACAACCAACCGACGGTGGGCCCACCGCTACTCCCTGGTTAGCCCTCAAATACGGTGTCCGCCCTCACCTACGCCACCGTTAGCCCGCTATTGTTTTCACTTCCACGGTGGGTCCACCCTTTCCCCACGGTGCGCCCTCAAAACTCGCCCGTCCCATGGTGGAACCTCCATTTGCCCACTGTTTGCCCACGTTTAGCCCACCATCTCTCCATACCCACGGTGGAACCACCGTTTGCCCACCTTTTGCCCACTGTTATGCCACATCTTCCTCTTCCCTCCTTCGCGTTCGGTTTGCCCTCTGATGACCGACACTTTGCCCTCGTTTAGCCCACCCTGACCCCATCGCCCCGGTTAGACCTCTGTTTTCCTGCCATTTTCAGCAACCTTTTTCAATCGATAGCTGTCTCACGTCATGTCACGGGGCCCCAAGGATTCCAGTGCCGGCAGGCATAACTTCCTTTTTTCTTGTTTCCATCGCCTTGTGTTGAGAAGGATTTGTGTGAGAAAAAGCCGATAAAGCTGAATACTTAGAATGAAAGGAAACTGAGGATGGATTATGATTGTTTGTTGAAGGCCGTGATTCTCTCATTTTGACTCTTTTTCGCTCATTTTGACGCTTTTGTTCATTTTTACGCTTGTCTCGACACAACTTCTCCACTTTTCGTTCTTTATTCTTTCAGACGACGTTTGGTTTGCAGAAGATTAAGGAATGGATCGATATAAATGATCCGCTCGCAGGGCTGAACCCATGCTCCAGTGAAAAGTCGAATGCACAGGGAAAAGCGGTCAGTTGACCAGGTTCGAGTGGAGCGTTTGGTTACAAAAGGTTACATTTTCTCATTTGATTCCCTGTCTTCTAGTTCACAGTGCTGAGATTCACTGTTTTTCCAGGAATGCTTGTCTCCGCGAGTTGTGAGACTAGGAAACGCTAACGTTATGGAGCTTGAACAACTGCACACTTGTTGCACAAACCCAGGAGTGCGGGCACAGATAGAATTGCTAGCCGGTTCTGAACTGCTGGTATGTCTCTATGGGAAGTACCATTATTGAAGAAAGTTTAATCATTCCCCAATTACAGTCGTTCCATCGACGAATGTGCCACGAGCATTTGAAGAGAGACGTCTCAGGGATCCATCGTATGGTAAGACGTCAGCATCTGCAACCATAGTCCCTCGGTGGTGCTGATCCAAGTATTCCTTCCTGCTATGTTGGATCCGACGTATTTTTCAGTGAGTTTACACTTTACAACGGATAATCAGCTTTTCCTTTGACGATCACAATAGGACGCTACCAATTTTGCCGTCCGGCTAATGCCTTATAATGTCTTAGATGTGGTGTGGCGTGCATGCGCATCGCTCATCCTTTGTCCATATCGCTATCATTGTCTGCGTAGCCAACTATAGCCTCTAGCTATCAATGACGTGTCTGGCTTGTTAGACATGACGACAGAAAAGGATTAGCGATGCTGATGCACGTCACCCTATCTAACAGATCATACTTCGAGATTTCTACTAATGCTGCGTAGAAATAAATGGGCAGAAACAGAAAGAAATGGGCCTCGAAACGAGCACAAATGATATGCTGGAAGCACCATTTCACATTCCAAAGTATTATTTCGAAGTTCGCGATCCTAAAATCCGTGATCGATCTTGCAACAACCTAATATATAGAGTATTGTAGCGGTCTGCTCGTACCTCAACATCTCTACAATTCTTTCTTTACCTTAGATAACAAATGCTTCTAGAGGGTGTGAACGTTATTGAGGAGTACGCCAAGTGGGAACTCTCAGTGGGACAACATTTGTCTGAAGATACAAAAATCAGACATTTTTTTAAACAAATGCTGAGAACGGTGAGTAAAAAAAAGCAGAAACATGGATTTGAGTAAAGCTATATTCATTTCGGGTTGTTGTCGACAACGAAGATTTTAAAAAGCTCACGGTGCGCATTCGAGACAGTAATGACGGACTGATCACTGTTCCGTTGAGTTTTCGCTCTTCGCTAAAAGGTATGCAATTCATTCTTGTCACATATAGCCCTACTATACTTAGCAGATTGTAATACACTTTATTCAGCATTCATACTTCATACAGCAGGTCGTGAGCAAGATTCCACCTTCGCTATATCGTTGGACGCAATGATTAGTTCTATAGTGTGAGTTTCCCTTGATTTACTGGTCATATGTTTCACTATTTGGCAATTTTATGCGATTTAGAACTATTTGGCTCTTTCTGGCTAGATATATTGCGGCACTATCGAGATCATTCCGCCTGCGGGCTTGTGGTTCCTGGAGTTGCCACGTTCGAAAGTAGGAAATAGCTCGCTCATACGCTCTTATCGTGTTGGGGGCTCTGATTGCGGCTAGTAAGTTTCCCAGTACCTCATGTACTTCCTCTTCCATTTCAACTGCCAATTCCTGAAGCTGGCGCACGTGGTGGTCCCAGAGCTCTTGAAGAGGTGAGTCTAAAACAAAAACAAAAAAATGTTGGAATTCATTTTTTTTGGTGGCTGAAAGGCCGGAATGAGGCTCCAAATCTTTGTTATGGTTTCAAAAATTAAGCGACCACCTAATGGATTAACAAAGCCTAGACTGATCTTTTCATTTCTGTCCTAAAGCTATTTCCCTTCTTAGAATGTTTCATTGCTGTATGATACTCCTTCAAAACGAAAACCCGGCTTGACATCAAACCTTGGCACCGTGCCAACAAGGCATCGCCACGACCAGTGAAGAGGGTCTCGTGAAAAGGGCTCTTTGTCATGTCATAAAACAATCATGAATTTACGTTCAATGGTCAAGCCACTCGAAGCTTTGCCACATTTGTCGCTGCACTCGCTTATCATAGGATGGGGCCTAAACCTGAGGAAGCGACGCGGTGGAAAATTTTGGACGAAATAGTCAAGGGTAACAGAAGAGCAGTTTTAGCTAGAACCCAAAACGTCGCCAGCAGTGAAGAATGGCTTCAACTTCTCAGAGCCGCAGAGCAGATGCCCTGGATGGAATGGGGGATACACAGAGCACAGATCCTGCTGACGTTTCTGTTCTGCGCACTGATGAGGATATCGGAAGCGGTGGAAGTCAGGGCACGAGACGTTTCGGAACAACCAGATTGTTGGAGGATCGAAATCACGGTGACAGAGGAAGTGCTCTAAAGTCTACTCAGTTTTCTCCCTAGAATACGTAACATTATTTAACTCTCCACTCATTTCAGAGATCCAAGGTGGACCAAAACCAAAGGGGAGCAACTGTGTTCCTGGCAAAAGAGACCTGGCTCGACACCGCCATGAGGCTGCGTCTGAGAGCAGACCCAGACGTCCATGTGCTCGCTTCCGCGGAGGGATCGAAATGGTCAGCAAACGATGGCAGAAATAAAGAGGATGTGCAATGCAGCAGGATTAAGGAGACTTTCACCCCATAGCTTTAGGAGAGGGGTACAATTGTAAGTGATCTCAGTTCAAGAACCTTGCTCACATTCCAAGCCTGCTATGAGAGAAAGTGAGAGAGTCCAAAGAAACTCTAAGTTGCATGCCGATCGAGGAATGTTTTGATAGCTTGGTGCATTCAGGGCAAATCGACGATCGCACAACCATTCAAATGGCCGAGGGACGAAGCTGGAGCAAGAAGGACCAACCGCGCAGACCCCTAGCACTTCCTTGCGATCAGTCGGGGTCTACCGAACTCCCAGTTACTCTGCATTGAAAAATGATCAGCTGATCAAAACTGTTAGTGACCTTCTCGTTTGCTCCTTTCCCTGTTTGATCTGTGGTGACTTCAACTACCCTGATATCTGTTGGGCTACGCCTTCCCATGGCACCTCCAAACCTTCCAAGGTATTTTTAGATCTCCTTAATTCGCATAAGTACGTGCAGTTTCTGACCGATGGCACCCGATTTGACAATATTTTGGATTTAATGATTTGCAATGATCCTAAATTGGTCAGCAACGTCAACGTCACTGCTTTTGTAGGCAGCAGTGATCATTGTGGAATTGAGTTTAAACTAAACATATGCTTTTCTGTTCAGGACACCTGTTTGTACAAGGATTACAAGCACGCGAACTTTGATGCAATCTGTGATTTCCTATTTAGTATTGACTGGGTTGGCTCCTTCAGGCAATTGTCTTCTGCTAATGATATGTATGAACTACTGTTGTCTATACTGGGAGATACTATTGCGCTTTACGTTCCACTATCCAAAAAACCTATTTCGAATTGTAGAGTCCCCTTGTATTTACAAAGGCTCTCTACACTTAGGTCAAAAGCCTGGTACGTTGCCAATGTTACTCCCACCACTAAAAACGTTGAAACTTTTAAAGTGCTTAATGATAAATTCACCAAGAAAGGAAGAAAGGTTATGGACTCTGGAAAGCCCAAGTTGTTCTATAAAATGATTAACGCCAAACTCAGGTGTAGCAATAGTAACTTTTCCCTGATCGATAAGTCTGGTAACCATACCTTCGATAATATTACTAGCGCTGAAATTCTCGCTGACCATTTTGCTAGTGTTTACAGTTCCTACAATGACTCAAATGAATACAATGCACTGTCTTTCTGTCATCATAGATACCCTCAAATGACTGACTCTCTTCGTTTCTCCAGTCATGAAATTTTCGACTATTTGTCCAAGTGGAAGAAATCAAGCTCACCCAGCCCAGATAATCTGTCATTCTATTTTATTCAAAAAGTTGCTCACTGTATTGCCTTCCCCTTGAGCTTATATTTAATTATAGCTTCTTGTATGCGGACGTACCTAATAGATGGACGCACTCCTACGTGTTGCCTTGCAAAAGAAAAACCCGCGTGATAGACCCGAAAATTACCGGCCTATTAGCCTCACTTCACTCTTTGCTCGCATTTTTGAGAAGATACTGAAAAAAAGGATCATGGAACATCTCGAATGTTACTCGATAATTACCTAATAAACAACATGGGTTTGTTAAACATAAGTCTACAGAAACTCAAATGCTGGAGTGTTTAAATGACTGGACATCGGCTATTGAAAGTAGGAAAGGGGTGGACGTAGTTTATTTCGACTTTGCTAAAGCGTTCAATAGGGTATCACACTCCAAGCTCCTTAGAAACCTTGTAGCTATTCAGCTCAGGATTGTGAATCGGCTAGCAGCTTTTCTATGCAACAGATCGTTTCAAGTGTACATTCAGCGTTCCTTGTCCAGTGTTAAGTTTTGTCCTAGCGGAGTCCCTCAGGAGAGCGTTCTGTGTCCTGTGCTGTTCAACATTTATACCCACGAGATTCCTAGCCTAGTTTCTGCTTTGGATGTTTCTTGTAAAATGTTCGCCGATGATGTAAAATTATATTCTCGAGTGCCAAGTGATAGTGGTGCACCGGACTTGCAGATTGCTATCGACGCTCTATTTCGTTGTTCCGAAGAATGGATCCTTCTCCCATTTCAGTCGAAAAAACCAAAGTTTTGCATATTGGCAAGAACAATCCCTCGCTTCGTTATACTTTGAATTGTCAGATCTCACAGAAGTGACTGAAGTCAAAGATCTGGGGTTCATTTACGATAATAAACTGAGCTTTGATTAGCACTGTAATGAAATCAAGAACAAGGCCATGATCCAAATGTTAAATCTGTACAGAGGGTTCAGAGGACTTCACTCCAAGGATCCAGCTGTCATTCTCAAAGCTTACAGAACTTATATAAGACCTATTCTAGAATATGGCACTACAATATTCAACCGTTCCAAGAAAACTCTCATTAATTCTCTGGAAAGCGTGCAGAATAGTTTCACTAGAAAACTCATGCTACGTAAGGGAAGCTTTGATTATGATCGCATTCCACCGGCTGAATCGCGAAATGCCACCATCCGCCTCTCCTCACTTGCTTGCAGAAGATTGAAAATGACATTTTAATGGTTTTTAAAATTCCCAATGGTGCTGTCAAGAATGAAAAGTTTTTCACACTTTACAAATCGTCTACCAGGAGATCTGTATTTAAATTAAACTTGCCATTAGCCAAGACAGCGGTAAGATCAACTTTGTGCACAGAGCTGGATCGCAGTTCCGAAAGTTGAGCAAATCTTCTACGGTTTCCAGACTTTCCTCAATTTCAAAACTAGCTGACAGATTGTGAAGTCCTGATTCCAGTTGTTTTATGTTTTATTTCTGTTTTAGTTGTTTTATTTCATTTCTATTCTATTATTGTACTAATCTCCTTTTATTACGGTTGTCTCAAAGGATCTGTTGCACATGTTCCTTTCTTTGTTTTATATTCACGTGTGTACGCACATGTAATAAATACTAAAAATACTAAATCTAATTCCCCTATATTGGATGGCATCCGCACACCCACATATGGAGACGGACGGCACGTCATGCCTACATAGTGGTGCACGCATGCACACAGCCGCAAGGTATCTGCAATACATATAGTATTGAGAGTTTAGCATACAATGCAAATTAGAGGATAAAAAAAATACTTCAAGCACCCAATGTTATCTGACTTTTTATATGCACAGAATAGAATTCACAGCAAACTAGAGACATGCTCTAGAGACATCGTAGGCATTTTCGGAAACCCATTAATTATGACATAACTATTTCGACAGGAAATGAAATAAATGTTGAAACGGAGTCTCGTGAAAGGAAATGAAAGTACTTAATGCCGTCAATGTGTAGCACATTAAAAAAAAACACAACCGAAACACAAATCTTGCGATTAGAAAGGAAAAATATAATACAGAGGAATCTGACAGCAAGAAATACATAAGTTTCACATAGGAGAAAATTACAATGAATCTAACTCCATAGTATCTCGAAAAAAAAATGAAAGGGATAACGAGAAAAAAAATTAAAATACACGGTCTAACAACGCAGGATACAATGGTAACGTTAAAACACGTTTTAACGCTTGAATAACACGATGACTAAAACCAAAAATAAAACAGAAAATTAAAAGAAATTTCCAGTGGTGTTATTGACAGGCATCAAGAAATCATCAACAGGTAATCAATACAACTAATCAACTGCGACAATTCAAAAACATTGATTATACAGAATAACCCGGTAAAACAACTGACATTCGGTCAGCTATAAGAATGGAAGCTAAAACTATACGCAAAATTGAATAAATTAAAATTCGGAACGAAATAAATAAACAAAATCTGAAAAATGACAACATCGTGACTTGCATAGAAAACTTTCACAGTAAACTTGCATTAAGCGCTCACAAAGGCGCTAGTATTTAAGAAACAACATGTACCGAAATCAGCGAGTCCTTAATGAAAGAGGATGCAAAAAGAGAGGAAACTCGTCCATGCTGAGGCACACCTTAGTGCACATCATTTCTGGCGAAAAATCAAGCAAGCCTGTTCTTGATGTGTCGTACATCCAGCAGAATCACCTGTAATTACTTCCACTTTATCGGAATCATAATATGTCGGAATCACAATATAAAAACAATTAGATGGGGAGAATAAAAGAAGCAGTTTATATGTTTTCTTCATCAAATTTATACTAACCGTTCCATCACTGGCGCTTGCAGCCACCTTCTCTCCTCGAGCATTCCAGCTCACTTCAAAAATGCCGCCCTTACGTTTTTCGCCAACATAGCTTTGCAGCAATTTACCACTCTGAAAGCGCACAGCAAATGGAAGAGAAACCATGTCATTAACAACTGTAAAACAAATATCTCATAAGTAGAGTTACCTGAATATCCCATATAAACACAGAGCGATCGAAACATCCAGAAGCAACATAGCGGCCATCCGGAGAGAAGGAAACGGAGTACACCGGGTCATTGTGACGAGAAAGTGTCCGAACGAGTTCTCCACGACGAACATCCCAAAGTCGAACCGTGTGATCGAATGAAGCGCTGTAGCAGTGTCAAGATCAGAAAAAATGAAAATACTCATGGAGCCTAATCAAGTTACTTCAGTGAGTGAATTTTGAGTGAATTTTTCAAACAGTCCTCGAAAAAGCAGACGGATTCCGTGACTGCAGGAACGCGGTGGGACCTGAACGATGAATGCGGAGAGAGCATGCTCCAAGGGATAAAGTCGAGTAGGTCCTAACGCGATTCTGAGGTCGCGACGATGTGAAACCGTATGCGCAATCCGTCTATCTCTTGGACAAGGAGTGGTATGCATCATCCACTTCCACGTGTGTGGAAATGTGTGCGGGTCAACTCACGCACGCATCGTCCACACATATGCGTGCGGAAAATCGCGAAGCAACATCCAGTTTCACATGTGTGAGTTGAACCCACGGCACAGCACGTGGTGGTCATTGACCAGCATGACTTAGTAGGCGTCGATCATATTTGTGGGAATTTAGTCGCGAACGTGTGCTTCTAACCTGCATCTGAAAAGCGTCAGAGCTGCGGCTGGGTCTATCCTTAATGAAATAGATTCGTGCTTGCCGAACACACTCATCTAATACAATTTGAACGGACTGTAAATCACTTCATCCTTTCCTTGAACTCTGATGCGCCCCAGCGAAAATCAGGTGTTGCTCTCCTTGTAGGTGGCGGATCATATTGAAATTCTGGGTGCGGATGCGCACCATACGAGCAATAAACTCCCCCCCCCCCCCCAAGACGACATCCTTCGTTTTTTTTTTTCAAACTGTCTTCGTTTTTGAAAAAAAAAACGTCAAAAATGGTTTTTGACCACTTTCGACGGTTTTCTCAAAAACGAAGATGGTTTCTCAAAAACGAAGGATGCCACCTTGGGGGAGAATTGGCACCCCTTAGCACACATTTTGGAGTTGACAGCGCACCAACACGCTCCTTCGAACTAGAGAAATTTCTGGAAAATTTTCGGGGTTGGGATAAAAACGTGCTCCAATGACAATCTTCTGGTTCTGACAGGTCCTTTAACAAGTTCGAACTAGTTCGAGCTGGTTCCTGGCAGTGATTAGTTTTTCGAGGGTTTCAGCTTGGATTGGAGATAAATTGCACCAAAATGTTCACGAACTTCACGAACTAGCTGAAATTTCATTGTTGGACCTTAGTAGAAGCTATTGATATCACTCTTGTTCACTTCATTTTTTCCTGAAAGAGCCCAATACATATTTAGGTACTTAGTAACCCATTTCTGAGTATGACTGGACTTAGTAGTCCCCAACCTCTAGTGACCACATTGTCCTGCTCAGGAGATCTAGAAACCGTGTTTTGCATGGGATAAAACCGTGTTTTGCATCGGATTGAAAGATGCAAATCCCACGAATAAGTCATGCACACTCATGCAAATCCCATGCAAATCCCATGCAGAACACGGTTTGAGAAACGGTTTGAGAACCGGGTTTTGCATGGGTTCTGCACTGGTTTTGCATGAGGTAACGTGGGTTTTGCATGGGTTTGTGAGGATCAGTTCGCGTCCTGGAGTGGGGGAGGGGGGTACGGGGAGTGGCTCCTCAAGAACAAAAATACTGCGCTGTAGTCGCACACCTTGCAACTTCACCGAATTCGCACTTCTAACTCCTCTCTCAGCTCATTTTTGATCGGACCAACTTCTGCTGGATGTCCGACTGAGGTGCATCGTACATTAAGCTGGTGAATGTTCCCTATGTTAAAATGCAATAATTTCATATTTCAGAGAAACCTGCAAATTTTTGGCATAATTATGGAGATCGCAATGAGTAAATTTTCATCATACATAAAGCACTCCTGATTGTGAAAAAACAATGGAAATAATGAATGAAAAATTTAAATAACCGGTTTCTTCAAAATCGATGCAAAACCCATACACACCTATGCAAATCCCGGCTTAATCCGGTGCAAAACCCGGTTTTTTTAATCAATAATTTTCAGCATTGCTTAAATCGATGCAAAACCCATGCATACCCATTCAGAACCCATGCGTCTCCAAATCCGATGCAAATCCCATGCAAAACCCGCGAAAAACCCACGATTTTCTTAAAGTCATGCAAAACCCATGCATACCGATGCAAAACACGGTTTTTAGATTTCCTGAGTGTGCCCTGGTTGACCTGCACGTGCACTGATTGCGTCAGCGGGCGCCTCATTTTTTTTTGTGCTGCTATACGTTGCTCTCGCGAATCGCAAAATACCAGGAAGTAATTGGAAAATCCTGCCCCGAGAATTACGATGAAATTTTTGTGCCCAAACTTCGCCTAGGGGGATTATTTGAAGTGCTGAACACGAATATCGTTTCCCTTTTGTACAGTAACCCCGTTCTTTAGGGTTACGGTAGGTATACTGTATGAACGGCATCTCACAGAACCCTCTCAAATTTTGCATAAGGGGGTTTATTTGGGCACTTGTCACAATAATCAACACTATTTTGCATGCCATCTTCGTTTTCTTCCCGAGATCGGCATTTTCTCTGTAGTTCCTACCGTACGCCTACCGTATCCCTACGAAAATGGGGTTATGTACAAAACGGATACTATATTCGTGCCCAGCACCGCAAATTCCCCCCCCCCCTCCTGAGCAAAAAAGGGGCGAAATTTTTACTTCGAAATTTTGGGGCAGAACTAGCCGAATAGTGCTTGAGGTAAAAATGGCCATAGACACTTGCGGATTGGTTTATTGACGACTGATTAATGCAGTGTGTGCGGCGGCGCTTCACGCGCAAATACTTACTTCATGCCTATGTCAGTTATCAGTTAGTTGGTATCTTAGTTATTAGTTAGTTACTTTATGCCTATGTCATTTATGTAATATGATACTTTCACACAAGAGATTCTTATGGTTGAACGGAAATAGAAATGAAAACATAAAAATCTGAATCATATACTACCTAACCAAGAAGGATAGCTTTCATTCGAAACAAAAAAGACTCCAGAGAGTTTTGGCAATCAAAACTCTCTGGAGAACGAGTAACCAAAAATAAATGTTGACAAACGTGATATTGCCTATACCTGGATAATATGTTGCAAATTAACCGATGAGATTTCTAGTATTCTATGTTCTAAACAACGATCAACAAAAAGTAAAAAGATCCTAGGCACAATTAAAAACCAATTTTTGCACGTGAATCCATGTTTTAATCAGAATAAATGGGTAAGTAGTGATGGTATTTCAAGTCACGTCTTTAAATTTAACGTGTACAGCTGTAAAATGCAGACAAAATAGGTGATCATAGCTCTCCTTTTCTTACGTTTTCAAGTAACCAGTATTTTAGTCCCTTGCGAGCCCAAAGGAACAAGTAAATTTCAAAAAGAGGAAATAAAAACCGCAAAGAAGACTAGACTCAATGAACTCATGAACTATCTGCTTACCTAGCAAGCATATGGCCTAAAGGACTCCATCTAATCGTATAGATTTCTTTTTCATGAGCCTTCCAATCATAAACCGGCTGATCCTCTTGGAGAGACCAAATCTAAAAAAAAAGAACGTCTTATAGTTCGAAAGAATGGTCGTTCTACAAATAAAAAACAACAAATGTGAAAATAATAAATGATAATTGCAAAAACAACGAAAACAATAAATAATTGTAAGTAGTTGAATTGATCAAATTTGTAATGTTTTGAAACCAAGCAGGAATACACCCACCTTCAAAGACATATCATCCGAACACGAAGCCAACCTGTTCGAATGTTGGTCATACTTTATAGCGTTAACCTCGTTTCGATGACCCTACAGAATTGATGATGTCAACTATGTTAAATATTGTTTAGGCAAGGCGAAACAAAAGCACTCACAAGATATGTACGAATGGGTTTATCACAACCCAAGCGACTAACGTGTATTGACTTGTCTGTGGAGCATGATGCAAACGTATCATTGGTTATCCAATCCACGTCGAGAGCTGAGGCTGTATGAAAGTGGAACTGCTGTACTTGTTGACCTGAAACAAAATTAGGAGATCTTGAACGAAAAACAATGAAGACCAGGAGCCTGATTGAACCCACAAACCTTTGACAGCATCCCAAACAATGGTGGATTTATCCACTCCAGCGGAAAGAATGTAATCCCCTTTGGCATTCCATTTCAAAGCAAAAATAGGACCCTTATGAGCGCCGAGGGTGCACCTCAATCGTCCTGAAATACTAGCGAAGCAAGTAAAGAACAAGCTTCCATAGTGACTCCATATTCATAATAGAAGCGCTACGCTACTTAAGAAGACTTCTTAATTTAACAGTGTCACTTCATTGCATGGTAGTATAGGATGTTCATGCATGAAAGTGAAATGTGAAGAGCAAAATTGATTCTAAGCATGTATCAACCAATTCTGCTTAAAATTACGAAAGCGAACAATATTCGTCTCGAAGAAACCAGTACTCGCGAGAAGAAGAAGTGAAATATTTGTGTTTTTATTTCTGATGTCTACATTATACTATTAACATCTTTAGAATTAAGCCATCAGCTTTATGCATTTCTCATTACCATGACAACCATGTTGTCATCTTAATGAGAATATGTAGGACAGAAATCACACCTTCAGCAGTCCAGATCCGTGCAAATCCATCATAACAACCCGTCGCCAAAAGATCACCAGCTGCATCCCAGTCGAGACTTGTAACATCCTGAAAACAACACAAATGTTACAATGCAGCGAACGGTGGCTTCTCGTTCACCAGCAATGTCTTAAATCCTAGATAACACGTAGACAATTTAGTAATTCCTTCATAACAACAAGGCCACTAAATACGTACTAAAAATTACTGGAAATCCTAATCTAGTGAGAATCAGTCTCATGAAAAGAAATGATGAATATTGAACAGAGTATCTACTTTTGAGCGATAATTATATTTATGTGGCGACAGAAATGGAGGTGACTGCCATCACATTTGAATAACTTGCATACTATTCTTGACTGTTAACAACTCAGCTCAGTCATACTCAGACAAAACTGAAACATCCTCCCTTGGAAGTGCTTCTGATTTCAACAGCAGCAGCATCAACATATGAGTCAAGAGATTCTCCAATTATAGACTACGTGATCTCATGCTTGGATGATCTATTTTAGCTCGAAACCCTAGCCAAGCTTCAACTGAAAAAGAACTTCGAAATGGAGTGTTCATCAGCAACATTGAGGATAATATTTTTGAAAAGTTTCTTCCAACTGAAACAAAAAAAAATATTAGCCATATTAATCTAGTCATTAATGTGATCATTAATCATCAATCATCATTATCATTGGGTATCAAAGCAGGAAATCCGTTCTCTGCTGATTGTTAGATTAATGTTGATAATTGGGTCCAATAATGCCCATGAATGTAACCAGCGCATGAAACAACTTCGGTCCGCAAAGTCACGTCTTTTGTGCTCCAGGGACAATCCGCCGCTCTAATCACAATCAGCCCCAGAAACGCGTCTCCATACCGGAGTTCCTGAAAGTCTGCGCAGAATTACAATTTGCAGTGCTGATCTCAACACGTGAACTCTAACTCCCACAGCCAATATGCCCTTCCAGGATACTTCCATAGAGAGGAAAAAAGCACATCGGAAACCTTAGAAACAAGATAGAAAATGAAAGCTGTACCAAAAAAATGAAAGCTGTACCACCTATATGTACGAAGCGAAGTTGATCTGATGCATAGGTTTTTTTTTTCAGGCAAACAAGAACAGCGAGTTAAATTCAATCCACCCGCGGCATATCAACATGTGTGAAACATACCCAAAAACTTCAGAATCACCCAAAATGAGGTTCAAAAAATATTCACGCAGTTTCTGCCCACTTTGCAACATATCCTTCAGAACGGATTTTTTTCCGAAAAAAAACTTCAATTCATAGTCCGTACTGGATCGTAGGACATTAAATGACATACAGAAAGTTTCAAAGGAGCACCTAAAATAACGTGAGAGACAACAAACCTTGTTCGATGGTTGTTGAGCTTTTTCTGATTCTCCTGATGTGCAGTGTTTCAAGACTTTCGTACGAGCCTCGAAGTCTCTGGATGGTGTTGCGGGGTTCTCAGAGCCAGCCAAATTCCAAATCCTGGCTGTTGAATCACCGGACCTTAAAACTAGACTCTTATCAGGGAAGAATACTAGGGGGATCCGACAACCCATAACGAAACGTATACTGCCAGATGCAGCTTGCGACGATCTCAAATCCGTCATTCCTATCTGATTCAGAACCCTTTAGGAAGAGCTGCGGAGCATCATTCCGGTCTGTACACACCGGCCAAATTTGACTTCCAAGTTATATTCTGCTTAAAACATGCGCAAGAACTAATTCAAATTCTTGAAAATCATCTTAATGAAATTAGCCGATGCTCCTGAAACTTTCTAAGATTCAGATAATTTCAAACAATCTTCTAGCAGAATATACTCTGGAAGCAACATTTTGGCTGTCTTGGGAAGCTGAAATCACGCCATGTAGTTCTTCACAGAGAGCTCCGCAGCAGATAATGAAAGCGGAAATGAGATCAGTGTCATAAACTGCCAATCTGACAGTATGCATCTCGTTAGGAATTGTCGGACCTCCTAAGTATTCTTCCCTTGTTGGCAGGAGGCGAAAAAAAAAACAAAAAAAATAACTAGAGAGATGTCTAATAAATTTATTAAATAAATTTATTAGAAATCTCTCTAGTCTAATAAATTTCTAAGAAATTTACCCTGATGCCATGAGATCTTCCACTGGATTCCAAGCACAAATGAAAACCTCGCTACTGTGACACTTTAGGAACCGCACTTTATCTTCCGGAAATTCGAGAGCATCTGTGTGTCGTACACCATTAGAATCAGTAGTGGCAGTACGGGGTGTTGCAACATCTGTTCTGCAAACGAATTCTTTAGAAACCCTCAACTGGATACATTCTGGAAGTGAGCACAGGAAACATACAGACTGGAGGCTTGTTGGGCCGCTTGTTGTTTCTTTCCATGAACTCCAAGCGTTGTTCCATTATTTCTAGACGGGGAGGTCATCTACAAGAGACAGGCAGTTCATAATTCAGCAATGTTACTGGACATAACAAATAGTGAAGAAAACAACGAATATTTTTTCTTGCAATACCTAGACAGTAATGCAGAATAAATAACTATGGTCCATTAACCTTTTTTTTATGCAACTCGCACAAGGTTATGAGAACTTGGTACAAACTTTAGTAATGAAGACTAATGAAAAGAAATAGAAATGGGAAATCGAATGTACTTGACTGAGACTGTAGCGCAATGATGACAACACACGAAAGGATAGTGGCGCAAAGGTAGAAACTCTCTAGAGAGCAATGTATCCAAGTAGTACCAAAAAAGATGAAGAGTACGTTGTTCTTCTAGTTACCACACAATTTACATCTCTCAGTTGAATTCGCGGTGTTGAATTTCTATGCTTGTGGTAACTTGACAGAATTTCGATATTTTACACGTTGGTTTTGTGGCTTTAAATTCAAATGTTATTGCTCGATTTCTTAGAGATCGTGATCAGTGGAACAGAGGCACAACGAATAATATTCGTCCATGGTAGAATACAACACAACAACTTACTCCAGAAGTGGTGGTGGTATCGTTATTCGCTGGAGCTGGCTGAGCAATACGAAATTTGCTGAGTGGGGGCTCAACCATAACTGAAAGTGTCCTCGACAGGTGTAATGAAAACATCTGATTCAGCCATAAAAGAAAACTACTGAGTATCTAACCAGCTTCGATGAGCCCAAGAGTATCTGTCTTCTCCTCGAGCAAAAGAGCGTGATCAGGATTTGCCATCGCACGGAATTCTGCTTCGGCGTAGAAGAGCCCGCGCTAAATCGTACAAAAAATAGCCAATCATACAAGTTCCCCATTAATTTGCAAAAAAAAAGCACGTACCTGTACCATCATTACCAGCGCTCCGGATGCTACTTCAGTGCAGTCGATATCGCTATCGAGCAGGTTGGATTCCATAGAAAATACATATGCAGAATGCTCGAATCCTGTGAAAAGTGGATTGAGATGGATGAAAGGTAGGATAAACAAAAAAAGCAAGGAAGACTGCGTATAAAACAAGAAGTATATCGCGATTTCCTTTAAATCTGTAACATGAGAATAAGCGTGGTTATAAAAATGAAATCTTTTCAACTAATCAGTGATGATTATCTTTTAATCCGATAGAATGCCAGAATAATGCATGGAGAAAAAAACTTTGAGCGAAATTGTTGAGAACTTCAGTTTTCGAGGTTGCCGAGTAAGCTCGAGCTTATTAGAAATAAACAAATAGCGAAGCGTTACAAGATCAACGCAGCAGAGATTCAGCAGTCGGTGAAATTAGAAAGAAAAACTGAAGCAAAAAAAACCACTCACCTGATTCCGTTAAGTATCGCCAAACTATGTAGTTCAGCTCATTACTGGAGAAACTCATAATGAATTATTGAAGGACAAAGAAGCTGAATCAAAATGAAATTCAGATGTCAGCAGCTCCAAGCGATATCCATGCAAGGACGACTCTAAACAGAAAATTTTAGAGCAAAGCACAAACAGGTAAAGTTTCGAGAGACTATGAGAGTGAACCATAAAGACATTGCAAAAAATAAGAGACTTATGACGATGGTACAGAAATAATTCTTGGTAAAACAGAACAATTCGAATAGAATTAATCAAACGTTTGGAAAATTTGACGTACATGAACACAATTAACTAAATGTAATGAAGAAAAATCAAACAAGAGCGGCCAGAACGTCCAGACGAAAATATTCCAAAAAGGGTAAAAAAAAGGAGAGCAGTTTAAAAAGTCCTTCAATAAAAAAAAGGGAAGTGTATAATTACCTCAGCATGAAGAACTTATGAGAGTGCCGACGGCAAAAATACAGCACATAACAAATAAGTGCACTGCTCACTGTACTACAGCGAATCTAAGTGGTAAACTTCAGAGGTGGATACTTCAACAGTTTTTCAGCAAAGAGATTGAATACGCTCTCATCTTTTAAATTTGGGGAACTGAACACCTCTACTCATCATGGAATAATCATTGAACGAGCAGCAAAATTCATACAAGTTGTTATTCACCGTTATCTGTAAGTGGTAACTAGTAAATAATTTACGACTTGCAATCACCAGAGAAACAGCGTGCGGACAAAAACGCGCGACCATGGCACGCTAGAGATGCAGAACGAGGGACCGGCGAAAATAAGGCAACACGTTGCTTTCCAAGGGGAAATGTTTGTGGATTTGGCATTCATTTTATTAATAAATTTGAAAGAACCGGTGCTGATCTCTATCCGTCGGTTGGAGCTAATTTACTGATAGAAGTGTACGTTATGAACGGATATTGTCAGGTTAAGGTGGTGATAGCTGTATGATTTTTGAAAGAATTTTGTAGCGATGTTAAAAACTGGTTGAAATACAAAATTCTGAACAGAAGAATAAGGCCTATTAAATAAAAAAGCACTTAGGAGCAGGTTATGTTTTCATTTTGGGAAGAACAGTTCTCCCTTTGCAGCGATGGAAATGCTTCGTGTGCCAGATGCATGTAAAATATTATATTTTCACTAGAAATGAAGTACTTTTGACGTACTACTTTTAATAATTAGGAATTCCTGGTGATCCTTGATATGAACGGGGAGTAATCAAACCGAAATGATGAAGTGTTACCGTGGAGAAAATTCCAGAAGCCAACCTTCTTCGTGTGCCAGATGCATGGAAAGTATTACATTTTCAATAGAAATGAAGTACTTTTGACGCACTACTTTTACTGTGAAAATGGGGAAGCGAGAATGATGGGCATAGTAAGTAGGGCGAGAGGGAGTAAGGAACGAAGAGCGCGTGAGAGAAACGGCGTCGTCGGAGGGCGGAGAGGGTGAATGCAGGGGTGAGCGCGTGCTGAAGGGACCAAGGAGATTTCCTGGTGCTTACCATACCAACAAGAATAATTAAAATCGCTGAGGAAGTGTTTCTAATCAAGGAACCCATCAGAAGATGCATGCGATGGCATGAAACTATTAGTGCCTTTCCTATATAATCAGAATAAACAGCGATACTCGATGTTTAGAATGTCCACCCAGAAAAAAGTTTACATTGTTGTTTTCAAATCAAACAGATAAATCTGAAATGCAGTTTAGAGTGAGTTTAAATTGGTGATTGATAATAGTTATTCTAGACAAATTTTATTATTCCATAATGAGAAGAGAATAGCTAATTTAATGTATTATGGTTACATATGAAAAATAATACCACGGAAAAAAACTTTTCTTTCTATAATCAAGATAAAAGCCAGCATAAATGAAACAAATTTTAGCGAAGTTTGAAAAAAAAAACAAGTATACAGGCATAAATAGTTTTAAACTCCGGCTATTTTTGTCCGCGAAAGTGTGACCAAGACAAAACCAAGATCCCACTTTGAAGTGAGTTGTAAAAAACGGGATGAAGTGATATTTTTCAAGAACTCGAACAGAAATCGATAAGAAGGCGCGGAAACGCAGAGAAGCCATGCGAGGGGTCGACCACGTGAGAGACTGCAGAGAGTGTGGAGAGGGCTGCCTCGGCCTCGGACATTGCAGCTCCGCACTGGAACGGCTATCCGAGAAATCCTGACTGATAAGTACCTGCTTGCCCATTAGCAAGAGTTGTTAATGACCAATGTACACCGACTCAAAATCTATGGAGGAGATCCAGGCTTTTAAAACCGCAGCATTTTCAGCATTACTGAGCAAATTTCAAACAAAAAACCACGGCTGATTGCAGAATCTTAGGTATATCTTTGCCATAAACGCTCAGAGTATTCGGATACACATGCTCTATGTGAATCCAGCAAAATTCCTGCATACGCAAATTTGAGCACGTAAACAAACCCCTTGAGCTGACTACCAAGGCGTACGCACGCACTTCCACAGAGCTCGTTAGAACGACACCACTATCCAGTAGAAGCATGAGTTTGTATACTACACTTAAAATATCTTTTACAAAAACACTACGATTTACTTTGTATCACTTTGCTTCGTTTAAAAACCACAAGCTAAACAATCTCCTTGGGGGCAAATTAATCAGAATGCTTTCCATTTCAGGCTTGTCAAGACTCCCAAGATTTGCCGTCAAAGCATGTACAGTAGTGAAATCGGAAGTGCTGAATTAGCAAAGCAACAGCATCAGTGCAGATCACTGCCCGGTTACTGTCTTTGATTCAAAAGATATGTGAATGCACAGAACGCACTGGAATATCCGCCAACAATGTGTCACTAAACTGGGTGTACACTCCTTGTCGAAAAGATAGACGGATTCCGTGACTGCGGAAACGCGGTGGGACCCGAACGAGGGATGAGGAGAGAGCATGCTCCAAGTGAGAGGGTGCTGTAGGTCCCAACGCGATTGTGCGGCCGCGACGATATGAAACCGCACGCGCAATCCGTCTATGTTTTCGACAAGGACTGTAGACTCGTATGACGCAATTCTTCGGGTGGCACATAGACGGGCTGTCTGAGGCGCGCTACTACCACCCGATTACGGCCATGCGTCGCGGTTTACCTGGTCCTGCCTGACGGAGCAACTCGTCCACCTTCCCGGCATTACTCTACGGTGGATGAGATCGTACAGAGTTACCGACACCTCTACGTAAGAAACCCTTGAAATTAGGTTTCACTTCTAATGCGCTGCACTTTTATATAAAATTGATAGGATTTTGAAGAAACTAATATTTACATACATCAGCTTCACATCAGGTATTTAACTTTAATAGAAGTTATTCCAAGCACCCCCGAAATGTTGAAGAACTTTAGAGAGGCAGTAGTTGGGTAATTCAATCATTCAGTAGTTTGATAGACTACATATTAGAAGTATTTGTTCAGATGTTTCAGAAAGCTTCTTATTCTAACAGAGTATTCATTGGGCTTCCGTAGAAATTTCCTTGTTTCGATAGCATATTCACTTGGGCATTCACATGAGCTTTATATTCGAAACTTTCGTTCATCTCGTATCGTTCATCCGTATACCCTAAAAACCAGTAGCACCGCTAGTTTAACGTTCTTCTCCACTATCGGATGATGCCTGGATGGACGAGTTGCTCTGTCATGCAGATCCACTGAACCGGAGGGGGGGGGGGGGCGGTCGTATGGCGCGATTCTTCGGGTAGCACTAGACACAGGCCGAATCTGGGGCGCGCTACTACCACCCGATTACGGTCTCGCGTCGCGGTTGCCTGGATCTGCCTGAGGGAGCAACTCGTCCATCTAACCATCATCCGAGCGTAGAGAAGAACGTTGGACTAGCTTTACCAGTGGTTTTTAGGGTGTAGGGATGAACGAACGTTTCGAACGTCAAGCTTATTTGAATACCCCAGAAGATATACTGTCAAAACAGAGAAGTTTTCACAGAAGCCCAACGAATTCTCTGTTACAATAAGAAGCTTCCTGAAATATCCGAACAAATACTTCTAAAATGTATACTTTTCAAATTTCCGAATAATTGAATTACCCGAACTTGTAGCTTCCTGAAGTTCTTGGATTAGGGGCGCTACGGATGACTCGTATATAAAGTTGAACTCTTAACGTCAAATTAGTCTATGTAAAGATTAATTTCGTCAAAGTTCTATCAGTTCTATGTAAAAATGCAGCACACAGAGAACTGAAACCTAGTTTCGGAGCTTCGTTACAGACAGGTAACTGCGACTCTGTATGCTCTCTTCCACCGTAGGATAGTAGAGGAAAGGTGGACGAGTTGCTCTGCCAAGCAGATCCATGTAAACCGTGACGCATGGCCGTAATCGGGTGGTAGTAGCGCGCCCCAGACTCAGCCTGTGTCTAGTGCCACCCGAAGAATCGCGCCATACGACCTACACCCACTCAACTCAATGCGGGACAAGATGCCGAGTGGTAGGATGGCGCTCAGACCTCATCCGCCCATCTCAGACATTCGGGCGCGAGTCCCGCCTGACAAAACGCCCCTTTTCCATTTTCGCGACAAAATCCGGAGCACCGGCGGGAGACATCATTTTGGTTTCATTGCGGGATTGATCTGAAAATATTGCAGGATTGTGATCGTCACGTACGCCTCCAGCGAGAGGTGTATAAGGGCATCAGTTTGCAGGTAGACCTCAGCCTACTTTCCGCCTCGGCGGAGAGTCCCACGGGACTCGTCTGGCCCACTGAGGCCCGGTTGAAACCGTGGCCCAGTGCAGGGACCAGGCGAGATGCGTGGGGAGCGACCGCGCGCAGATGCGGTTCGGATGCAGAAATGCGTCCTGATCCGCTAGTAGCGGCCGGCGTCGGCGGATGGAGTACGTACGCTCCTAAACTCGACGCGCATTTTTGCTTTTTTGTGCTTTTCGGTTCCGGGACAAAATTCGATCTCCTGGATCATGGTGCTGAGTATCATCGTCGGGACAAAATCCGGTCTCCCGCCGGAGCTCGCGGGACAAAATCGGGATGTTGCGGGACAAAAACGCGCAGTTTTCGATGACTCCCGCTCACACTCGAGCGGGAGTCATGATTTTGTCAGGTGGGACTCGCGCCCGGATGTCTGAGATAGTGCCATCCGAAGAATCGCGCCATACGACCGCCACCCCACTATACTCGACTGGAAGAGTACATATGCCAGGGATTGGTCACAGTGAGATGTTTGATTCTCCGCAGTACTGATAAAGAAGAGAGTCCTAACGTTGCCGCTGTATTCAATCTACTACAATCGTACTCGTATTTTACTGTAACGCCATTTTTGCAGGGTTACGGCAAATGTACAGGGTACGGCAAAAGTATTGACCGCCTTTTGTGACACATAGATTATATAGAAAATCGAAATTGGATGGAAGACCAAGTGTCACCATTATGTTTCTTAGAATCCTAAGAACAATGTAAAACTAAGACACACATGTATTCAATTCATTTTATCCGTAATTTTGCCAGTCGTCAACAGACAAGACGGGAGAAGGCTTCGCTACTGCGATGCAAGTAGTCATCTTTGACTTGATCCACAGAAACTTAATGACATTCCGGGGGTCACTTGATCCGACCGTACCCAGGGCCCTGCGCATCAAAGTCCTTTGAATTTTTGCGGGCGTGCATGCTTGAAACTGTCTCTTTTCTACTGAAAAGGAAGTAGAACCCATTTATACGATGTTTTTCGTAGTCGTTTGGTTTATTGCGTTAGGAGCTGAACTCCATTGCTTGCGAGGTCAAGTGAACGATCAGGAAGGAGTGGGCGAAGATTTTTTCATTACTATTTAGTATTTAAGCTAGTGGTAGAACTGTAACGAATCAAACTCTTTATCACGCTTCGAGAAAACGAAATGCAAAATCAGAACAAAAACGCATTCTCTTTCTCCTAATGACCTGTTGAGAATGCTTCTTTCGTACGTTAACGAAAAACAGATGGTTTTACTCAGAACATGGCAATATTGATATCCTGGTACATACGCTAATGTAAACTTTGCCTCGAACGACTACTGCTCGCGCTACAAAAGAAATCTCAGCAAAAACATGTCAAAATACTGCAACAGTCTCGCACTTATTGAACATTGTCACTGTTTTCGTATACTATCTGAAGGCAGAAGTCACAATCGATTGTTTGAGAGGAGTTACTTCAAAGGACTTTGATGCGCCGGGCCCTGGGTACGGTCGGATCAAGTGTCCCCCCCCCCCCGGGCTGTCATTAAGTTTCTGTGACTTGATCCAGAGTTTTTTCTCAGATGTTTCTGTGGAATGGGAACAGTGCTGAGAAATAGCATATGTTAATTCTTCCACAAATCCGCTATGGAAAGATACCAATTACTCCTGTTTATGCTATGATTTAACTTTGTTTCCGTATAAGTTAACGGCGCAGAGGAGCTTCGCATCATTTCCTTTGGTTCTAGCGCCACAATTATCGCATGATCGAGAACAGCAGAAGCGCACTACCCGTAGGATCGATTATAGGTTTAGAAGTGGACCTTCCCTTTTCTGAGAAGACTTTTCTGCAGCTTGGAACGTAAAGACAGTGAAGGGGTTTTGCACAAGAAATCATTCGTCAGCTCACCAGTTCCAAATTAGCGACCACCATACTTCTCAACATTCGAACAGTTGGGTTGTACCACGGGCCCTTTGAAGGAGCAAGCATGTGCTACACCGCACCACAGCATGGGCTTGCGTGTGGATTGTTGAGAAGAAACAAAGGATGAAATCGGCGACGGTCTTTACGGCGCATCACTTACGTCTTCCCTTGTGTTTTACTTAAAGCTGCTATCAAGAATGAAGATAAAACTGGCCGGACATAGTCTCATATTGTTCGCCACATTGTTTTCTATATGTTATGAACAAACTCGTCATATCTTTGCCAAATGCCGGGGTTTTCACGAGCCATTTCAAGCGGACAATACTTTTGCAGCACCCTGTAGGGTAGTACTCAATATCTTACAAAATCTTCCCAAACTCTGCGTAGAGGGGATTTTTATGCGCTGATCACAAATATCTACATTAATTCCCATGAAATTACAATTTTCATATCGAAACTGGCTTTTTCTCTCGATCGGTGACGGTACCCTTAACCGTGGAATAACGGGGTTGGGACACAAAATGATATAAATGATATATAATTCGTGATAAGCACACGAAATAACCCTTCCATGCAAAGTTCCAGAAGAGTCTGTGGGATACCACACCTACAGTATACCTACCGTAACCCTAGAAAAAAGTGGTGTCCAGAACCAGTATGATATACAGTGGACGTCAATGGCGGTGGCCCATCTGCGGCCTCGATAGGGACTGCTGTTATGGTATTTCTAGCAGCTTTCCTACCTGAACTTGAGGATTTTCGACCAAGTCGGGTAGAAAAGCGCCTAGAAATAGCGCTTCGGGGGCAGACGACACCGATCCCCGCACGTGCGGCGCGGTCGCGCTGCATCCTTCTCGAGGACGCGGATGGGCCACCGCCATTGACGTCCACTATACATGAACAACATGTGAAATAACTCCCCTCAAAAAAGTTTCATAGGAATTTTTGAGTTTGAGATTTTGGGGCAGAAGAATTGGATTAGTGCCCGAATCTACGGAGGATTCCAGACGGCCAGGGCAGAGAGTACCATAGATCATTGTCAAAGCACTACGATACCGTGCGGCAGAGAGTCACAGTGCCACGCCGCGCTGCCGCACTGGTCGGTACTCACCTGACTGTTTGAAGTTTCCTGTAGAGAGTTGGGAGAGGACTGTCCTGGCACCAGTATAAAGAGTAGTCCACTGAGACGGGTTGGCGGATTATCAGCGAAATGTTTCCCCTTTTCCAGCAAAAAGTAATAATGATTTGAGGAAAGCTGGTACCTGTGAACGAGCAGCAACAGTAGTTCCAAACAAAATCTAGCAAACGGACTGTCGCTACAGACCATTTGGAGTGTAGCACTCCGCCACCGTCAAGATGACATCGATCTCGAGACGGATCGATTATTACCGGCTCGTGCACTTGTGGCGTCGGCGACTTCTCACCTAAAATCGATAGGTGTCGCAATCAAATGGAACAAGCATATGTATCATATCTCAGAAAAGAAACAGAGATCATAAGCAACATGATCTTACAAATCCTAAAATGTAATGGAGATTTCAACAAGAGCAAAGACGAAAGAAATGAGCATTAAAACACACTCAGACACTATACCACTTTCGCGGACCCACAAACTTCGGAAAAAAATTTCGGCCCAAACTTTGCATATAGAGGTTATTTGGGGTGCTGAACACGAATATCGTTACCATTTTGTGCAGTAGTCCTATTTTTGTAGGGTTACGGTGGGTATATTGTAGATACGGTATGTCACAGAATTCCCTCAAATTTTGCACAGAGGATTATCAACGTTATTTTGCATGCCACCTTGACTTTCTTTCTGAAATTGGCATATTCTCCGAATCCCCTGCCGTTCACCTACCGTATCCCTCCGAAAATGGGGTTACGGTACAAAATGGATACGATATTCGTGATCAGCACCCCAAATATCCTGTAGAAAAAATTGAGATGATTTTGTGAGATACAGTGCCTACAGTATACTAACCGTAACAGTGCAAAAATAGGGTTGCGGTACAAAATGGGCACTATATTCGTATTCAGCACCTCCTATGCACAGTTTCGGCCGAAAATTTTTAGTTCATTAAGTTTTTGGGTCTGTGAAACTGGAATAGTGCCCACACTCATCGTTAAATCCACGGACAGCACAGCAGCAGATGAAAGTGAAACTCGTCCAAGCAGCGAGCAGTCATGTCAGGACCAAAAAGCATGTCAACTTCACATCCCTTTAGTTCAACGGCCTTCGTGACACACTTATTAAATGCATTCCTCCTGAGAGGCAGTGTGTCACCCCGTTTTCGTATCTGAGGTTTTTGCGGATTCTCAATTCTCTCGACGCGCCAAATCCACCGGTACACATGAAATATTACTCGGAACAGTTCATCGAGCCGAGTGAACGCGTGAAGCAGTTGGTCCTATCAATCGAATTTCATCATTTCTATGCGTTTTGCCATACATCATTGGAATCAGGATGACGAGGAGGTCTAGAGTCTGTAGATGTCTACCACTCACCCCACGAAAAGTGGTGACACACGGCCCCCAAGAGTACTCCATCTCGATTTTGATATCAATATTAGAAAAATTTTCAGGCAACGCTGATCACAATGACATACAGCGAGCGCCGGTGATTTTCGCGGTCTCGATAAGCACGCGGCGCAACCGCATCGCCGGCGCTGAAATCCTCTCCGGGACAACAAACTGAAAGGTTTTCTCGACATTTATTTATTTGTTTGTACGTGGCTATGCCACGCTAATTGTAGATGCAATATCGAGATTGCATGAAAAATTTGAGACAGTCAGTAACTGAGCGAAGACTCGTGTCTAAATCTACATCTTTCTGCGCGCGGCGCGCCCCTTGGACCAGCGCTACCGTAGCGCGAAATTCAAATTCGCACCAGCGGTTAG
Organism: Ancylostoma caninum; assembly: GCA_037903475.1. NCBI lineage: Eukaryota > Metazoa > Nematoda > Chromadorea > Rhabditida > Ancylostomatidae > Ancylostoma > Ancylostoma caninum. The sequence goes on along the minus strand of JBAJFG010000492.1, from coordinate 3,048,807 downwards.
TAGTGATTTTTCTTGTTGTTAAGGACAGACCAACGATGTTCGATGCTCATACTGAGCTCTTAACGTCGCGGTTTGCCTTCAGGAGTGGGTTTTATGACCGTACTTATTGCATTCTCTGATTGTCGTGTTATGATCGCAACATGTTGCTGCATAATCCTCGCTGTGAGCTGTGGTATAGCACTTCTAGACATCTCTGATACTATCGCTAGATCGTGGTTGTAACTGCGACCAATATTAGCACTGAGGTTTTTTGAGAAATGCGAAGAAAAGCTCAAAGAAGGCATTTTGCCCTACCGTAACATGGATTATTAGATCTAACGAAGCATGGAGCAAATGTTTGAGTTTTTTCGTGCGAAAGGTAGGTCGGAGGAATTTCTAGGTATGAGTAATGCGTATATGCATTGAGCTATCAATATCCACCACTATCGGAAATCAGTAATCTAAACATGCGGAACTGCCGTTTCCTGCTTATAAGTGTACAAATACGCTTTATAAACACACATGTAATAAGAGAATGATATCAAACCCATATTCTACCAAAGAGACCAGTTGTCGAAGACGACTGATCTCTCTGGTAGAAGTATGGGTCTGACTCTACGCGCCGGGCAAATTTGCGGTAATATTGGCAGAAAGTAAGGAGTGATTACGTTGGAAGAGATTGTGTTGGAGAAATATCTCCGGAAGAACGTCGTAATGCACATACATAAGTGTTCAATTCAGAGACTATGTTACGATTCAAGAGGCAGTAAAAGAGATGTTTTCTTGCATGGATCGTGTAACGACTTCTGCCGCTGGCAGCTGGCAGAGCTACTCGACTGGGAACATAAGTTGAACACATTGATTCAAGAAGGCGAAGTTAAATACAACAAAGGAAAAACTGCGTGATTCCTATTCGTCCATTGGTAAGATTTACAGCATTAGGTAATACAAAGCTTTTGTGTACTGAGGCTAACCTTACTTTTGGGAGATGTTCACTGATTCGAAAAGATAAGGTGTCAGCCCCATTGTACAGAAGAAGCTTGAAGGTGTAAGCCCCATTGTAAAGAAGTTTCTCTTCGTTTTTCGAGCAATTTAACCCTCCTTCCTATTCGAACACGATATGTACGTTTTTCGAAAAGTTCCTCAGATATGTAAATGACTCGTTCGTCCGGTGCAGTTTTTACCTGTTAGTTCTGTGTCGTGCAAACAATGTGATTCCGTTTCAGATGTATTCCCTGACTAATGATCCAACAAGTGCAGTCGTAGCATTCTCTCCTGAACGCGAACCGCAGCGTTCACAGTTCACTGTAGGCATTGAATATAGTTAATATTTCCTTAGCAGCAAGAAAAAACCACTTCCAAGGCCTGAGCGCTGGTGCGAATTTGAATTTTGCGCCGCGTTAGCGCTGGTCTAAGGGGTGCGCTGCGTGCAGACAGATGTAGACTTAGATACGAGTTTGCGCGGAGGACAGTAGTGACTCAATTATGTTAGTACACTACATACGTGCTAACATAATTGAGTCGTAGCCTAACATAATTTAGATAGTCTTCTTGATAGTTCACATCGAATATGATGAATAACTATCAAGAAAACCCTGCAATTAGCGACGCGGTCGCGTGGTGTGCCTTTATAGGCCAGGAAAAATGTACAAGAATCAGTGCTCTTTCTGACTAATTTAATCCCCCTTACTTCCAATCTCATCAGTTCGCAAATGCGGTCAGTTAGAATATCCCCAGCCGCCAGCAATCATGCCGATCGCACTACACCCGGCTGTCGTCGCGATCGCCACATGGATAAAGTGAATGAGGAGACTCCAGAAGTGAGAATGATGATAACTGATGTGGCGTGGAGATCGATAGGCATCGTTTCCACTGTCGCTATCACTCACATCGCCAGTTCATTTTGGGCACATCTTTGAGAGTACGAGCGATGAGCTCCGTTTGGCAGGGATCCGTGGCAATGTAACGTGGCAATTGAAGTGGTGATATCTGGGGATACTCTTATGATAATGAGGCTCTCGTCACCGTTTTTCTGGAATCACTTCGCGAAATAGATTATAACTTGTATTATTAGGTTGTTGCGAAAATGCCGTTTTGGGGTATGCTCAACTAAACTTTTCCCTTCTATCCAGTTTGAGCAAATTCAGCCCAGTTGTGCCTTGTAGAGCTCTCCTCCGTCTTTCAAATGCTTCTTGAACATTCTGGCTAGCTCCTTCCTGAGGATATTTAGAAGTCGCGAACAAATGATGAGGCGACGCGATTTTCGGGTGATTATATTTGATGACTTCAAACTCGAACACTCTTTGTCGGAGGTAAGCCTTAATCTTGCGTTCGTTTTGGCTTGAGATTGCCTTCCCAATGGACAATGAGCTAGAGGTCGGCGAAGTTCTTTTCCTACGATTTTAAACTCAAACGTAACCATGGTCGTGGTCGGGGATGTCGCTTGACGATCAGGCATTGAGGACAGCAGTGGAACCTGAACCTGATCTTACCATCTGGATGATGAGAGAAGGGCTGGACGTTCACTATGCTACAGTTTGTATGCATCTGACTGTAAGCAACAGGGTGCGAAAGTGTGGACGTGAACACCCCATCTGGCTAAAGCCAATGTCTTATCTGGAGTGACATCTTTTCTAACTCAAATTTTTCATCCCAAAACGGATGGTAATTACTGTGAATAAAGCTCGGTTTCTGTACGATGAAAAGAAATGCGAAATGGTGTGGGTGGAGACGACTTCCCACTTCTAATTTTTCCCAAACCAGATCTTCTCTCTAGGGAGGTTTGTCAGGAGTTTGGTGGTGCTGTAAGGGCATCCAGGTTCTCACTCAATGCCCTTATTCCCCAGACCATTACCCTACCGTATATCTTTATCTTTATCTTTATTGAGACGTGCATAATAATGCACATGTAATACAACTAACACAACGCAATAAACACGAGCCAGTGATCAATAAATCGTGAACAACCAACAGCTGCTTTTATAAAATAGAAAATATAATTTGGAAAGCAGCATAAAAATATGAAATTAAACATGAAAAGGACAACAGATAGTTCCTGAGTCAGAGATGCGAGCAACTATTCTTCTGAAATGACTAGGCGTGATCTCCAAAACATTGCTCCTAAGTAGTAAGTTTAAAGCGGCGGCCTTCTTTGAAGGAAGAATTTAGATCTTATTTGGGTTCTAGCCGTAGAAACTCGGGGAGAGAGATATCAGAGAGCCACCTCTGGTTATAGAGGGACAGAGCTGAAAGAAGTCGCAGGATTCAATGCTCAGTCGACCTGTCAACATTTTATAAGCCATGACGAGATCGAACTTCTTCCTTCGACTAGCAAGACTCGGTAGTGAAGTTTGCATCCGTCGTTTTTCACCACAAGGAATTTGAGCATAAGACAGACCCGTGATTCTCAAGAACAGTTTGCGAGTGAAGTTGTTTTGGACGCTCTCTAGAGCCATAACATCCTTCTTCTTGTAGGGAGACATTATAGTGGCACCAAATTCGACAATAGGACGTACATACATCTTGTAAGCCCTGATGAGAACGGCAGAAGTCCTGGTTTTAAGTGCCTTAAATAAATTGTAGGTGCGAAACATTGCCTTAGTCACAAGTGCTCCATAGTGAGTGCTGAATTGAAGCTTATCCGAAAAGGTAAAGCCTAGGTCTTTGATCTCCGAAACTTTTAGAAGTGGAAAATCATTCAACGTATAGGATGTATGAATTTTCCTAGGTCCAAAAGATACTGCCTTAGATTTTTCAGGGGCAAGAGGGAGATCCCAAGATTCCGACCATACTTTGACGCTTTTAATTGCTGCCTGTAAGACCTCCATATCACCTATCCGCTGAATAGCTTTGTATATCTTAACATCGTCTGCGTAACACGCAAGACACACCCTGTGCAGATAAGACTGATGGCAGATCACATGAATAGATGAGAAATAGTATGGGGGAGAGAACCCCGCCTTGTGGTACACCACTAGCACTAAAGAACACATTGGAGTACTCCCTATTCACACGTACTTGGTACGTACGATTGGTCAGAAAATTTTCAAGCCAAGACAGGATAGGGGGTCGGATACCAACCGCTCTTAACTTGATAAGAAGTTTTCTGATGGGAACTCTATCAAAAGCTTCTGAAAAATCTAAGAGAACTGCATCCACCTGATGATTGTTGTCAACTACCTTGGTCCAATCGTTCATTGAAGTTAATACTGCAGTTTCGATAGGTCTGCCCTTCCAAAAACCATGCAGACTATTAGGAATGATACCATGTCCATCTAGGTGTGTAACAATATGTTCTTTCACAATCTTCTCGAAAGCTCTAACAAACACGGAAGTTATGCTTACAGGTCGGTAGTTTCTGCAGTCATTAAGAGGAGCCTTTTCAGCATTGGTGAAACTGACGAATGCTTCCATCTACCGGGAACCTCGCCTCTCATATAAGATAGGTTGAAGATAAATTCCAGCGTTCGCGCAATCTCAACAATAACCTTTTTGATGAAAAAGAGAGGTACAGAATCAGGGGTGACGGAGAAAGGGGAAGGCCATTTGGAGAAAATTTCAATGATTTTGTCCCTATAAAACCAACGCGAATTATTCATAATAGGAAAACTCGTTTAGGGTAGGTCACAAGGGTTCGACCGCACAGTGAATACTTATGAAACTCATATGCAAAAAGATTGCCTTTCTCCCTATAGTTATTTACAATTCTGCCGCTCTCTGTAATAAGAGAAGAGTTTTTGTGCTTATCCTTGATTCTAGAGCTAATATAGCGGAAAAGGCCACATTTATTTCCGTAAGTTTCTGTTCTATACAACAAAAATATTCAGATAATGACTTTTCGGTTTTGGCATTCTGCCTTTCGTGATTAAGCCAAGCTTCAGGAGTTTGATCAGAAACCGCCTTAGTCCACAGAGACTCACGGCGCGTACACTTTTTAATCAAATAGCTTAGAGCCTTAGCCGCTTATCCCCGCTTTCCCGAATTGGTACAAAGAGCTGAACGGTATGGTGCAGAATAGTTAAAAAAGTCTCATATATATCATGAACTGAACTCTAGTAACTAAAGCTTCCAATCCAATCGATATTAGTCAGATAATTGCGTATAACAGAAAAGTCAGCAGCTCTGAAGTCTCCTATCAAAAACTTTGATTTCTTTTTGTCATCACATTTAGACAAAAGCTTCGAGTTGCATGATCACTGTTCCCAATAGGCGCTGTTGTGCTTACATCTGTAACAAACTTTGATTCATTGCAGAAGATCAAATCAAGAAGGGAATTACCTCTCGTGGGTGTTTTGACAAACTGAGAAAATTCATGAGAATGACACATATCCAGAAAAATCTTTTCCACGCTATTACCAACCAATGGCTCAGCATCCCAATTAACATCAGGCAGATTAAAATCTCCTAGAAGAATAGTAGGGCCTTGATGAACGCGAGAGTCACTGATAGCTTTACATAGAATCAAAGAACTTTCTGAACTGCAATTAGGCACTCTGGGGAAACGGACCTTTTGCACCCGCTATAATTAGGGGCGGGGTTGCAGGCAGGATGACGAGCGCTGGGATTGGTTAACTGCGAGCAGCTCGTTAATGATGGGCACTGCGAAGGACGCGGCAAAGGCGCAAGATTTGGACGAGTTGCGCGGTCAATGTTAGTCAGATAACCGGAGTTTTTTTTTCTCTAGATTAACTTGTGGCTTCGTAAGTTACTTTAGTGGGCTATGTTCCAAAAATGTGGCAGTATTGGCCCAGCGTGAAATTCTTATGCGCTTTAACTCACTGTGCAAGGTTCAGTTCCTGAAAGTGAGCTGCGTATGCCTTTTCATATGGTTTAAACAGGCTCGGTTTGTACTTACTTAATAAAGCACTAGTCAAATATACACTCACTATTGCCGCCGCATGTAACTATCACATCCCCCTCGATCAAAGTGAACCTGTTCAAACAAGTTTACCTCTACAAAAGTTTTGAGCAAAACTGATGCCAAAAAATCATTCAGGTAACGAAAAAACAAGCTTTGAGAGCATCTATATTCATTACCAGATGGCATTCCTGGCTTTGCTTAGGTTTTTTTCACCCACTCGTAAGCGAAAAAGTAGGCGAAGTCACTCCTGATGATAATTTGAATCAAACAGTAAGTGGCATGAATTCTTCAGTAGAAAAAATATGTTTGTCATTCTTATAACCACGTATGAGAATAGTTATTTTAACTGCATTCATTATTCAATTTCGAATTCTTGCCAATGTCTTTCGTGTTACTATTACAACCATGATGTTTGCGAACAAACTATTATCAATTAGCTGATTCTGTCTGAATGGGTCAAACGAGAGACACTGTTTTCCCTGTGGCACTGCTTCAGGGTATAGCAACTTTGGCAGACAGTTAATTAATACCTGAAAGGGTGACCCATCATCAGATATGCAGATTATCTATGCTATTCACAAATTTACACACAAATCCGCATGGATAATGTTTTTTTTTGCCCTTTTTCTGGTATCACTTCAAAAAAGACGCTTAAACCTTCACGCTGTATCACTACCAACCAGCATATAAATGAACAAATTGAAATAAAACACGTTGATGGAAAAGCAAATAGAAGCAGGAAATTCTAGTATGCCCTTAAAATACTGATGTAGAAGCGTCACTTCTTCTACTCTAAATAGGTTGTTGCTAAACGGATTCGGTTTACACCATCTATTTCTAAAAATAGATCAAGGCAGATCGAAGCCCTGAAACCTGCGTCCTGATCTGAGTGCATTCCTGAGGCAGGGGCGACTACTCGGACAAGATTTGCCGCGCTGCCCACCCTCGGCGGTGGCGCGCACGCAGCGCATCCGCGCGCGTCCCCGCCTGCTAATTAGCGGTGGGTGCAAATGGTCACGCTCCCGGCACTCTGTATATCACGATAAATCGAACCGTTACATTAGATAGATTGACATCACACACTAAAATTTCATAGGAGTCTTTTACTGATTCCTGAAAAAGTAGTGTTGACATCAGGGTTTTTCTTAATAATAGAAATACCCCCACCGTTTTAGTGTTGACATCAGGGTGTTTCTTAATAATAGAAATACCCCCACCGTTTTTGTGCACTCTGTCACATCCATGAGCCTTGAATACGAAGAAGCAATGCCAAGGAGTGGCGCTAACTAATTTTTTGAGCCTATCCATGATTCCGTCAAAAATACTATATTGTAATTCTTACTACAAAGATGTGCAACTAGGTCATCGCAGTTTCTGACCAGAGAACGTGTATTAAAAAGAACACATTTAAATGGAACAGTGAAAGTCCGAAGAAAACTCAAGCGTTTTCCAGCTGGTTAGACATAGCAGAAAGTTCAGTACGGCTTGTAACAGGCGAACGGACCGGTAGGTCATCCGATATGTGACCACTAGGGTCACCACTACCTAACCTGGCTAGGCGCTCTTCTCGCCTGCGGATTCGCTCCTCCCTGGGAAGGGAGGGCCCGATGTAAACCCCCTTATGGGGAAAAATCTGAGGTGAGAAACACGCCTAACCACCTCCTGCTGGAATTTGCTGCAGGGCAACATCACCTTCAAGAGCCTGGGCCTCTGAGGGTGAACACGCCCCATTCGATAAACTGTACAAGGCAAACATTGAGTACTTAGATAATCGAGCAAAGAAATAGTACGATTGAAGTCATGATTAACCTTCTGAATGGAACTATAAGCGTTTGATTCAGGTATACCAGGAATTATTACAGAGCGTTTCATTTCAGTACCGGCCTCAGGTGCAGATGATGCCTTAGTAACACTATCTGTGGGTGAAGAACCGCTACCAGAAAAAAGAAGATTTTCAATCGTACGCTTTTGGGAAAGGTTTTCTTCCCTCAATCGAGTGTTCTCCTTAATCAGCTCTGCTACTCGCTCGTTCATCGTCGCGACCTCCTTCTTTGTCTCAATCAGGACCTCCATAATAAGCTTCATGAAGTTACGAATAGGTTCACTGTCAGCCATAATACGCAGACGTTCAATGGAGTCACAGCGAGATGGTGAAAAACCATCGAATCGTCTCGCTTGACTGGGACGGAAGAGGATCGCAAGGGTGAGAAGGACATATACATGAGCAGATCAGGAGGTTCTGGTCGATATACCAATAGATGGAAACCGACCGGCAGTGACGAATTAGCAAGAATCGGTAGGGAATCCGATGAAAATAGGGGGCTTCCAGACTCTCAGTGAGTAGGGATTCAACCAGTGATTTTAGCCGAAAGGAATATCAGGAAACTGGCCAATTATGGCGAAATATCTAGCAAGCAGGAAATACGGCAACAGAGACCGAGCCGAACCCGGCCGCGCGCACCGTACGATGGTCGAGAACTGAATTATATGATTTTTCCGAGCTCCAGATACAATCCTGCGATAGCAGCAGATTGCCGATCTGAAGCTTGCTGAAACTGCCTTCCAAAAGTTTGCGAATTCTTGTGATCACAGTTTTTGATGTAGAGGCGTGCAATCCCAGCTGATTGTCGGGGAGCATCTGCCGAATCGAACGGTTACTAAACTGATGGAAAAAATAGTGTTTGAGCCGAGTTACAACACTTTGAACTGAAGGGCCCATTTCGGCAATTAATTTCGCAACAACCTAATAATTTATTCTTGATTGTTCATTTTTTGAATCATTTATATTGAGTATTCAATATTATAGCTGACATTCTCGATTTTTCTTCTCCACCCGGGTCCCCAAAGTGGCGGAGACCTCAATTTCCTACCATCTTCCCCCCCCCCCCCTCTTTCTTGCCCACTTTCTGCATCCGATTGCTTTCACACATGAATATACCTGTAGTAGATGCGAACGTAATCAACGTGTCTCAACGAAGAAATCAAATTCATTTCTGTCCCCAACCTCAGTAAAGGACAAAATACAGCCGAACAGTAAGCCGAAAGAGGAGGTACCATGGGATTAAAAGTTTGCAGGTGATAATATGAGTTATGTAATTTGAAACAAGTGAGGTTCGTCTTTCCCACGGGTCTTGTCAGTACTGATCAATTTTTTTTCATTAAGGAAGCAAAGAAAAATAATAAATGAATAGTGATGCATGCTTGTCGTTTGCATTCAGTCAAGGTGGCTCAATTGCTGAGGGTAAATCATGATATGTAATCCGTTAATCTTGGCAATTTTATCATTAAACCGATTATTCGAATCATGGATGCTCGAATGTTCGAATATTCGAATAATCGAATATTTCAACTTTTCAAATAATTCGAATATTCGAACAATCAAATATTTTAACTCTACGAATTATTCGAATATTCGAATAATCGAATATTTAACTGTGCCGCTGACTCGCTCAGAGGCATGGTTGTAGTCAGACACAAGTAGCAGAAGATCTGGCGCATTGTGGTACCGATTTTTTACCAGTTTTAAATAGTAGAAGGTTTGCGCTTTCAGGTTGCACGGCTCCATTTTCCGCAGCTGCCTCCACCGCGATTCAACCGTTGATAAAATGGAAAAGAGCCATTTTTATCGACAAAGCCTCATCTCCGTAATTCCCGTGCTGAATCTTTCCTCTTGAACCTGGAGAGCTGAAACTCAGGCGTAAGACACAGTTAGCAGGCTCCACGGAACAGCTCTTTGTCGATTCGCAGTACTGGATAGGACTGGCAGTACAGGAGTGCAAAAATTTTCACCTAAAATTTCGGCTTGCTCGTAGGCATGGTTGTAGTGAGACATGGATATCTAGCCCTTTGAAGTGTCGATTCATTCTCATTCTCAATTAATAGGAGATTTGCGCTCTTAGGAGATGTGGTTCCCTTCCCTGCAAATGTCATCCTTCCTGGTTCTATCTGGTCGATAAAAACAAGTAAAAAAGGTCGTTTTTGTCGACAAAGCATCTCTTCCGTAATTCCTACGCTAAATCTTTCCTATTAATGCTGGAGAGCTGAAACTCAGAGGCAAAACACAACTGGGCAGGATCCATAGTAAGATTCTCTGTCAGCTTTCAGGGATGAGCAGTACCGGCAATACGCCTGCACAAAAATGACCGTCCGAAACTCAGCCTCGCTCGGAGGCATGGCTGTTGTAAGACTAAAAGTAGTTCACGAACTCTCTAACATAACCACCACCACCCCCCCCCCCCCCACCTCTACGACCCCCCCCCCCCCCCCCGTCGAAATATTTATCAACACACGCTTGATCCTGAGAGTAAGTCCGTGCGCTTTTTTTCAATTTGTTTTTTTTTCGTGGTGATTTGAACATCGCTTAAATTGCTTCATGGTCCTTTTGTAGGCCTTGATGTGCTCTCTACCGGCAATACAACTGCGTCCCTCAGTTGTCGCTTCACCCTCTTTTCTACTTCATGAAATGTGTCCCTCCAAGTCGACAAGACTGAACCTCCCCGCAACCGGCTGCCGTTCGACTTCAATGGTGGATCAAATGTGGTTCAAGTGGCTAGAGATATAAATAACGTCTGCAGAAGAAACTCTGCTGTTGGAAAGACAGCACAGAAATGGTATACCCGCTTTAGCCAGGGTAAATTTGGCTTTGAAGTTGCTTCTCGTTCTGGCAGCCCAGCCTATGAGACATAGAGGAGATTATTCGCTAGAGTTGCTTGAAACGTAAGAAAAAGTCACCACTTGTGCTAACTCTTGACAATATCCACGTTTAGCTAATGCGTTCCTTGAAAAACTCTAAAATGCCCGATATGGGGTGGTCCTTCACATTCGGTACGCTCAATTTCTCAGCGCAAATTTCACCAAAACGCCGAGCAGGATACTCGAATGTGGAGGATTTTTACCATTGCCGACTCTACAGGTCTGGCAGTCATATACATCCTACTTTGTTTGGTTACCTATTCATTTCATAAATTGTGATCCAAGAGTTGTGGTGGCAGGCTGCAGAATGAGTTGTCCCAAACAACACAATTTTTCGTAGACATTGAGGTGAGAAGCTGCCCTATTCCTGCCAGCATTGATAGAAGAGGTAAGGAGCTTCGCAACCCATTTAGTGTGATTGACATTAATCATGGAAAATAGTGGTTTCTATGCTTATGAAAAACCGCAGAAGCTTATATCCCATCCCAATGCTTCTAGATAGATACGAAAATGAGATGGGACTTCGCTTTAAACGTACACCACCCGAAGTGTTAATTTGGAAACGTGTATTTCTATTTCTTCGCATATGACAAGACTGTTTTACCTATTTTCTGTGAATTAATGCATTGCAAAACCACTTCTGTAGCAATGACACTAATTTATTCGGATGATTCGAAAAGTTGAATTATTCGATTATTCGAATATTCGAATAATCCGGAAGATTAAAATATTCGATTATTCGAATATTCGAAAGAAAAGTTCGAATACCAATGTATATCACGCACCCATCGATGTTACGATGGTGCCCAAGGCCAACCGAGCCCTCCATCACTCCGGGTCGGTTCGGTAATTTGGCACTATGGGAGCCTGAGAAGATGAAGCACTGACGTGATACATCGAATGTCCCCTTCTCTCGTTGATCACTGTATAGAGCACATACGCATCCACTATCTTTACGAAGCTCAGATGAAGTCGAATGTGCGGCGCATTGCACAAACGGGACTGGTCAATTTCGACCACTTTATCCATTATCCTTTATCAGACCTTGAAAACGGCGTTTTGTCGAAACTTTGGCAAATAAAGTGTGCATAACAGCCTGCGTAGGAAGACAGTCGGAGAAATATACATTAGAATCCATTTTGCATGCAAGTTTAACTTGTGATTGTACAGTGAGGGTCGATGTAGGATCGTTGATATTATTTCCATATTGACAGTGGAGTTCGTTTTCTGCCTCATCTATTGGTTTTAGATTAGATGACAGTCATCAAGGTGATTCAGTAATAGTTAGATGATTGAAATTAGCGAATCAGAAAAGGTGTAACAGCCGTAGATGTTTTCAGCACAACATCGCTACGCTTTTTCTTTTGCTCATCTAGATACCAAGCATAGCGTTATGCAATTTCTGCCCTATCAAGTTGATGAATGGTGCACATGCCTCCATGGCGTTACTGCCCAAGAAGGAAGCAAGAAACGCACACATAGAGAGTACGGTACCAGCATGTCCTCCATGTGATTCCGTTGTCCAGGCTGAAGAACGCACAACTGAATGTCAGTGAACGGAATGTTACCTCCTCTTCACGTGAAAACCAGAATGGTCACTGATACTAGGATGAGCAAACGGAGAACAGCGGAAACACTAATTGAACGGTAATATGATTAAATGCGAGTCTTCTTCTTCTCTGATGATCACTGGCTGTAAACACTGACTGTAGGGATGCGAAAGATAGTGTACTTTTCAAATGTTGCAAGAAACGTGGGCAGTTCAGCTCAATAAATCTTATAGCATATAAACAAAGCCATTTTTCGAATTTATTCAAAAAACGGCTCTGAGATCCCACTCGCTGCAACATCTGACAGAAACATCAAGTCAATTGCGCAGGAAATTAATATCCTGAGAGTGGATGCCCTCAATCCCTCTTCTTGCTTCGAAAATAAAGCATCAAAAAGCAAAAATAAGCAGCAAAAAGATGCAGTTCTTGTGCACGCGCTGAGGCTTTGGGCCCTGTCCAGAACAAACTTTCGCAAAGGTTTGGATTCTCCAGTCATAAATATTTGTTATGCATAAATAAATCGGAAAATTCCAGACACCCTTACTCGAAAGATAAAAAATCCTCTGATTCCCGAAACAGTAATGTTGCATGGTGGTTTGTTTATCTGACCGTTTTTGCAGTGGTCAACATGCTGATAAGCCAAGCAGAATGCTGTTCTTCCACCTCCACGGAAATATTACTGATAACAGTATCTCGCATAGACTTTACTGTACGTCTGGTGCAAAATACCCAAACAAACATCCCAGCCGACATGCGTCATTGGGATTACCCAGGGTAAACGTGTTACCTCCAGGAAATTATGTGATTAAATTTGGGGTCACCAATGCACTTAACCTGGGTAATCTCAACCATTCTTACCGCCCAACACACTGCGGAAGCGCTTTATAGAGCGATTATAAGGGATCCGTCTTGTAATCTGGAATTGCGAAAAAAAAGGCTAAAGGTCAATAGTTTTGCTGTATAACCTTCGAATAATGTCTCAACAAGGGTCGATTAACTTCGAGCAGATTTCCATATTCTATCATTGAAGCTAATATGAAGATAGCTTCCTGGTCAGTCTTGTTTCCTAAGGACATTGGTGCATTCCCTAGTCGCGCAAGGAAAACAACGAAAAAACCTTCGCAAAATGCACGGATCCTCTGATAGCGGGAGAGTTGATTTCGTCGACATAAGTCCAAAACTGGTTCCGTCGTTATCGTAGACGTCGGGAAATAGCGTACATGTTCAGACGCTATACACACCTCTGCGTAGCGCATATCGTCATCGTTTCCTGGTGGCCGGCACGTGGTTGGTGCCAATATAAGAATCGCCGGTTACGGTAGAACCGCTATTGGACCTCGGCACGCATCGAATAATTCTTGATTGTTTCTTATTGTGCATGTGCAGGAATCATTGCTTTAATTAGTGCCAGTTTTTCTTCAGTTTAGCTTCTTGATCCGGGCTAGGTATGGATGATGCACTCACTGACTTCGGATGCATGTGTGTGTTGCCCATCATATAATTACATAATTATAGATTCAGAAGAATGGATGGAAACGTATGTATGCAAATCTCATTCTATTCGTCTTTGACATCTCGGCTACTATTTGAAATTCAAAAAAAAATGCATGCAACTCTGAGCTAAGAGGCTTTTGACAGTGAATAGACTCTACATGCTCAAGGTTTTTTTACTAGTATTTTTAAATGATTACCCAACGATAAAACATAGATGCACTTCCAATGCGATTCAAATTACACGGTCAAAAAGACATCGGAAAGTGTAAAAAGACCAATAGAAACTTGTTTTTTTTACATTGTGACACCCTGTCACGACACGTGCTCACCAGAAACACCTGATTTGGACTTGCCACTTTCTCTTCCACATTTTTTTCTGTTTCTTTTTTCCATAGCCACCCCCATGCCCTCAGAGAAATTGAGCATAAGAAAATGTTGGAAAATGGTCGATTTCTTCTGGAAAATCCGGACGAACCAAGAAGATACCACTTCATTAAAGTGATAACTAGTACAGTTATTGAACCCTTCGTGATAAGTAGTTTTCTGTGAAATTCCTGTGAATTGTCTTTTCCAAAGGTTCTTGAGCGCCTTTGTTGACAAAAATGTATGTATCAACAACTGTGAAATGTGTCTTCTTGGTCTGATTCCCTAGAGAAGTCCGGTGTCCTCTGACCTTCTGATTTTAGTTTCCAGGCGATGGATATGCTTTGAACTGCATCCATATGTACATCGAGAATGAATAGGAGAGTACTTTGGATTTCCACTTGCAGTCGGGCTAGGAATGCCAACCCTTCGAAAGAGATGGGATTAAGATGGTGTAGGAGTAACTTTACTTCCTTTGAACTTCAACGGGATTTTCACTATAAAAATAGAAATTCTGAGCGGAACGTACTCCTGGTAGCTTCCTCAAGTTCTCTCTGAAAACGTGAAACCACAGTAGTGCTTTTGGACTGCTTGAATGTTATCACCCACGTGGCGTGCTTTACTTTGCGTGAGTTGGTGTTTGATGAGCAGTTCGTGATGCTACAGGGTGGTCGCTATCATTCCGATGACCCCTGTGGTCCTATTAATATACCGTGACAGTCGCGAATTTTCAACGACATCCGCTAACAACGTCGAACGTCAACCTGTACATCACGTGACACAACCGTCGCCATCTCAGTCCATCCCACCCACAACCACTCTGTTCATGCTGCATTTCTGTATCGGGCGACTTGTCTTACACTACCGTTACGCTATAGGCTTCATGTGTTTGTTTTAACCCATGTTCTCAAGATCAATATGTACTTCAGATATGGTAACACTAAATGAGTTAATCGCCAAGTTGAGGCAAATTTTCGCAGATGACAAAGTGGATGTTGATGAGGTGATGAGGGTTATGGAGTCATATAAGAGTAACCCAGCCGACTGGAGGCAGTTTGCTGTATTCGATGAGCACAAGTAAGTTATCGCTGCTTGAGAAATTCTTACTGTGATGTTTCAAGAAATATTGACATTCAGATATACAAGAAATCTCGTGGATGTTGGTAATGGCAAGTACAACTTGATGATCCTCTGCTGGGGACCTGGAATGGGAAGTAGGTATGTCACTGACGAGAAACCACTAGTCATTTTTCAACAAATTACCCAAAAACGTCACTTTGTAGCGTCCACGACCACACGGATGCGCATTGTTTCGTGAAAATATTGGACGGATCACTACTGGAGACGAAATACGAGTGGCCGGACGACAACGATAAGGAAGCACCATTGAGAAAAATTGAAGCGAACCGATTCGACGAAAACGGAGTGTCCTACATGAGTGGTTAGTCTTCTGAATAGTGCACACGACATCATTTCCGCTTTTGCTGGGCATTCCAGACTTCGTACAACGTCCATCCGCTCTTTTCTGTTTGAGACTTCGTGATTAATCGATCCAGACAGTGATGCTGTTTATCGCATTCCTGTTTTTCTTCCCAGTATTTCGATGAAATCACCTAAACATCAGCGAAATGCTGATCATTCGGCGTGAAAGGTCACCCGGTTTGGATAGCTATTTATATCTTATCTGCACATTTGCGTACTCTTCAGGTGCATAGTGTTCTCTAGTCTGTGAAGAGAAAGAACATCAGCAACAAAAAAGGAATTACTTGTTCGTAGGTTACTACCAAAACTGTAGATTTTGCAGATAAACTTGGGCTTCATCGCATGGAAAACCCCAGCCACTCCGATGGGGCAGTTTCGTTACACCTCTACATCCCACCTTATGAGACTTGCAACGCCTTTGATGAGGTAAAGCAGAATAAAAGAACGTTAGTTTTTCTCTTTCAACTGCAGTACTCAATATTTTTAGCGAACCGGGAAGAAAACCAAATGCCAAGTGACGTTTTTCACGAAGTACGGCATGAAAGTTGACTACAAAGGAAACAAGGCAGGAAACGTAGTGGATTACGGAAGCACAGTTGTCAACGCTCCACACTTCCTCGCTCATCTGAGGCAATGATCTATAAAAATCGGTACTTCTAATCTGGATTGCTGCCCGAAATAGTGGTTGAAGTAGTACATGTTATTACTGATTAGATAGTTTGATACAGCTCTCTTTGCGTGTGTCTCACGAAAACATACCTCGATACGGTTCAAATTTTGTACATATTATTGAAATTTCATGTAATAAACAGATTTTACGATCTTTTTCTTTTGTGTTGTGCACAAAGTGGGGGATATTGTAATTATTAAATTATCACAAGTGGAAAAACATTATCATTTTAACAGTTCTACTATATATATATATATATATATATATATATATATATATATGTATATATATGTATGTATGTATATATATATATCAGCGTCGGACGCAGGGGGGTGCGGGAGGGCCCCCCCCCGAGAATGGGTCGGCAAATTTTTGAAATTACTTTACAATACAAATAAAAATCTTGTATTAGTTTATTTTTACTTGCTTATTTTTATTATTATTTTTAATATAATTTTTATTAATTATTTATTATTACAATTTTTATTTTTATTAATTTTATTTTCACTTGTATCTTGGTGCTCTCCACAATACTGGGCCAAACAGGACCCTTCCTCCATCGGCGGATCCATATACTGGCGTCATCTTCGCTGTTACGCCCCAACGAACCCGTTCACCGTCGGCTGGACCGTATCCTAGTATTCTCACTATTGGACCAAAGCGAGCCCATATCCTGGCGTTCTCCACACCACTGGGCCACGGCGGATCCTTTCTCCATTGGTGGACCAGCATTCTGGTGTTTTTCTCACTACTGGGTCACACCGGCCCCTTCCTCCATCGGTGGACCCAGATCCCGGCGTTCCTCACGCCACTGGACCACGGCGGACCTTTTCTCCTTTAGTGGATCCCTATCTTGGCGCTCTCCATGTTGTTGAGCCACAGCGCACCCATCCTATATTGGCGTTCTCTACAACACTGAGCCACGGCGGGCCTCTCTTCCATCGGTGGACTCGCATTCTGGCGTCTATCTCACTAGTGAGCCAAAGTGGACCCTTCCTACATCGGTCTACCCACTTTCTGGCGTTCCCCACTCCACTGGGTCACGTCGGACAGGTTCTCTTCAGCTGAACCGTATCCTGCTATTCTCCACTTTACTGAGTCACAGCAGACCGATGCTATAATATAGCCGCTATAGTCCTCGAGTAGTATAGCAGCTTCCGTCGCCGTCGCAGGCGACGGCGGCCGCCAATGTTGGCGACCGCTCACAATCGATTTGCACCGAAGCCGCAGTTGCCAACATTGGCGGCCACCGATCGCCAATGTTGGCGACCGATCGATAGGATATATGACGCTGCCAACTAATTTGTCGCGTAAAAATGCAAGTTGGGAATGAAGGGGTATGGCACAGTGAAAATGAAGTAGTGGCATAACTGGAAGCGTTCGGATTCTGCCATTCATTCTCTACTTTGCATTTTTGCGAGGACAAATTAGTTGGCAGCGTCATATATCTATCATGGCGGGCAGTATCCTGGCGTTCCCCATACCATTGGGCCACGGAGGCCCTTATTCCATCTGAAGGCCTGCATTCCGCAGTCTTCTTCACAGTTAGGCTAAGCTGATGCCTTCTCCATGGGCGGGCTAGCACCCCGTCATTCTCTAACTATTGCACCGAAGCGAGCCCATATTCTGGCGTTCTCCACACCATTGGGCCACGGCGGGTCCTCCCTTCCTTGGTGTTTTCCTCACTGCTGGGCCACACCGGACCCTTACTCCATCGGTGAACCCATATCCTGGCGTCCTCCACGTTGCTGAGCCAGAGGGGACCGATGCTATAATATAGCCGCTATAGTCCCCGAGGAGTATAGCAGCTTCCGCCGCCGTCGCAGGCGACGGCGGCCGCCAATGTTGGCGACCGCTCACAATCGATTTGCACCGAGGCCGCAGTTGCCAACATTGGCGGCCACCGATCGCCAATGTTGGCAACTGCGGCTGGTGTCACTGGTCCACACTATTGGGCCACAACGGGCCCTTCAGCGGTCGGTCAAACGTTATTCTGGTGTTTTCCTCTCAATTAGGCCAAACCGGACCCGTACTCCATCGGCGGAGCCGTATCCTAGTGTTTTCACCACTTTTGAGCCACGGCACACCTGTTTTCCATCGGAGCACCTTTGTAAATCTAGAGAGTAATGGTGAGGGTTTGTTAGTTATTCAGAAATTTTGGCAAACTATGTATTTGTTGATTATTATCAACTATTGGTTGATTGGTGACACAATATCATGCTTGCTATTATGAAGCGTTCACCCCTAAAAACCGGCCACTTCGCCTCGCAGTCTGCACCTCAAGATTACCGGTGTCTATGAGTACCGCCGCGTTCATGGAACATTATGTTTAGCCGATCTAGCCCCCTTACGGTGGGATCTTTAATAGATCCCTGAGAGAGATCTGGATAAATTCAACAAACCTCGATATTTCAGAAAAAGATGGTTTTTTCTGATAAATAAAATACTGCTCGAGGTGTTCTAGCTAGACCAGACCACGGGTAGAATTTACTAAATGCCTCGCTTGTTACCATCCTGTTACCAATTCATACAGGTTCACATCCTACTAAGGAAAATTTCACTGATTGGGGCGTTGGATCTCTCCTTGTAATATTGTGTTGGCCAGACCTTGCCTAGAGTGGCCTTTTGAGCTTGCAGTGAATCCAAATCTCCTCTAGAAAATTCATGCGAATCAATGTGTACTGGACGTACGTTACGCACCTTGTAATGCGCACCTCCAAAACGGCCATTATTTATAGGACATCCTAATAGTAATTAAATGAGTTTGAATAAGAAATCTTCCTTATGAGTTGTGTGTGTTCTACCAGCCTGGCAGCCTTGCCAACTCCGGACTTTTTGTACTCGTAATTCTAGCCTTTCTCGAGGATTTTTCCTCATACATCACATGTAAAGCTACTTTCTGATGCAAGGATACATCCCACTTTTGTTGTTACCGCACATTTTAGATGTCCATGGACCTGTCACGCTAGTCATTCTCAACTCTGCGAACAAATTATGGTGAGAAAGAGAGTGGGAAGCAAAATTACACTCACGCCAAAAAAGTACTAGATTGGGCAATAAGTTTGTGCAGTTTTTCAGAGCATTCAATGTATTTTTACGGACTGGACCAGTTGAATTTGGGTTTTTGTAGAAGCTGAGATCCGCAGTACTTCTCCTTCACAGCAAGTCCTTGCGAAAAGTCTACGATTTGCGCATACAGAACAAGGTAAATCCTCCAGCCCAAAATCGACCTCTCTGAAGCAAACATCCACTTTTGTTCTGTCCCTTCAACAATAGTGGCTTTCACTTAGACGCCCTTAACATCCTCAGCAGCTTGAGTTCCATTTGTTCCAGTATTATAGTGGAGCAGTTGAAGGTGTCGGAGATGTACGCTCTTGCCGACTTGAAGGGTCACATTCCATGTGACAGAAAATAAGAAGTAGCAGGGATTGGGGGAATTGGTAAGAATATTTTAAAGAGCAAAACGAAAGCTACAACATGATCTATGATAGTCTATCAAAATCAGTCCAAATCCTCGTGAAAAATTGAGTTGAAAAAAAAAACCGCACGAACTTATTGCCCAACCTAACACATGTGAGAGCTGAAGCAATCTTGCGAAAGCAGTGGACTTGCTGCAAAGGCAAATACCACCTTTACCATTCTGGGATGCTTACAAACATCTCTCACTCATCGAACCCTCCCGTTTTCCCGCCATTTGAGCGAGCACCTCCATGTACCCGTGTCTTCGCGTTTTTCACAATTCTGGGCACAGCAGACCCTTCTTCCATCGATGGATCCTCACCTGTATTTATCACTCCATCCGTGAGCCCATGTCCTGGAGTTCGCTTAACTTTTAGGCCACAACAGACCCATCGTCCGTCGGTGGACCAGTATTGTGGCTTTCCTCACACCTGGGCAAAGCAGCCCCCTTCTCCATCGCACAACCGTAACCAAGCGTTCCCCATACGTTCCCGAACACAGCAAACCCATGTGCCATCAGGGGATCCGCATCCTGGCGTCCCCCACCCATCTAAGCACAGTGGACTCCTCCTGCATCCGCGAGCCCATATCATGGAGTTAACTTTTTGGCCACAGTGAACTCCTCCTCCATCGAGATAACCGTATCCTGGCGTTCCCCACACATTCAGGCCACAGCAGACCTTACATCGGTGAATCCGTATCCTTGCATTCCTCACATCTGGGCCACACTGGAACACCACACACAGTGAAGTTTCTAATTTATTTTGTTTACATCTCGATGGTACTTCCTAAAGGATGAAGAGTGGGTGTTCTGCAGTGAGCGATTTTTGCAACAGGTCACCACAAAGTCGCCGTGACCGTATTTTGGTGTTGCATCGATTTCTGGGAGTGTTTCGGTGCATCTTCCTCGTCCAACAGTTGAGCAAGGCATATTCCTTACGCATACCGAGTCAAGAAATCCAGAAGCAACTTCGCGGAATGAATTCGCTTACACATTCCTTGCCAAAACTGCGATTGCATTCCGAGCGGTTGCTGATGCGATGCCGCCGAGTTTTGTCTCGCTGAAGTGAATTTGGCAAAAAACTTGTTTTGGCGCTTTTCTTTCCAGAACTAAAAACTCACCAAAACATGAATTTCGTTCAAATTACCTAAGATACATATTTGGAAAGGCCATGAAGTTTGCTAAAAAAAATCGTACAGAACTTCTCATACAGCTGGTTAAAAAAACTGGAAGTTCCTTGCGCCCAAGATGAAGCAACGAAAAACGCGCATTATTTTTCCACCAACCTAATATACATGTGTATATATGTATATATTTATTTATTTCCGATATCAGTGCGCGTTCCACTACTAGGTCTGATGCGCAGTTTTTCACCTCAAGGAAGAGCAGGGATCGTCAACATAGCTGAAAAGTTGCAAAAAAAAGGGATTCATCGAGAATCCAAAAAGGAAACATGCGTTTTGGCTGTGGATTTCTCTCTGATTTGCCCAACTAGCAGGCACTCACTGGAAAATCACAATGCTTGTTTTATTCGATGCAATGAAACTTCAATGCAATGAAATTTTCGACAAATTTGACGGTTTATTTCTGTCTCTGGTTCCAGCAGATACGGAAAGTACGCTAATGGCTTCCATAGCAGAATGTTGAGGAGAAATGTGCTTAATCTAAATCACCACCAATCACTTCTCCCCACGAGTAGATACAGAACTTTTATACATAGTTTGCAAAACTGACGAAATTGAAATTTTATTTTTTATTCCACTTTCAATTCATTCCATGCCGGGTGTAAGCCCCGCTTTTTACAGTACATTTTGGCTGGATCATCTAGTATAACCAGAACAGTCCTATGACTATAATGTGCTCTTATAACTTCAGCGCAAGTCCCATAGGTCGCTTTTTGATTACAATAAAAGACATTCCCAAATGCTAAGTAGGATTTGTCTCTTGGAATTTCTTTTCACAAGACCTCAAAAAATTGTATGCTCTGGAACATGGAGTGTTCTCCCAAATGGTGTGGAGTAAGAAACTCAAAAATTAAAGAAGAAAGGTCAAGCAAAAAAAAATCACTGCGGTGGACCATGCATGGACACATCAAACCTATGTACATATTTGCTCGTTCCTGGCGCAGCCTGATGGCTCAATACTCCTTTGACCACATGCTGAGTTTTATGCAGTAGTTTCAAAGATGAGGCGAATTCAATTAGGATGGGTACTGTAGAATTCCAAGTAAGAACCAGACATTTTAACCTACTGCTGTAACCTAGAGGTGATACAGCATATGTCAGCGCGATTGTTCCACAACAATATTAGGGATGCGCTGCATCAGGAAGGTTGTTTTTAACTACAACAGAATCATGCAAACAATTATGAGGGATATTGTGCAGGTATGGCGAGGGGAAAATCCGGTAAGTATTCGTTCTTTTATAGTCTAGCACGATGCATCTTGAATGTTATTGTTTTCAGTGAATTGTGAGCCTCCACTAGTTCAACTTATCTCGCACACTTTCTCATGTACATCACTCATCGATTAGGGTGCAAAACTATGATTGTGCACACACTTTTTCATTCCTCACAGAGTATTATTGGAGAGATATGCTCAACTACCTGAAGCAGCTTAAAGCAGTCTTTTGCACATCTACTGGTGCATGATGCGGTTGACATAACTCAATTTTTGATTCAAAAAATTTGAAAGGCTGCCAACTGGAGGCATGGAATTGTGGTGGGAGCTGGAATTAAACAAATTCTTCTATGTGGTACATTGCATAAGGAGCTTTTTGAAACAAGTTTAAAACCGAATAGGAGAGGGAACATTACAAGAGAACTTGCAAAAAATCGCTGCAGCAGCAAAAGAGAACAGCGCCATTCGGTTCCAAACATGGTTGCCCACGTACTAAAGAAGACCATGTATTCATGGCAAAATATAGAAGGAGTGATCTGATGAAAAAGGCCAAATTCCACATATAGTTACGGCAGATCTTTGTCTACAACAACTGGACCACACAGACTAGCCGCTTTACCATCATCTTGCCAAATCAACGACTTCCAGCAATTTTCCATGTTCAGCCCCAGCCGCACGTGCGGTAAAAATACTAAGTGAAAAGTTGAGGAAAGAAGATAGGAGACCCAGTCTTGCTCGTCATATAGCCCAGGATCGCCACCATCAGAGTACAACAAAGTTCTGGGAAGGAAGCTCTTATTGCGGAGAACAAAATGCAAAACCCCTCAAAAAAGTGGGGGTTTGAGATAAGCGCCTATTTTGACACATGCAGTGACTCCTCCGAGAAGGAACCACATTTCTTGCGTGATGAGGAAGGGTAGTTGAGAGCACCTGCACACCCAAGTTTGGTGGTGACTTTCTGCTATCGTTTTTCAGAATAAATTTATTTGGGCGCAAAATGAGCATAATTCTACACCCTAATATTATCCGCTCCACTACAACCCCTTTAGAAAGACTGCTGGGCGTGGTATAGTTGACA
Organism: Ancylostoma caninum; assembly: GCA_037903475.1. Taxonomy (NCBI): domain Eukaryota; kingdom Metazoa; phylum Nematoda; class Chromadorea; order Rhabditida; family Ancylostomatidae; genus Ancylostoma; species Ancylostoma caninum. The sequence continues at coordinate 3,025,781 of JBAJFG010000492.1, read as the reverse complement.
TACTAATTAGGCTGGTACCTGGAGCCTCAATTCTGTCTTGGCTTGCAAGGTTGGGCGGCCGCTGCTCTTTAGTGGTACGAGCGCTATTCCTTCCCTTTATCCCCCCCCCCGCAGTAGTATTAAATTTTGTCGTTGTTCTTATTTTACATTCTCGTTTTCTTTGCTGAAATTACTGATAAATACCTCATCCTGAGGAGGGAAGTTTTTTAGTTTCTATATTTTTATATCGAGTTGAAGGTACTTCTGCTTCCTATTTCAAGGGGGAGACGGCCCTTCTGGACCGCTGTAATTAAGGACCATATTATAGCAGCGCTGTGATTGGCTGGAAGATCCCGCGATTGGCTGCCCGCTAATGAGGTGCCAAGATGTCAACTAGTCGCTTCGCGACGTTTACGGAAATCATCTAAGATGATGGACGAGTTTCACAACTAGTCATACCTTCCAATTTACTTACCAGTTTCTTTCGAGCTATGAGAGAGCTTTAATAAGTTATCGTTTTCCACACACATTGTGAATGAACAAATTCTCGCTAGCTTCGACCTCTATTTTTTCTAATTCTACTCCTAGAAAGGCAGAATTTGCTCGCGCGCCTTTATTGTGAGGGTGGGTATAGACAGAGAAAAGAGGTAGTTGACACTCCCGATAACTAGAATTTAGAGATTTTCGCGTAGTCACCTTTTCGAATGACTAGATTTCCCACTTTTTTCGAGCTGTTCATATTTGGAGCACCTCGACTTTTTGGATTTAGAAACTATTCGATGACTTCAAAATTTTGTTCACATCTCTACTCGATTTGACTCGGTGTAGTCAGATGTGTAGTGTGAATATGGTGAACAAGTGAGGTTTCCGCTAAAAAAGGGAAACCGACTCTAGAAGATGTTGAAAAATTAATTTCCGATTTGTATGATTGAAAGTAATAGGTCAATAGCAGAAAGATGCTCACTTTTACATATGTATGTCTTAGTGTTTCACTTTAGAATGAATTATATGAATCAAATTATATGAATCATGTTTCGAATCGATACCGGTTCCTCATGTAAGGTCACATACCTGTATGTAAATAATCCCCTGCGGCCCTGCCTCGGGGATATTGAAAGTCACGGTTAGCTGCCTTCATTTAGTGGATGTAGTTGAACTATGTTGAAATGGTACTTTGAAAGGCTATTATGAGAGGATAACACATCTGATTGAATTCCGAATACTGTGAATATTTCATTTCAAAAGGTAGAGCTTTGGTGAGAATCACATAGAGTTTGTCAAAAGTTTTGCGGAAGAGAAATCAAATTAGAGGCGAATGAGGAAACTTCATAATTTGTAGCATCCTCGAACGCTCCAAATTATATAATTCTACAGGAAGTTAAAGGAAATTTTGCTTTCTGCTTTATAATTAGTTCGTTTTTCGTACTACTATAGATCACAACCGCAGAATTACTGCTCATTTGGACGAAAAGTGTAAAACGAAAACGATAACTCGTCCGCATTTTGCCGCGTGGCCAGCCCACTACGGGGATGCCACACTTAACGAGGGCGTGGTCGCCCAAGCTCATTAATTACGGGACGATTACGGTGGGACCAGAAGGGCCTATACCCATTTCAAGGAGATGCCACATCAACTGTTGAGCTTTTGAGCACTCCAAAGTACCGTTGACATTCCATCTATTGTCGTTTCTTTTGTCATCCAGTGATATGTTTTATTTCTCCATGGTTAGCCGTAGAGCACATCACTCAATGCTGAAGAAAGCCTGTAACGTTTACTTCCTAAGAGCTTCGGTTTATACAGCTAATTGCAATGAGGAGAATTATGCCTGAAACCGTCCGATCAGAATGTGGTTAATGCAAGGTTGCGCTGTAGGCAGATTTTGTGTGCAGTAATTTATCTTTTTTTTCTGTTATTGTCAAGCCTTTCTTGACATTCTGGCTTTCTTTTTTTCTGTAGTGGATAGAGCTCATTTACACTCGGGGAATGGATTTTGCTCAATTTTGAATTCCTTGTTTTTTGACCGTTCCAGAACTTTTAGGCTTCTCACCAGGAATAGACTATTTAACAATATTCAGGCTGGTTACCATAACTTTTCGAAATCCCTATTCTTTATCTGCTGCATTAACGTTGTAAAATAAAGAGAGTAACCATAAAACAGTCGGAATAGACTGGAAGACGTTGGGGTGGGGGGGGGAGCTCAAGAAAACGAAATGAACCATGCTGTTTACCGAGTGTCAGTACCATACTAGTGCTCTGCAATGTCGGCTACCTTCATTGACAACTCTGCCTGTACCTGCTTTTCGAAAGAAGTCCAGTTATCAAGAGGTTGTTTACTTCCAGCTAAATGAAGACTGGAAATTTACAGAGGTATTGCCTTGAGTGCACCTCTCCCAATAGACATGGATCTCATTTTCAACTGTTTCAGCAAATATTCAGGCGAACGATTCTAGAGCGGAGGCGAACCACTAAACATCGAGCGAGACTTCTCGTACCCGGGAGAGACAGGGATGGAGGGCACTTTGAGGTGCATCTCCAAAGAGACGCTGATGAGAACGCCTCACAGCTAACATCCTGGAGTATGTGTTAACCAAACGTTGAAGAGTCGCCATGTGATATTTTTATTATATTCGCCATGTGAATTTTTCATTATATAGGTACACGGTTAGGAATAATGAACTAATAACCAAGGGCTAGCGCAAACCAATTTTCGCATTTTGCTTCAGCTGGAATTACGTAGTTTGTACGATAACCAATCTCGCTTACCATCGGTGGTTTGCTTTGTTATCTTTTCATGAATCTCAGCCCAGGATGCGTTAGACGTCCCTGCATATTTGTAATTTCATGCTAAACTGTAAAAAAGAGTAGAACGAAATTCCTGCCCTTAACGCTCATTATTAGTTTTGTTGCTAACATAAATTCTAAAGTTATATGGAAATTTCATATTTTTATTGTCTGTTCAGTTTTCGTTTCGTGCATGAACCTTATACGAAAACTAAACATAGAAGTAGATTTCCTCCTGCACTCATCAGTGAGGTGAAGAAAACCTACGAAATTTTGTTTCGAAAGTTACGCCTTATATGTGCACATATTTCCGAAATATGTCTATTAAATGTATAGCTTTGAAAGTTACAATTGGCTTTTGATTGATGCAACATCCCACCACACGAATGACGTATCAAAAGTGAGAAGTACCAAGTGGAATAAAATCAACCAGAAGATGTTGATTATACGGCACTGGGTTTATTGAATCAAAATTGTTCATTTATGGTGACCATGATCAAATGGATGTATTGAAGGGATGGAATAGGTGACGTATTTATTGGTTACAGATGTCTACTTTATGATGATATATTGACTAATGAATCAGCATCTTTTTAGCAAGCTTTAGCTAGTCATATTGTAATCAGAATATTTCATTTATGAATGCTGAGTTCTAGAGGCATGTATGTCGAATTAATGTAAAATGCAATTATTCTTGAACAAACAACTTACGTATGAACTTTCAATTACAAATTGACTGTAGTTCATGATTAACAGAATGTTCTTTGCTCGTTTCAATCCGTTTATGAAGTCTTTTCTAGTAGAGCAGGTGCGGGCGATTCTCAAAATGTCAGTATAAATGGTAGCTTTTTCAATTTCAATTGAAATACTAGTGAGAAAGCGTGGAATCGCTTAATAGCAAAGCCGAAAGAATCAGTCTTATTAGACATTTTTTGTTACAATGCTGTCATGTATATTAATTTCTAAATCCAAATAGTTACGTTTGTAATTGGACTCATGCGTGGCTTTCACTGATACATAGTACTCTAAAATAGACCTCATCCAAAATTGCTAAAATTGTCCTGTCTAAAGTTTTATGCAATGTCAGTAGATCGCTCATATATCTGTAAGGATAGAAGTATATGTTTGCATCTGAATAATTTTTGGCTATTCATAGTATGATAAAGTAAGGACTGCTAAGAGGGGACCGAAATTGCCGTCCTGAGGCTTGCCTATAATTTAAATACGAGTGGACCAAATGAACAAAAACTATTATTGAGAAAATACATAGTCTACTAAGAAAAGAATGAGATGACGTATATGAGTAATACGATAATGTATATTTGCCAGTAAATGCCAAGTGTACGAGATCTATCACCTGAGATGGCCGTGGCCGCCGAGGTGCGGAACGGATCACTGCTATCGAAAAATCCTGAACGATCCCGTATCAGCTGAGAGACACAGCCACACGCGGTCAGAGAAAATGGAGCGGGGTTGAGCATGGTGGGCGCAATTGTGCATACTTACGAATTTTGTTACTCGAGTAACTGCATGATTCGGAATGATTTCTCTTGCAGTTACACTCCAAATGATGGCATTTCCAAAATAAGCACAAACGCCAGAAACCTTTTTCAACGTGAGTGCTGCCTTTAATATAAAGGAATTTTGATGAGGTTATGTGTAGATTTGGCAAAGCATATATAATATAGCTATATCTGGATTATCGAGAGGTTTCAAGTGATTATTTGTGAGAAATGTTTGGTGTCTGAGAATGATTTCTCCCCCCGTCTACCTATCGTAGTATTCATTGGTATTATTGGTTTGAGAGGGAGTGAAATCCTGTCCTTTGCTGCTAACACTCATCTCACTCATAATTTGTAAGAGATAAAACTTCTCACAAATAATTTCATAGTTTCCTTCGGCTTTATCCAGTGGACAAAGAATGAAATGATTTGTAACTTAAAATCTCAAAATCATTTCGTGATAACGTTTCCCTTCTGCAAGTATTCTTTGGTAGGATTTTGGTTTTAACTTAGATTTTAGTTTGCGGATTAGTCTTCTACCAATCATCGATAGTATATCACTGTTTGGTTTATAACAGGATTTTATAACATCTAGATATTTTTAATACAGTGGAGTGCACCTACTGTTGCAAAAAGCGCTTGTTTATGCGAGGAACGGGACGGAGGGTGGTTCCTTTGTCTAAAATTTGTATAACCCTATTGTTATTCAATGAGTTTAAATTTCCCATGATAATGTGCTTGTGCTGTGGGTCAACATATGGTTCACAATACTCATTTTCGCACACACAACTATTTTTCAGTAATTCTTTTACTTTGGCTGGATGTAATTCTTTCAGTATTCGGTTATAGTTGAAAAAATTGATCCAATTACACTATCGTTTACTATTTTGTTAATATTTAAGTTATCAAGTATGTTATGTATTTAAAAGGTTGGAGGATTACAGTAATCTTGGGGCAAAATTTTGTTATTGTTGAAATGCTGGGAGTGAAATTTGCATAGTAGGCATAACAGGAAGCGTTTCTGATCACGAGGTATAATTATTAAAAAATTAGGATCAAATGTATATTGAATAATTTTGTTAATTTTATCCATAAAATCCAGCTGGATTCTCAATTTTGTTTTGTGTTATTAGCAGGAACTTGGAAGGTAAGAGAAAACTTGTCGTCTCCATTGTAGAAAAGAGCGGATCAAGATTTTGTCTGTGAAGCAATGATACAAAAAAATTCACAAAATGTCAAGACGTGCGAAACCCATGAAGTGCTGCCAGTTTTCCTGATCTTTAGAGGAGGAGAAATGACCAGTTATGCAGCATTCCGCTTATCCAGAAAACCAATGAGAGTAGACGCATTCACAGTTCAATGATAAGAAAAAGGCGAGATAAGATAGATAATTTCACGTCAACAGGAAAATTAAACGATTTAAAGGCAGAGGGTCACCTCGTTCTATCTGTTGGATTTACCAACGTATCCTAGACCTTCTCATCATGTTGATCCCTGGGATGTACATCAACAGGCACAGAAGCGACGAAATCCCCATTTTTGGAAGGCTCGAACTGGATAAAAATTTGGAGCCCGGAGGTGGATCGCTCCAAGCTGTGCTGGCTGCCTGCCACGGCTGCCGCGTCGGTCAACGAGTCCTGTCCAATCGATAAGATCAACGGCTTCACATGTCAACTCGGGTTGGCAAACTGTTACAGACCCCGTCCTGGAAGATCCTGGAAGACGGGTTTATAGACCATTCTGAGACAATTTACGTATACCGTTGGAACCATCGCGCCGAGTAGATGCAGAATGTGCTGTTAGCTGAACTACGAAAATGAGGTGGACCCCTGCCTTTAAGTGTGATTTTCGTGTTTACGGAAAGAAATCCTCACCGTTGCAAAGAGATCACTGGTACTCACGGCCCTACCAAAATCGAATTCCAGAACCTCTGAACTCTCAGTAGATTTTGTAGGAGAATGGTTGCTCTATCTGGCAGGTGGATTTCATGTACCAATGCAAGGAAAAAAGAAGTAGAAGAACTAAGTCATCAGCAACTGCATAGGCGGCAGATTCGAAACCTCTACTCCTCTTCTCTCCAGACAAACATTCGGAACCTCCGCGGACCGTGCCGATCCTCGGAACTTCCTTGGAAATATGACGTCACGCGTCGATTTTTTCGGAAGTTCCGCCCAACTTCCGGATGGAAAAGCAGAGAAAAAATTAGCTTCGCAACTTCCGCGGAGCCTGACACTTTTCGGAACTTCCGCGGAGCTTCCAGACAGATGGAATGATCCAAGAAACCAAAAATCAAATGGCATGTTTTCGTCCAATTTTTGTAATGGTGTGTTCTTGCTTGACTTCAGCTGGTCATATAAGAAGCCGTGGTAAAAAAATGCAAATTTTTCCGATATATTCCTTTGAAATTTAATTTGGAATGCCCCAATAATGACATCTGTAATATCGAATTTCGGGTAAAGCTCGTGTCAAATAAATGTACCACTAGGATTACTCCCATAAGTACGAAAATTTGACAGATTTTTACCAAAGAGGAGTTTTTCCATGTTGTCACTGAAGTTGAAACCTGGGGCAGATACATAGCACAGTCAGAGGGCAAACCTGCTTGAGGCTCATCTTCAGGAAGCGTAAGCACTACTGGTGTAACTAGGGCTACGTGGGGGACGACTTTTGGTGCGGTTCATGCTTCTACATTTTTAGTACGGTGACGATGGAGGTGTTTATCCTTCCATGTTGGTCGGTCTTGCATTATTACTCAAGTTATGACTGATTCCATAATGCCCATATTACTTCACTCTTGTTCGATTTTGGGGAACTTCCGGGGAAATTCCGAAAGTTTGGGCCGATATTCTTGCTTCTAAGAGAGAAGGAATCTCTATGGACAAATTGGGAATCATGTTCAAAACCACTTCTAGAATGATAGCTGATCGTCTGACTTATCGATGTCTTCTTCTTGGCATCTTTTTCTGAGCAATGATGCTAAAGGTCTTCTGATTCATACTGTATGTACGCACTCGCATGAACGTTCACATTAGTCACCCCTTCATGAAGCTTCATTCACAACAGCATAGCTTTTATTTACAAATTGGTATACACAAGACCGTTATTCTTAAATATAGCTTTATACACATCCGCTAAACCATGACCAAGAATCAATCATGATCCGAGTATAAGTTATTTGGATTTCGGCATCGATCGCACACGCACTCATGGCGATCACCGCGATCGCCGTAGGATTTGTAGGCCAGCCTACATTTTCCAGATCCACAACTCTATAATCGGACAGAGTTCTGGAAAAAAAAAGAAAAAAAAGCATTCAAATTCAAAGATACGCACCCTTACTCGGCACCATCCGCTGCACATTGAATCGGTGAACGTGGATAGAACCCTACCCACGCTGCTGTCCCGTTTTGAGCATATACTGATACCAGCAGCAAGATGAAAGAGAGCAAGAATAAGGAAAACTAGACGCATTTAAATTAATAGTTGAGGTCAGGGACTAGAGCAGGGTAGTGGTAGATGCTCTAGTAAACGGAAGTAGTAGCGATGAAAATTGTGATTTGGAGCAATCTATTTGAACGTTTCGGCTGCCTCACAACTCCTCATGACACTCTAAACCACTCTACAAACACAAGGCCGAAGTCAAATAGACCTAGATTACTGATTTTTGGCAGGTTTTGGCATCAAGAACTGGTTGATGACTCATAGATTTGATCACTTTACTACAGTGCAAATAAATTATGTAGTAGAGTTGCACGAATGCTCGAAGATTTATTGACGTCTAATCTGCATTTATTTCTCAATTTGTGTCTACCAGGAACTTTTTCTGAACGAATTCATTGCATACAAAGCCCGAAATCCGATATAAGTTCCGTGGATATTCCTTTTTTCCTTCACATCATCTTACGTCAAGGATGGAGGTTGCTTTTATTCCTTGTATACAATTGAAATGATTGCTTTTTTGGTCATCTTCTGCAGTTGCTCCTCTTAGTAACATTCGAGATTGACAGCAAACCGTAACAGAATCTTAATAAGGACATGCAGCAACTTCGAAGACAAAACAATTATTCCAGCAATGCATTTCTTCCGAAATTTACTACTAACATGCCTTCTGTAGTGTCGATCAGGAAAAAAGTCTTGCTTTACTTCAGCGGTTCGATAAAAAGAAATTTCCGTATAAATTCGACCGCTGAGTTGTGGAATTATCTCGAACCAAACACAAATATACAACAATAGCACCCAAATAAAGACATACCTAGCAGAAATATGAACTGAGTCGCAAATTAGACTTTTTCCGTGCAATCGAGGGCATTTTTGAAATGCGACAGTATTTTTTCGCCATCCCATGTAGAAACTCTCGTTAAAAATGTGAAAAAAAGATGCGAACCGAGACTTCGCTTTGCGAAGTCGTCAAATCTTGTCTATCTGTATCTTGAGGTACTCGAATAAACCTTCTGCAAAACACATGCTTGAGTTTGAGTCCAGTTCCTCATTCCTGCCAAGAATATAATTTTGAAAAATCCGTGAATCAAAAGCATTTTCTTGTGCGGTAGATATAACGTGAAAGTCCTTGCCTCCAGTTAATGACGACTTATGATCACACTTATGATCCTTAACAATCACATCTGTTAATCCATGTGATTTGTCAAATATGACATTCAATGAGTTGTTCGCTACTGCTATGGTTAATACTTCCATAGAAAATTTGCCCTCTAAGATATTGGAGACGACTTGCTGCATTGTTCAAGTGTGTCATCTCCAGGTGACCCCACTTCTAACTGATCTAGTCGGAAGGTAGACATTCCCTGACTAGTAGAAGGTGGGAAAAGATTAGAGTGACTGTGTATTGCGGATGAATTTAAGAACAGCTCACTAGTCAGTCTCATTTCTGGAAGACCACGCCTGTTCATAACAGTTGTGTTCTTATATGGTGCGTGGGAAAAGTCTCTTTTTCAAAAGTGGGGATAAAATCAGAACTGGACTGAGGATCAACGTCAAAATCAACGTAAAGAAAAGAGATAAAATGTTTGCGTATGTGCACAAAACCATTATAATTGCATCGGTAGATTTTCGTGTAGATTGGGTAGCCGCTGCACGAGTCAGAGTACATCGGGTGTGAGCCAACCTGAAAGGTATCAACGTCTTCATAGCCTCCATTCAACATCTTTAATTATGGAAAGTAAGGAGCTCGGGAGGCCAAGGTCTTGCATATCTACACCTAAAAAAATTCTTCAAAAAATGTCAGGCAGTTGCTGACGAAATGTTGGTGTTCACGGGATGCTATAGTATTAGGTTGGTCCGAAAGTTTTGCACCAAGATATTTTTTAGGATCTAGAATTCCATAGACTTTGAATCAAAGTGCCACTACATGTGAACTGTAGGATAAACCTGGCTGCAGCCGTACAATAATCGCTAGACATCTCGAAGCGGTGGGTTACAGGAAATTGATGACGGGTTGGGTCCCCCACAAACTGAGTGCCTTGCAGGAGTGAGTGTGTGCCAGTCTTTGTTGCTGCGCCCACACACGAGGAATTTTCTCCGCCAGCTCATTACTGGAGATGAGAGTTGGGTGTGTGTGTTAACCATAAAAGAGAAAAGTTGAGTCGCGCGTAGCGAACCATCTCCAATGTAGTCGAAAAGAGAAGTGCACGAAAGAAGGTTTTTCTGTGTTGTTGGTGGAATTCCAAGGGAATGCTGTATCGAGAACTGCTGACACCTAAGCCACCGTGACTGCCTAAGTCTACTGTTCTCAATTACAGAAAATTGGCAGACGCAACTCGCCTGGAGCAGTGAAAAATTGACCATGTTGCTCCACTTCATGACAACGCCCGAACTCATGTGGTAAAGCTTACCCGCCAAAAAATTGCCGAATTAGGTTCGGACGATCTAGACAATCTGCTTATTCTCCTGACTTATCCCCGTCTGAGTACCACTTGCTCGGAGCCCTGAAGCTGCATCTACGAGAAAAGGAATTCGATTATTGGACCAAACTGAAATTTTTTGACCAAGATTCCAAGTTTCTTAGATTCGCAGCTGCCAGAGTTCTTGACGTCTGGAGCTGATGCTTTAGTAAAGTGTTGGCCATACCTCGCGGATCATGAAGGTGATTATTTTGTTGATTAATATCTATTCACACTGAACTTAACATTCCTTGAAAAAAGTATGAAAAGTATGAAATTAGGTGCAAGACTTTCGGACCAACCCAATACCTTTGGCACCTTAATTGAGGAATTTTAATATCTAATTTGGAAGCCTTTGTTGTTAGTTCTTAAGCCAAAATCACATCTCTGATTTGACAAAATTTCCTCATTATTCAAAACCTTTGCAGCCCTCGAATACCGACCAAGATCGTTTGTATCACCTAGCGTTAAGGGCGTACATAAGTCGATAAGTCCAAAAAACTTCCAATCAAATAAGAAAGAACACTAGGATATGGGTAACACGAGATGAAAAAACTTCATGTGAATATCACATGAGCAGATTTGGCTTTGTTAAATTGAGATTTTTACCCTGGACTGCTATGAAAAACAACGAATTTGCAAAATTTACCAGAATGAGTAATAAAGGTAATAGGTAATAGAAATAATCACCTACTTCATTGAGAGCAAATCCCATCATTAAAGTGTAGAAAATGACATTTTGATATTGCTGCGCTTAGTATGGTTAAGTAGCAGGATTCAGCTTTTTAGGAAATAGGGCTCATTTCATAGATTTGAATTATAGAAAGGCCCATTTTTGCACAGAAGATTAGTTGACACAGAGATGAAAAGAGAATCAATTTGGGAAAAGTAGAGAGAAAGAGAATGGATTCATTTTTTTGGCTGAAAATAATGTCTGAACATTCTTTCATTGGTCAATGTTTTCATACACTAAGCCATAACAGAATGTTCAGACATTATTTTCAGCTGATTTGCATATTCTCAAGTGAAAACATCGCAATTTCTTGGTAATGGACGGATTGGTAGTCTGGATCCCAACAGGTCCTCTCCTGTGTTCTCTTCGAAAGCCCAACGTCCTCCATTTTAATGTATTCATTTGCATAATTCGAAAGAATGGCGAGCAGTATTGATTATACACACATCTAAGCTTCGATATCTTTTCACAGCTTTTAACAATGGTCAGTACACTTCATTTTACAATAATTTGTATATCAAACCACGCGAGAAGATGGCAGAGTGCTATCATCGAAAAGGTCCGTATTACATATATTTGTCCAATAAATACAATAAATAACAACCAGTTATTGTCTCGAAAGGCACGAACAATGGACGCCCAAAAATTATTTCGTACCGACACTTTAGGAAAAGGTCAGACGTAATCTCAGTGATGTCGTAAAATAAATATATTATGCTGGCTCAACCAGCAGCTTCTGCTCAGATGAAAATGGCGGCGAGCTTAGAGTTCATCCGGTTTTCTGGATTTTCTCCAACGATCTGTACACTTCCATTGGGTTCATAACTTCGTGCTGATACTGATAGCGACCATTCTGAAACGTTCAACGACAATATTGAAATCCAGGTGTAATCTGAGTATATATAAGCGTACTCACTGGTTTGAAATCTTGCACAGTATGTCCATCTCCGCGAAGGACCCACTTTGTTGTCAATAGTCCCTCAACTCCAACAGGCCCGCGCGCGTGTATTCTTCCAGTAGAGATACCAACTTCAGCACCTGAATGACGTCCGTTTTTCATAGCTTTTGAGCTGCGTATTATCCTATCTGACGCAGTAACTCACCAAGACCGAACCGATATCCGTCCGCGAAACGAGTGGATGCATTATGGAATGTGCAGGCGCTGTCCACGTGTTTGATAAAGTGTTCTGCTGTGACGTCTGCAAATTGCAAATTAATCCCTCCAGAATTGCTATTTATAGATACTGAAGTGGTAAATAGTGGTAACATCCTGGATCTGGCTAATGCGGTTGACGTGAATGGATAGCATGCTTATTATGGTGTCATCAGACTCACTGTTGTTGTCCTATTATGAAGTAAAAGGGCACCTTGTCATAACACTAATCTCTAAGTAGTCAGGCTGGACTATGACGCACAAATACGCTCCTTCTCCTCACAAAAAAGTCAACTCACCTCTTTGTAACTAGTCTGCACTATTCTAGATTCAAGACCATCTGTGTTAGATGTCAGTTCTATCAGGTGCGAAATTAACTGCCGTTTTGGGGTATGCACAAATAAGCTTTTCTCTTGTGTGGAATTTGAGCAGTTTCAAGCCAATTTGTGTGGAAATCTGGCAGGACTTTTCCTCCCCTTTCAAAAGCCGCTTGAACATTCTGGATAGCTCTTCCCATTTCATTTTCGCAGAGCCCCGAACAAATGATGAGTCGAAGCGATCCTTGGGTGATCATGTTTAATGACTTCAAACTCAATCATTTTTCACAGGAGATATCCGGTAATACTGTATTTGTTTTGGCTTGGTATCGCCTTTTCCAAGGACGGTGAGGTACTGGTTTCCTTTCCTTCCGGCGATTTTGAACCCCAAAAAAAGCGGAAGTGAACATCCCGCGATCTGAGTGACGACCAGCGCCTCTTCCCCTGTGACATCTTTTCTAACTCAATTTTTCGTCCCGAAACGACTCATTTCTAGACTATATAAGTACTGTTGATAAGGCACGGTTCCTGTGCGATAACAAGAAATGCGAATGGATATGGGTAGATACGTTTTCCCACTTCTGAGTTTTACTAAACCAGATCTCTCTAGAGAGGTTGTGTAAGGAATTTGGTGGTGCTGTAAGCGTGTGATTAACTGCAGCCTTCTCCAACCTAATCAGGAGCTGACAGCAGAGTAACAGTATTGTAATTTCGAGTTGACGACAAAAAATCTGCTGTAGATTCAGTCGGCAGTTGTGAACAGAATCAGTTTTTCCCTCGCTCCAGTGTAACGCTAAGCCTCTCACCTAAATAGTCACCCGGCAAAAACTGGCGCAGTAAGGTATCGACATTCCCATTTATTTCCCTCATTTCCCAGACCATTCCCTTACTGAATATCACTTTTTCCGAGTCCCAGATACAAATCTGCGACAGCAGCAGATTGCTGATCTAGAGCATGCTGAAACCTCCTCCCAAAAGTTCGTAGATTTTTGCGACCTCAGTTTTCACTGTTGAAGCCTATCGTTTGTATTAGCCGTTAGCGAAGATTTAGCGAATCAAACGGGCACTGAACTGATGAAGAATGTTGCGTGCAAGCCAAGTTATAACACGTTGAACTGGAGTGTTCCTTTCGGCAGTTAATTTCGCACCAACCTGATATTTGGTACTATCAGTTCAATCAGTGGGTTTTTCAGTGTTTATGTAATAGCTTCTTGTGCAAAGATTACCATTGGTTGTGACAATGCTCTCAGTGTGTCCGGATCCGTAGCGAATGATGTGTGCGATCGCTTCGTCCACATTGTCAACTACCTAAACACTAAGAACAAACTTAGCAATATGTTATTCATTGCTCCACTCGTTCACCTCCAAATTTTCAAATCTTCGGTGAAACATTTCCCACGAGATGATTCGGTGTGTTAGGCTGGGATTCATGAGAACGTAACCGGGCGAAACCAGGATAGTAGAAACCGGATGGTTCTGAAGTTTCTGACCAGGATAGTTCTGACGTTCTTCGCAGCCTACAACGGTCTTGGTCATCCTCATCTTTCAGATGACCAATCCGTTAACCACCATAGGCTTGCTTGGTTATCGTCTCATGAATAACAGCCCTAATCACGAATACCGTACTCATTTATAAAAGCTTTTAGATTATTTCGAAACTCAGGATGCTGGGGTTATTTCAGGTGACAATCATATGCTTTTTGTAAGTTTCAAAAGGTCATGCAAGCTATTACATCTACCGTATACTTATCGATCATCCTACCCTATAAAAATGGCATTACTGCTGAGAACGGATATGATACTCGCGATGAGTCCGAAAAGCAACCCCCTCGTCTCATCGAGAGAGTTTCATCGAAGAATTTTATTTTAAAGTTTCGGGGCAGAACAAGTGGAACAGTCATTCCAACATTCCTCTCTTCTTTCATCCTTTCTTCTTATAGAAGGTAAAGTGTTCTTATGATAATCTTTAAACATTTTTAATGTACCTCCAAAGTACACTCCAAGCATCCGTATTCGAATTTGAGACTTTCAGCTGGAGGAGGACCGAACTTTAACAAAGTTTGCATCTTGGGACCAGCGTGAAGTTTCACTCCTTCGGCCTGCAAATATTCCTTGTGAACTTTTCTTCGCTCAGCTGATCCGGCTGCAGATTATAGGAGCTCGACAGGATCATAACTATTCAAGGCAAAATAAGGACCCATTAGCAAGGATCACTCTAAATTTTTATTTTTAAAGTTTCTACGAGTTGAGCAATATGGTTGTACATCTCTTTTGACTACTGGGTTGTTGCAAAATCGATGTCGGATTTCGAACAGTTGAATGTCATTTGTCATAACTTGGCTGAAACGGAAATTGTTTCATCAATCTAGTTATAGTCGTTTGAATCAGCACATCTTTGCCGTCTTTCATCTAAATGTTGTTTCCATTAGATTTCGAGGCAAGCCTTTTGAAGCCTTATTTGCAAAAGCTTTCGGGACTAAGGCTTCTTCTCATGGTTGAATCCAACCGATTGGGTTTGTGTTCATTTGTAGGGGAACAGTAAGTTGAGTAAGATATGTAAAGGCGAGTCTTGATTTCAGCTTGCATCTTCTTCCAGATCGTCTGGAGTGTAACGTGTCGTCCTGTGATGTTGTGCAACACCAAAGGATAGTTCGGGGGAAATCCACTCGTCTAGTTTTCCACGTTTTTCCACCAGTCCTGTTCTTTCCACGGGGCCAAAAACAGTGGAATAATGAGCTCCAAGGCCATCTTCGAGATCTTAAAGAGGTCTTCGGACAATACCTTCCGCCAGTGCTTTCAGTACGGCTTTGACGTCATCAAATTTGAGCCCATAACTCTGAGACGAATATATCCAAGACTGGACTGATTGGACCAATGCTGGGCTACTACTTTGTTTGACATTCTTTCTCGAATACCTTACTAATATTCCTCTTTATAGCTGTTGCGTTATTACCCAGCTCGAATCCATGATAAAGTCAGACGAATTTTTGCAAATGACTACACTTCGATTTGCCTTCGATAAAAACAACAGAAGTGGATGGATCCGAAGGAGAATGGAAGGACGACAGAAAGAGGAATGAATAATCTTTCAAAAGAACGTGCGGTCTTTTTTCATTCCAAAGTATCATTCCAATAGATGTGGTTTGAACATCCGACATTGATTTTGCAACAACTTAATAGATTGACATACTAAATCTTCAGCCGTTTTCCACTCATTTAAGGAAAAAAATGAGGAAAATAAAGGCATACCTTAAACATGCCACAGAGCTGGTCGAAGAATGCCGAATTAACGAGGTCCTTGTGGATGAGAATGGTTTCCGCTGCATTGCACGCTGATGGATAGTCACACTTCGAGTCTCGGACTATATCTATGGCCATCTTAAATGAAATATCTACTACTGAATGAATTTTTCTTCCCGTACTCATAAATCTTTCTCAATTATTCGTAGGTAGTCTCTATGTTCAACACAGTGTCAACAATGTGTAGCTCTAAAGTCGACCCTACAAGACGACGAAATTGAAAATTGCAGTGTTAGACATCAGTGTGCTAGACATCTCATTGTTTTACTAATCACTTACTAATTACCTGCTTCGAAGCTTACCATTCAATTTTCACGAAAAAAAAGGAAGGTGAGACTTCCGTTCTAAATGTTTTTTTTTTACTTCCCTTTATATCTGCGTTTTGCCGACAGCTATCTCATCGGTACCATGGTTTATAATCAACACTGTGTCAGTTTGAAACCTATTTTCTTTTTCTTTCATTCTACTGTATTCTTCGTATAATCCACTATAATTATCAACATCTTACTGTAGCAGCAAAACTAGAGCCTCGTAATCATAATAGCTACTTTCGCTATGAGACATACAAGATTTTCGCTGTGTCGTTAATGGAATGTTGTGCAAAAACGTTCTGCACAGAACTACGTTTGAACTCGGAATCATTTCCTAGATAATTTCCCGAGAAGGAATTCAGCTGTGCGATTCTGTACAGTACACTTGCCAGCAAATAAAAATCCTACAAACCCTTGCTAGACTGAGGATCTTCTACATATCATATTTTACCTTCTTTCCGATCACGATAATCGTGTCAACTACTTGGACGCTGACTCACATGTAACTCGGCTATCATATCAACGGCTTTTCGCATTATTCGCACAAAATAAACTGAATGTGCTGGTGTGGGTGGAGATAATAGGATAATAAGGAGCCATGCTATCGCTTATCAATTACTATTAACTAATTTGGGTGTGCTGGTGTGGGTGGAAGTAATAGGATAATAAAGAGCCATGCTATCGGTTATCCATTACTATTACCAAATTTGGGTTTGATGATAAAGAGGTGAAGCAGCTCAAGGATCCCCCCCCCCCAAGTACTATAATCTCGAGACATACACAATGTCTTCTCCAGATTTCTGGGGCAAAGATTACCTCATGGTGCTGGAGGAAGATCTTGCTTTAGATAAAAAACTAATTCGTTACGTTCGATAATGTGTCGTCGATAAACAGCGCGCCAATTTTAAATTCTCAACTGGTGAGAATTTCGAATGCGGAGAAAGCGACTTTTTAACCCGGTCTAAAGGTGGATTTGTGGTGGATGGCAGAGCAATGTACGTGTCACGGACCTCACTCCAGGGCCTGGATGTATCATTGAGATTACCCAGGGTGAATCTGTTCACGCCCGTATTAAAGATGTGCAAATTTGTGCCATGTTAACATGTTTACCCCAGCTAGCCCCAGGGGTTTCAATGGATGGAAACAACGGGAGGGGCTTTGTCTTCGAAAGGATTATGAAAGATGACCGGAACTGGATGCCTCTGATCTAGACAGGGTTTCGAGAGTTGCGCTCGAGCACAGTCTACTCCCTCCAAAAATACCGAAGGATCACTAGTTACGTAAAAACGTAGTACACGCACCTGCTCATCTAGTTCTTTGTCCAAATACACATGGCAGATGCCCTCAGCATGCCCAAGGACCGGGATGCCCTTACTTTTCTCCTGCATGGATCGAACCAAATCCGAAGAGCCACGTGGTATGACGAGATCGATGAGGTCCTGCAGAGAATTCACAACACTCATGCAACGAATACCTCCCTCATGTCGCGTTTGTTTAGCGAGATTTCATTAAGCTAAAAATAGTTGCGCAGAATGTGTCTTCACTCGGTTCTACTCGATACGTGAACGGGCTTCTTTCAAAAGCGCATCCACGCGGATGATTTCTGCCGAATAGTCCGTAGATCACTGAACGGGGGCTGTTTGCAATTTAGCTGTCGTGCCACCCGAGGTGAAGCGTCACCAGGCGACTGAGCCGAGTGAAAACGAAATCAGCGAAGCACAACCACGTAATTCGCTCAGATAATGTCAAGCAAATGTCATCGAGTACACTCTAACCTTCAGCTGAAGCAGTTCGGCGACGTCTTCACGGCTTCGCACCAACGTTACAGCGTCGCGCATCTCGTATCCGTGCGTACCTAGCGCCTCCTGAACGGTGACTTCAAGAAATTACAGAAGTACCAGAAAAACCTTGCCACATTCTCTAACTGGAGAGCTAAAGGGATACCTGTACGATGCTGTGAAGCATACGGTTACTTTCGTCGGCTTCCTTACCACCTTTAAGTAGGAGGGAATTGCCGGATGCCATCGCGAGTGATGCAACCTAAAAGAGGTGTTAATGGAACATTAAAAAGAAATCTCGATTGTCTCCATAACATGTTTTCCCTTAGAACAGTTTTTTTTCACTAATGATTTTTGCTGGTTTACTGCTATCCAAAGCGTACTTTCAGTCGTTCCAGCAGGTGGTTTAGCAAGATTTTGTCACGAAATTCAGGCAATTTTTAGTAAATCAGGACTCGCAAATTTTCCAGAAATGACCATTATTCATAGATTATAGTTATGCACATTCCTGCACCGGATACCTCCTAAAACTGTGGGTTGGAAAGCGGGTTTCTGGAAGTTCTGCACGGATTTCGAGTCCGATCCCTGAGAAGGGGTGAGGTTAATGTGTTACCTTATTGCTGTTCGATTGCTACTCGGTTGATGTTTGATTGCTATTCAATTTTCATGTAGAGTTCGAATAGCAATCAAATAGCGAGCGACCCAATAGCAGCAACCGACCAGCAATCAAATAGTTCCCCAAACCCACCCCTTCCAGGAACTGGGGCCGAAATGACACGGACTCCAACTGCTGGGATGCCCGAGATGTTTCTATTGTTCCTCGGTACTACTGCTGCAGTACACGAGGTCTGTCGTAAGCCCTATTCATGGTTCCTAATACATGGCGTGTAGGGCATCTCTGGCTTTCAGTGGTTCGCTTGGACTGGTGTCCACTGAAGCTGACTGGAATTGATCAGCACCGACTTCAACTTAACCCTACCCACCCTCGGATTTACATGCTGACATACTATCCAACATCAGCACTATTATACGATTATCGGAATCGCCTGCGGATATAACCATTTCCGTTAAAGCTACTAGTCAAGTTGCCAGCTACAACAGTTTTGAGTGAATCGGAACAGACAGACCTGAGGAAGACAGTCTGGACGAGACTCGAAAATGACCATTAGTGATCCGATAGGAACAGAGACCTGCTCCAGGAAGAGATTGTCGCTAATCTTGATCTGAAAATACCCCAATTATGACAGTGAGCTCCAGCGAACTCAGATTTTTCTCAAACTATTTCACGCCTTATGGCAAAGATATATTTCATGTTAACTTAACTGTAACTTAAAGAATACTTTTCTGTACAGAGACAGCTGCACATCAAGTGCACTCGTCAGTTTAGCGTCTTTAACTTGGAATTCAAAATGACGTGGTTTTATAACGTTCCCACTGTAACTAATAACATAGCTGTCAAAGTTCAACGGCACTAATCCCAATGATAATTATGAATAACAAGCAGAAAAAATAACTGTGATGTAAAAAAGCGAGAGCCGCTCCTTGTTTGTTTATATCAGCAGATAGATCATAGTCAAATGTCTGCTCTAGTACGTCCCTTCAAATAATTGTGAGCATGCTCACTGCTTTACGGAATCCCATCATTTTCCACTCCAGTGATCGTCTGAGCCGATGGTGCAAAACACCTACGTCACAGCATGCAACGTTTCTCTTGCTTGAACTAAAGGACTAACAAGGAATGACATCTTCCAGTTTTCTAGCTCATCTTTACATAATTTTAAAAATGCCGGTCTTACTGCGCAAACTGTACTTTTGGTCCCTGCATCTCCTAGTCAAGCTATAAGAAAAGGGCAAACCCATGATCCTTCGAATTTAGAAGTAAGTTTGAGCCGTTCATTGAGTGGAACTAGTAGGGTGTTTAAAGGCAGCATCCACGGTGATTTTGCTGTCAAAGGCTTTGCTATATTTCTAGCTCTAGCACCACGGTGAAAGCGAAAGTACTCAATTTTGCCAAATCCTGTGAAAGAGGCAGTCTTTATTGCCATCAGTTTAGCCTGCTTGAAAAGGATGGCCGAGTTGTCCGGGCCGGAATGGAAGGAGGTCAGAATGAAAGCAAGTCCTAACATTAGGAAAGAGAATGAATATAAACAAAAATACCAATTCATTCCATGTTACCACTTATCCTAACTGAACGCTAGCACACATCTAATCCTTTCATATCTTTAGGATGCTGATGTCTACGATTGCGCAACTTCGTTAAAATTGTTGGGACAACTGCTGAGAATCCAAAACGATCAAAAACTCAGACATGAAAATTTTCATGGGTCTTGCCTTCAGTGATATGTCTTATTTTCTGTTATGATATTTTACATATAGAATACTAAGATAGCAGTTCATTTATACGTCCAAATAGATACGGATCAAAGGAGGGAAGCAGTGTTATGTCCTCAGGAAACCTAGAAACCGTGTTTTGCTTAGGAATGCATGGTTTCTGCATCGGAGAAAATCGCGGGTTTTTCGTGTGTTTTGCATCAGATTTGCACCGGATTTAGAGACGCATAGGTTCCGCATGGATAAGTTAAAGTTTTGCATGGGTATACATCAGGTATGAGCGGATACGAGATTTTCCACGACCCGGATAACGGTGCGGATAACGAATAGGCCGAAAATTACCGGATAAAGGATATCGAGTAACGGATAGAGGATAATTGATCCAGATGCTACAAGACACTACCTTCTACAACATTGAAAATGAAAGAATATGATAGGATACGATACCAATATTGTGGAAAAAAATTAGCACATATTCTCCACCTAGTTTCTCACCAAAATTCGTCATTCTGACCACGACGCTGAGGACGGCATCATTATGAAGAAATGTAAGTATAGTAGCTGGAGTTTGCGATGAAAACAACAGCTTCCAATGACATATTTCTGTTAATTTAATTAGCATACTAGTTGTCTTGAGATGCGCGTTTTTTTTTTCATTACAAAGGTGAAGTCCCTGAAGGCTGATCCTTCCAAGGTTTTGTTCTGGGGGCGAGAAAGGGGGCGGTGGAGCTGAAAGAGGTTGCAGCTTGGCTTCATATATTTTCTGTGGCCTTCTGATAGACTTCTTCGTACTGACTGACTATTACGAACGTATTCACACTCGAACGCTATTTGATCAATAGATTCAAAAATTGATAGAAAAAGTAGAGTGCAATGAATATTTGAAATAAACCTTACGAGGAATAGGCATCGATGAGCTGCTAGGTCACCAATTTCAACCTTCAGATATACTAGAGCTGAACTTTCAACGTTTCTAATTGTCAAACATTAACCAACGTTGTCAATAATTTCGCAAATGGTGGTTTCGAGGTTAATACCACAATTTGTCGGACGACCCAGATAATGTGAGCAAGAGGATTCCTTTTTGGGCAGGTGCAAGTCCGTATTACCTTCTCCTACTTACCATCCTACAAGATTCTAAAGCACTGATGATGTAAAAAACTAAAACGTGATAGATCGAGTAATACGTCCTCAAATGGAGGTTCTCCTCTGTTTTGAGCGTGCATAATGAATCCACTATTTTTGGCCTTGTTCGCACCGTTATCCAGCGCCAAAAACCCCGACAACGGTGCGGATAACGGATAGGCCAAAACCTACGGATAAAGGCAAAACGGATAACCGAATACTGATAATCCGCTCATCTCTGGTGTACATGAGTTTTGCAGGGATTTGACCATTGCTGGTGTAGAGCTATTGGCTTTAGAAACCGTGTTTTGCAAGAGCACGCATGTCTTGATCTTAAGATTTGCGTCTTTCACTCTCATGCAAAACACAGCCCCTAGATTTCCTGAATGAGGAGAGAATTCAAAACGAATTCCCTCGCCCTCAGATCCTTCCTCAAGAGCCGAGAGGTGGTAAAATACTGACAAACTGCTGCCGCCGTACAACTGGTGCTCAAGACATTTAAGCGTACTGACAAACTGCTGCCGCCGTACAACTGGTGCTCAAGACATTCAAGCACAGAAACAGTGGTTCAGTTTTTTTTTGGTTTCATCGTTTGCATCCCATGGATAGGATGGATGACTTCGTTGCCAGATAAGATGCGGTTCAAATAGCTACCGTAGTAAATGACAGAATTTTTATAACCACCATTCCCTCTAGAAAATTAAATATTAGGTTGTGCGTAATAATGGAGCGCTTTTTCTAAACTATTTCTCCTAGTAAAATTGGCATTTAGATGACTTTCTACAGTACTCAATTGGGAAAAAGGCTTTCAGGCAGATATGTTTATATTTGTTACGGTATCCTCTATAACTGCAAGAAGATGAAGGCAGCAAAGCGGTTACTCCGCTATCTTGGCTGGGCCTCCGATGATGCGACAACAAATCCGCTGCTGTGTTAGTTAGTCCTGCTCAGATAATGTGTCAGATAGACGTCTTCCTAGCTTTTTATCAGAACTCGCATCATTGAGATTGTAAGGCATAGCTAAACAAATACAAACACAAGATTGATGGCTTCTCTACTCAGTGAATCTTTCCATGAAGAAATAGCGTCGAAGGCGTCAATTTCACCAGGAAAAAGGAAAAATATGCTGGATGGTTTTATAGCAACCTAACATGGGATGGCGTTGACGTCCATGCGATAATTATGTCCTACAGAACCACATATTGTGACAAACTGATTGCGTAAGGGTAGGGAAGTGAAGTGAGCTCACAATAAAATGAGCTGCAAAGGGACAATTTCCAACCAGGAATTGAAATAATTGGAATGATAGCCGCTGTACCAGGAAATTGAGCAGCCTATAAGGCACAGTCATTCGCTCGCAGAAAAAATAGTGCAATGAGTTCCATTACGTATATGGGACCTTTTGAAGAAGAAAAAAAGCAAATTTTATTCGAGCGAGAGCTGTAAATTGATCAGAAAGCGAAAGAAAATGAGAAACTTGCTTGCAGGTGTGCAACGATACAAATCAATCCTAACTTATCCAGAAAAACGCATATTTTCTGAGAATAGTAGTCATTTCTTGAGCCAGTGTTTTGTTGTTCTTGTGGTTAGTTAGCTCCCTTCCTGATCACATGACATTACATACCCCAATGTTCACCAATTCAGACTTCCAGAAAATCGGTTAGTATCGCTATCGCGATAGCTCTTGCAAAGGGTGCTCCTCTGTCACGTTTGAAGTTTTGGACAAGTAGGTGTATTTCCCCCTTTTTTTGAAGGAGTTTTATTTCGCTTCCAGAAATGAAAGTAAGAAATCACCTTTCTAAGGCAACGCCCAATGAGGGTCTCTGCAGATTCGGCGATAGTATTAAGCCCATTGTGTAGATCCATAATCTTTGCCTTCGTCATCTTCAACCTATTCAGCAACTGAGGTTCAAGTCCTGAACGAGCAAATATTTTTCAACGAAATGAGCTGCTTTGCTATTATACAGAAACCTACCACTATTTTTTGCATTGTTCAGGTCCAGACGATTCGCTTCCATAATGTCGTTTTCTCGAGCCACCAGCAGACCGGCAAGGTGTCGAACCATTGAAGCTCTTTCGGCGTTGCTTAGAGAAGCCAGCTGACGGCCAGAGTCGCGACCTAGTATTTTTGCCATTTTAGAGGATCACCTACGCTCATTGTGATATGATCTCACAATTTTAAAATCCTTGAATCCAGAAATAGTAACTGCACGGAACTCACACTTGCTGGCTACCTCCTCAATGGGTGGTCCTTCATAGCGGTGAGTCCTGCAGAACATGGTGCCAATTTTCTTCCCGGATACCGCATCCGAAATAGCGTTCTGTGCTAGACCGTTCGTGATAACCGTGGTAACACCGTTCTCGAGGGCCGTAACACAGGCATTCACCTTGAAAGATAACTATATTTTTCATCTATAGTCAACTTCCGATGGACAAAAAGGTAGTAAAGAAGTGAAGAGCTGGCAAAATACCTTGCTCTCCATACCACCAGTGCCAAACTTGCTATTAGCTCCGAAAACAACTCCGGCGCTCTCCGCAGGGACAAATGTGTGGAGCAGGCGAGAACCTTCCATATCGGGTGGGCCTTAACAATGAGGTTCCGCGCACGTGAATTCACTAATGTCCTGAAGTTCAACCAAATCCTACCTGTGTATACTCCGTTAACGTTAGAGAGAATTATCAGAAGCTCGGCTTCTATCTCAGCTGAAAGACGGGCTGCTAGCGAGTCGTTGTCAGATATGTGCTGTAAATTCATCTTAAATTAGAAGATATTCCCTGTGTTGCCCAAAATAAAACCCTTACTAACCCACTCCAAAAATGTTTTCCGCATATTGCTTAGGATAACGTCAACTTACAGCGATCAGCCAGTGAGCTGTTGGTATTACCGTATTATCTAACCCCAAATCATGTGTGATCCGAGCGAGTAAATCCAGCTGCGGCCGCAGTCAAGCTGTGAATTAAGCCCTCCCTAAGATGGAACTTCTTAGCCGTATTCAATCTTTCTTTAATCTCCTTCAAATCGCAGCTTATCAAGGTTCTTCTTAAAACTGGCCTGAATCATCTGTAAAGTGGGTGATTTTTGCATACTCACTGGTCTCACCATTACTGTAGCCGCTTCATTTCTCGCCCTGTTTATTGTGTAAACAACAATATTTTTTAATTTGAGGGTTAAAATTCATGCCTTCTAGATCTGGCTTGTCTGTCTGCATAGGGTGGTCTGTTGGTTGCTCCTATTCTTAGCTTTAGGCTCTTTTTATTCATTGATAGAAGTTGTTTTCTGTCTGCTCTGAGCTGTTCTATGGCTGCAGTGTCTTGCGTTGCTTTTCTAGTTGAAAAGAAGAACTAAAGCTGAAACAGCTGTTTGTGATCCCACTGTACATCAAGGGGAAGCTGTCAGACCTCAAATTCTGTACTATGAAGTAAATATACGTACTTAGGACCGAATAAAGATTGAATAACTAGATTCATTCAATTATCCATTCAGGACTAGATCCGAACATTTCAAGTGTTCAAAAGAGAGAGAGAGAGATCTAGATGACTTCTCATCAATCCTGAACGGTTCTATTGCTCCTTCTTTTCAGAGCATTCAAAAGGGAATCATCGAAGTTCAGGTGAATCTGTAGGTATCTAATGCATTATTCGCCTCTAAATATAATAGTAAATCCCTCTACGCGCCATCCGTACACGGATAGCCGATTAAATCGGTATTTCTATTTATGTCCTACAGTGCCGCTAGGATGGGAATCACACAGAATTTCTCAGTGAGCTGGTGAGCTACTGATACAGCAGTTTCCAGCACGAAACTGTAGATAGTCGCTGGAAAAAGGACCCAGAAATCCCTCAAAAATCCACAAATAATCTTCTGGCTTCACTTTTGGCGCCCCTTCATAATACGCACATTCAGAGATACTATAATATCTAACTAGAAACGACATAGAGAAATTCGAGAACCTGTCATCAAAACGATAATTATATACTTAGCAAGCTTTTACTAGTTTTTCAACGTCAATTTACTTTAAATGTCATGACGACATCTCGAATAATTTTGGATTACTGTAATCTACATACACACTGTAGCTTCCGTGACTCATGTTGCAGTAGTCCAGCTTCATCAGAATGTTTTTGAGAGAAGTGATCAGTTAGTTAATTTGATGAGGGAGACGATAGTTTAATGGTTCTCATACACCCTAACCTCATTCGATTTTTAGCTGAATATCCAGAATTCCACTTTCTGAAGGTGTTTTTGCCAGAATCACTGCGCAACTCACCATATTCAGCTTAGGATCTGGAGCAACGGCATCGTTTGCGTTCACGATAGGAATAATATTAAGTGAAAGCAGGCTCTCAATTGTTGCCTGCAAGTTCTTCCTTCTCTGTGGATCATCGATGTCCGGTTTGGTGAGCAGAACCTGGAAAACGTCAAAAACACTTCCATACTCCCGCCCGTCAACGAATGCTGGACTTTTATCGCGTGTTTTCGCGTTTATCTGGCTGACCTCTCACTATATCACTGAAACTAGCCCCATACACGGCACGAGATAGCGCTGATCAGGCCAAACTTTGGTCAGGGCGTTCTTTAGAAGAAGTTTACACAGCGATTTCAGTATATAGGACAAAGTAGGTAATCAGCTGTTTCTGAGTAGAGCTTCTGTAGGAGTACCATCTGTTACCTGAGCCACAGTTATCCCATATTGCTGGAATAACTGCTCGTAAAGCGACATCAAGCCAGGCATTCCAGACGCAGCGCAGGCTCTTTTGTCAGCAGTCATTCCTGATGGACCTCTAAATAGAAAAATGAGCAAATTGCACTCCTATGTCTGGAAGTTGTGACCTAAATGAATATGGATAGGTTATAGGTGATACCTCAGGGTTTGACGCATACTCATGCTCATAACTAGCTCCTGACGCAATTTCTGTCTACCAAACGCAACTGCTCCAGAAGAAACGATGAGCATTTGACGGCCGGACTGTTGCAGTTCCGCGACCTGGAATACTACGATGAGAACTATTAATTACCTAGTGTAGGAGAAGAAGAGAAATAGACTAGAGTATATTCAGAATTTTCCAGCGCTACTACTATCTACTTGCTGTCATTACTGTCCTCCATGCTCCATGGAAGATCGTGTGAAAGTTTTTGTTTTCTACCCTTGGTTAAGCTTTGAAAGAGTGTTTGCAGTCAAACATACTGGAGTGTTAAGCCCTTCCTGTCCTTATTCGCGAAAGTACTCCATAGTCCTCTTTCGTTTTCTAGTTCTTTTTTTTTCAAAACTTGGCGAAATTTATACTTAGGGCTGAATGAATATTGAATAACGCGATTCCTCTAATTATTCGTTCGGAGATAGATCTAAATAAATCAAACGTCTAAAAAGAGAGAGAGAGATCTAAATGCCTTCTTGCCATTCCTAAAGGATTCTATTGCTTTTGCAAACATCCGAACTATGAACTTATTCAACGGCGAGTTTTTGAATTTCGAAAGGCATCTAATGCGTTATTCGATCCTAAATATAGCAGGATTAATGAACGTTCCCGAAAAGCTTATGATTTAGCAGCTCTTCCAAATTGGATGAGTTTTCCAGGTTTTCCAGGAAAAATCTATTAATTCAAGGAACAGTCAGCAATAACAACTTGTGATAACGATGGCGAGATGTATCGCGCATTGTTCTGAAAATCCGTTCACTCTGATTGAGCTTGATTCTCAAGGCCCCCACGGGAACACACATGACTTCCGCTACTGGTTCATCAGAAGATCACTTATGAGGATAGTGCTAGAGTGGTTCATGCTTTGTTACGATTATACAGTAACTACGCAACTAAATCCAACTTATTCTTCGTGCATAGATTCGTGCATACGATAATCTAACGCACCCATGTAGAATCTGAACCCGAATTAAATTTCGTCAATTTGTAACCGACTCGTTGACGTGGGTTCATCCTCAGAGCCATATATAGGCCCATTAAGGAATTTTCCGACTAGCCAGCTCTGTTAGATTATATTTGTCTACCGGCAATGTTGAACTCACAATTGTTGTAGATGACGCGTTTTCAGAGCGATCCTGGGATTTACCTTAAAACAAGCCTACCCAAACACCATACGACCATATGTCCTTTCATTTTTAGCTAAAAGACAAACTTTTTCAACAAATTAAGGACAGCAACGCTGCGAACTGTAACCAACGGTTCTACAACACAGCGAATGTCTTCCCAATTTGCGACAGCGCTTTATTTTCATTTAATTCTTGTCTGCGCAGTTAATCCAAATCACATGAAATTCAACGCTTTTGCAAAGAAAAATGATAAAAGCAAACCGGTTAACTGAACTCCTCGATTACGAATAATGCATCGGAACGGTGAATGGTGTTCTAGCAGGATAGAACTGTCTCAGCCCAGGATGTAGTAACTTGTTAGTGTAGAAATTAGAGAAGTGCAGGTAAAATTCATGGTAACAGCGTAGAATTCGCGAAAATTCGAAAGGAACGTTCATTCAGATCGTAGCAACCAAAAGGATGTGATCAGAAGCTTTACGACATTCGAATCTTATCTCAGCTATAGAAAGAAATCGGACGATGAAATGACCCATAGATTGAATAAAAATATTTGAGGGACGTCACCGTAGCATAGACAACATGCAAGCATGGATTTCATAATCCAAGAATAATTGATCGTATGGCCACATGGAACGCTGCCTTCTTTGAGTATTCAGTTGCACTTCATGTTTTGTTCAGATCGCTCAATCCACGGCTAGGAAGGATGTAGCAAATTTCGTGCAATCAGAATATGACTGGTCATATTTTTGAACTGCTACCATGCATGCAAAAAAAAAAAACGTTCAAATACTAGAAGATAATTATTCTGCCTCGAATAGGAAAGGAGGCCAACCTGCTCAACAATTGAGGCAAGTCGGCCGAGAGCCAATCCACACTCATCCTCTCGAGTGATCACGGCGCTGCCCAGTTTCACCACAATTCTCTGAGCATTTTTGAGTTCTGGCCGGCTGTTGATCAATAGATGGTGTTTCCGAGATTTAATGCTATAAAATAGTAAATAATAAGCAGCTTTGATTTCATATCTTCCATGGCATCATTAGTTCCACCTGAAATTTCCGTTGGAATCGCCAACAGGTGTGACTCCTACGGCTGGAATTGGAGTTACCACACGCGCCTCTGGAGCAGTGATGGAAGACGACGTCCTGGTGAGAGAGATCTAAAAGGTCATCCGACTTCCGTTTTTCATGCAATCCACGATATATCGATCAACGTACCTGGTTGTTAGTTGGTTTCTTCGATGATACTGAGCGACATGATCGCAAGAGGACGCGTCCAGCGCGCAACATAGTGCCGCTCTGAAACCGTTTAGGGCAGTGATTAATGGCTTCAAATGGGAGGATCGTGTACGGAAGAAGGCGTACAAAGCTGCGCCTAAGCAGTAAGTATTGACCGATCGCGTACGAAATGATCTGCACACAGAAAGCGTGATGGCTGTATCGGAAGACAAGCGGGTGGTCTGCGTGGGGTCGAGTGATAATGCTCGAGAGTCACATGCATGTGGTCATTCCGTCGCAAATGGTGGTGTCCGCGAGACCACCACCAGCATCCAGAGGTGTGCGGAACAGATAAGAGACGGATTGTGTATCCGATCCTTGGCGAATTGATTATGACGCAAAGAATGATCAACTTCGGAAGCGATGACGTCACTAACGCAATTGTCGTTGTGCGAAGCAAAATCAGCATGTTCGAAGCATTCGAAAGTTCTTCTCGTTCGTAGGTTGGGTATGTAAAAGAGTGTTGAGTTGCTAATGAAATAAGAGATTGCTTGTCCATACTGGTTATCATTGTAACAAAATATTACTCATGTACTGTGTACATACTTGATGGGTCCACTTTCTTTTCTTTCGTCTACATTAAGTAGCGTAACAAATTATTATTACTTCCAGCATTTCTCACCTGTGCTTAAGGGACTGTGGCTTGCTCGGAGAAAACTCCAACTTCTTCAGCAAATCCTGGAAGAACTGATTGATTCCCGATGTTGCGTTGCTAGTTCGAATGAGGCTCTCAATAGGTAGACGGTTGATTAGAGAAGGGTCTGCTAACAACACTGGAACATGAATGGTTACCATTCAAGGTAGATAACATCGAAGGGCGTGATAAGTACAGTAACGACACATTACAACGGTTCACATGATAGCATGTTCAAATAATGAACTTTACCCCTGGGTAACAAATGTTTACTGTGAAAATTCCATATGATATTGCCACACCCTAGATTTTTGTAATGTGTCGGTAAGATCATACAACTTGTGCGGTTTAACTGTGAATTCTACGTCCTTTAGACTCTGCTATGAGAATGATCTCAAAATGTGGATCGAAATTGCTAGACTCCTTGGGGATAATCCCAACTACTTTGGAAATCCTTGATCAACTATCACGACATAACTTATGACGTGTGTTGTTACTGCGGAGTATATAAGCATGACTGACAGACCCATTACATGATCAAGCTGACAACGATGATGTTTGATTATGTGCATTATTTGTCAGTGCTGCTTTGCTGCTAGATTTTTCCACAGAGTTTCTTATGATTTTTGCTTTATTTCTTCCTTACCGTAAGGAATGCGAAAGTACTTATCACGTCAGTACAGTGTAGAAGAAGTTGGTTTTTCGAGATTGATTTACATATGAGTTTCTTAAGGCTCTTTCACGATCTAATATGTATGTAATGAGAAGCTTTTCCTTGTTCACTGTATCTGCGTATACTTTGTTCTGTGGTGTTGTGAGCTATCATTACGTACTATCTGCTCACATCGAAGAAACAAGAAAAGAGGAACTTCTCTTGATTAGATGACGGAAATGCGTGTGATCCTTGCTTCCGGACAACGCGTGACGGTCCACACGCGGAAGTTTGTCTTTTTCTCCGTCCTCTATTTTTTTCGTAATTACCGACCGTGTACTAACCCGCTTATCATAACTTGTCTGAGCTAATGAGGTTCAGAGCGGATCATTTCACGTCTTCATAAGTACATGTTTATGCATTCGGAAGACATCACGAATAATTCTGCTTCGTAGCACTACTTAAATACAGCGTAATGCTAGTTGGAAGACGCCTTTCACAGCAGTTTATTCGTGTCTGGAATGCTAGTGACACCTCACCAGGAGAACCAACGCTAAATTCTACGATTTTTTGCTGTGTACGTCCAACTTCATCAGTGTCTAGGAAGTGAAACGATTTCTCTCGGTTCCTCCCTCTGTGCTTTGCTCACTCAAAATTCTGATGTTTCTAATGTTTACTGTCTTAACAGAAGAATCGCTTGCGGTACATTTTGCTTCACGGGAATCCGTGGTCCTATTGATCCATGGAAATAGCGCCATAACGTTTGAAATAGCCAAACTAGAAAGAATTTATTAGTCCCTGGGTCTAGAAAAATGATGTCCAAAAACTCGAATGAACATGTTAGAGGTCCTAGCTACAATATCGATACCCAAGACATCCAGATTACTGATATATTTGCACCTCAAAGATATGTCCATTGTTTAGCAAGAAAAGAAGGATCACATCGTGAATCCAAAAACTTTTCAAAGATCCATTTCTTTGGAAAGATTCGGCCAGAAATTCACAACAAGCTTCTGAAGCAAGCAAAGAAAGCTACAGGATAAAGGAGCAAGAATCTAGGAGATGCCAAGCATTTTTTTTTTGAATCTAAGAAATTAAGCCATGTATTGACTCGGGTTCTGGAAAAATACCTCAAAACCTCTTCTGACGTCAAGTAAATGTCTAGTTGTGGATAGAATTTGATTCTATTCCATGAGCAAAGACGTTTCTACTGGATGTACATACTGAATGGGCAGCACATGTATATATCCTATGTATATATCAACTCTTCACTTTTTTCAACAACATTCATTTCTCAATGAATCATTCTGTTTATCGTGAGCAAAGAGTACTCGCTCAGGTGGTGTACATTCACACGCGCAATTAGAAATTTTAATGATATGTTGCTCTCCCTACACTAATACTCCTAGAAAAAAAAATCAAAATCTGAAGCTTCTTAATAATGAAATTCACCCTTGTTCACTTCAAAGTTAGGCTAAAAGATCTCATGTTTTCACTCACCATTTTTATGATCAATGATAAGATTAATGTTAAGTAAAATTTCCTTTTGCTATTTAAAGTGGAAATGTTCTCCTTGATGAGTGTTGTCCCGTTCATCTCGGCACTCTTTCGTCGCAGCAAACTCCAGATGACATTATTTCGCTATGTATTTCTATTTGTGAGAAATCGCTTTCTCCTTTTATTTTATGAATTGTTCGAAATTCATTTGCTCCATCATTTAATGCCGTGAACGAAAGTATCATTTACCCTAACGCTTCTCGGAGAGTCAGAAATTAGAAAATCTATCACCATGAAAGGTTCGGAAGAAAAAACTAAATGTGACGGCCGAAAAGTTGTGATTTTTCGGTAAAGTAGCAAATGAGTTTATTTTGTTGCTAGAATCACCTTCGTTAGCGTGTTATTGATGCAGCAAACAAAGGCTATTAGGGCCCTTATAGAATTTAAAGAGGAAAAATGAGTTTTCTTCTCAAATACGAGATTCACCTGAGATCAGAATAACAAATCCTATTCTTGTGCGGTTTTTTTTGCATGAGTGCATATTGAGAGTTAGGAGGAGGCGTAACGGGATCATTGAATTTCTCCGATGGGTAAAATGTTCATTTGTGAGGTAAGGCAAGAATAGCGTTCGTACTGCCTTTATTAATTATTAATTGATAGTTCTTCTTATTACGACTAATAATCACAATATTCGTTGATATCGCGGTAATAATTGGTATCGTATTTTTAATAAGTTTTCTATTTATCGTGCCCTTTCTTACAACATCGGGGTTTTTTCGTCAATAATCGCTACTACGTCGAACTACGTACGTCGAACTACGTAACAGATAACAGCTAAGATTACTTGTTCTCTACAGGCAGCATGACGCCAGACGACGTCCTCTCATCTCCCTTTGTTCGATTGCTGCAGACGCAAGTCAAAATCATATTGACGTCAGTCTCTGGCATCTTGTACTGTTTTCTTATAGGGAACATTGTTTTTTCAAGGTTCCAAACTTGTAACTCGTACGTATCCATAGAATAATAAAACCGGTGATGCGTGGGAAAAGGAGGCGTGTCAATACATCTTCTAGACTCATTGCACTTAAAGTGGTTATGAATCGCTTCTTTCTTGCCGCTGCTACTCATATCATGAAGTCGTAGGTCCTTGTTAAGCCACTCGAAACTACATTTTTATCGCGGGTATTTTCCTGTTTATAACTGAACGCATGTAATTTGAAGTAGCTCTCCGAGTAGCGCCTTCTACCATTGGGTAAGCCATGCTTTTGGGTAAGATGCCTTATTTCTTTGTATCGCTCGCAGATTATGAATATGAATAACGTCTAACATTGCAAACCAGTCCTGTATAAGAAAATCTGAGGATTTGAGAGGACAGTTCTAGGTGTGATGTTATGCATAGATGGAAAGGGATTTTGGTCAAAAAATTGAGATGGTGAAACAGCAAAAAAATCAGTGGAAACTTACATTTTGGACTGAAGTAGATGTTGTGGGAAACAGAAAGGATGATATGGAATGTCTGACTGTGCACTAATGAAAAAAGGTATGATGGATTTTCCTTGCTATGCATTAGTCATGAGTGGATACGAATACGGATTATAAAATTCATCTAAAGTTGTTATATATATAGAATAATCAAAGTTTTTCTGAGAACTCTTCCACACATTCGTCCTCGCCTGAACTCAAGAATGATTCAAACAGGTCTTCAGGCTCTCCTCCATCAAAACACAAAAAGCAGCACTCTGCTGCAAGTGGAGAAACAAAAATAAACAGAACAGGAAAAATAGGAACACAATTAAGAAAAACACCTCTAATGATTACCAAAACATCGATAAGATGAATTGGAACCAAAAACCTACCTCTAGGAATACAACAAAGACCATACAACAGCGGATAAGAAGCAGCGTACCTGGAAATAAACGAATTCGACTAAAAAACAGAAGAAAACCACAATCATGATGTAAGAAACAGAGGCATAACATATTCTAACGTGAATAGCACAACGAGGAGACAGGAAGAGCATCACTTATAATAATCAAAGTGAAAAAAAAAACGGAATTAAAGCGAAAATCTACCTCCAGGCAGCCGTGGCGAGCAGAAGGCAGCGGCAAAACAGAGCAATCCATCTGGAAGTAAACGGAATCAGCTTAAAAAAAGGAAAAAAACAACAACCTGCTGTAGCAAAGAAGACGGCAGGCAGTAAAAAATAAAAAAGATTCAAAAAAGAAAAGAAAAATAAGAAAAGAAACCACAATCAATGAATACAGAGGTCACA
Source organism: Ancylostoma caninum (assembly GCA_037903475.1). NCBI lineage: Eukaryota > Metazoa > Nematoda > Chromadorea > Rhabditida > Ancylostomatidae > Ancylostoma > Ancylostoma caninum. The sequence goes on along the minus strand of JBAJFG010000492.1, from coordinate 2,992,200 downwards.
GAATATGACTGTCGAGGCGACAAAAAATGGGAAAAAGCAAAACCTACTTCGAGCATCCCACTGAGCACAGAAAAGAGCGGATAGGCAGCGTTGAACATCTGAAATTACAACAACAGGACTGGAAAACTGAGAAAACAGTATGCTACAGCGAAAAAAAAAACACCAGACCAAAGGAGAAGAAGACGAAACATAAAAAAAACAGCATGAGAAAAGGCTAAACCATAAATTGCCAACATGATAAAGAAAATCAACGATTGCGAAATTCTCAAAAAAAAAGAACGAGAAGCAAAAGCCTACCTCTAACAAAACTTGGAGAAGAGGCGAGAGCAAATGGGCCACGTACACCATCTGTAAATATACAAAGCTGTTTGAGAGCAAAAACAACAGCAATGCCCTTCCATTAAGAAAGCAGAAGACGATGAAGAGACAGAAGAAATAGAAAGCATAAATAAACACAATAAAACAGAGCTTGAAAAACTCAAAGTTAACCTAATGTGCAGTAGAACCGAAAACTCACTTGGACTAGGCGTTGTAAAACGATCGGGAAGGCGCGCGCGGTCTCAAGCAACTGAGAATGTGATGAAATTGCTAAAGAAAACGAAAAGAAGAAAGAAAATGAAGGAAACGCCACGCATTCACATGTAACAAACGCGAAAATCAAGGATATATGTTAACGCGAAATAAAACTCGATGCACAAGAAAAACACTTGAAAAAGGTGATGGGGTGAGAAATAAATCAGTGGTAACTGTTTTTTTTTCGGCACTCCAAGAGAATTTTGGTGCTCTAATGCAAACGAGGCAACGCGTACAATCAGCTGAGAAAAAAGTCCGTCTGATCCTAGGCGATGTTGTTGTAAGTAAATAAATGGACAGTTTCGCTGCAGCTTGTACGGCGAAACAACTCCCTGAGTGCAGGATTTTTCAATGCTTGTGAAATCTCGGGGGTGGAAATTTCCGTGGCTGCAGCCTTTAATATTCCCAGCGCAAGTTATTTGAGGATCTCCTTGTCTGACTCTCCCACGTAATATACACTGTGAGCAATGCTATGTGGATATTTTTAATCATTTAGCAACTCCCACAGGGTCGTCTGACCTAAACTTCGCGTGGAAAGTACGTTTTCAGCATAACTATACTGAACACAGTCCCGTGTTGTTGAAGGTACGTCACGACTTCGAGTATGCAACACTACAATTTCAAAAGGTCATGCAACCTCTTATGCTCTAGAGGTGAAAATTAGCCTTCGTTCGCCTTTAGACTCGCTTCGACTAGTACCAGGCTTCTCTTCACAGTCTTTCATCTCCTTGCTAGCTCAACGTCGAGTTCTCTGTGTTATTAGTAAGCCCTCGATTATTTACGGATCTCCTATCATCATTCTCTTGCGTCCTTGCGTTGCGAGATCCATGAAATTCAATGCCCCCACATAAAAAAATCTCCATCTTGTCCGGACCAGGAACTAAAGCTGGTGTATTCTGTTTGCCTTATTATACGGTAAGGTTAATGTATACTCAATTAGAAATTCGCAGCTGCTTACCCATTTTATATATCATGCACTTGGTTTCTTTTGTTCTAAAGGGTTATTGTTGCTTGTGTATCGTTTGCCTTCTCCAATAGTTGTGTATACCTAGTCTCAGCAAGACGCATCGTTGCGGTATAGCGGAAAAGAAAAGCATGAATTTCATCGTTGATGTCCACGCAGTTATTAAGCCTACAATAAACACATGGTTTTAATTTTTCTCCCAGTAATGAACGATGATAGCCGCATGATAGCCGATGTTGGCGATCAAAACAACGCCAAACAACATTGGAATAATGCCGAGCTGCAAAATGGATAATTTTGTCAACGAAGTGCTTCCGATTGCTTGCAGATAAAAGCTTAACGTTATATCACCAAAAAAGGCATTTCATGAGCATTTATTTCACCTACGCAGCGATTTCATGCACTTTTTCCTTAGCAGTAAATTTCCCATCCGAGTTTCCCTATCCAATTTGTGCTGCCCCTTCCCTAGTTGCTTCTGTTTCTCTAATTTATTTTCCATTCATTTATCAAACGCTCTCATGGTGCTCCAAACAGTGACTGAAAGGGATGAATGCGATACAGAACTACGCGAAAATAAATTTAAAATGCTCAAAAAAACAGTCCTGGATTTTGGCAAAGCAGCGCTATAGCATCATAGGTGTTAGCACAATTGCTCGCGCAAAACACATTAAATCCCTTTGTCTAGCGCTTACAGCTAAATATTTACCAGTAAACTCAAGGCTACTTCAAAGTATGCAACTAGCAGTGGCGGAATCGCAGATTGTGGGTGGGAGGTGGGGGGGGGGTGGGCGTGGGAAAAAAATGGGGTCTCCACCGTTTTGGGACACAGGCGGAAGATAAAATTAATAAAAACATTAATTATAATAATAAATAGTTAATAAAAATCATGCTAAGAATAATAACGTGAAAATTAAACAATTGAAAATGAGTCATTTCGAGGTCTTTATTTGTGTTGTAAAGTAATTCCAACCCCCCCCCCCCCCCCACCCTCCTGCGTCCGCCACTGGCAACTAGTAGTTTTTCCTCACTTCTGTGAAGTCTGTGCAACATTTTGCATTCCTTTACGCAGTTGTTTTCAAGCTGTGTTAACGTTCAAGAATGTGCATAAAGGAAATTCCGAAGAATGTCTGTCGGGCGACAGCTCCTATTAGCAACTATGGTCCATGAAGGTGTGGCGAGATTTACGGTAAATGACTACTGTAAGCACACAGGGCAAGTCACAACAGTAATATACCGGCTATTGCCTTAGCATTTGCTATGAACAAGTCTAAAAGCCCCACAAGGCGGTTATTTTGGCATTTTCGATTATTAGAACAAGAGAGTGCATTAGTTCATTTCTAAGGGCATTTTGCAAATTGACGAATCATTCCACGTGACTACCATCAGACTCCATATTTCTCCATGTCCATGTTTATGAGACGTGCGTTTTTGTTGTGTTTATGTGTGTCATCCGCAAAAGAAGAGCGTCTCTGAATGCGAATTTTTTAATTGTATGTTCTTGTCCCCTGCATCTGTGTTAGCAGACAACGTAATCAACGCTTTCACACAGGAAAACATGCAACAAATAGCCGCTAACTCTCGTCCGGTATGCCGGCATGTACGTATGAATTTTACCCACACGTCAGCATTTCTTAATAGAACTTCTCGATTTAACAGGATTGCAATTGTTTCGTGCCGAGCTAATTATAATATTCTTGTTGTGAAACACCTGCCCCCAAGCACAAATCGCCCACATAATCAACTTATCCCATACATTTCTCAGTCTATGCCTATTATTTCGTGTCTGATCCACGCGTCAAGCGGACGAGCTCCCTCGATTACTAGGACGTCATATGATGTGTTTTTAACGAAAGCTACTCGATATTCTAATAAGGAAAACTCAATTTTGACTAAAAGTCCAAAGTTTTGCTCTTGAGAGACTACTTTTTTGCTTGCAGCACCGCTTGGATCTCATATTGTTGCGGAGCTTTTCTTCTTTCTATAAATTACAACGAAGTTTCTCTTTATACCTTGTAGACACCATTCATACGGTAACTATTTAATAACTCATCACTACGGATTTACGTTGCTTTAGAAAAGGCGCGAGCAGAAACAACAACTTTATTTGAACCAAATATTGTCTTTATGTTTCTTTGGAGTAGAAATACATACAGATAATTCACCATTCGTGATACAGACCCAAAGTAGTGATAATGTTATGTTCGAAAAGACCTTCTGACCCATTCCAAGAACAGTAGGGACCGTTGCTGCAATTGCGGAGGCTGGGAGAGTGCCTGTGCCTCTTAAGTGAATGGAAAATTTCAACATCAGAATTACTGCCTTTTATTAGGTTGAGTCGGAATTTCCCGGACAAATTCACAATTTTTTATTTATCTGACAACTTTAAACGGTAACCGTGAATCATTTGAATTATTCCCCTTGAAATCAGTGGTCATCTGACTAGGCAGATCGTAGATAGATACCCTTGCTTCAGAATGCTGGGAATCTCAAGAAGTCATCACTACAACACTTTCCGAAAACTTTCGACTCAACCTCATTCTTCACTTCACAATTAAACTTTGATGAATTCAGTTGTATTGCCCAAAATCAACTCAGCTGGACTCTCGCTGAAAATTATCATGTTTACAACAAAATAGGAAACTAAGCACTACTCCTTACTTCTTGAGAGACTTTGTTACGTGGGCTGTTTCAAGTTCAAAGCGGTGTTACACAATGTGCAAGTACGTTACGCACGGTTGTTTTTTTCTGACAGAAAACGAAAAAGAACGAGCATTTACGTTTTTTTCGTTTTTTTTCTCGTGATAATTCTGTACATTTTGATGATTACCCGAAATGGTGTATACGAAGCAGACGGAAACGAGTTTTGTAAGGTGAGTTCAGACGCAAAAAATTAACAAAACTGCCTCCTGCACATACAGTACGTCGAAGGACACATGTTCTCAGCGTGCAATTATCTCGGGGTCTCGCATGCTAATTCGTAGCCCCAAGTGATTTGGAAGGTAAAGAGCTTCCCTTAAAAAAAAAACTTTGAAGCACGATTCTAAACTCAAATAGTACATCTTGCGCTCACAAATCAACTAGCGCACATTATTTCTGATAAGGATCTCAATGAACTGAGTTATCACTAAAAAAATGCAAAAGGAAAACGAAGTCCACGTTTTTTTTTTTTTGGGGGGGGGGGGGAATAATCACCGTGGGTGTTGTATGCTGGTGTTTCTAATCCATTATCGAGGTTACCTATATGTAGTAATGGTCTTTAGTGGCGAGTGTACAAGAACCATCTGCTGCTCGGCGCAAGAATAGACAAATTTTAGAGCCAACAGCATACCTGTATCCTTGCTTTTTTCGCTACCATACTAGTGTCAAATTAGTCGACTGGTGTGCAGTACGCAATGCTGTGGTCAGGAATTTATACTCTTTCTGATTTTACTCTCAAACTCGTGATCCTTCAAGAATTCCCAGTGGTATAAACTTCCACTCCGATGTGAATTTTCGAACAAAGTGTGTTGATTTTGAGGGGGTTGTTCCTCCGCTTCGAGCAGAACTTTGCATAATTACAAAAATGTGACGTAAAGTTATGTTTGAAATGTCGTCGGAGACAATTGAGGTTTTCCTCCGCGTAATTGCTTTAAACGGTATAGATAATCTCTTCACGGCTAATTTTAGTCAGTATGCACTCCACTGGGGCTACAGTGAGGGCAGTTTTCTAATTCTCATCTCTTCGAAGTCCAAGTTCTCTCGGTGACTTCTGCTCATAACAGATCCCCCACCTGTACATACTACCCCCACAGGTATCATAGCAAGTGAGGCATTTCTCTGCTAACTGGACAAATATGATTTGCTGCTTGGAAGGTGGCTTCTTCACTCCCAACGCCAAACAATCCGTTGAATTTTGCCACAGCGCAACGAAGACTGCTTCAACGGCTTCTGGATGAATTTCGACATACTTATTTTAGGGGTCGGGATTGTTTTCAGAGCTGACAGACAAGCAATGTTTCTGTTCAAAATTGCTCCGAATGATGAGGCTTTAAGCTGGTTAACAAGGCGAGAAGACCGTCGGTCAAAAGCCCTGCTCTCGACGCTGAAACCACTCTGACGAAGGTTTTTTTCACGTGCTGGATACGATATAATGGCGCCCCCATAAAAATTTGTTCATTGTCACCCATCTGCACTCATTCTGATCATCTCAATGTAAGTTTCTAATTGGAGATCTATGGTGCTCTCTGGCGTTTCATTGCGATCATCAACATTCAGCTACTGACTTCCCTGCTCATCTCTAGACAATGCTGTGCACTGATCTCTGGTGTTCCCTAATTCGTGGATCATAACAGGATCCGCGATACGAAGTTCATCATATCTAGAACACGTATGCGCTGATAGTGATTCTAGCTCAACGTTCCAGAATAACACATCGGGAGCTGACGCAAATTTGCACTTCTGCACAGCTGTCCGAGACTGACTTCTTTCCTTTTATATCCCACTTAAGACATGCTGCATTATCACAAGAACAACACGGTGTTGACGTACAATCAAGACATAATTCTAGAATAGAAGATGACGCTAAGATCCATGTTCTTCTGCAGAAAGTGGCAATTCACAACGTGGGCCACCAGCAACGTCTTCAACGACCAGTATTTACCATCGATCACTTCGCCTAGTCTGGCTCGGTGAAACCTCACATTTCAAGATTAAAATTCCATTTGAACCCCACAGTCAGTAGCTGTGTGTCGTCATAAGCCTGCAGTAAAACTAGCTCAAATGCGGGTTGTCTAGTTCCTAATCACTAGTATTTATGGTTAGTTTTGAGATCTATGAGCGCTACAATGCCTAGGGCATTTCCTGCGTCAAATTAAGTGTATAGTTTGAATGAACAAACACACCTAGTAGGAAAACGTTTCCCAGAATCGGATTACTATTTATGACAGATTTACATCATAGTTTTCATTCGAATGGAATGCGAGAACCATGAATTTTGTCAAATCATGCAATTTAGCTTCCGGTGATGCCTGAGTTTGACGTTGGTTGGAGTATGACTTTATTTCCGATGATGTGTACCTTTATAGATGACGTCAAAAAACACTCTGAGTCATTCTGGTGACGAATTCCTCAGAACTCCTTAGATACAGAGAATATATGCTACTTTTTAGCCACAGCTAAGGCATGGAGGACGACTTGCGTATTATGCGTAGCTAAGCCCTTAGAAGCCTCTGAGCATTGGATAACTGCTCTTTACATGTGCTGGAAACTTCTCCCGAATTGCTTCTCTCGAATGAGGCAAGACAACATTTAGAGCTCTTCTCTATTACTTCCTGTGCTTCTCAGACAAAAATGCCATCCCAATTGCGCGACTAATTTGATCGGAATGTTCCGCATTCATGGCATTCAGAAGAATTTCCGTATTCGTGACATTTTCGCACAAATTTGCTCGAAAAAGGTATTCTTACTTACGAAAATGGAGCTTATTTCCTGTTAAAAGATCTGTGTGAAACTCATTATCGTGGCGTGTTTTTCTTCACGTCACTTCAAAGATTCACTTATTCAATCACTTGTTTCCTCTCAATTGAATATGAGACATTGCAGGATTCTATACATAGAGCTCTCACACAGCTGCGCTAATGTTTATGAAACATGCGTATTTCCTATAGACGGGCGTGCGAAGGCGTCTTGTATCCACAGATTTCGCTCTCACAGAGTAGAAAAGCACGTTGTTTGTTTTGATTTACTTTTTACGTCATCGAATTTCTTCCGCTGTATCAAGGTGAACCAGGGCATACAATCGGTCAAAACCTACGGAAGTTGAGGTTGTGGCTCAGCTAGTTCCTTCATTCGCCCGCTATACAGTGAGTGTATAGTCAGTTTGCAATGAAACCAGCAAGCTCTGGATGATTTTTTAAATTTCCAGTGGCATATCGGGCTTCGTTCGAGAGCTAATCAAGGCATAGCTGTTCAAAGGAGGTACTTTACCGACCTCGGCTAAGTGTACATTGGAAAGTAGCATTATGGTTGGTAATAATCAGTTGATGGGTGAGGCAACATTCTGAAGTGGGCTCGGCACACTTATACAGTGTGTGTTCTCTTAACACCTTCGCGACAATGTGCTCAACCGGTTGACACGCATGGTGCGACGCGACATCAATATCAAGTGAATGGACGACAAACATCTGGAAACACTCTTGACGATCACAAAAGAGAAAAAGATTGCACAAATTCGGGGTATTATGCGAAGGTGGAAAAACTCCTACCACGTGGGACTACGTGCTCAAGCTGTTGAACACGGGTCCCACTTGTGCAAAAGCGCGTGTGTCCCATGTGACACACCATGCCAAAAGCGTAAGGTCGCGAATGTGTTAAAGACAACGAGAGCACACGAAAACGGGCCACAAATTAGAAAAATCGAAAAATGAGTTGCGAATGAAGGATAGTTTTTGCTAAGATGGGCTCTGCGGATAAACGCTATCCGATATTCAAGGATTGCTTTATCAGTTCATCGTACTAACTCCATCAATGGGTTTACGAGATTAAACGCTCTTTTTTCTTTTTGTTCATTTCCTACAACTGAAATTTTCTGGGAAATTAATTTGAGTAAAACAAGAGGAGAAACTTTCCTTTGGCTCGCCTACACATTCGCAGCATTGAAATGTCACGATCTGCATACCTCATCAGGGAGGAAGCCTATCTAGGTGGTCCGGTTAATCCCCACGCTTTCGAATTGAATGTCATCCACATGAATTTAGCTGTCGGATTTACTGATTCTGTTTCCTAGCTCCTACGTAGTGAAGCCCTGGATCCTTTTACTGTTCCCAGCCTAGTGCACCCGTCCGCTTCTCTACTAATTTACTCATTCTACGTGGATGTTTGATTGTGCTGCAAAAGAATAAAACCATAGACCACAGCATACCAATGTATTTACGACTGAGTGGCATCTGATAGTTAGAGACGAGCTTATGTTATGCTCATACCATGATTAACAGTAAACTCCTGTATTATCTGCGAACGCCTTAAAGTCTTTGCAAGCAAATCGTCCTAGATTTTACCTGCTCACATATATCGAGCCTACATCCATTCCTAGCAACTCATATCTTCTTCTACTCTGTCCTCCCCATCATCACCGCTGTGCTGTGCTATCACCTACTCGGTGTACTTGAACTTGGGCGAGGGAGCTGTAGGTGTTAATTATTTGAGAACAATCGCAATTGCTGACGCACATCACCTCATAATCTGGAATTGGTGGTGTGAGTCAGCTGTATTTCGAATAAGAGATTGGAAATAATATATGTGTGTTCATCAAATGGGTGAGCTAATTCACAGAAATTCTTCGGAAAACATGGATATTTTCTGTGGCTTTGTTTTTATCTGAGCGTAGACGTAGCCTATTCCGTTGAAGCCTTCTCCAAATAGCAAGTATACGATGAGTTTTCGTTACTGCCTCTGGAATACCGCCTCCTTGCTATTCCTTATTTATTTCCTCCTTTTCTTTATCGAAGAACAATTTAGACTCCTCTTTCTGGAACTCCATTCGAAAGAACATTTAGGAAAAACAAGAAAAAAAAACCCGGGGGTGGGGCATGAACAGAAACACTTTCATTTCATTGATCCTCTGTATTTGACATACGTAATCTCAGACCGCACGTGCGGCAGGTATCACACTTAGAACCATGTAGAACCGAACATCTTGATTAATTTGTTTGATAATTCAGGACCTGAGCCAAAAACTCAAATGTTCAAGAAAGAGAAGGTCCTGGAGTTCTTTTCACCACTCCGCGATTGTTCCACTGCTGCTCTCTTTTCAAACATTCGATTTTCCGGCTTCGGCTCTATCAAAGGCGAATTTTCGATTCCTTGAGCATAGCTAGGCAAAGTAGCTACCGTTTCCTTTATCCTGTCATAAAATCAGCAATGTACACTTGCTATCCGAAAACAATCAAAGTCTTATCATGGCTTAGAGCATCTCCAGGATTCTAACAAACGGTGCAAGTACTTCTTATCTGATTATGGAATCTGTTCTCATTAGATTAAATTCAGGAAGGATGTATGAACCTCAGAGCTCCCGTACATAGGTTAGAAACTCTTTATGTGTTTGTGCTTTTATTTCGGTCGTCGTTTATGATTGGAAAGTGACAAAACAACGATCTCATTATTCTTGAGGTGAAAATAATGTCATAATCATTGGCTTGTTATATTGTGGAAATGTCATCACTTGTCATGACATCCGCGATGCGACTAATCAGATGTAACTTTGATGATTGAAATCGTCACCGCTGACAACAATCAAGAAACGACAAAACCGCCGCCACCATCCCCCCAACAGCATCCAATATCCACAAATGCAGCATAACAACGGGAAGATGGTCATTTCCGGGTGAGAGATTTGGTGATCCTAGAGCGTGTATGTGTTCTCATGAAGGAAACACATATAGGACAGAAGAAAACTATTTAAGCGTGACTGATTTCATTGAGACGGTGAAATCACCGGAATCAGGTGACCACAAAACTCTACTATTGACCCTTTCTTCACGCTGTAAACACAAAACAATGAATTCTCGTTGTCAGTTGAATATCAGGTGGATGAACAGATATACACGAATAAACCATACACATTTATGCACATGGCTCTCTCTCGGCACATACAAATAGGCACCCAGAAACCACAATTAAGGGTGCTCTGCCCATAAACATTGTAGCTAAATGCTTATACACTGCACAAAAGCTACACTGTTACGACAGCGAGATTCGCTGTTCTCCTCGGATTATCTTACTTTTGTAGCTTTTGATCTCTTTTTTCTAAGAAAATGTAACAATGAAGTGCGCAATAACTGGTAAAGGTTACGTCAACATTTAAATATGTATCTTAAGAATCATAGACACATAAAAGAACCTAGAAACACTCATCTAAAGGTCCAGCACTTCATCTTGCTCATTCAACTTAATTCATAATAACAGTAGAGGAATATCAGTTATCAAGGCGAACTCGAGTTCTAAATGTTCACCGGGATTAGCTGTGATACACGAGAAGTTATGGATTTTGGAGCTTGTAAGCAGTTGAACTTTGCCCCTTTGTCCGAGTGACTATACGACATCAGCTAATGTTTCAGGAATACGCAGTGGAAGGATTTTTTCCCAACGAATAAAAAAATTGCAAGAAAAAGACTCCGATTACGTCTCAGCGTATTATATCTGTCATCGACATTTTCATGAGCCATAGATAAGAAACTAAGATTTTTGGCTGCAAAATGAAAGCGCATTCGAATACTTGAAAACAGCGGAAGTTCTGCACTGCGACGTCATGTCCAAAACACTTTGAGATCGAAAGGATTCCTTGAGACGAACCCCTACGTGCCTAATTCGTCTCGTTCGATTTTGGCACATGTGATTCGCGGAAAGTGAATCATTTTTTACTGGTTCAATATGAATGTCATCACGTAATGCCATTTGTACTGAATTTAATTAAGATGTCATATTTGGTGACTGGTTCAGCTGATGGAGTCATTTGTCACACTACATACATTCATGGTGCTCGTGGCCTAGGAGTGCTAGAACATTTTTGATTATTTACCTCAAAATGATCTCATATGTGATTCTTTAGATTCTTTGAATCCAAATTGCAAGAAATAGTGGTAAGTGGACGAATTGTGGACGTGTAGTGCTTTGACTTCTGGAGGCGATCCCACTAGCAATGATCTTTGCTTACTAGCAATAAATTTCTCCACTGAATATTCATGGCCGGAATAATGCTGCGAGGGTGAGACCTGAGATTTGTGCGGGAAAGCTTTCAAGAACCTTTCTTCCACAACCGTATTGCTTGAGATTGCGTGTTAAACACTGAAACCTAGAAATGGGTACAGTATCCCTGAAAAGGTTTTGGTTTCCGGGTTTCAATGCTCTTTCTTTTTATTTTGCGCCTGGCATTTGCTCCGAACTGCTCTCAAGTTAGTCAAAAACCTCTAAAGGAAACGTTAGTGCTGGATTTTTTGCCCACCACCTTCGACATTTGCTCTAGAAGTTGATCTGATCATTAGGGTAACATTTCTAGGATTATTTCCATGTGTTTGCTGTTGATGTAACATGAAATCTGAAGCGGAAGTCATACGCCCATATATTTTACATGTAATCTGACAGAGATGAAAATTTCCTGGTTGTTAGTAATTTCTTCAGAAAATGGTTTGAAACCAAACACCACCAGCCTATATCTAACTTGTGAAGGTTACGGGTGGAATTGATATCCTTATGACGCAGGCGGCTTTTAGTGTCAGCTTGCCGAAGATGGAAAAGATAGCGCACTAGAGCTGTGCGTATCCACAAAAAAAATCCAGAAATGTTAACCGTAGACACGATGCAGTAAATGTCATGTGCAAACAAGGGCAGTATCAAGCCATTTCTACTTAGTTTAATGCAGTCTGCCCAAATTTCTGGATGAGTAAGTTGAGTTCGCTGAAAAAAAATAGTGAAGAAGAGATACTGAGCTGTAAGTACTGTAGTCGCAAAGTTCGTCCACAGGTTAATTGGCACGCTGTTCCAGACGAACTTTCCAGCATGAGCAACTTTTAAAGTTCTTTCTCAACTTCTGCCCCACGGTGTTTTCGAGCGAGTCTGAGTCGCACAAGTGAGACTCTCAATGATAACTCAGTATGCGACTCTTCTGGTTAGTTTGGAGTCACTTCGAGTGGGCGTGGCCGGCTAGCAGCACACAACTGTATGCCGCTCTATGCGCCCTCACCTCTCACACCCCCAACTCGGCCCTCATTAGCGCTCATGCCCCCGGCCATGACTTGACGACTTAACTGATCATTGCATCTCTAATCACTTCTCCTTGAACACATCCGGCTCATGGATCACCCCGGTGCGGGAAGGATTTTCCAGCAACCCACACGCCACCCACTCGCCACTGTAACCTCCTGCAAGACCTCCTTACTGACTTAAGACCTTATACATTCTTGTTAAGTCTGGCCTATGATCCATTAAATCCGTTGTGAAAAAAAAGATTAGTAGAGTCTGGCGGATATAAAAAGCACAGATCTACGCTTTGCGGATTCCATCCGTATGCGGACACCTTAAGAACAGCAAGAAGATGAGTGACACATTATGGACACTTTCCTTCGTTGTACATTCTTCTTCGAGCTGTCGAAGTGGATTTGGATGCCTATGGCATCTCTCCAGATTTTGCTCTTATCCATTATTGGCATTCAGTTCTGTTTTGAAGAAAGTTTTCCAGTATCAAGATCATCTCTTTCTGAATCTGCAATTCTGCGGAAATTGCCGTTATTAATCCTTCATCATGGACGGGATTTTAGGAAAAAACCATCCTACGCAGATGGCATGTCTGTATACCGATTCATTCAGAGTCCTGTTGAGCATAGTCCGAAAACATCGGACCGTCGAGTGTGGTTTCCGGTTACGTAGAACCGTAGGCCATTAGGACAATTGAATGAAGTCGTAGACGCAGTACAATATGGAAAGACCGTCTTTTCCATGCATTTGTTTTTCAAAATATATATTGTTGACGTGGAAGAGCGTAGCTAATGCTATTCACTCTTTTGCAGTGTCGTGTTGCCGTAGTAGTACTTACATATTTCTGCCTTCTAGTTGAATTTGTCGCCAAAGTTCCGCTGCACAGAACTTTGTAGCATATTGATAAGATTGAAGAAAAAAGAGCTCTACCCATGTCGACAGCTGACTGCGATGTTCGACCAGCGGCATTTGCTGCAGAATAAAGGGATTCGTCACTGGTGAAATCCTGCATGATGGCGGGCCTAACGCTCGAGAGTAGCTCTGCACAAATCCGAAAACAGAAGACCGACCGATGTTGTTGGGAGCATTCCACGAAAAATTATCCAGAAATCGTAGTGTCTATTGGTTGCCGCAATTGTTTTTGCGTCTTTTCGTTCTTTACTCGCTCTAGTCAAACTTCATGGACCGCCCATGCACGTCACCGCCAACAGTTCTCGTTTCAGATTCTGCCAAAATTTCGTCGTTACAATTTATTTATTCCACTTTGGTATTCTTTGCACATCTCGTCCATACATCAGTGTGAGTTACGCAACTCGTCATGCCTTTTGTGTTAATGTTTTTGTGGATCCCATTGTGTAGGAGAAAGAAGGGAAATCATTAAAGACAGATGTACCCATATGGAATTTTTCTAGAATTCCTGGAAAAGCCGAGTGTCCTCTTTATCCACGCCTTTTGCAGACCATTTCGGGTGCGACGAGACAGTGCAGATGACTTGTCTACGTCAGATGAGTGTTATCACCGATATTCCGAAGAAAACCATCATAAAATCTTCTCATCATTTTTACATCGAAAAAACTCGTCACATTACTCCCCGATTGCACCGTCATACCAACAAGCATTGTTGAAATTGCAGGTAAGACTATTTTCGATCAACATTCATCTCGTATGTTCACGCTTACGTAGATAATTCGTGATAAAATCAGCGCTTCCGGCAGCAGCTGCAGATGCGAGATTTGTGGCGATACTAGTGATGCAGCTTGTTTGGAGCACACACCAACACCAGACATGCACTTGCGTTCCAGCATACAATGCAAATTTTTGTACCTAACAGCAAGATCTACAAAATTCAGCAGAATTTTGTTATTCGTGACGGGTCTTGCTTTCTTGAGAGCTTAGTTGAGGGGGTCTGCATGGATTTGTTCCTTGAAATAACTGAACTGAAAATTCACGGGAATTCATGACGAGAGCCGCCGATGAAGACTTATAAGAGAACAAGATAAGTGCTTTTTTTCTGACTTGAATCACTTTTTAATTCCCGTGCTCAATCATAATCGCTCTCGCACTTAACACATAAGCCCTATAGTTAATTACCGGGGAAAGAACAAGGAACCTCAACACCTACGCAGGTGATAACCGCGTCATTTCCTACACTTCCATGCTATTTTCTGAAGGTAATCGAAAATTCGAAAATAACTTTGATGTTGCATTAGGATCGCTTATGCTACAAGTATACTGCTGCAGAAGCATCGAAGCAGTAATTGTGAACGCTTAATTAACTAGCTTCCAACACTGGTCTTCGCACCACATTAGCGCCACTTTTGAAGCTTCTGCTCCGCCATCCTCCATATGCGTACTACGTATTTACCTACTCACATCCACGGGTGTTGAGCTCTTCGTACCCGCGTACGCTTTAGTAATTCTAGAAGATGGAGGTGTGCTGATGTGAAATGAGGTCATATGACACTTAATGACGTCATCGATGACATCGTTATTTATTCAGAAGCACGCTTTCTGTGTTGTATGGGCTAAATAAGACGTGATTTGCTGCTGGCGATTAGTTTCTCGCTCAGTCACCTGCCAGCATTTTCATTCGCGTCATAGGGTTCACTCATTTTTCGCTCGTTAGTAGTCCCGAATGGCCTCGAAACATAGCAGTTGTGTCTTGCCCATTAATCTCGCTTAATTATATCCATATTGAGTTGTCCAGAAACCCTATGAACTTTTTTTGGCCTAGCACAGTAGTAGTTACTTTATTTGCCTCGAAATAGAAAATATTTCTCCTACGTTAGCATACAATCGTGATTGTTATGCTCAATCGATCTTCATACGTAAGGAAGTATTCCTAGGAAAGGAACTTCGAAAGAAGAATTTTCGAGAAACAAAGAACGTGCGCCTACCGTATGACTCACGTAGTTACTATGTATGTGTGACTTAATATTTCAAATTGTACCGGTCATAAGGAAGAAATACATGAAAAATTGTATATGTACTTATGAAAAGGCATAAAGTTTAAGGTGTTATTTGGGGATGAGAGGAATTCATTTTCAGCTGAATGGCCTTCGACATGGGGAGCAAATCACAACGAGTTCGACCTCATGTAACAGTAAAAAGTTGGAAGTAATCAGCGCTGAAACACCACTACGGGAACGAGCGTTATGCAAGTTCGAATACGTCCTCAACTACAATCCAAGAGTGAGTGGATGTACCATCTTCAAGCAACTTCCACAATTTTTCCCTGTAAAAAGCCGTTGCATTCCTGGATTTTTTCAATTTCAGCGGCTACCTGCGGCATTGACGGAAGTCAAATGCAGTTGTGACCGGCCCAATCCAAAACTGGTTGGGAAACGAATATTCGAATGCGAACATTTACGATATCAGGTAGGAAATCCGGCTGAGTATAACAGACGCAGGCGAAAAGTTATGAAAACCCTAATAGGAAGAAAATGGGCCCTGACATTTAAAAATGTCCATTCAAGATCACGTAAATGATAATGGAAAATGTAGCTCCCTGACTAGTGAATGATTACTATCGAGTAGACAGACAGAAAAAGTCTAGGTTTCTGAAATCGTGTTAAGATGAATGGCAAACAGCACTTTTTCAGAGATTACTAAAAAGAAATCCGCACTTACGGTGAAAGACTCTATTTATTAAGTGCTTAAGTATAAAAATAAGATAGTGTCTGTGATTTTTTTCAAAGCCTCTTTCGGGAGCAGCGATTTCAGGCTTTTTTCACAATCACACCATTGTTTTTGGCAAATAGTTTTTTGTCCTTCACATATATATATATATATATATATATATATATATATATATATATATATATATATATAGATTTTTAGCTTTCCAATGAATATTTCATGTAGCTCTGAAAATGGTTGCAAATCAGAGATTTATAGCGTTTATGAGACCATAACTAGTGAGAATTCGGTAAGGTTAGTTGATGTCCGAGAAAATTAGTTAGTTGTGATCCTAATAGAATATGTTCACCTAGAACTCTAAAATTTACTACTAGTGAATCTTATCAAAGCATCTAGTTTAATGAACACCTCAACTTATTAAAATTTGTCATATCCTGATCTGTTTGTTCTCATGGGGCACTCGTAGTCAGGGCACTAGAAAGAAGCGTAACTGCTACTGAATAGTTGCATCCTTGCTCTGAGCAAACCAATCACCTCCAGGGCTCGCGTATAGGGACCAAGAGGATCGTCTGCAAGGATGCAGTGCTGAGTTGTATCTCGCAAATGAAGCAAGTGTCATTGCACGGGACATCATGCACTCACATATTGAAAGAGACACAAGTTATTAATGGATGGACAACAAAACGATATTACTTAAAGATAAAGTGAAAGAAATGAGAGCTTTGAGAAGAACATAGGGGAGCTAGAATGCTGTTCAGTTTTTCACACACCGGTCTCGGGGCTTGAGGTAGACCGGAGGTGTGGTCTCCTTGGCGCCCCTCAGGTCTTGGACCCTTTATCAGTAGTTCCCAAAGAGACTACGAAAGTTCCTAATATTCCTAGGAAAACGAGAGAATGAGTGAATGACTACTAATAAGAGAAGAGGATGATATGAGGTAGTCCGGTGAGCTAGGATAAGCTACTGTTGGCTTATATACTACTCTATGCTTGAGGTCACTATCGATTACTTTTGAATGTGCTCCCGCCTGTATGCATTTAAATATCTGCCTATTCGGCATATATCTTGCGTCTTATCAAGTGTAGAAGTGGAAAATGAAGGGTGCTGTCAAAGCCGTATCCTTGCATTATGAATGGTCTACTATTAAGAGTATGACACAATGTTCTAACAACCATAGCTGGAGTCCACTTATTGCTTACACATATGATGCGCAACTCAGTGAGCCCACTAGTAAAGTCTTCGTATTTGCTACAGGTCCTACTTATCCTTATTAGTTCTCCGATGAAGGTATTAATGATTATATGCTTGGGAATGCTAGACGTATTACTAGGGCACCTAATAACCTTAAAGTTATAGCTATCAGTCTAATTGAACAGGCCGTAATTAATTTCATATGTCTCTGCTTCTGCGTGATGAATGCCAAAAACGGTGTAATTAATGTCAACCCATTTCTACGTTATATTTGTCCACATATTCCTAACAAATCGTCATTAAGTTTGGAAAGATATTCATTAGAGCCACTTTTGGTGGGAGGACATCAGGAAGGAGAGGGCAAAATAACATCTGCCAAGGTGCATGCGGAAGTTACAATTGTTCGCAAAAGTCACACTTTACCAAGAGCTTCAAAATTAATGTGAATATTGACGTGATGAACTTAGGAGAGTGTAGGCCTCAAAATTTAAATTCTTTTTTACATGATCACCTTTTTCGATATTCTTTTTTCAAATTTTATACTGCATATATCACATTCTCGATGTATATCCTGCTAGCTTTAGGTTCGAGTGTTAATGTTCGATGAAACGTGTAACACTTTCCGAGAGCACACCGAGACAATCGCCTTAGCCTGTATTCCTGTAGTACAGGTAAGAATTACTGTTCTATTGTGATTCAGTAGGTTGAGTTCATCTGCATGAGTAGACACCTTTTCGCCCTCATTTAAATTTATCTCAATGTAGACCATTTCCCATTTCTTCTTGATTTTTTCTTCCACTCCCATTGCTCTGTGGTCATTAGAAACGGCGAAGCTGCTTTAAAATGATGGACCTCTTCTTTTCTTTTTCACTTGGACTGTTGACTCAAAAAGGAGGTCTCTAGCCGCACTTATAATGCATAGCGTTCACATGCTCTCGTCTACACCTCTGAGATAATGATGCCTGCCCGCCAGGCCAGTCGCTTGTTTAAACATCAGAACACATAACGTGAAAAAAACGAAACGCTTCAAACATCTGAATACTATCTATCGTTATAGTTTCAGGCGAACGCGAATGCAGACGGTGAGGCCGACTTCATGTTCCCAATCAAAGCCGAAGTACCTGTCTAAAAATCTGTGGAATATCTTCACCATAACGATAAGTGAATGTGATCGTATGCGACCGTACTTTTCTGGCATCATATCTCTAACACCTCATCATCTGATCTCATTCTGCTTTGAATTGTATGTCATATGTATGGAGCATAGATTTCTGAAAGAACACATGTATTTCTGTGTTACTGTGAATTGTTGACTTTACCTAGCACTCTGTCATATTTCACTAGATTCGATCGTCATAACATCATGTACAAAACTGAATGACGTGGATGTTATTATTGTTCGTGTGTCTATCTGCCTTCGATCCGATCGAACATAGTTGAAAACCCCTTTGTACGCTCAAATCACCTCGAGCCCTAATCTGTTCTTATTTTCGAAGACGAGTCGTAGCGCCGCCTAGACCAGCTTCTCCGGCTCCTGCCTGACAAAAGTAGCCGCTGGTGCCGCACACATTACTTCATATTATAATTATCTCGTTGTGTGTGCTGCATCTAGAATCAGTCCCTTCATTTTGTTTCATCCCCCGTACGCATTTGTTTCGTTGTTATTTCGGTCATCATCCCGACCACGTTCTTCGTATGTCGAGCCCTGTGCCGAACATAGGATTCTTTTTATTTCTGATTTTTCCTCTCTTGTTTTGTGCGACATATCTTGATCTCTGGGAGGTCTGGGCGTCACGCTCTCAGGCAGTACTCCCGATTCACCTCTTCCTGAGCCCCATTCCAGTCATAATGTAGGTTAGCATAAATTTTCTGGTATTGTTTGCACCTTTAGTCCTCGTGAACTTGCGCTGTCCTTCAATTTGATTCCTATCGATAAAACATTTTCGAAAGTTTGCCTTCACCGGGACAGAGCATTATTAGTCAAATGCCGTAATATTTTTTCAGTTTGTAGCGTCGCGAATGCATCTTCCCCATCCAACACACACACACTTTGAAAACCACCGCAAAAATCACTAGTCTCAAGCACATTTAGTCGTTTATTTATTCCGTTCATGAGCTATATATAGCTGACTATGTAGCTTCTAAGCGAAAGCATGATCCGGATGTACTGACATTCTGGCTAACAAAAGAATACCAGGACTTGTATGGCGCACTGCAAGAATAGTCCTACATACATGCTAGCTTGGTGCCGAACAAAGCCCTGCAGCGCTCAAAGAAGACGAAGAAAGACGAGAAATCTAACCGTGCTACAAAATCTATACAGATTTTCTACCACACCCATTCATTCGTACCACCGCAGAATTCCATTGCAATCCAGTGAAAGCTGTAGTGTTATGCTAACGCCTAAGATTTTACAAAATCATTGCTTTCGGATACACCAAACAGTGCGAGAAAATCGGAACACAAAAAAAAATCACTATACATAGTAGCGAGAAAACATCTGATCCAATTTCAGAGAGGGTCTATTCACAATTTTGCAGTAGAGACTATTTCTACATAATTTATTTTGGCTCCTTGGCAAAAGGCAAAGCTGGCGACGTTCATTGCTGGACCCACCCACTCACGAATGCTACGGTCCTTTAAACGATATGTTAGGGAAGAGCTTGGAATAGGTTGTTGGTTCGGTTGAACAACTTTCCGTCCCCTGTCGGTGTTCCATTACTGTGTCAGGGTTCTGCTTGTGTCTTTATCGCATTGCGAGCATTCCGACTAAGTGCAAGACTGAACTTGACTGTGCTGAAATCCGAATTATGTGCTGAAAATCGTTGCACAAATTAGAAAATGCAAACGAATGGTACCAAGTTGGAATGCCTACAATGCGCTAAAGATAAGACTAGAACACTGACAGAATAGTAGAGCACTGATAGGGGCGGAAAGTTCTCCAACCAAACCAGCAATTTATTCCATACTCCTCCTTAACGCATTGTTTGAAGGACCGCAGCGTTCGTGAGTAGGTGGGTCAAGTGATGAACGCCGCCAGCCTTGACGTTTCGGCAAAGAGCCGAATTAAATATGTACAAATAGTCTCTACTAAATTTTGCACGATTTGGTCGTGTAATTTGAGAGAAATCGCCGCCAATCACTGCATAGTGAGTAGAGTTGTCCTCTAAATTTTGAAACAATGTTGACAAGGAGAAAAATGTCAAACTTCTGCTGAAACGGTGAAGGAACACAAGCGAAAGTGATTGGGTTTATTTGGTGACGAATGCCACTACCGTTTCGCAGTATCCATTGCGTTCATGGCCCAGTCACGTGATTTCCACGTTATGGCTTTCGTTCGAGAACCCGCTCCTAACCGCAAAAACTGTGGAATCTTAGATATGGGGAAGTCTCCAAAAACGTGTGGTTGTTGACACAGGGGCTATTCATGCTCCAGCGTGGCCTCCATCGCCAGCTTCTTCAGGACTTCTTTCGCCACCATAAGAACGATTTTTTGACATACACCCTGTTTACCATTCCGGAAAACATTGTTTCAGAAGCGATTGTGTAGTGGTTATATGCAGATATTTGAGCTTGTCGCCATAATTTTAGCTCACTTTGTAATAAAGGCCAACAACATTTGTAGTCGCTCACTTACCTGCAACAAAACCATGCAGTTCTGTAGAAATTACTTGTATTTTATTGAGTCACCGAACTGTGTGTTTAGGATAACTCGTTCCACTACTTCAACAGGTATTGGTAGTAAGCTAATAGCCGGTTGGTAAGCGGATTATTTCCAGATATTCCAGGAATAGGAAACTAACACTTTTTTCGTACGTCTCATTTGCGCTGGTATCAAAGTGCTTCATGACGTGACGTCGAGATGCTGTCATGTCGTCAGGTGCTCCATACATGTCGCCATCTATGCTCCCAACATGCCGGCATCTCAATTGAAAATGAATAGAAAGTATAAATGCCTGCATGTTGGGAGCAGAGGTGCCGACATGTCATCGCATTTGTGCCTCAGTAACGTGCCTAAAGGTAACCCTCACAAAGTCTGGCAATTGGAGTTTTTGGCATACAGTGCATGTCATAATTATGGACGCCACCCCACAAAATGGCAAAATTTCAGTTTCACAATGTCTTTCATAACCAATCAACTCAACGTGCCCGAAAACCCTAGTTTACGAATTCATGAATCTTCACCCGTGAGCATTGCGGAAAAGGTTATAATCGACAGTTGTACCTCACCTAGACCGTATCATACATAGTTATAGACGCACCTCCAACAAGAAACATAAATACCACATTCCTCGGCAGGAAATTCCCGTTTCAGTGTTGCAGTTAGTAGTAGCAAGTATTCATTATATTACCATCAAATGCCACATGAATCGAAACCCTTGAGAGCTGAGCAGGTGCAGATAACCTTTGTGCATGCTGTGAGCCTCAGCGACTATAGAATAACCAATCAAAATCGCTTTTTTCCTAGCTTTATTAGAGAATTTGTAACAGATCCCAACTCGAAACATTAGAAAAAACCACATATGGTGAATGAAGCAACTGTTTCCCATGAAATGGCATATGAAAAGGTAGGTGGCTGTATGACATTCTAGAATTTCAGAGCCGTTCTGTTGGGTTTCGTTTCAAAACTTACCATCCATAGTGGGAATAAATGCATGACCGAGGCAGTGCACCACCACTTCTGAGATACTCTTCGTATTATCTTGTTCCGTCGAGACGAATGGCTTCAGTTTACGAGAAAGAACATGGAAGCAAAGTAGTCGATCTTACAACGCAATTTTACAGGGTCCCGAAGCAGACAATTTCGTGTTTACTAGGTATTCAATGGCAGGAAAATTGTTATCTTGGATGATCCGAGCCGGTACAGCCGCTGCCGGAGAGTTTTCCTCAGGTAGGTGGAGCACTTCAGGGGGTGGATTTTCTAAACATCCATTCTTGTGTTTTTGGCGGCTTCTGTTTAAACGATGCTTTCTAATTCGGCTTCATTTTTTTCTCCACTGGAGTTTTGAAACAACCATAACATGGTCTATGTACACTGCTTGGCTGTTACCAACAAGAATAGTGAGCTAAATTTTGTTTTCCCCTGAGCACAGTGCTGGTGTCGACGCCTCTGTAAAGGTGAGCGATGAAGAACACACTTAGACTATTATATCTACTTTCGGCTTGAGCAGCTACGACCTTTCATAAATCCACCGATAACCTGTGAAAGGAGGCAAAATTGGCTAGCAATTTCAGGCTTTCTGACGTCTGCAGCATGCACAAAAGTCATCTGTACCTGGTCAACTCCCGAGGGTTTCAATTTATATAGCACTTTATCGTAACATAGTGAATACTTCCACTACTAACTGCACTACTAAAACGAGAATTTCCTGCCAATGAATGTGCTGTTTACGTTTCTTGTCGGGGGTGCGTCTATCATTATGATACGGTCTAGATGAGGTCCAGCTGTCGATTATTGCCATTTCCGCAGCGTTCATGGATGATCATTCGTAAGCTGGAGTTTCCGGGCAAGCTGAGTTGATTGCTTATGAAAGCCATTGCCAAAAGTCCGCCTGAAACTGAAATTCTGCCATGTTAGGGGCGCGTCTATAATTACGATACGCGCTGTATTCCAGGGTCGAAGGGTCGTTCTAGGAGTCAGCGCGAGAGGCTCGTACTGAGAAGCCAACTGCTTCAAATACTCGAGGGTTCCACGGAAATGAAGTCCTGCTTTTCTTGCGCTAGAATTCGTGACCCTTCAAGTTCGTAAATCTCCCATGTGAATGCAACATGTGCAAGTTACACGATCATTTGCGAGCTGGCACGTCGTTCACGCGAAATGGCATTATCAGCAGACTATTGTCATGACATTTACTCAATCTCTGCTTCAGATTGTCTGCAAATCTCTTCCTTTTCAATATTGCGACCATCCGATCACGTAATACATGACCTACTTCACAAATTTCGGAAATGCTGCGTAAATGTCCTAGTGGATACGTCACAGCGATGAAGCCGTCTCGAGCACTCATTCTCGACATTTCACAAAACTGCTCTTATTAGTGGATGACTACGTGATTTAGTGTAATTTCTGTGATAGGCTAAAACTTGTAACATTTTGTTGGTGCAGATGATCAAAACAAAAATTTACTAGTTCTCACATTCTATCTCAGAATTTGCATTGAATAACATACAGACATAGAAACAGTTGCCCGAAAATAGTTAAGACAGACGATAATGCCCCGGATATCTAAGCTATGAGATTCTTACCACGTAGTAGGTGTGATGCTTTGAGTATGGCTACCTGGGCTAGTAGTGAACCCCTTATGTCGCGACAGCTAAAATGCGAACTTGTTCGCAGCAGGTTCGCGACGTTTGCGCTCACTTCCCGAGAATCTCGTGACAAAAAAAGTCGCTAATTAGTGCATCTCTACTGAACTCTCTCAACAGAGAACGTTTACACATGGCCTACTGGTTAGTGCGTTTGCAGCAAAATTCGACACTGTTGTGTTAGGGAGATTCGCTTCCCAAGTAGCTCCAAGCTTTTGCGAAACCACAACGAGGCGTATATCCAGTTTTTGAGAACATTGCATGCCTAACAACTGACTACATACGTCCTAATCAAATGAAACAGTCTCATACTCTTCTTCCTTCACTGCAGGTTCTAGGTAACTCCTAAAAAGTCTATACTTCGCAGGAGTTCTTCCAATCCTTTCCCAGCACTTCAAAATTCTAGTTCGAAGTCCGTGTAGAGAGAAGCAATTCAAGCAGATATGAACAGGCCCCACATTTTAGCTGAATGTGAAGTTTTCGTTTCGCAAGGTCCATGCTGTTTTTGTGATATTTCTCTCCTCTTCGCAATATAACCGCTCCCCCTATTTAGCTATCCTATCCGCCGAAACCTATAAAAGAGTTCCTTTCAGGAAATTCATAAATATTACCTACTTTGCGGATTCTTTGTCCAGATTGTTCAACAACTATTTCATAGATCCCTTTACAATGTGAAGAGCTGCCTATGGGCGCTATGTACGAGGTACTCGATGATTCTCTAAAATATCTGGAAATTCTGTCATATTGTATCTTCTTATCAAACCGTGTATCGTGCTCACGAGTGGTCAAAACAAAAGATGTGGACGAAGGTTTGAGAGCTCCATATATCTATGCTGCTTCAAAGGAGCTTCATTCTGATCTTGATCTGTTAATGACCTGTGTTGATACCTGACCGTTCTATTGTCAACGAACTGGACGTCCACGAACTCCGTTCGAGTTCGTGACATCGTACCTCGTTGACGTTCACACTATTTCCCCAACTTTTGCTGTCTGCGACTCATGACCAAGAGGTCACGAACATGGCTTCCAACCATTGCTGCGATATAGTCATTCAATTAGCTGCCAACTATATCGCGACATCAACGAGAGCGCACTCTTTATTATGGAAAGTTCATGAACATCTCGCGACAAATGTGAGCGACGCTGTCACCATATGTTGGCAGCTAGGAGTTCACGACGTCGGGGATTTACTACCAGCCCTGATGAACTAACAGATGATACCCGAGATATTTCCAGTAACTTTGATTCTACTCAAACACGAGTATACAGAAGATTGTTGTAATATAACGACAACCTTGAGAGAAGAATTAATCAGTCAAAAGGAAGAACTTTTTTTTTCAAATTATTCAGCTCTAGAATTCACCAGAAGCAAAAATTAGGGACATTCGTAACAATTCAGGGCAGTGTTACTCGATTTGATCGCGAAAAGGAGGGAACCCTGGCAGATGTTTCTGAGCAGTCCTTTACCAGTCTTTTGTCCTAGCCCACTCTTACCCAACAGCATTCCATGTTTTCGGAGAATGGGAGATTCAGCATGATTCCACGGGAGCGACATTTATATTATACAGTCTATGCGAAATGACGAGTCCCCTCAGCCGGCGGGAAACGTCGTGGATGCGCGCCTGCGGCGCGGCCGTCTTGGCAGCGTACGTCAAATTGATCAGCTGTTAAAGATCAACGCCGCCACGCTCAAGCGGCAAAAACGTGGGTTTTTCTTAGTTCTTATTCATTGTTGTGCTTTCTTTCTGAAATATATCATCATATATCAGGCCGTTGCTTGTCCGAGGCCGTTTTGAACGTTTCCTTTTTATTTGAATGTGTTTTTTGGATTCTACTATGGCCACCCAGAAAAACAACGAAGAACACATCCAAAAAAAAAAGAATGAAGAAACGTGCAAGACAGCCTCATACAAGCAACGGCTTGATATATGCTGACATGCTTGAAAAAGAAACTACAACGATGGATAGGAGCAAAAAAGCCTACCTTTTGCCGATAGAGAGTGGAGGCGTTGATCTCAACAGCTGATCAATTTGGCGCGCGCTGCCAAGAAGGCCGCGCCGCAGGTGCGCCACCACGACGTTTCCCGCCGGCTGAGGGGACTCGTTGTTTCGGATAGATAGACTGTAAGTACCTTTCACCTGGCCTGCTTCGTATTCTGACACTCTTGATGATATACCTTTGGTTTTTATAAAAAAATGTATTAGACATTATCACAGGGCCAGTAGTGAATACTTTCAATCTAAGCCATGTGCGTGCGGAGGTACCAACTGGGTGAAATATTTCGTTTCACTCCTGTGCTTAAAGGCAGCACTCACGAAATTTTTTGGTTGAAGATTTCGCGCTAGATCGGGGTTTTTGGGGACGATGAACTCATTGACAATGATGAAGTAGCGTGAAAGACGCGAAAAACACAGAGAATGATACCGGCATTCCATGTGTGCCCACAGCGCGGACGAGTGTTCCGTGATAGGTCCCGCCACGGAACCCTGCAAATGGTACGAATTTCATAAACAAGCCCCCGCTGAACCACATGCGCTCATCTTGTCAACGGCGTTAGTTGGCGCGACGGGACCCTAATGTCCAGAGCGGCAGATGTGTCCACGGCAGTATCTTCGCAGGTAGGCGGCCATTCAAGGTGTTCAACTTTTTGTTGCGATTGTAGAGCTTTCGGCTATGTGGTAAGCGACTCATTTCAGAAGTGAAAATTTCTGTGAGTGCTGCCTTTAAGAAACTTCCGCACACTTGCCTTGCTAATTATCGTTCAGTTATTATAACCTCCATTTTCGCTAGAGCTCTCGAGAAAATCCTCAAGAAGAGAATTGGGAGCCACCTCCAAGAGCATTCCAATATACATGCCGCCTTATCAGCGTGGTTTTCGAAAGGGTAAGTCCACAATCACCGCTATGCTGCAGTCGTTAAATGAGTGGACAGCCAGTAGCGATCGAGAGAATGCTACTGACGTCGTATTCCTTGATTTCTGTGGAGCTTTCGATAACGTACCTCACGGTGAGCTACCCAACAAGTTGTACATAATTGGAATTCGCCCTCGGATAGGTGACTGGGTTCGAGCGTTACTTTCTGATCGTGTTTTTGTTTCCTTGTCAGAATAGGGTCTGCTTCTTCTGAACGAATGAGTGTCACGGGTGGGATTCCACAGAGGAGATATCTCTTTCCAATCCTATTTAACACTTATACCTATGAAGTGCTCAGCGTGGTTTTATTATCCAATGTAATGTGTTGTGCTTTTGCCTATGACTTCAAGATATACTGTAAAATAACAGGGCAAGAAAATTATCCTGCCTTCCAAAACGCCATCACTACCATAGATGAACGACCGAGCTAGTTGCAGATTTGTCTCTCCAAGGAAACGACGAAACTCATCCACATGGGGTCGAATAATAACTATCAACATTATTCTATGGGGGAACCCTGATAAATTCGGTTAATGAAGTCAACGACCTGGGATTTCTATGAAAAACTTGAATGCTGACCAGGACTGTAAGCAAATCACAGTGAAATCGTGGGTGTGCTGTGCACATTATTTAAAGCATTGAAGACGAAAACGTGTAGTTCTTCTGCTTGCCTTCGAAACTTACGTGAAACCTTTGCTGTAGTATGTTGCCGTTACCTTTTGCCTGTAGAAACGAAAAATGGTTGAGAAGCTTGGAAAAACTCAAAACATTTCCACTTTTAGTTGGACAGTTGGTTTTATGCCCGACAAGATCCCTTCATCTGAGCAAAAGAATGTGATTCTCGGCCTCAAGTCCTTGTCTTGGAGGAGAAGGAGGTTCGACCTTATCACGTTTCCTAAACTCAATCGTGGCTTCTTTGGCCTTGATTCTAGGAACTTCTGCATGTTTAGACCAGCCATAAGAAGAGGTGGAACACTGGTACTATGTATTTCTCGTGGTATGTTGAAATGTAGGTCTCACTTTCTCATCAATAGGGCAAGGTCCGACAATTTAGGAAACAAATTTTTTTATGAGAATCGTGGATTCTCATAAGAGATGGAAACAGGTCAAAACCTCTTTATTTCACGCCATTTATCGAGGAGATCTGACCACGAACTGGTTCCTTGCAGCAGAATCATGCATGCGCTGAGTATTGGTTGACATTTGCGAAGACTACTATGTAAGATCAGTTTAGAAGTGATCTTTTATGGATGTTCTTGTCATCCTGACTACCTCTATCAGCTCTGAACAAATGGGAGAGATGCTGACCGTTCGTTTTGAAGCAGGCCATTGCTCCCTCGGAATTCCGAAGTATTGGCTGCAAGGCAGCTAATTGTGCACATTACGAAAAATAAGTTTTGAATTTTTCCCTGTGGAAAAACCTCAACGGTCCCATAAGAGGCAAAGAAGCTCCAGACTTTCTAGAATAGTACCTTATACGACGACTCATGTCGCCTTGAATTTGATGATGTAGGTTTTGCTAAAATGCAATGAACTCTACGATACACCACCGAAGGGTGATACTGTGTGCTGGCATAATAAAAACCGGCTAATTCAGTTCCAATTGGATAAATCGAATTAAACGAGACATTTCCACAGCGAGAGGTTCTAGACGCGGTGTGAAAGCTCGTGTGCGGAGCAAGAAGAGCACACACACTTTGCTACTGTCTAGCACTTCTCAATTCTAGCAGTCCTGTGTCGATAAATCCAAGGCGGTATGAATCATTATGTTAGCGGCAATATTCTAGGGATCCTGGAGTATATTTATCACCCATGGGGTCCTTGAGGTATTTTCCTCGTCGAGACAGAAAAGATTCCAAAACCTACTTCCCGTGCTGTGCACAATTATGCATTGGTATCAGTTTGTTCGTTACTCAGTTGCTCGCTTTCCTTTTTATGCTGTATTCTAATTTCTAATTCATTTCCATATTGAGAGCACCTTCGCATTACACAGTACATTAAACTGATGAATAAATATTTCTGAAACAGGGACCTAGCTCGTTTTTACATCCCAACCGGAGAGAAAACGTAAGCTACGTCCTTGTCGAAGTGAACCAGAATGGAGCTTCAGGGAGAGGAGTACATGCACGTGCGAGCTGGGAGGTTTTGGTTTCTTTAACAGGGTCAAGCATGACGATAGGAAAAACCGACCCTCAAAACGACACCCCCCCCCCTCCCCTGTTCGCTTGTCCAGCTCCCACCTTTTCACGACCTCCCCCCCCCCCCTCCCCCTTCTGCTCCCGCATGTTTCCTCTGTACACTGAACAGTTTCAAGGAAGAAGACAGAAAAGAAACACATTAAAAACCCAAAATTGGAATTCAAACAACCTTGAAGTCGATATGCATCCTTTTTTATCCGATCGGACCAGACCGTCAGCAGAAACGATCATGTAATTACGTGTCAAAACAGGACTGGTTGGCAGCGCACGCCAGGAATCGGTTTTAGCGTTGTCATTTGCGCGCCCACGGGTTCGATTCCCGGCGCCTCCAAGAAACTTTTGTACGGATCGGAACCGCTTCAGGATTTAGTGTGGAGTAAAGAGGGTGGAAATGTTAAGAAACAGAGTGCAGGTAGTGAGATCAATCGATTGCCCATGCGAGGATTCGCTTGCAGAGCCCGTCAGAACATGGAAAAATAGGGTGAATTAGACCTCGTGCTGAAGTTCTCTGACTTGAAATCAGCAAATGCTTTTCTACGCATCTATACAGGACGATCAGCTCTATCTTTTGCCAGAGTTTCAATTTTCTAGACCTTCATATTTTTCTGGGAGCTCGATGGGAAATCGATGGGAAATTTGGCGAATTTCCCATCGATTTCCCATCTAAATTGCGAGAAAACTAGCGAATTTCGTGGAGCCAGATTCTGCACTCAAGTGGGAAATTTCCTCAGCTATGACACATAGAAGAAAAGTTTTCGTGGTATCGGCAAATTGCTTTTCAGTGATTTCCCAAACAGATTTACTCCATTTTCACCATCTGTTCAAATTGCGAGGTTTTCACTTCCTCCACTCCCATGAAGAGGCTTTGCCCTTTACAGAAATTTCACTACCTTCACGTTATAGAGCTCCAAGCATTGATTCTTTGTCCCCATTATCGCAGCCTAATAATTGTTCTTGCTTGCGTGAGTTAGATGGGAAATTTCTTCTCGGAGACCCGAAAATTTGAAAAATTTCCCATCGAGCTCCCAAAAAATATGAAGTTCTAGAAAGTTGAATTTCTGGCAAAAGATAGAGCTGATCGTCCTCTATGGATATATAGAAAAGCAATTGCTGATTTCTAGTCGGAGAACTTCAGCACGAGGTCTAAGTCACCCCACTTCTCCACGTTCTGACGGGCCCTGCAGGCGAATCTTCGCATGTGCAATCGATTGATCTCACTACCCGCACCCTGCTTTTCAACATTTCCACCCTCCTTACTCCACACTTGATTCTGAAGTGATTCCGACCAGTGCAAAAATCTAATGAAGTCGCCGGGAATCGAAACCGTAGGTGCGCTGAAGCCGATTTCTCTCATACGCTGCCAACCAGCCCTGCTTTAACTCGTAATGACGTGATCGTTCTTGCTGGCAAGGGCGGAACGTCATTTGTGATGTAATAAAACAATCATGAATTTACATCCAATGGTCAAGCTACCCTTCTACGTACCCCACCCACACCTCTCCAGTACGATTCCCCCTCCCCGCCCCCCCCCCCCTTCCCAGCCCCCTTCCATATGCCCTCTTCATGGGAAATTCCCATCGAACGCTTGACCCTGTTCTTCAACATTATTAACGAGGCGGGGAAGGGGGTATCACAGGATAGCTTTAGGATGGAAAACATGTTATTTTTGTAACGATAAAAATTGCCGTGCTGGTGGTACTTTGCTTCATAATCAGGAACAAATCAGAAAGACGACAAACACTCAGGGAGACCTTCGTAGACGTTTTCGTAGTATCTTTATTGGCAGTAGGCGTCCGAACATAGCTGAATATCACCAGCTACATAGTTCACATTCGAAAGGAGCTCATCAAAGGGAAATAGTAGGCAGCAAAAAAACTACGCATCAACACATTAAGGCAAAAAAGTAACATTAGATATTTCGGAGTAGATTGTGGGGACGTCAGACTTTGCGGGAGTTGTATAAAACTCAACAATGAAGGTGATGAAGAGCGACATGAGCACTATGTCAAGATGTCATCTTTCTTTGTAGTTTGCGTCGAATTCTGGATGGACCTACTGTCTACGAAAAGTTTAGATGTTGTGCAGGATTGATGTGTTGATTTTTTTTTGAATTGGCATTCGTAAGTAATTTACTGGGTCAGTCAAACCCCAAATTTTGTGCCACCTCGATAGCAATACTTGGTTGTGTACTACAGTGAGGTCGCTTAATTTACCAATTAATACCGTAATTTTCCATGCAGGAACAAGTGGGCAATAGACAATAGACAAGAAGGAGCTACCGAATGTCGGATGAGTCGTTCCGACACAGAGCCTGAATGACTAACATGCCAGCATTTACACTCGTGCAAAGAACTATCATGTGGATTCCAGTGAATTTGTTAAGAAGTAAACGCCATGACGTTTCCTGCGGTCTCGATCTGAATTTTAAGTGTTGCATAAGGAAGTTCGTACTACCCCAAAGTCGAGAATTCTGTAAGTCAACTGTCCAAGTGGAAAAGAACAAATCAGGTTTGCATTGTGGCAAAAACTTTTGCGAGTAGTGCAATTTGTTAACAAGACTATTTGCGTTAATAAAAATTTTCAAGTGGAGCCAAATAATCGCGCAGGCTCCTGTGTTCCACGAATTGGTCTGAGTGATATTCGCGCTTCTCTTCTTTATGCGTCGTACTTCTGCAGATGTAGAAGTCAAGGAAGCCGTCCCTATGAGCAATAGTCAGTGCTTTTGCTCAATACAATTTAGAAAAACGGGATTTTTCCACGATAAGTGGGCGAGGTAGATGAGTTTTTCCATACAGTACGTGACCATAGGTCTATTGATATGTAGCACTATGTCAAAAACTGAGAGCTCAAGAGAGGAATCGAACTACATTTAGACTGTACGGTTAAAATTCCTAAATGTTTACTTTATCCGTTCCAATATGTCATCCATAACTGATGCAATACTTGGACGGTTTCGCAGTTGAGCTAGATCGTCAGTTTAACTTCGTTGCCTCCACTGTTGAAACGCTGTTGAAAGCAGAATCCTTTACTATAATTCGAACATGGATTTAGCTGTTCAGACAAAATTTGACAAAGTGATTTACTTACCTTCGCATAACATTGGCTTAAACTGCGTTCAAAACAAGCTATCCTGTTCCAACTCCAAATTCACCGCCTACCAATATACTGGTTCATCGCTTCAATTCGAAAGGATTCATCCTGTATCCTATTATGAGCGAGAAATTCACAGTAAAAGACGTGTTCTGTAGCTTTTTCCTCTGCGTAAAAAATAGGATTTTTAACAATTCCAATAGAAGTGTGGGGCCAGTTTCAACAATTTCAAAGAAAAAAAACCACTGCTTTGATGGAGTAAACTTCTAAGATCCTCACTTAACCAATGTCCTCATATTCGAATATTATAAAAATGCAGTTTTGTTTACATTATTCTCTGAAACCTTTTTTTTAGTAAATTTGGTCAATTGAGTCTACGCTCACATCCGAGCTGCTAAGAAAATTGAGGCGGCAACTTCATGGTGCAAACAATACCTTAAAAATAAAATTATTAACTCAATTCTAATTAAATTACTCAAACCAACTTACCGTACCATCACTCTATATAAAACCCTCCAAAAATAAAAATAATTGATATTAAAAATCTTACAAAAGAAGCGAAATCTGAAACCAATAAACTCAAAAACATAACAATCTCCAAATCAAAAATTACAAACATTAACATTATAATTAAAAAAATGAATACTAAAAGAATTTTGAATTTTACCAATTCTAATAAAACCACTTTCAAAAAGGCAAATATGTGTCCAATTTGTGCCAACTCTTTTTTCTCAGTGGATGGTAGTGAAGTTATCGGACAAAGTCCATGAAAGCTCACAAGGTTGAAGTTTGGACTCAACAATGCAACTTGAATTGAGCCTGTGTCCAAGCTATGTAAGTTGTTGTCGAGAAGCCCTCTATAGAGCGCGCTGAGCCTCTAGTGTTCATTCGGGTAGCTCAATCCGATGGTGAGTTGCAGCTGGAGATTCACTCGTCGATACTGCTAGTGCAGTGCGTTTCGTAAATTTGTATGTAAGTACCACAAAATTTACGCGCTATATTGGCCTAATTTTTGGAATCCGCCACCAAGCCTAGTGGAGGGGCATGTCAGAAAACCCTTTGTCTCCAATTTTCGTACCACCACGTCTAAAACCTCGTCCACTAACTCGATTCTTCGATATGGATTCGACATCAGACTGTTTCATAAATACATAGGCATTACGAATAAGCTTAAATTGCTTGACGTTAAGCTAACTCCAGACTAAAAAAACAAAAGTATGTGTAGAAGAATAACGTCCCACTTTTCTTGTCTGGGGATATTGGCTCAAGCTGAGCCCCGTCACTCACCTGGCTGGTCAAATCACGTTGTAGCCAGCGGCTCCGGCGTTCTTTCCAGGGAGCTTTGACCAATTTTTGCGGAGCTCTTCTGTTTACGAACAGAATAGGTCTCTTTCACATCCACTTCTGTGGGCGGTCAGGACAGAAACCAATTCTTCATTTGCTTTCAAGCTCAGCTCCCACAATGCATGAGGTATCCTCTCACCCGGGCAAATTCCAAATTTGAAAAAATGGGATTCTCGTCTGAAATTAGTGGATCAATGAAAATTCTAGAGGGGCGAGATGGCCTAGTGGTCTAAGGCGCTGCTTTAGAGCACCATGTCCCCACCTGGGTACGAATTCCCGTATTCGAGCGACAAGCCGTCGTGACAGGCCGGCTCAGGAAGACCCCACGTCACACCCGTATGATCAATGACAACATTTGTTCTAAGATAAAAGCTACGGTGTCCACGGGAATCGATGCGCACTTTTGAAGCCCGGTTAGTGTGAAAAATATGCGAGGGTCCTCGATGTTTCGCGAACGGTGTGCGCAGTGCTAGAAACGAGATGGTCTGGCAACAAGTCAAAGGAGATAGGTCATGGCTTCAAAGTAGTCTACAACGGCGCAGATGACGTCATGCTCGCATCTGAACAGAAGGAGGACCTTGAACGACAGACACAGGCCTGGAGCGAACGTCTAGCGCGGTTTGGTCTTCGGCTCAATATCGAGAAGACTGATTATATGACGACCAATATGAATGAGCCTGCCACCATTCAGGTTGATGGCAATGACTTTCCGAGAACCGACTACTACAAGTATCTCGGCTCAACAATCTCAGCCGATGGCAACCTAGAAGTCGTCAGTCGCATCAACGCTGCATGGCTGAAGTGGCGCTCAATGACGGGAGTGCTGTGCGACAAGAAGATCCCGGATCGCTTCAAGTCGAAGGTGTATCGAGCAGTTGTTAGACTCTCGCACTGTATGGTGCTGAATGCTGGCCGGCCACCAAGGAAGTGGAACGCCGCCTGGGTGTGATGCAGATGAAGATGTTACGATGAATGGCTGGTATCACGCGTGTGGACCGCATACGCAATGAAAAGATCCAAGAGCGGTTCGGCATCGCCACGATTGCTGACAAGCTTCGCGAAACCAGCCTTAGATGGTACGGCCACGTACTGCGCGCCAAGGAAGACACCGTCTGCAAAGTAGACCTTGATCTCGAGGTACCAGGAAAACGACCAAAAAGACAGCCAAAGCAACGGTGGATGGACACACTGCATGCGGATCTGAAGCATGTAGGCGCCCACCCAGACCAGGCTCACTATAGAGCTAAATGGCGTCAGAAGATCAGAAAAGCGGACCCCGCCAACGAACGGGACAAACGCTAAAGAAAAAGAAGATGATTATGATGAAAATTCTAGGCTTATTGTAGTGTTCCAACCGATCTAAAGCTGCAGTATAGAGAGAGTCTCTAGCGAACAGTAAGTTTGAGAGGTGAGACTTGGCTGAATTCCTCATGTTCACGGTCACACACAAAGTGGCCCATCTTCACTGTGCACGTGTTAATTTTAGTGCGAATTGGTCGACAATGATGTTTTCGACCGAAAATCTAGATGACCTGGACGGTGAACGGAGTTACCAGAGCTAATTTCGAAAAGAAGCAATGTTCTGTTGCCGCTGAAACATGAGAACGAGAAGTTCGGTGACGTATGCTGGAGTATCTCAGCCTGGAAAGCCGCAGCTGACTCTCACTGTCCATGAATCCAGCTTCACGGAAAGCTGGTTCAATCAACGCAAGATGCTCCAACGCTACTAGCCAGCGTGCGGGGTAAACATCAGTCCGATTAAGAGCCTGTGAGGAATACTTGCGCAATATGCATACGCCAATGCACCACAGTACACACTCGTCGCAGAGTTGGAGACCATTCTAGTCTGCATGGGATGTACTGGAGGTTCGTAGCATAGAAAACCTCGTGAATGGCGCTCAAAGAAGAAGTTTCAAGTTAATGTAAAATGAAGAAGTCCCAACAAACTATTGGAACACAATTATTTTAGAAGAACTTCTGGTTTTTAGGTTTTTTCCACTGCCTACACATTTAATGAACAGTCTGATATCGAAATGTTATCGAGAACTTGAGCCAAAACACCAGACTTAAAAAGTGGTGATATGAAAGTCAAGGACCAGGGGTTTCCTAACAAGCCAATTCTACAAGGCTCGGTGGTGAGTTCTAAAACTCAGCACAATATAACGGAACTTGTAAATAAAGGGGTCTCTTTATGAAACGTATTGTATGTTTAAGAAACTGGTCATACTTCGACAAGGATCCAGTGAGCACCTCGAATGGTGAACCTAAGCTGAACAACCCCCCAAATATTAAGGTCATGCACATTTCCCTATCGAGAAAGTTATTCAATTATACGTATTGGCAGGACGGCAGCAGGAAACTTCTAATTCACTTGCGCTTGAATTAAGCGTTTGCTTCAGATGTCGGCAATAAATCAGCGAAATCTTCCCAAAGAATGCCTCAGCTCAAAATGGTGGAGACGTTGTCCATTAGACCCCCAGCTCTTGCACCCCACCGCCGCCACTTCTTGTCACTCCCGGATCTACGCTAACAACGTGAATTGACGACGATGACGTGAGTGACGTGAATTCGTCACATATTCTCTAGATGAGTTTTTACAGCGCTATTATATTTCTGAATATGTACGTCGTGCGCGTTGGAGGTTCTTGATGTCACCCGAAATGAAGCAATTTTCTGTATTCTTGCGTTGGTCGTTTTAGGCTTCATGAAAAAGAAGCTCCCACGATTTTTCCAAGTCGCATCGTTCCCTTATACCGAGGGATGTGCCGCGGTAAACGGAGCGCAATAGCTTCTGGAAATTTCTCAGCGATAGGTAAAAGTCAGCACCCATTGAGAATTTCGAGACAAAGATTTTAACGCAATCGCAGGTTTTTGGCTGTGAGAAATACAGGTAAAGTGTTCAATTTTGTCGATAGACACGAAGAGACGGTTCTCAGGTGGAAAAATTCCAGTAGATTTCGCTTATTTTACGTGTATTTGTTTCGGAAATTTATTTCCGAAACAATTACACGTAAAATAAGCGTAATCCACTGGAATTTCGCAATTTTTCTCGATTTCAGTTGATTCCACTGGAATTTACACGTAAAATACGTAAGCGAAATCTACTGGAAACTGCACTTCATGTAAATTCCAGTAGATCCCACTGGAATTTACACGTAAAATAAACGAAATCTACTGGAAACTGCACTTCGTATAAATTCCAGTAGATTTCGTGTATTTTGTTTATTTTTCTGGTAAATTCGTTTTTCACTAATTATTGCCGTTGCTGAGCAATTCTCGCGTATTTTTCAGCAGAGTTCGCTTATATTTCGGAATTCGGATAAATTCCAGTGGGCTTCGCTTATTTTTCGGGCGGAATTCGGGTAAATTCGAATAGATTTCGCTTATTTTCCGGAGATTTGCGTGTAATTTTCGGGCGAAATCGAGAAATATTTCGGCGAAAAATAAGCGAAATCTGCTCGAAAGCACTCGTAATCTACTGGAATTTTTTCACCTGAGTAATACACCAGAAAGGTGTGCCCATATGGCAGGTGTTAGTAACAGAATAGTGGCAAGTCCACATGAAAGAAATTAAACTATCAAACGGATGTAGATGTTAGGAACAATAAAAACACACAAAGAACTCATTACTATAGGAAATAAAAACGTGTATAAGGCGAGTCTTGAAACCCGCTTCTTTTTTAATGGATAGCACCTTGTAGAAAGTATGGATGAGAATGACTATGTATATACCAGTGGCGGACGCAGGGGGGGGGGGCGCCCCCCCCCGAGAATGGGTCGCCAAATTTTCGAAATTACTTTACAATACAAATAAAAATCTTGTGTTAGTTTATTTTTAATTGTTTATTTTTATTATTATTTTTAATATATTTTTTATTTATTGTTTATTATTATAATTAATATTATTATTAATTTTATTTTCCGTCTGGGTCCCCAAAAC
Organism: Ancylostoma caninum; assembly: GCA_037903475.1. Classification (NCBI taxonomy): domain Eukaryota; kingdom Metazoa; phylum Nematoda; class Chromadorea; order Rhabditida; family Ancylostomatidae; genus Ancylostoma; species Ancylostoma caninum. Next base: position 2,955,319 of record JBAJFG010000492.1, on the reverse strand, counting down.
GGCGGAGACCCCACTTTTCTTCCCACGCCCCCCCTCCCGCCCACTTTCTGCGTCCGCCACTGATATATACATGTAACATTTGAACGATTGAAAGTTCCAAATAAAAAAAAAGAGATACAGCGATGAATAATATGTGAGAAGCAAGTAGATAGGGAAAGCATGATAATATAACATTAGTTCATATGAGTAAAGAAATAACTGAGACAAAAGGCTGTCACTTGGACTCAACGTCCAATCAGCTGGCAGTTGTTGTTTTTCGCGCTCCAAGAAAGATTTTGTAAATCAGTGCTAGCGTGAAAACTCGTAGAACTTTCTACCGACTCATTCTGTTTACCCAGGTACAGCCTGTTACCACTCGTGGTAGAGAAGGTTTCCGGAGATTCCCACAATGCGGAAACGACCCCATTGTCGATCGGGTCATGACTCACAAGACCCATAGAGAGAAAATTTCCGTATGTGCTGCTTTTAAGGCGACTTAATCTTCAGACGATTACGATATGGTCACAAATGTTACCATAACTTCTGTATCAAGATGCTCTTGACCGGATTGATTCAAGCTTGCTTCAAGATTTGAGAAAATAATTCCACCAATTTTAGTCAAGACAATTCTTGCGAAGTTCGATTAAACAGGGAAAGTTTTAATGAGTTTCAGAAGTTGGAAAATTCCGATGCCGTGGACGGAAGGAATTCTATACGAATTTTTTTAGGATGAAGAGTGCGCGGTGTGTGTTTTATTGTAATCTAAAGCGAAGTGCGCAGCATTACCTCTTGTGCAAGATACGATCCAGTAGTACTCATTTCTAGCAATGCCGGAACGGATTGCGCAGGGTTGGAAGTGTGCTAATAATTGTACGCGATGAGATGAAAAACAGTTTGTTAATTTGGAACAGATTTGTCTCCATCTAGAGCTGTATAAGCATTAAATAATTTTTTCATGAGGCAATAGTGAAACGGATGGTTGTCGCTCGCCTCCGAAGATGGTGGCGCAGTTCTTGAAGCAAAAATACATAATGTGTAGAATTTTTCTGGACCCGCATGTTTTTCGACTTATTATCCGAATTATGTGTACTTGGTTACTTCAATAATCGAATAATTTAACTCTCCTACTAGTTCGAATATGCGCGATTATTCCAAGTTTTCATTTCTCGAGTAGTCGCGTTTTGGCAGTTTTGGAATTGTTTGGATAACCGAATGACAAAAAATTCGTATTTCTCCGTCACTCATTCGAATACTATTGTAAAGGAGACATCTACAGAATGAATGTCCAGTTCCATAAATAGCTCGGATGTAGGCCAACTGTGAGTCTTGAAACCTAGGACTTGGTTTTCTCAGCGGAGCAACCTTTAGAAAACCCTCTTTCTTTGTTTTTATAAACACCAGCTTTGCGTGGATTGTGCATAATCATCTCAAAATCATCATCAGGAACACGGGGCCATGCTTTATTCCATTCAAGAGCGTTATCAAACTTGTACTTTTCGCTGTTTTGCTCGGAAATTGCAGGTTGAATAAGTGCATTTGACGGCATTGAAAACCTGCAGTGAAAGTTTGCGCTGAAAATTTTTGGCTATCTCCCAACTTCTCAAAGCGAGATTGTAGACAAAGAAAACCTTACATTCAACACTAGTGGAGGCGATTTAATGGAGTAAAAATGATCCGATTGCCGCTGACAAATAAGCAAGTTGTGTCGTAAGCTAAACGGGTTTGGTAAGGAACCATGACCTCTTTTGAAAACTTTTCTGCTCCATCTGGTCCCATTCTGACAGGATCAGTGCTGTTCTTGTCTTTGAATTAGAGCAACATATCTCGATTTTTGCTGCGAATATATCATGTTATATTTTGCACTTTCAGTAAATGGTGTGGAGTCTCTGGTCGCTAAAATGGAACAATCCCAAAAGTCTCAGAATTATCCCTCTACAACTTTCGGGAAAATTGGGTACAAAGACCGGATTCTCTCTGCTATTTCGAGGCCCACAAGTGCCTTTCCACTTTGTTCCAAGTACTCCAAAAAGCACGACCAGTACTAAGCAGCCGCACTGTATTCTTGCACTCCTTGGGAGTAAAGGTATTAGGATTAATTGCTGTTGTAGTGCAGCATGAAGTCTACACTTGTAATGTTTTCGTCGTCACTTCCTCACCAGGCACCCACCACCTGTTTATAGTTGTAAATGACGTGCAGAACATGTGAAATTTTGAATTCATATTAAAGTCAAGTTTGTATAATGACGAGTTTTACACAAGGATGAATGCGAAAGTGTGGGAATTGTTTAGCAACTTAAGTTACGCCTACATAATTAGTGTCCTTTCTTGTTTTACTGCCCCAAATTTTGCCTTCACAATGGGGTGCAACTAGGACATACTAGCTGAAACCTTGATAGGGGGTTCTTTAACATTCTGAATAAGACTGCCGTAACTGTTTCGTGTCCTCGTCGCAATTTTGCGAGGTTACACCAAGCAAATGGTAAGTATCTTTCAAAATTTATTTATTTATTTATTATTTCTTTAAATACACTCGAAGGTGCTCCAAAAAAAACCAAACTACAGTTACAAGTCTAGAATTCTGCTTGGTCATCCCACTTAATAACCAGATAACATTTCGATATCTCGTCCAGGCGGACCATAAGGCCGCTCTCCTGCTACAGAATGTGATAGGTCCCCCACCGAGATCCTATTCCCACAACCAGAACGCATCACTTGAAGTCAACAGATACCAGGGCTCGGCTGACCAACTTAACCCACGGCAGACGAATCCGTCAGGGACCCTGGGCGAACGGAGTAGGGGACCTCAAGGCAGAGGGTTCACAATCTTTCGCTCTCCTTAAACGACTTACCACCAATGACAGAGATCAATTCAGGTAGAAAAAGGGGAAAGTTCAGCAGAATTCGACAGCGTAAATCAAGTCAGACAGAAACGTATAGAACGTGTGAAAGGTTGAAAATTCAAGAAAAAGAAACAGATAGGGAACATAATTAGACAGAAACAAAAAAAATCGATCAGAATTTCCGAGCTTGTCCGGGCCGCGGAAGCTGCAAAGTTGTAATCTGGATGACAGAGTAATTCGATCACGTAACTGTGAATCTAAAAAAATACGTGTAAATAGGTAGATTAACTAGGAATAATGCAAGAAATAGGAAGTTTCCTCAACTTACTTTTGAAAATGCGACAGTTTTCTGACTTCAGTAAATCTCTAGGCAGTAGCTGAAGCCACCTCGCAGTACGACGGAAAAAGGAGTTGAAAGCAAGTGAATACCGTTTTGAGTTTATTTTAGGGTAATGTAAGTTGAAACCACCATTTCTAGGACTACATGGCCGGAAGATCCAGTACTTACTTGCTCTCAAGATATTTTCTTTTCTGAGCACTCGAAAAGCAAAAATAAGGTCATTGCACATTCACCTATCCTGTAAACTATCAAGAGACAGTGCTTTCAGACGCGCAGAATAATCAGGCATATCTCGATTGGTTATCCCAGGATGGATTCTGTGAAAAAGAAGCCTAGTGAATGTTTGCTGTACTTTTTCTACTTTCCGAACATCTTTCTTGAGTATAGGGTTCCAAACATGCGAGCAATGATCTAGATGAGGAAGAACATAAGCTTTGTATAATCTTAACAGCACTTTAGGATCTCTGATATGAGTATTGCGGAAAATGATGAACAGAGCTGTGAGGGCGTTACCAACAACAGAGTCTAACTGTGCACTAAAGCTAAGCTTAGAGTCGAGAAATACGCCTAAATCTCTAACCATGTCGCTATTCTTCAGAGTTTTACCGTAAACCTGGTATTCAATGGGAGGCAAATCTCCAAGATGCATAACTACACATTTATCAAGATTCAAGGTGAGATCCAAAGATGAGGCCCAATCAGTGATTCTCTGTATGGAGGATTCGAGAGCCTCTTGCACTTCAGAGCAGTTATTGTTCGAGTAGTTACCGTAGATTTTTATATCATCTGCATATAGCTGTACTTTAACAAACGGCGACGTCCTAAGGCTGAGAACGAGGTCCATAGTGTATATGAGAAAAAGCAAGGGAGATAAAACCCCACCTTGTGGAACCCCACTTGTACAAGGATACCCACTAGAGGAACTCCTCCCGACCTCTACGAACATATGCCGTGAATCCAGAAAAGATCTGAACCAACTCAAAAGGTTTCCACTGACCCCAAGCGAGGCAAGTTTAGCTAGGAGCTTAGTATGAGATACTCGATTAAAGGTTTTTGAAAGATACATATATATAACGTCAACGGATTCATCGGAGTTAAGCGCTGTGGTTAAATCATGAACGAAATCAATGTCAAGATTTGATATTCTAGACACGAGCATCCGTTTTAGAAGAAACGTTATTGAACATTGCAGAAAAATGTCAATTCAGTCTAGAAAAGAGCGATGAGATTTCGAATAGTGCTGAACGTCGTGGTCATCCCTTGGAAGAAGAAATAAAGCAAGAAAAAAAAACCCAGGATATCCGATTCCATACGGCAATCCCTTGCAACACTTTATCAAATCATTTAACGGGATAGCCGTTCCCCATCCACTTTACAATTTCATCAAATTATCATGCAAAGTTCTCCAAGATGGTAGTAAACCTCTTGAAATGACATGCAAACGCTGACCTAGAGGTGCCAGGGGGCTTTCAGCTCTACTTTGCAACCATGAACATGCTGCTATTTAGTCAACGTTGGTGTTTCAGTTTATGTGGCTTTTGGATGAATTTCAAGCTATCAGAGGTTTCGAACCCTTAACCACGAAATAATCAATATCCAGCCTTGCTGACACAACTTTGCAGCATCCCACTGCCAATCTAATTTGTGCAAACATCGTGACCCAACCAGCTAGTGAATCCCGCATGCCATAACTTCGATGCGGTAAGCTAAAAATACAGAGTGTGTTGAAAAATACATAGTTTGATACCGAACTGTGAGTTCGGCCGCAAGTATACCCCCGTTTTTGTCCTAGTTTTCAATCAAAACACTTAGAAACACATTTTCGGGCCCATAAAGCTTACAATACTTGTAACTGAGTCCATCTTTAGCTCTGTCAGTTAGCTGCGAGTTAACGTTCACCGTTAACTGATAGTTCCAGTCTCAGCACGATTACTACCGCTTTGAAATCTGTCCGGGAGGATCCGTAGCGACCGTAAACGAATAGTCGACGCAGCACTTTAGTTTTTCCCGTTCTAGGAGGCCTCACTCTACTGCGACGGGATCATGGACCGCGTTAAAGGCAGTACCTACGGAAATTTTCGTCTCACATATCTCAGCATTCTCTGGTATTGTTGAGGCTACTCAAAATTTTTGTGCAGCTGGCAGATTCCAACAGCAGCGAAACACACCTTTTAAAAGCTTATGGTTCGCTAACGTGCAACGGGTGTGGTCGAGTTGCACTAGCAATGGATGAGGACCGATAATAGGCGATCGATAAAGTCGCCTTTTTCACCTGCTGGATCTTCGCGCAATCACTTATTTTTTCTAAACAACAGTCTTTCCGCACTTTTTCAGAAGAAATAATAATTGAAAAATGTACATGAATCATTAAATGTGTTCCATGGAAATCAAAACATCATGGGATTCCCCAGTGAAGGAATAATGACTAAAAACTAAAATTTTGACAAAAACTAGATGGAACAATAATCAGACAGGTAGAAACACAGTAAAATGTTTGTAGGAGAGTGTTTCGGGGTACAAAAACGGCGAACACTACAGAAAAAGAACTAAAATGACCCACAGTGGGAAAAGTAGAGTAGTTTTCATCGGCGAATGTCACAAAACAGCTGATTCCATTGCGTTTAGGGCATCAAAAGAAACACATGACATGCGCGGTAACTCATCGGAAGTTATCGTCATCACTTAGAAATACTTGTTAAACAGCTGAACGCAGAGTGTTTTCGATGCTCGTTTTGCCCGAGAACTACCCCGGTTGTGCCAGAGTTGCTAGAAAAGCGAAAACCTGGGTAGCGAATATTTCCGTGAGTGCTGCCTTTAAGAGAAGATCCGATGGGGTCAACGAAAAGCCAGAATATAATCAACATTGATGTAATGTTATTGCCGTTGTTTCATTTTGAAATAAAATCATTGGAGAGATCAGATGAATAAAGACAACATTTCTTTGCCAAAATGAACATTCACCTGGTTTCGCATCTTTAGAGCTGCTGATTGGATGTAGACGTATGAAAAATAGGTCTAGAATGATCTAAAATCTCTTGGAAGAATTCGAAAAAAATCAGGTCCCAAAAAGGAAAAATTGCCAGAAATGAGCCGAAATAATATACTTATGAGTCGGAGGTCTAGAATATGTATATGTAGAGAAAGCGCTGTTCAGCCAAATTTCAAAACGAATGTCCAACAAAAATCGCAACAGTTCCTCAACGTTACACCGTTAGTACAATGCCATGATAGGCACGCGGCAGGAACACTACACATACAATATATCACGCCATCATACAAATATGTACTTATGGAGAGAACAGAGACTAAACTTCGATCTCAGCCTAAAGACCGAAAAGGTTGTGGAAAGATTACTTGAAATGTACAATACTCGGCACGAACATTGAAAAACCGAAGGTGAGTGACGTGTGAAGTGAAGTGCGGCACCGTCGTTCACCGTCGCTTTTCCATAACATAGTAGTTTGAACGTCATAGTTTCAACACATTTTGAGGGTAAGATAGTAAATTCCAAGATTTGATTTGATTTATTACACAGGCGTGCACCCATGTGCAAATTACAAACAAACATAAGAAAAAAAGCAACCTAGACAACTGAGATAATAGAACGCAATTAATAGAACGATAAGAAAAATCAACACAACACGCTAATAAGTAGCTTCACTAAGATCTATTAGGAAAATCGATTACTGTGCTAATTCAAATGAAAATAAGTAGTACAGCGCCCTAAAACCCTCTGGCAGACCGTAACTACCTCCTTCGGACACAACTAAAGTCAATGCGTAGAACACAAGCCTATCCAATACCTTCATTTATCGATAACAGGCATGAACTGTGTTTTGATTTACGTTTAAGGCTGCATTCAAACATTACACACAAAAGTCCGCTAGAGCTCAAAAGCGATGCTCTCATTGACTTCGAGCATCTGTAAAAACTTTAGAAACTAGCAAAATTAGGAGTTCTTCCAAAAAGTGGAGTAAATCTGTTTGAGAAATCATTGAGAAGCAATTAGCAGGAATCACAAAAACTTTTTTCAATGAGTTTTAGATGAGGAAATTTCCCACTCGAGTACGGAATCTGGCTCCATGGGGATTTTGGGATAGATATTAAAAGGTTTAACCATCTGCTAAGAGCATATGTAGAAAAATTAGGTGGCACCACGATTGCGCACTCATTGTGGCTTTTTCAATAAATAACGGGATTAATCGGTCAGCGCAAAATACCAGTACATAGCCGAAGCAAACCTGTTCGAAGATGTGAAATTCACTAATGAACTATGATAGATTGGACCACTACTACACCACTACTATACTTCCTTATATATGTACGTATCAGTGGCGGACGCAGAAAGTGGGCGGGAGGTGTGGGGGTGGGAAAAAAGTGGGGTCTCCGCCGCTTGGGGGACCTAGGTGGAAAATAAAATCAACAAAAATAATTTCTATAACAATAAATAACTAATAGAAATCGTTAAAAACAATAATTATAGATATAAGCAATCAAAAATAAACTAACACAAGATCTTTATTCGTTTTGTGAAGTAATTTCAAAAATTTGGCGACCCATTCTCGGGGGGGGGCGCCCCCCTCTGCGTCCACCACTGATACATACGTATGCATGTAATATGGGTGTGTGATGAGAGCTTTTTTATTGGTGATTTATTTCAATTCCACTAAAATTTCAGCGCTTAGCACCATCCTCACACCTTGATAAATACAATACACTATAGAACACGAAGTGATACATGTTAAATCAACTACTGTCATATATGATCAGCCCAACACAAGTTCAGAGGAGAAGTGAGTGTACAAAAAAGATGCGCGGCATTCTTCAACTTCAACTGCCATTTCAGACAAGAATTGCTGTTTCTTAGCCTCTTACGAAGGTATATCTTTAAATGTACAGACACGAGCACTCATTCCAGCATCACCTGAGGTCCTGGTCACCTGAGGTCCAAACGTAGGCCTAGAATTTGTCGATGCCTGTATGTAAATGGTAGCGTTGCTCACGTCTTACGTGATCAATCGACAGCAAGCAAATTCAAATTTTGTACGGATGTTTTCTGAAGGGTTGGTCTATCGATGGAAAAGCAATGGAATGTGCGTTATTCACCGTTTTTCGTTGCGATTTCCTATGAAATGGACGTTTTCGCCTCCGTGAAAAACAGGGTGAGCAAGCATTGTAGCAATATTTATTGGAATTTTTCCTTCAAATGAGCGTCAGCTCTGAAGCAGTGTCAAAGATGCGCCCCCTCGCAGTGGCCATATGCCTCACTGCGGCATCGGTTGTCTTGTCAGCACCAACCCTTCCACTGGTACGCTTCTATCCGATGAAAAGCCAACGTGGCGAGCCGGTGGGAGAGTATTTTTTGTACTGAAAAAAAGCCTTAGATCTAATACTCGTAGGAAGATAGTAACTCTTTATTTGAATCATATCTCTGTTACTACAAACAAATCTACTTTTCAGGATGAAATCAGTCATCAAGTACATTCAAAACGTAAGTGTTTTGCATTTTTTCGCCCATGATCAGAGAGCATGCAGATTGCTAAAAGATACATTGTCTGAACAGTGTTCGAATTTTGAAAAAATAAATTTCCTCAGAATAACGCAGGAGTTATACCTAAACGGATGATTGTGACTATGACTAGCTGTTGGAGTTTCAGTCCAACATCCTAATCATTTCATGTTATTTTTGATTTTATTACCAAAGTTTTTATTTTTTTTTGGGCAGTCGTGGCACAATCACATAGCAATTTCCTGAAAAAATGTTCTGAAGGTCTTCTACGTCAACATGCTGTTTTTTTAAGTTCAAAGCCTACAATCTATGCTAGAACACGACAAGGATTCCGCTCAGGGGCAGCCTGCTCCAGTAATTTTTGCTCCAATTTTGGTTCTTGCAACAGGCCAAGGAAGTGTGAGTGGTTTCGAATTCACGTCAGCACATATGAACTCAATAAAAACGGTATTTTTCAGCAAAGTCTCAAATTAGGTGGAGTAGATCCACTCCAGCAGCTTCCCTTCTATCCACAGATTTCGTCGCCACTGCAGCCAGGTGAATCGGATCCAAAGCATTTGCCTGCAGAATGGATCCCTCATCCCATTGAAGCTGATCCTGAACCTTTCCTCCAGCATAGCAAGATTTCTCTGGCTCCTGAAGTGTAGTACAGGAGAAGTCTGCACTGTTGAAGTGATGTGCAATTATGATCATGATGATACTTGCAGAAATAAAGCATTGTGTGAAGCCTCTCCTGGTGTCTAGTGTTAATATTCCCGTTTACAGTACGAGGTGACACCAAACTTGCTATGCTGAATAGAATCAACTATGTAGAATCTGGCATCATTAGAATGGCGAAATTTCATCTTTAGATTTCCTGAGCATATACGTATGTATGTGCGTAGCCACACGAAGAATAGACTAAGGCTTCAAAGCAGCTAAGTCCTTCAACCAGGTGCTAAAATTTCTAACTCAACAGGTTTGCAGTACATTTTTTTTCTTACGTAAATGAACGTTCTGTTTCTAGTGGCTATACCTCAGAAGTTAAAGCATTCCTTTCAATATACGCAAAATTTCCTATGGTCCAAACTTCCAAATCAAGAACATCACCACAATCACAAGCGCAGTGGTCCGAAATCTAGCTTAGCGCTTTTAGCGCTGGATGAGAAGGGCTTCCTGTAGGTCTCGTGCAATGACCTCCATACTTTGTCGACATCTGATATGTTACAAAGATAATGTTCAGAGACGCTGATCCTGCTAATCTCTCCAAACGTTCTAATTTATGACCAAATGCTTCAGTTTAGTCTATAAGTTAAAGGGGTATTCCATGTTATGCATGACACATCATAGCGCTTTCCTTCTAATCGAAATTGAATGATGGACGACGAACCACAGAAAATTTGTTTCTGGCTCAAGGGTGGCAAGCGCTTCGCTTCATATGACCTCATCTCGCACGCCAATTTAGCTGCACGGGATTGCATTAATCTCAGTTATATGGGGTGAGCATGCATAGTTCTTCGTATTTTGGAATTTCGGCTCCTGCGTTTTATGTCAATGAAGAAAGTAGAACTGCAGCCCCATCATCAGTTCAGGTCGTGTTGAACATTCAGAGAATGCTTACTGTGTCATGTGGGTAAATACGATCATCAATCGAATTCTTAAACATGCCCCAACTTGGGTTGTTGGGGTGGAACTCGTCGCTACCATATGATCCATCAATCGCCCTTTTCTTCACATCTGCGATCAGAAGTCGTGCTTATGACCCATAACCCCGACATGACACTATCTTGGAGACCACTTGCATCCATCTATGAATCCTCCTCTTTGTAGAAGGAAACTCAAAAAAAAAACTGCACTTGAGACGAAATTTGGATGATCCGCAATTTTGAGTAACAGGACACTCATATGTTCCTACAGATCAGTTACCATCTGCGTGAGAGAGGTGCAAGGGTCACTGATACAAACACTGCATGAATTTCGAATTATGGCTTGTTTATGTCGTTTTCAAAATGAACTTGGTCCTATACAAATCACGTGAGAAAAAAAAAACGAGCTGTGCGTGCTTGGGACGCACGCTTCCATTTGCGGAAAATTTTCCAAGGAGATCGGTCAACGGTGCACGTACATCCTGAATGAAGAGAACGCGCAGCGGCCGCGAGGTCGTAAAGCCATGCGTCTGAAATGCGTCAGCGGTGCTACTGCTCCTATCCTTCATTATATTGACGCAAGTGCACCAAGCGCACGCATCTAAATTATAAATCGCCCCATAGTATGTTAGGATACAGGGGAGCTCCTCCTGCACCTGAGGTGTAGCGGGTCTGAGATAGACGTTTTCATAATGTTTATTAACATAAGATAACGCAACAGAGGGAAAGGGGTTCACAGGTGCATGGGGGACAGAGGCAGCCGGGTGGCGCGGCCGCTGCTCAGCGGATACCGAGTTTATGGCGGCTGGTTCGCCTCTTCATGATTCGGGCTTTCTCCCGACATCTGCATTCTTTTGAGAAGCTCGTCCTCGAGCTTTGACTGTTCCATGGAAACGGCGTTGTTCGTTTCGGTCGTGGTGGACGTGGACTTTGCGTGGTTTGGCAGTTCTTCTTTGGAGATGCACTGCGAAGGTTTGCTTTCGGTGGACAGAGGATCCTACAAAGCAAACCTCGAATTTGTCAAGAAGTGAATGAAATTGCAAAATTTGTTTTTTTAGACAGGATGGATTTATTTGTGCAAAGCGATTGTGCTATGGGCGTAGTGTTGGCTGGATTAGGAAAAAAATGGCATAACTTTATTAAGATCTGCTTCGGGTGGTGCATAACTCTCCAGTTCCTTAGGAGAAAAAAAGTTATGGGATCGTTGGGGGTTTGGGTGGATGGAAAAAAAAATGATGGCCATGCCATTTGTTTACCTACATAGTTAGCTTTTGCAATGGGTTTACTTTTGTGTGAAAGAATAGGCGTATTTGTTGAGTTGAAACAACGACTATACCGATGTGCTTTGGGACATGACAGAGTTTTTCCCATGACTATTCCTAATGGTAGTGGAATTGTAGGATTGCCGTAAACTAAGAATTCCCATTTGTTTGGTAAACTCATTTTCAATGTTCCGAGAATAACATTATCAGAATGAGGCTTTAGTGTAGTTTCAGTCGGCAGAAAGATTGGTTACTTGAACTTTGTGGTGTCGGGACTACAAGGAGCTATTGTACAAACAGATATTTGATCAAAAGAAATACAGGGTGACAACAAAGTCTTTGGCCAATATAGTAAATTGTAAGACTGGAATCAGATAGGCTAGCAGTCTTTAAATTTAAATGGGCTATGCAGAATTCATGCGCTTCAAGAATCCTTTCTTGGATTTTCGATATCTCTTCCAGCTTCTCTGTAGAGTCAACAAAACCGCTGGCTACTAAAAGGCACGAGGGCCGCAAATTGCTCGAGCATTTATGATCCTGTTTTCTCGTTAGGTCTATAGCGAGGAAGCTGGTATTTTAGCAAAAATTGGCTCAACTTCTGTGCATTGGGGACTGCGATTCAGAGATCCAGAGGTCTCCATTCCAGGGAGCACGATAATTATCAAAAAATGTTATGGTTTGGTGAAATAAGGAACTGAGGTGTCTGGACCATATTTCTGTTGCTTTTTCTTTCGAAACATGATGAAAAAATCTTGTCAATAGCCGGCCTTATTTTTATCAGATGTGCTTAAGTTTTACAAATGACATACCTCTCCGGATTTTGCTTTGCCTACTTTTGCTCTTTGTTTTGTGCATTCTGGTGGAAAAAAGTGGTTATGACAATCTATTTACCATTTCTGGTCAATGAAACAAGCTTACATACGGATCTCCCTAGGAGAAAGCATCTACCTTCTTGAACATTACGCAGAAAATTGCTGATTTGAAGAGCCAACTGAAAGTAGTTCTTGGAAAAGATTTCACCAAGTCTCTACTTGCGGCCAATCCCATCTCTAGCTGGTTTCATGTTTGCAGATCATACAGTATTCAAAAAGAGCCATGGATTATGAAATTTTGCATGTGTTCCAGACATTTGGCTAGTCAACGCAAATACAAAGTCATGAGTTTCCTGACAAAACGCAAGAAATAACTGCTGTAAATTCTTTGGCCAAAGACTTCGTTGTCACCCTGTAATTTTGTCGTTGTAATTTCTTGGGACCGTAGAAGCTATTCTGGTTATTGAGTCGTTACCAAGAAGAAAATCTGTTGAGCAGTTGTTGTTATTTGTAACAAAACCACTTATCTGGACAGATTTACCTTCAATTGTGAGGGTGAATGGAATTTGTCCAATGAGCTTGATTGGTGTGCCGTTAGCTGTTATACCTTCGTTAACAAACGATGTGGAAATATGTACTTCCAGCAAATCTGCGACACGTTTGGATGCAATTGTTATAGTTGATCCAGTGTCGAAGAGTGCGACTGTGGAAAACGAGTTTAGCTTATCTGGTATGAATAATGTTGACATTGAGCGAGGGGACCGTATGGATGCTACGTTAAGTGAAACGTTGTGAGATGATGCTTTGGTAAGGATGCTTGGTTTTGGCTGGGAACGTTCCTGAGGAACTTCTGCTATGGAAGCGTAGTCAACAACTACTTCGACCTCGTCATTTGTTGCAGGGTATCGAAAGAAAGGGTTATTTTGCTTGGCGCGAACAGTTGGACGCGGTGGAGAGATTTGAGGGTTGGATGGGTTGTTTTTAGCATTCATCCTTGCTGGTAGGAAAAAAGTGGTATTTTGATCATGACTTACAATAACGGGCTTATTTCGTCTGTCACGTGTGTGTGTGTGTGTGTCAGAAACGAAATTCCCTGATTGGCCAGTGATGGCGATTACGAGGTCAACAAGATGATAGGGACGGGTATGGTGAGGTTCAAAGAATGAAGAGAAGCTCTAAAGGATGGGGAAGTGGAGAGCGGTGAGTGCACCGCGGTGTGGAGAGTGCGCCGGCGCCGAAAAGTGGGGAAACGCCTGGGGACGGGTCCAATGGTGTGATAAGGGTGCGCCGGCTCCAAAAGTGGGGAAAAGCCTGGAGTCAGGTCCAACGGTGTGATAAAAGTGCGCCGGCGTCCAAAAGTGGGGAAACGCCTGGAGTCGGGTCCAACGGTGTGGTAAGGGTGCGCCGGCGTCAAAAAGTGGAAAAACGCCTGGAGTCGGGTCCAACGGTGTGATAAGGGTGCGCCGGCTTCCACAAGTAATAGGAATTCGCTAGGCGGTCTATTCCTGCATGAGGGGTACGCTTATCCTGTTTCAGCGGACCCTCCTACCTAAATCGCCTAGATGTACATTGTTTCCTTTCGTATCGGTGTTCTCTTCCCATTCCTTTGGAGAAGAACCACTCCTTCCTTTCCATTTATATACACCGGTGGACCCTTATCACTTGAATTATCACAACAACCAGTTGAGCCTAAATCATTTCAACATAACATTTGCACTGAATTGGTTACACTCAGTTCTTCACGGCCATATACTTCGCTCATATGGAAGAGCATAACTTCGTTCATGTGGGGGAAAGCTACCACTTACGGGATCAAGGGTTTCTCAGGAGAGCGATAGAACTGCATGGAAGGATGCAGATTTTATCAATCCATCTACACTTTTGTATTTGCTTTCAAGGTGCAGTATGCAAGCGAAGCGAGCATCAATAGAAGTCTGAAAGTCTGGCGTTAGCCGGACGGCCAGACCGGTAACTTTATATTTGGCTTGGAAGATTATGCGAAAGATGTGAGATTGGCAACAAAGTATAATCATTATTACTATGATGAGTAAAATGATAGTAATAAATGAAAGTAATAATGACTATTTCTGTGACGAAAGTATGTAAACCTAGAGATTGAACTATTTCCTCCTTTCCCATTTGAAAGATGTCCGATGCTTGTGACTCTATGTATGAAATCTTTTTCACAGCACCCTTTGGAATTCATCAGATAGTGAGCTTGAAGGATTACTGCTGATGTCGATTTTTCCGTGCTTGATTGAAATAATATCTGATGAGATAAGTTCATTTTTGATGAGGTCTATATCTGTTGTAAGTCTGGCCAAATCCGAATGGAATATTGGGGTGCGTTAAGAATAAAGTCTTGGGTAGCCATGTTGTGAGGCAGATTGGTGTTAATATGAGACTCATGAGCGTATCCAGACGGTAATTTATAATGACTATATCCATCACTATAAAGTCCGGGTAAGGAAGATAACCACAGCTAGCTTTTGGGCTAGAAGTGGTTAGATCACGTGTTCCAGGTTGCACAAAATAAATAGTTTTTCCTAGTCGTACTGGGATAAGAAGATAACAGGCACCATTGACGTTGTGATCCAAGTAAAGTTCATCAACTTGGACTTCTTTTGCATTTCGATATCATTAGCACATGCGGAAACGGCGAAGATATCGTTTTTTCTTTGTAGCATGCGTGCTGCACCGGTGGGATTTGTTTGAGCTATGCTTCTAATAGATTGTATTTTGAAAGTGGTTAGGGTGCAAATGCGGTCAAATACAAAATTGAAGTCATGTTTTATAACTTTTTCAATTTTGATCTTGAGGAATTGCATTTTAGTATTTAGTTCAAAATGGCGTTGATCTTGACGTTGTCAGTGTGTCAAAGAAGCGTCATTATTTCCTATGGTGAAGTCAGGTTCTACATTCAGTGCAAGATGATGCGCAACAAAATTCGATGCATTTGGTAGGATTTTGCTTAACGAGTTGTCATCATTGCGAAAAAGAATACCAGAAAGTGTCTTGTGATTGTGTTTGTTAATGTATGTGTCGCGTTTTGCCTAAGAAGCGATTTAAGCTGAAAGGGTTTTGCAATGAATGCTGCTGTATCAAGCAAAAGAAATACTGTGTTCATGAGCGTAGTATGTTCGTCTTTTGTAAGCGCATCAGTGAGGCTTGATGAATTTCGCGACTTCTGCACCTTTGTCGTATACAACGAACCGAGAAGATGAAGCAGTTGGGACGTGTTAGTGTTTTTGATTAGGTTCACTTATTTTGTCAGGGTATCTTGAAAACTTTGTGCGTGGATCACGGTTCTCTATCTCTGGAAGAGAGATAAAGACGCCATTGTCAATAGGAATAGAATTATTATCAAGACACCAAGATGCGAGCTGAGAAGCGCTGAAATATATGTTTTCATAGGTAAAAGCGAACTGGATACTATTCAGGACAACATGTTCTGGGGTAACGTAAGCTACACCTTGTGTTGCTTTCACATATTTCCAAGCAAATGGCTTTTGAGAATCTGTATTCCATACAACAGTACCATAAGACAATTCACACTTGTTGTCTTGGATATGACAATTAGCACATCTCCAAACTGAGAGACTGTTGCACTTCCGTCAAAGGTAGCTACGTCTCCTTTTTCTACATATACATTTGTTGTATATGTTCATTTTTCTCCAAACAGCCATGGGTAGGAGTAATGTATTGGATTCTCTGTCCCATGGACATTTGGTGGAAGTATTTCCAAAGGAGTTCCTTCATACTTCTTTGTTTCGCTGGGAGAACGACACAAAGATGGTTCAACTGAGGTCACGTATTCCTCGTCTCGGTCATCCAGATTTGCTTTCTGAACACAATTGGTACATGTGTAAATAAGCATATGAGATGGGAGGAGGAAGGCTAGGATAGCTAGCAGAAAAAGAGAATTGGTATGTTTTAGTAAACCAGTGCAAAAACTCGTGGATACGGAATTGACTTGTCTACAAAGATGAGAAGAAGTTGGGTTCCTGGAGGGACGATAGTTTGGTGGTGTCCTGGATCTGGACCTTTGAGGACTGTGTGGTAGTTTATTACGTCTTTCGTTTCGCTGAGGTGGCGGAGCGAATCGAACGTTATGGTTGGTATAACGACTATGGGTACCTTGAAATGGTGAATGAGAACGATGTAAATATGGTGATTTGGAACGGTGAAAATTTGGGGATTGTGATCGAGGATGACATGAGGTGCACCTGTCCTGAGAACGAGGAAATTTTACCAGAAGCTCTGGGTGATTGGATGTTTTCCGGAATTTGGTCCATTTTCGCCATTAATGCCGTGTTATCGATGAAAGATAGGTTAGACTGGGTCAAACCAAAAATTCTTTCCGATTTGCTTAGAAGACGGCTATAGTCAGATGGGAGTGGACCACGGAGTTTAAGTTTTTGTACTCTGTTGGCAGAGAGACCATTAGTGAAAATTGTAATTTGTAAGAAATTACGCCTATCTTCTAGGGCTACGCCAAGGTACGCTTTCATTGAATTGTTCAATGAAATTCATGAGACCTTTGCCTCCATGCTACTCACTAGCTAAAGGTTGGTAGTTTAGAACAATAAGAAGCAAGACAGAGTCTATCAAAAAACACTTTCTAAACGATCAGCGGGATGTTCTACGCCTATTTGACGATGATTATTTTGATTGTTTCCAACTGAAAAGTTGGGTGTTGTGTAATGAAGTTGCTAAACTGCACGGAAAATGGAGTTGGTTGAGATGCAATTGGTAGAATTTGAGTGTTAGACGGATTGTAATTTAGCAGAAGGCTTGCGTCTGCTACGATTCGAGCGATTGTAGGCTTTGTTATGTGGAAAGATTGTGAAGAAGAGACTTCTTTTTGCATTGCAGGGGTTGGAGGTGGCGCTGGTGGCTCTGTTGAAATAGTGATTGGTTCAACAGATAGATTATCTCAAGAAGGACAAATGAAAGGACGCAGTTGTCGAAGTTCTTTAGCACGTTTGAGCTTTTCGAGAGGATTATGTGAACTAGAACGAAGTCTCCTTTTAAAGGCAGCACCCACGCTAATCTTCGTCTCTGAGATTTTGAGTGGTCTCGAATTCCACACATAGTCCCGACAATTCTACAATCTGAGTACTGTCGGAGACCACGCCTTCCTCGAGATATTACAAGTACAAGTTCCTTTCAACATTTCAACTTCAGAGCGTTGGTCCGAGTTGTCACGCCTCGCACAACCTGTTTTGGAGCGCGACAGCAACACCTATCAGCTGATCATCTTGTGAAATGTATGTATTCACTGGGTTTGTTTCCATTATTTCGTGTTGAGTTTGATTTTTTTTTCGCTTTGTTTATGCTCCAATGTCTTTAAGTGTTTATTTTTGCTATTTCAGATAGATTCTCAGCCGTTCTCTCCCGCGCAGTAGTTCTGTGAGACCCTTTCACACCACCATGTAGATTTTCCTAGATTTTTTGCTTTCTCCACTATCAAATGGTTTTATTTTAATTGCTTCTTTTCTACTTTTCTTTTTAATTCATTTTTTCTTCGAACTATGTTTGTGTTCCGTGCCTTTTCAATCATTGCACTCCTTCTTCAGATCCATTTCTTCGCGACAGCTGCACCAGCCGTACCAACTCTTTTTAGAATGGTGAGTTCTCATTCTTTTTTCATTCTCATATCTAGAATTTTGTTGGGAAGGTGTTTTTTGATTGTTTCTTTCCCATTTTTTCTTTTCATTCTTTTTCTACATCAGGGCTGTGTTTATCACGGCACTCTTTATGTTTCGTTCTTTTCGAATTGCCGAACCTTTCTTTTAAGTCCATTTCTTCGGGGCAGCTGCACCAGCCGTTTCACATATTTTTTGAAAGGGTGAGTTTTTATATTCTTTCTTCTCTCTATGTGGTGAATTTCGTTAGGAAGATGGTTTTTGCTTGTTTCTTTTCTATTTTTTTCCTTTCTATCCATTGTTTTTGTTCAGCGAGGCTGTGTTTTGTCACGGCCCTCTTTGAGTACTGTTTTTTTTTGAATTATTTCACTTTTTTCAGGTCCGTTTCTTCTAGGCAGCTGCACCAACCCCATCAACGTCTCTATAAAGATGAGTTTTTGTTTTTTATTTCCTTCCCATATTATTTTATTTATTTTGAATCTTTTCTTTTTGTTTTGAATGTTTTTATTTTGAATGTACATAATCTTTCTTGTCAGTGTCTAGGGATCAGAGGCGAAACACACCATTTGTATGTGCGTATTCGTTTTCAACGATATTTCTGTGTTTCTAAACCTGCATTTCTCATTTTTTTACCACAAATGGACTTATTGTTTGAATAAATTCTTTGTTTACCATGAAGTGTTCTGAATGTATAATCATTATAACATGGCCATCACTTACATTGTTTTCAATCAGGTACAAAAAAGAGTGTGCTCTTAGTTTAGCCATTACTGAACGCAATGGTGGGACAGTTTACTTGCAATATGTGCGTCCTCTAATCAGCTGATAGCTGCCGGCGGCATCGATCATGTCCATCGCTGCCGACACCACATAGGGCGGATCACTCGTCCAACGCCTCTCGCCTGACCAAAGGTGGAGGTCTTGAAACTGGTGCATTTTGCAACTTCTGGTGAATTTCGATGTTGGATAGGAACTCAGCCTGGTCAAATACCCCAAAAAACGTTAAAATATCAGGTGCAAAAATTTGTGTGGGTGCTGCCTTTAAAAGGCTTTCAGTTATTTATATGGAATGGCTCATAGTATGCACTATTATCAATGAGCGACTCTGATTGAGAATTGCTCATAGAAAGTTGAATTGAAGAGGAGAATTTTTTTCCAAATTTGGTTTTCGTTAAAGATTTTTTTGTTCTTTTTTAGATTAGATTTAATGAGAATAATATGTGGCTACTGGATAAGTAAGGGGTACCTGGTAATAAGGTTGATAGTTGCGAGCGTTGTGGCGAGGTGTCGATTGCACTGCTTGGGCTGGAACGATGTCGGCTGACTGATGGTTACTGTAGTCGGGCGAAAGCGTTAATGGTGCCTTGCGTAGTATGGCTGGGGGCTGGTTGGTTGGTGCCGCGAGAGGGTGCAGAGAGGCGAGCGTGGTAGAGAAGACTGGCAGGCGAACGACTGGTATGACCACCAGGGTAACGGGGGGCAGTAAGGGCGGGGAAGAAGAAGGGTTGATAGTAGTGAGGGTGGTAGAAGAGGGAAAGCTGGAGAGCAACCACTTGGTGTGGGCACCAGTGGAGTGAATGAAGTGGAGCTGGTGCTAAGAGGCGGGTTGAAGATGGTTGTAAATCTTACAAAAAGTGGGCGGAGTCAACCAATGGAGGATTTTCCAGATGTGGCGATGAGAATTTATAAATAGTCTGTGAGTCTGTGATACTACCCATGTTATATATAATAGTCTGTGACATAATAGTCTGTGATACTACCCATGTTATTCCTTTGAGACATTGCTATAAATGCAGATGTGCGTTTATCTGTTATTCGAACATTGCACGTTTGAATAATAGATAACGTACATCAGCAGTTATGTAGGAAATTTGCTGTAGAGGAATAGTGTACATTATCCTGTGCATTCACATACGCGCATGAGTACCTGGAGTGGTTATGGTATGCAACACAAGGAATGCAACACCACGAAGTGAAACCTTAAGATTCCACCCACAAAATGGAAGAAAACGCATGTGACTCAACATTGCATAGAATGCTGATGACTAAAGAAAATATTTGCTCATATTGAACGTTACTGACGACATTGGCTCCCAATATTCAAAAATTAATCAGCTCGAGAACCGCAATGAGCAGTCATATTTCCCCCATGTTTTCGCTTCCTCTGCCTATAAATACAATTGGTTGCTTCAAACTGCACCAATGAGAGCGCCTCCAGCGGTGCTTTGGCTAGCCGTTACGGCGCTGGTCTCAACGGCAGCTCAGGTGAGCCTCAGTAATATTTCTAGCCTTAAGGTAAAACAAAAGAAGACATTTGTTTGACGTGAACCGTCTGCAAACCGCAAAATCTAAAATCTTCCGATCCGAGAATAGAAAGAAAATCTGCCGCGTAGCACGACCTACACGGCGCGACAGACCATCCGGACATTGTCGTTGTCAGGCTGTGTTTTCCACAGTTCTCTATGTGTTTTTGACCTCATCGCAAAGTGCACGAGTGAAAAATCATATCAAGTCCGGTAACGCACGACCACAGCACTCAGCTGGTCTGCCGCATCGCGTAAGTAGTGCGGCGCGGCAGAGCAGACGGGCGGTATTTCGTGATGGAAGAGTGATTCATCGGCACTGTATGTGGCTCCTTCGAAATGCATATGAATTTACATTTTTGACATTCTCGGTCTCACTTTCACAGTATTGGCTTTCCTGCGGGGGCAAAACAATAAGGAAACCATACTTAGTGAGCTGCTAAATAACAGTGGCTCGTGATCGATCCGCGTCTGTTTTCTAAAGATGCAGACTTAATGTTCATCCTGATCCAGAAGTGTTCTATTGAATTAGATATCTTACTTTTGCTAGTAATACTAATTTAGCACTATGTTTCATGGAAAATACATCACTGCTGTAAAGAGATCCTGTTTTTTAACGTTCTCAGTGACATCCAGATTCAGTGAAACTACAATTTTGCATTACATATGAGTAACGGATATTTCCAGCGAGTCGGGAGCGCTTTACCATGGCTACCGTTCCAGGAAATCGTCAAATGTAGGTTTTGAATTTCACATAATTTAGCCAATATCCTCTCTGAAGTCGACGGATTATCGAGATTCTGTACGTATTGGCCTAGGAGCTGGAAAATGAAAGGGGAACGTGGTCCGTGTTCATAAATCGTAAATTGTAGATGCGCAAAGCACATGGCTCTCGCTTTGGAATTGCATATTTCCTCAAATGCGCGTTCTTCTAAAAGTGATAGCTTAACGGGAGTCATCCAATGCAAATATCAGTGCCTCATTCTCTAAGATTAATTTTTCGGCAACTTATCAGCAATTAATCAACCCTGGCAAGGTGGATGGCTCGAATTTTTTGTAAGCGGGGATAGAAACATTGGGCCTTCCCTCATTTCTCTGGAATCCCATCTTGTCCAATATATCGATAGTGCAAGTCGTGCTGGCAGTTTTGCGCGCAATGCATACGAAAGTTGCGAAACAAGCGGGTTCACAGTGAAATCGCTGCCGCTATTTCAAGGCCCTCCACACATTTCGTGAATAAACTTGCCATGAATTCCTGTTTCAGGTCATATGAAGGTGAGTTCTCTACATATAACTCCATAATCTAAATAGAATAAGAGCAAGCGTGTATTTGCAGTCCTTCACCTTAATGGTTCCAATAACTCCATACCTAACTAAATTACAACTACAACTGCATTAGCTAGTGATGCCAACTTGATCTTCAAATGTTTCCTTTCTTTAGCATGGAACATTATCGAGGACTCTTGCACTTACTGCCAGCACCTACCTGCACAGGACGATCTCAGTACAAGTGCTATGAATCTGCTAAGGTAGTTTAGCCCCTCTGTGTGAACTGTATGGTAGTAATAAGAAGTAGTCATTTTTTGGGAGTCTAGCGCCTAATATTTCCAGACGAACCTACATAGTCAAAGGAAGGAAATGCAGCAGTGCTGTAATAAGCTGTCCGGAGCTTAGAAGTGCAAAAATAATCTCACACTCGACCATCAATGGAGAAACGGTAATGGTTGTGATGTAATGCAGGACTTCAATCGTTATTATTGAAACGGCTTATCTGAGCTATGAGTAATTTTTTTTGAAACACGAATCAAAAGTTTATACCTATCTACCAAAGAGAAGCAAGTTAATTTTTCCTTGTTGGATAGAACACTGGGATTATGCAGTCGATGTCGAAATTCAGGGACAACTTCCATTTTGACTGCCTGTTCGAATATTTCCTACACAGGAATAGCCGTGGTTACTTCAAGAAGTGGCAAACAATGAACGAGAGATCCTATGGGATGGTGGATGAACCGGAGTTTTGTAGTCTAGCTCATCACCATCGTTCAAACTAGCAATATCGGTTTTGAATCATTTTGCCAAGTGTCACCCGAATGCCAGGTACTCCGATAAATGTGAGACAGGAATGCAGCCCGAATAACGTAATATGTACGTGAACAAGAATCTAACAGTACTCCCCTCCCCTCCCTCCCCCCCTCCCCCCAGTCGATGGTCTCCTCCCCTAATTGCTGCTCAACTCAAGTTCTCATCCTTTCAGCAGTAATTGAGGGAGGATGGTAACAATCGAGGAGAGGTTAGTAGCGAATTGGACGAACTGCCGCTAGGTTTTGAACTCCATGTTCGAGTTGCGTTTCTGCTGTTGCGGATATATAGATCGCGATTTTATCGTTAAGCCAGTCATCGAGGAATCACTTCTCGTCATAACTCACCATACGGTCGAGATACGGGTCGTTCTTGCTGTGTGAAAGGAGTCGAGGGATGGTCCCAAGTAGAAGCTGCCTTCACCGAATTCATCGGCTCCAAAAACCAGAGTTTTAAGCGCAATAATCTTCAATTATGCAATAGGTCTACTCATAAATGCGATAAGATGCCTCAAAGGTACATGTTGAAATGCTGCCTAAAATTCTGAGCAACCTCTTATGTACGCGTACCGGATGCACAAAAAACCTACTGCTTTGCAAAGAGCAATAACGAACTGAGCATCATCATATAAAGGAGGCACGATACCATTTCGATTCTGGAATTATCCGTCCAATCATCGGGTTCAAATAGAACACAGGTGCAAACCCTGGCTGAAGGTATCAGAGGCCGTTTACAAAATTCTTCCACGTCCCTTCTGGCGGAAACAAGAGAAGAAGGGTGTTTCACCGCAACATGCACATTAGCACAGATAGCGTACCTTTTTCTACACTGGGACTTTTCCGCTTACTCCGAATTAGGTTAAGTAGCACTCTGCAGCGAACATATTGCGTATATATTCTTTTTTTCGTATCTTTACAATTTTTGCCCTCAAGTGCTAATTGTGCTCCCTTCACATTGAAATCTGCAATATTCTATTTCTCGGTAATTCGTATTACTAGCTATAGGATGTACTCCAAGAAATGGCCCTACCCTGGATCTTCAGCATATTGTGTCTATACTTCGTGCAAAGTGGGAAAATATGTATAGGTAGCAGTAGGCGGCTTATTATATATGTAGAGGTGGATGTGCTTGATCAGAAAGTCAGTAATGCTTTATTTCCTATAAACAAAAATTATTCAAGATCAAAACCGGTCGTTTTCTTGCCGTATAGTTTATTTATAACTTTAGAAAAGGGCTGTTTTGAGTACTGTTTCTATTCTTTGCGAAAATTCCAGTGAAGTGATCAGCTATAGGTGAGATGCACGAGGGATATGTTGGTTAGACGACATTTGTTGCCAAGTCTGAAACGCTGCTTACAAGAAGTACAAAAGATGTTGGTACCTACATCGTTTAACCGAGAAATCCTTGGAGAATTTCGTAAATCGGCAAGCATGCACAAACTCTGCCGCTTTTCAAATACGTTAAACTGAAATGAAAAGGGAAACATTACTTTGCTCATGTGTTTTTTTATAATGAACGGAGATTCAGAATATATCTAACCAGAGTTTTGCATTCGACTTCCGGGATGTGGTAGATTTTTTGAGACATTCTGCATTTGTTCTTCTCCAAATATCGGACAAGTATAGGAAGGACTTAAATTGATTTCAAAAACATCTTTCTGATGTTCTGAAGACGGAAGTTTGCAAAAACAGAAAAGTTTTGTTACATTTCAGACTCTCGCAAGTGGAGAAAAGGTCAACGCCACAGTTATATGCTTGAATGGAAGGTATGTTTCTCGATCGTTCCGTCCATGGATTTTTGTAGTGCACACGGCTTAGATGCTGTAGGCACGCTCCCTAATTGAATACTGGGATAAGTTCATGGCCCACATAGATGGAGCGCTCTCCTTTTTCGCGACATTTGCTCGAATATGTACTGGCAATGTCACAACAAGGGGAATGTTATGATATGGATAAGTTCTCGTGCGCACATGTGAGAGTGAAGTGAGTTTGCAGTGTTTGGAAAAGAAGCGACTCCATGTGAAGTGTATCAGGCAGAAGTACAAATTTGCGCAGTTTTTTGTTTCTAATGAAAAACTTCTGCTTGATTCCGCTCCTACTGAGGACTTCCTATTGTTTGGATATGAGGGTGGGATTCACTGGAATTGCTGTACTGACCCAGGGGACGTCATGCAGCAGCACAGGCCCACACCGTTATCCTGACTGGTTTTAATTCATCTTCTCTTTCCAAGAAAAAAGATGGTTTGACGCTTGTAGAAAGCGGTACTTAGTTATTTCCCGACCTAATAACAGCAAATGACCTGAACTATAGTACGTTTCACCATGGACGATAGTTGTGAAGACAGCAGAGAGAAAAAGAATTGAAAAAGAAAAAAGAAAAGGGTGCAGCAATTGGAGAGGAATGAGAGAAAAGCAGGTTACCGCACGGATGCTCAACTATTGTCGCTTTTGGAACAGATTATAGTATGGTTTTGCGAACGGTTCTGACAATTTGGTTAGTCGTGCAGTTCCGTCTGAAATTTTCTGGAACCCCTTTCATAGAAAAATGTAAAGGAAAAAGGAAACAACCGACACGATATCCAAGCATGTACATTCCCTGAGCTTAATCCTCCAGGTGTAGAGGTGTAGCTCGGAGAGCACTGGAGGAATCCACAGTCCTGACGCATTCAGCAGAAACGTCACTTCATATCTTTTGAGATCCGCCGATCTAGTCACTTCCAGATTAAGTGGGACTCCAGCGGAGACAGTGTGTTTGAGAAGATTCTACGTTGTTGACGATTGCATAACTTGTTGAATTAGGGAATACATCAGCGCAAGTCTTGCAGCCGTTGAAAACTATGTAGTGAAGCTTCTTTAGGAAAAATGTCCGCATTAGATCCATTGAGAAACAATACGTCTCCTTTAGCTATGTTTGAACAGCCGCCGCCATTTTGGCAGTTTGTTTGAAAAAGGCTGGTAGAGATAGTGAGGCTGTACCTATTCTGCTATTCTGGTGACCTTGGAATACTTGTAAGGCGGAGTGACAGATGCCATAAAGTTACTGTGGCACAACGGAAGTCACCCAATTAATCTAATATGTCACTGATCGCACAGCCGAAGAAATCATTAGTTGTAAACCTGCGCGGCTTGGTCATGGGCGAAGTGTAGACATCTGCGTCATAGTATATGATAGGCTACAATATCGCCCGGAGCGCCATTTGGATTGAAATCTCACCGGGCTAATATAAAATTTATTTATCACTTTTCCAACCGATGTAACGCTTTGCTAGATAGTGACCCTTTTTGTTACCCTTTCACAGCTCTTTTACAGTGAAAAACGACATTTGATATGACAATCAGTTTTCATCCCTATGTTGTATTCTCAGTTATACCTGTTGTGCTTGACCCCATTCATTATTTCGTTCACCTTTTTCTTTTGGCAGGCAAAAATGAAGAATAATCGTGTTGAAGTTAACGGCAGAAGACTTGGTTAAACTGCCAGAACCACTAGGTCATCGCAGGTTTACATTACTATTACTTCTTTGCAAGGTATGTAAGTTTGAATTGATTGCGAGCTAAAGAATTGCTCCAGAATCAGATAGAGAATACAACTACGAAAATCCTCTAGAATATCGCACTGCTTCTCCTTCCCACCTTAACGCACTAAAATCTCATTTGTATGAACGAGCTCGTATCATTGAACTACAAAACCCGGCTGTTGGCATTTAATCAATGAAAGCGACCAATATTTTGAATAAATTCTTGTGCGTAATGTTTGAAAGAACATCGAAAAGTACAAAAATATCGAACGCGTGCATGCTGCGCTTTCATGGGCAGGGTCAGCGGATGTTACTAGAATGCTGGCCAGAGCAGGGCCATGAGTGAGTGGAGCTTTGAAATTAAGAAGCACCCCTTCGTAAGGGCAGGAGACTAAAGAGTTCCGAAGGAACACATGCTTGACGACTCAAGTTCAGAAAAGGTGAGGGTCCCTTTCGTGCGGTGACTGCAATGGAACTGTAGACATGACTTCATTTTTTTTTTTTGCAGAAAAACGTATGTAGCACTAAGCTATGGGAAATCTTGTTCTAACGGAATAGTGTCTAGAGAAAGAACTATTAAGGTGGGTTGGAAATGACGGCAACCAACAGGTGGAAGTGGATCGACTGCGTTGCGAGGTAGCTGAGACACAAGGATCGACGGTACGTGAATCTGCAGGTTAACCATGTCATTTTTAAAGGAAGGTGAAGATGAATTGCCATAATTTGCCACATTAAGGCTGGCGCAAATGAGGCCGGCACTGCAGCACCGAAGGAGTACAACGATGAGTCCACATCGAAGTACAAAAGAACAACAGGACCACAAGAGGAGGCCAGCAGCCCTAGGATGACTGCAGCACCGGAGGAGTACACCGACAA
The DNA here is from genome assembly GCA_037903475.1 of Ancylostoma caninum. Taxonomy (NCBI): domain Eukaryota; kingdom Metazoa; phylum Nematoda; class Chromadorea; order Rhabditida; family Ancylostomatidae; genus Ancylostoma; species Ancylostoma caninum. The sequence goes on along the minus strand of JBAJFG010000492.1, from coordinate 2,928,529 downwards.
GTTCACGTGGAACCACACAAAACCCGTAGTACCGCGTGAGGAGAGCAATCGATCTGAGAAGACGACTTCAGCACCGAAGGAGCACACAGATGAGTCGACGTCGAAGTATGCTACAAACACAGCACCGCATGACGAGACCAACAGTCCTAGGATGACGACTGCAGCCCCGGAGCAGCACACCGACAAGTTCACGTGGAACCACACAAAACCCGCAGTACCGCGTGAGGAGAGCAATCGATCTGAGAAGACGACTTCAGCACCGAAGGAGCACACAGATGAGTCGACGTCGAAGTATACTACAAACACAGGACGGCATGACGAGACCAACAGTCCTAGGATGACGACTGCAGCCCCGGAGCAGTACACCGACAAGTTCACGTGGAACCACACAAAACCCGCAGTACCGCGTGAGGAGAGCAATCGATCTGAGAAGACGACTTCAGCACCGAAGGAGCACACAGATGAGTCGACGTCGAAGTATACTACAAACACAGGACGGCATGACGAGACCAACAGTCCCAGGATGACGACTGCAGCATCGAAGGAGTACACCGACAAGTTCACTTGGAACCACACAAAACCCGCAGTACCGCGTGAGGAGAGCAATCGATCTGAGAAGACGACTGCAGCACCGAAGGAGCACACCGATGCAGATGAGTCGACGTCGAAGTATGCTACAAACACAGCACCGCATGAGGAGACCAACAGCCCCAGGATGACGACTGCAGCATCGAAGGAGTACACCGACAAGTTCACGTGGAACCACACAAAACCCGCAGTACCGCGTGAGGAGAGCAATCGATCTGAGAAGACGACTTCAGCACCGAAGGAGCACACAGATGAGTCGACGTCGAAGTATGCTACAAACACAGCACCGCATGACGAGACCAACAGCCCCAGGATGACGACTGCAGCATCGAAGGAGTACACCGACAAGTTCACGTGGAACCACACAAAACCCGCAGTACCGCGTGAGAAGACCAGTCGACCTGAGAAGACGACTGCAGCACCGAAGGAGCACACCGATGCGGTACCACGTGAACAGAGCAGTCGTCCTGAAAAGACGACTGCAGCAGCGAAGGAGTACACCGACGCAGATGAGTCGACGTCGAAGTATACTACAAACACAGGACGGCATGACGAGACCAACAGTCCTAGGATGACGACTGCAGCACCGGAGGAGTACACCGACAAGTTCACGTCGAACCACACAAAACCCGCAGTACCGCGTGAGGAGAGCAATCGATCTGAGAAGACGACTTCAGCATCGAAGGAGCACACAGATGAGTCGACGTCGAAATATACTACAAACACAGGACCGCATGACGAGACCAACAGTATTAGGATGACGACTGCAGCATCGGAGGAGTACACCGACAAGTTCACTTGGAACCACACAAAACCCGCAGTACCGCGTGAGAAGACCAGTCGACCTGAGAAGACGACTGCAGCACCGAAGGAGCACACCGATGCAGTACCACGTGAACAGAGCAGTCGTCCTGAAAAGACGACTGCAGCAGCGAAGGAGTACACAGATGAGTCGACGTCGAAGTATACTACAAACACAGGACGGCATGACGAGACCAACAGTCCTAGGATGACGACTGCAGCACCGGAGGAGTACACCGACAAGTTCACGTCGAACCACACAAAACCCGCAGTACCGCGTGAGGAGAGCAATCGATCTGAGAAGACGACTTCAGCACCGAAGGAGCACACAGATGAGTCGACGTCGAAGTATTTTACAAACACAGGACCGCATGAGGAGACCAACAGCCCCAGGATGACGACTGCAGCATCGAAGGAGTACACCGACAAGTTCACTTGGAACCACACAAAACCCGCAGTACCGCGTGAGGAGAGCAATCGATCTGAGAAGACGACTTCAGCATCGAAGGAGCACACAGATGAGTCGACGTCGAAGTATACTACAAACACAGGACCGCATGACGAGACCAACAGTATTAGGATGACGACTGCAGCACCGGAGGAGCACACCGATGCAGTACCACGTGAACAGAGCAGTCGTCCTGAAAAGACGACTGCAGCAGCGAAGGAGTACACCAACGCAGATGAGTCGACGTCGAAGTATACTACAAACAAAGCACCGCATGACGAGACCAACAGTCCTAGGATGACGACTGCAGCCCCGGAGCAGTACACCGACAAGTTCACGTCGAACCACACAAAACCCGCAGTACCGCGTGAGGAGAGCAATCGATCTGAGAAGACGACTTCAGCACCGAAGGAGCACACAGATGAGTCGACGTCGAAGTATACTACAAACACAGGACGGCATGACGAGACCAACAGTCCTAGGATGACGACTGCAGCACCGGAGGAGTACACCGACAAGTTCACGTCGAACCACACAAAACCCGCAGTACCGCGTGAGAAGACCAGTCGACCTGAGAAGACGACTGCAGCACCGAAGGAGCACACAGATGAGTCGACGTCGAAGTATTCTACAAACACAGGACCGCATGAGGAGACCAACAGCCCCAGGATGACGACTGCAGCATCGAAGGAGTACACCGACAAGTTCACTTGGAACCACACAAAACCCGCAGTACCGCGTGAGAAGACCAGTCGACCTGAGAAGACGACTGCAGCACCGAAGGAGCACACAGATGAGTCGACGTCGAAGTATTCTACAAACACAGTACCGCGTGAGAAGACCAGTCGACCTGAGAAGACGACTGCAGCACCGAAGGAGCACACCGATGCAGTATCACGTGAACAGAGCAGTCGTCCTGAGAAGACGACTGCAGCAGCGAAGGAGTACACCAACGCAGATGAGTCGACGTCGAAGTATACTACAAACAAAGCACCGCATGACGAGACCAACAGTCCTAGGATGACGACTGCAGCCCCGGAGCAGTACACCGACAAGTTCACGTCGAACCACACAAAACCCGCAGTACCGCGTGAGGAGAGCAATCGATCTGAGAAGACGACTTCAGCACCGAAGGAGCACACAGATGAGTCGACGTCGAAGTATACTACAAACACAGGACGGCATGACGAGACCAACAGTCCTAGGATGACGACTGCAGCACCGGAGGAGTACACCGACAAGTTCACGTCGAACCACACAAAACCCGCAGTACCGCGTGAGAAGACCAGTCGACCTGAGAAGACGACTGCAGCACCGAAGGAGCACACAGATGAGTCGACGTCGAAGTATTCTACAAACACAGGACCGCATGAGGAGACCAACAGCCCCAGGATGACGACTGCAGCATCGAAGGAGTACACCGACAAGTTCACTTGGAACCACACAAAACCCGCAGTACCGCGTGAGGAGAGCAATCGATCTGAGAAGACGACTTCAGCACCGAAGGAGCACACAGATGAGTCGACGTCGAAGTATACTACAAACACAGGACGGCATGACGAGACCAACAGTCCTAGGATGACGACTGCAGCACCGGAGGAGTACACCGACAAGTTCACGTCGAACCACACAAAACCCGCAGTACCGCGTGAGAAGACCAGTCGACCTGAGAAGACGACTGCAGCACCGAAGGAGCACACAGATGAGTCGACGTCGAAGTATTCTACAAACACAGGACCGCATGAGGAGACCAACAGCCCCAGGATGACGACTGCAGCATCGAAGGAGTACACCGACAAGTTCACTTGGAACCACACAAAACCCGCAGTACCGCGTGAGAAGACCAGTCGACCTGAGAAGACGACTGCAGCACCGAAGGAGCACACCGATGCAGTACCACGTGAACAGAGCAGTCGTCCTGAAAAGACGACTGCAGCAGCGAAGGAGTACACAGATGAGTCGACGTCGAAGTATACTACAAACACAGGACGGCATGACGAGACCAACAGTCCTAGGATGACGACTGCAGCACCGGAGGAGTACACCGACAAGTTCACGTCGAACCACACAAAACCCGCAGTACCGCGTGAGGAGAGCAATCGATCTGAGAAGACGACTTCAGCACCGAAGGAGCACACAGATGAGTCGACGTCGAAGTATTCTACAAACACAGGACCGCATGAGGAGACCAACAGCCCCAGGATGACGACTGCAGCATCGAAGGAGTACACCGACAAGTTCACGTCGAACCACACAAAACCCGCAGTACCGCGTGAGGAGAGCAATCGATCTGAGAAGACGACTTCAGCATCGAAGGAGCACACAGATGAGTCGACGTCGAAGTATACTGCAAACACAGGACCGCATGACGAGACCAACAGTATTAGGATGACGACTGCAGCATCGGAGGAGTACACCGACAAGTTCACGTGGAACCACACAAAACCCGCAGTACCGCGTGAGGAGAGCAATCGATCTGAGAAGACGACTTCAGCATCGAAGGAGCACACAGATGAGTCGACGACGAAGTATACTACAAACACAGGTCCGCATGACGAGACCAACAGTCCTAGGATGACGACTGCAGCACCGGAGGAGTACACCGACAAGTTCACGTCGAACCACACAAAACCCGCAGTACCGCGTGAGAAGACCAGTCGACCTGAGAAGACGACTGCAGCACCGGAGGAGCACACCGATGCAGTATCACGTGAACAGAGCAGTCGTCCTGAGAAGACGACTGCAGCAGCGAAGGAGTACACCAACGCAGATGAGTCGACGTCGAAGTATACTACAAACACAGCACCGCATGACGAGACCAACAGTCCTAGGATGACGACTGCAGCCCCGGAGGAGTACACCGACAAGTTCACGTGGAACCACACAAAACCCGCAGTACCGCGTGAGGAGAGCAATCGATCTGAGAAGACGACTTCAGCATCGAAGGAGCACACAGATGAGTCGACGTCGAAGTATACTACAAACACAGGACCGCATGACGAGACCAACAGTCCTAGGATGACGACTGCAGCACCGAAGGAGCACACAGATGAGTCGACGTCGAAGTATACTACAAACACAGGACCGCATGACGAGACCAACAGTATTAGGATGACGACTGCAGCATCGGAGGAGTACACCGACAAGTTCACGTGGAACCACACAAAACCCGCAGTACCGCGTGAGGAGAGCAATCGATCTGAGAAGACGACTTCAGCATCGAAGGAGCACACAGATGAGTCGACGTCGAAGTATACTACAAACACAGGACCGCATGACGAGACCAACAGTATTAGGATGACGACTGCAGCAGCGAAGGAGTACACCGACGCAGATGAGTCGACGTCGAAGTATACTACAAACACAGGACGGCATGACGAGACCAACAGTCCTAGGATGACGACTGCAGCACCGGAGGAGTACACCGACAAGTTCACGTCGAACCACACAAAACCCGCAGTACCGCGTGAGAAGACCAGTCGGCCTGAGAAGACGACTGCAGCACCGAAGGAGCACACAGATGAGTCGACGTCGAAGTATTCTACAAACACAGGACCGCATGAGGAGACCAACAGCCCCAGGATGACGACTGCAGCATCGAAGGAGTACACCGACAAGTTCACGTCGAACCACACAAAACCCGCAGTACCGCGTGAGAAGACCAGTCGACCTGAGAAGACGACTGCAGCACCGAAGGAGCACACAGATGAGTCGACGTCGAAGTATTCTACAAACACAGGACCGCATGAGGAGACCAACAGCCCCAGGATGACGACTGCAGCATCGAAGGAGTACACCGACAAGTTCACGTCGAACCACACAAAACCCGCAGTACCGCGTGAGAAGACCAGTCGACCTGAGAAGACGACTGCAGCACCGAAGGAGCACACCGATGCAGATGCAGTACCGCGTGAGGAGAGCAATCGATCTGAGAAGACGACTTCAGCACCGAAGGAGCACACAGATGAGTCGACGTCGAAGTATACTACAAACACAGGACGGCATGACGAGACCAACAGTCCTAGGATGACGACTGCAGCACCGGAGGAGTACACCGACAAGTTCACGTCGAACCACACAAAACCCGCAGTACCGCGTGAGAAGACCAGTCGACCTGAGAAGACGACTGCAGCACCGAAGGAGCACACAGATGAGTCGACGTCGAAGTATTCTACAAACACAGGACCGCATGAGGAGACCAACAGCCCCAGGATGACGACTGCAGCATCGAAGGAGTACACCGACAAGTTCACTTGGAACCACAAAACCCGCAGTACCGCGTGAGAAGACCAGTCGACCTGAGAAGACGACTGCAGCACCGAAGGAGCACACCGATGCAGTACCACGTGAACAGAGCAGTCGTCCTGAAAAGACGACTGCAGCAGCGAAGGAGTACACAGATGAGTCGACGTCGAAGTATACTACAAACACAGGACGGCATGACGAGACCAACAGTCCTAGGATGACGACTGCAGCACCGGAGGAGTACACCGACAAGTTCACTTGGAACCACACAAAACCCGCAGTACCGCGTGAGGAGAGCAATCGATCTGAGAAGACGACTTCAGCACCGAAGGAGCACACAGATGAGTCGGGGTCGAAGTATACTACAAACACAGGACGGCATGACGAGACCAACAGTCCTAGGATGACGACTGCAGCACCGGAGGAGTACACCGACAAGTTCACGTCGAACCACGCAAAACCCGCAGTACCGCGTGAGGAGAGCAATCGATCTGAGAAGACGACTTCAGCACCGAAGGAGCACACAGATGAGTCGACGTCGAAGTATACTACAAACACAGGACGGCATGACGAGACCAACAGTCCTAGGATGACGACTGCAGCACCGGAGGAGTACACCGACAAGTTCACGTCGAACCACACAAAACCCGCAGTACCGCGTGAGAAGACCAGTCGGCCTGAGAAGACGACTGCAGCACCGAAGGAGCACACAGATGAGTCGACGTCGAAGTATTCTACAAACACAGGACCGCATGAGGAGACCAACAGCCCCAGGATGACGACTGCAGCATCGAAGGAGTACACCGACAAGTTCACTTGGAACCACACAAAACCCGCAGTACCGCGTGAGAAGACCAGTCGACCTGAGAAGACGACTGCAGCACCGAAGGAGCACACCGATGCAGTACCACGTGAACAGAGCAGTCGTCCTGAAAAGACGACTGCAGCAGCGAAGGAGTACACAGATGAGTCGACGTCGAAGTATACTACAAACACAGGACGGCATGACGAGACCAACAGTCCTAGGATGACGACTGCAGCACCGGAGGAGTACACCGACAAGTTCACGTCGAACCACGCAAAACCCGCAGTACCGCGTGAGGAGAGCAATCGATCTGAGAAGACGACTTCAGCACCGAAGGAGCACACAGATGAGTCGACGTCGAAGTATACTACAAACACAGGACGGCATGACGAGACCAACAGTCCTAGGATGACGACTGCAGCACCGGAGGAGTACACCGACAAGTTCACGTCGAACCATACAAAACCCGCAGTACCGCGTGAGAAGACCAGTCACCTGAGAAGACGACTGCAGCACCGAAGGAGCACACCGATGCAGTATCACGTGAACAGAGCAGTCGTCCTGAGAAGACGACTGCAGCAGCGAAGGAGTACACCAACGCAGATGAGTCGACGTCGAAGTATACTACAAACACAGCACCGCATGACGAGACCAACAGTCCTAGGATGACGACTGCAGCCCCGGAGCAGTACACCGACAAGTTCACGTCGAACCACACAAAACCCGCAGTACCGCGTGAACAGAGCAGTCGTCCTGAGAAGACGACTGCAGCAGCGAAGGAGTACACCAACGCAGATGAGTCGACGTCGAAGTATACTACAAACACAGCACCGCATGACGAGACCAACAGTCCTAGGATGACGACTGCAGCCCCGGAGCAGTACACCGACAAGTTCACTTGGAACCACACAAAACCCGCAGTACCGCGTGAGGAGAGCAATCGATCTGAGAAGACGACTTCAGCACCGAAGGAGCACACAGATGAGTCGGCGTCGAAGTATACTACAAACACAGGACGGCATGACGAGACCAACAGTCCTAGGATGACGACTGCAGCACCGGAGGAGTACACCGACAAGTTCACGTCGAACCATACAAAACCCGCAGTACCGCGTGAGAAGACCAGTCGACCTGAGAAGACGACTGCAGCACCGAAGAAGCACACCGATGCAGTATCACGTGAACAGAGCAGTCGTCCTGAGAAGACGACTGCAGCAGCGAAGGAGTACACCAACGCAGATGAGTCGACGTCGAAGTATACTACAAACACAGCACCGCATGACGAGACCAACAGTCCTAGGATGACGACTGCAGCCCCGGAGCAGTACACCGACAAGTTCACGTCGAACCACACAAAACCCGCAGTACCGCGTGAGGAGAGCAATCGATCTGAGAAGACGACTTCAGCACCGAAGGAGCACACAGATGAGTCGACGTCGAAGTATACTACAAACACAGGACGGCATGACGAGACCAACAGTCCTAGGATGACGACTGCAGCACCGGAGGAGTACACCGACAAGTTCACGTCGAACCACACAAAACCCGCAGTACCGCGTGAGAAGACCAGTCGACCTGAGAAGACGACTGCAGCACCGAAGGAGCACACAGATGAGTCGACGTCGAAGTATTCTACAAACACAGGACCGCATGAGGAGACCAACAGCCCCAGGATGACGACTGCAGCATCGAAGGAGTACACCGACAAGTTCACTTGGAACCACACAAAACCCGCAGTACCGCGTGAGAAGACCAGTCGACCTGAGAAGACGACTGCAGCACCGAAGGAGCACACCGATGCAGTACCACGTGAACAGAGCAGTCGTCCTGAAAAGACGACTGCAGCAGCGAAGGAGTACACCGACGCAGATGAGTCGACGTCGAAGTATACTACAAACACAGGACGGCATGACGAGACCAACAGTCCTAGGATGACGACTGCAGCACCGGAGGAGTACACCGACAAGTTCACGTCGAACCACACAAAACCCGCAGTACCGCGTGAGAAGACCAGTCGACCTGAGAAGACGACTGCAGCACCGAAGGAGCACACAGATGAGTCGACGTCGAAGTATACTACAAACACAGCACCGCATGACGAGACCAACAGTCCTAGGATGACGACTGCAGCCCCGGAGCAGTACACCGACAAGTTCACGTCGAACCACACAAAACCCGCAGTACCGCGTGAGGAGAGCAATCGATCTGAGAAGACGACTTCAGCACCGAAGGAGCACACAGATGAGTCGCCGTCGAAGTATACTACAAACACAGGACGGCATGACGAGACCAACAGTCCTAGGATGACGACTGCAGCACCGGAGGAGTACACCGACAAGTTCACGTCGAACCACACAAAACCCGCAGTACCGCGTGAGAAGACCAGTCGACCTGAGAAGACGACTGCAGCACCGAAGGAGCACACCGATGCAGTATCACGTGAACAGAGCAGTCGTCCTGAGAAGACGACTGCAGCAGCGAAGGAGTACACCAACGCAGATGAGTCGACGTCGAAGTATACTACAAACACAGCACCGCATGACGAGACCAACAGTCCTAGGATGACGACTGCAGCCCCGGAGCAGTACACCGACAAGTTCACGTCGAACCACACAAAACCCGCAGTACCGCGTGAGGAGAGCAATCGATCTGAGAAGACGACTTCAGCACCGAAGGAGCACACAGATGAGTCGACGTCGAAGTATACTACAAGCACAGGACGGCATGACGAGACCAACAGTCCTAGGATGACGACTGCAGCACCGGAGGAGTACACCGACAAGTTCACTTGGAACCACACAAAACCCGCAGTACCGCGTGAGAAGACCAGTCGACCTGAGAAGACGACTGCAGCACCGAAGGAGCACACAGATGAGTCGACGTCGAAGTATACTACAAGCACAGGACGGCATGACGAGACCAACAGTCCTAGGATGACGACTGCAGCACCGGAGGAGTACACCGACAAGTTCACTTGGAACCACACAAAACCCGCAGTACCGCGTGAGAAGACCAGTCGACCTGAGAAGACGACTGCAGCACCGAAGGAGCACACCGATGCAGTACCACGTGAACAGAGCAGTCGTCCTGAAAAGACGACTGCAGCAGCGAAGGAGTACACCGACGCAGATGAGTCGACGTCGAAGTATACTACAAACACAGGACGGCATGACGAGACCAACAGTCCTAGGATGACGACTGCAGCACCGGAGGAGTACACCGACAAGTTCACGTCGAACCACACAAAACCCGCAGTACCGCGTGAGAAGACCAGTCGACCTGAGAAGACGACTGCAGCACCGAAGGAGCACACAGATGAGTCGACGTCGAAGTATACTACAAACACAGCACCGCATGACGAGACCAACAGTCCTAGGATGACGACTGCAGCCCCGGAGCAGTACACCGACAAGTTCACGTCGAACCACACAAAACCCGCAGTACCGCGTGAGGAGAGCAATCGATCTGAGAAGACGACTTCAGCACCGAAGGAGCACACAGATGAGTCGCCGTCGAAGTATACTACAAACACAGGACGGCATGACGAGACCAACAGTCCTAGGATGACGACTGCAGCACCGGAGGAGTACACCGACAAGTTCACGTCGAACCACACAAAACCCGCAGTACCGCGTGAGAAGACCAGTCGACCTGAGAAGACGACTGCAGCACCGAAGGAGCACACCGATGCAGTATCACGTGAACAGAGCAGTCGTCCTGAGAAGACGACTGCAGCAGCGAAGGAGTACACCAACGCAGATGAGTCGACGTCGAAGTATACTACAAACACAGCACCGCATGACGAGACCAACAGTCCTAGGATGACGACTGCAGCCCCGGAGCAGTACACCGACAAGTTCACGTCGAACCACACAAAACCCGCAGTACCGCGTGAGGAGAGCAATCGATCTGAGAAGACGACTTCAGCACCGAAGGAGCACACAGATGAGTCGACGTCGAAGTATACTACAAGCACAGGACGGCATGACGAGACCAACAGTCCTAGGATGACGACTGCAGCACCGGAGGAGTACACCGACAAGTTCACTTGGAACCACACAAAACCCGCAGTACCGCGTGAGAAGACCAGTCGACCTGAGAAGACGACTGCAGCACCGAAGGAGCACACAGATGAGTCGACGTCGAAGTATACTACAAACACAGGACGGCATGACGAGACCAACAGTCCTAGGATGACGACTGCAGCACCGGAGGAGTACACCGACAAGTTCACGTCGAACCACACAAAACCCGCAGTACCGCGTGAGGAGAGCAATCGATCTGAGAAGACGACTTCAGCACCGAAGGAGCACACAGATGAGTCGACGTCGAAGTATACTACAAACACAGGACCGCATGACGAGACCAACAGTCCTAGGATGACGACTGCAGCATCGGAGGAGTACACCGACAAGTTCACGTCGAACCACACAAAACCCGCAGTACCGCGTGAGAAGACCAGTCGACCTGAGAAGACGACTGCAGCACCGAAGGAGCACACCGATGCAGTATCACGTGAACAGAGCAGTCGTCCTGAGAAGACGACTGCAGCAGCGAAGGAGTACACCAACGCAGATGAGTCGACGTCGAAGTATACTACAAACACAGCACCGCATGACGAGACCAACAGTCCTAGGATGACGACTGCAGCCCCGGAGCAGTACACCGACAAGTTCACGTGGAACCACACAAAACCCGCAGTACCGCGTGAGGAGAGCAATCGATCTGAGAAGACGACTTCAGCACCGAAGGAGCACACAGATGAGTCGCGTCGAAGTATACTACAAACACAGGACGGCATGACGAGACCAACAGTCCTAGGATGACGACTGCAGCACCGGAGGAGTACACCGACAAGTTCACGTCGAACCATACAAAACCCGCAGTACCGCGTGAGAAGACCAGTCGACCTGAGAAGACGACTGCAGCACCGAAGGAGCACACCGATGCAGTATCACGTGAACAGAGCAGTCGTCCTGAGAAGACGACTGCAGCAGCGAAGGAGTACACCAACGCAGATGAGTCGACGTCGAAGTATACTACAAACACAGCACCGCATGACGAGACCAACAGTCCTAGGATGACGACTGCAGCCCCGGAGCAGTACACCGACAAGTTCACGTCGAACCACACAAAACCCGCAGTACCGCGTGAGGAGAGCAATCGATCTGAGAAGACGACTTCAGCACCGAAGGAGCACACAGATGAGTCGACGTCGAAGTATACTACAAGCACAGGACGGCATGACGAGACCAACAGTCCTAGGATGACGACTGCAGCATCGGAGGAGTACACCGACAAGTCCACGTCGAACCACACAAAACCCGCAGTACCGCGTGAGGAGAGCAATCGATCTGAGAAGACGACTTCAGCACCGAAGGAGCACACAGATGAGTCGACGTCGAAGTATACTACAAACACAGGACCGCATGAGGAGACCAACAGCCCCAGGATGACGACTGCAGCATCGAAGGAGTACACCGACAAGTTCACGTGGTACCACACAAAACCCGCAGTACCACGTGAACAGAGCAGTCGTCCTGAAAAGACGACTTCAGCACCGAAGGAGCACACAGATGAGTCGACTTCGAAGTATACTACAAACACAGGACGGCATGACGAGACCAACAGTCCTAGGATGACGACTGCAACACCGGAGGAGTACACCGACAAGTTCACGTGGTACCACACAAAACCCGCAGTACCACGTGAACAGAGCAGTCGTCCTGAAAAGACGACTTCAGCACCGAAGGAGCACACAGATGAGTCGACTTCGAAGTATACTACAAACACAGGACGGCATGACGAGACCAACAGTCCTAGGATGACGACTGCAACACCGGAGGAGTACACCGACAAGTTCACGTCGAACCACACAAAACCCGCAGTACCGCGTGAGGAGAGCAATCGATCTGAGAAGACAACTTCAGCACTGAAGGAGGACACAGATGAGTCCACGTCGAAGTATACATCAACCGCAGGACCGAATGAGGAGGCCAACCGCCCAGAGTTGACGACTTTAGCACCGAAGGAGTACACAGAGGAGTCCACGTCGATGTACACAACAGCCGCAGGAGCACGTGAGGAGACCGACCAGTCTTTGGTTCGCCGGGTCAATTCATCTGGATGTGGGCAAATAGAGAACAACACTCTTCTGTCCAACACTACAAAGCCCGATAAGAATGACGGCGATAAATATTCCCTGGGATGTATCTTGTTGGGAGGTGAGATAACCGGAACGATTTCTTTGATGAAATTGAGAAAAAGGCCTCTTATGTTTTAGTTCGAAAGGTTTGAAAATCAAGACAATGTTCCTATCGGTGCTGCTCGATGTGAGCCCCGGTGAGAAAGTGATCAGGGGTTACGCGTAATATCTGGACGGGCATTGTGGTAGTGAAGTTGTACGCAGTGAAGCGATTGACCCTCGTTATTCTGTAACGAATGGGGAATATTATCAATCACAATATCAATAATATCAACCACTAATAGTTTCATAAAAGCCCGCTAATCTGGCCAATTTGCCGATTTCGTTCTCTGATCCATAGTGGGTCACTCGGCTTCTTGCCATGTCATACTAAATAGTTCTTCGTATTGCGGACTACGCTTTTGCGTGGCAACACCCTTTATCACAGTGCTCGTAATGAAAGTGCGGCGTTGTAAAATGTAAAATTTTCGGGTTCTCATGTTAATCTAAACATCTAAGCAGAGCTTCTTAAACATCGCACAGCGAATGTAAAGCAGATTTGAAAATCTAATGCTATAGCGTTCAAATTCCAGAGCGATGCAGACAGTATTCTCAGAGACAAAGCGGACAGTCTGGTCCAATCGTGTTTTCACCAATCTTCGTTCTTGCCATGGACAAAGCAAGTGTGAGTCACGGAGTGTCTATAAAAGTTGTACATTTGTGTGAGAATGATAACAGCTTTCAGCAATCACTGAATGTTGATCGCCTCGTGCTTAGTCCGGAGAGCACATCTTTTGTGCAGCCTAACATGCCATCGCTGACAGATCTACTTCGGCCTCCTTCACAAAGTCGAAACCATCTCGCGTCGAGCGCAGGAGATTCACAGTGATTTCATCTTTCATCGTCACTAACTTCACATGTTACGGTCGCGTAATCCGACCGCTCAAAATCGCTGTCCATACTTTAATCAAAAAGTATGATTCATATCGAGTTCAACATTGCTACTTTGATTTTCTATGGTAAATACTGCTCAACAGAGAGGGCAAAAAAACATTTGTAAATACTTTGTCAGGAGATTATATACAATGATGAGTTACATATCTGAATACCACAAAGACAGGAACTTGGCAAAAACAAAGGTCACGTTCTTCCAGTATCCCATCTTACACACGACGTCCTTTTTTAGGTTGGATATTCTTTGTGGAATCCTGCAATGCGATCTTTTATGCTCTTGTTTACATGTTTTCTGCCGTTTGTGATTTGGAATATTTTTTGAAGGTAGTAAGGAGGCAAGTATTGGTGTAGTCCATCCAAAAGTACGTAACTTGAGAATGATCTCTTTTACAGTATGCTCCTATTCGGCCTAAGTAGAACTTTTTATGCTTATTCGACAAAACTGCATATTTCTCGTTGAAGCGCTCTCTTTTTCCAAAGCCCAGAATACCTATGTAAGATACTTTCCAGCGAGCATTTTGTATTAAAAGTCGTCGGCAAGTTGCCGACTACCTTTCAGCCGAGCTTTTTGTTGCAAAGAAGAATCAAAGCTAGTTGTATCCCAGTTTCTTGAACACCGTAATATACGATGCAACCAGGGCACCGAGGCATGATTACCCGGTGGAATCGGAAAATGTTTGCTATCAACTTGATGGCAATGACAAAAACGAAGGCAAGTCTAGGGCAAGCCTCAACTACCAGTGAGCTGTCAGCAAGAAGATACGAAAGCAAATTGTTGGCATTTTTGTACGGCTGACAAGTTGTCGGCAGGCAAAGGCAGACGGAAGTGGTCAGCAAACTTCGGAACCGACAACAAAAGAAGGCGAAAACATGTTGTTAACAAGGTTAAGTACCAATGAGTTGCAGATGCGATCAGAAGCTTGCTTCCCAAGTGTTTGTCAACAAGTTGTTCTATGAGGTCGAAATAATTAGGTTCTATGACCGATATCAAGTTACCAATAATGTCATCTTTTCTCCACCAGCGTAACTCGGCCGAATTGCTCTAGTGCAGCAAATTGATAGTATCCAAAAACTATTTTAACATGAGTTCTGACAAAATTGGCCACATTATTCATGCTCCACATAATCAGAAACCCAAGATCGCCCTAAAACCTGAGTGACAAAGTTTTTCGTGGGTGCTGCCTTTAACGTGCTCTAATCTACAGCCTCTCTGAAAGTCATCAAAAGAAAAAGCAGTGGAGATGCGAAGCAATTTACAAAGACATCTTTGGAAATCAACATTTCATGAAACTCTCCAGTGGAACTGGAAACTGGAAATTAAAATTTTGAGAAAAACTAGTTGTTACAGTAATCAGGCAGCTATAAACGCCATAGAATGCGCATAAAAAGAAAAGTAGCAGTTAAAAACAAGGAGAAGTGTCTGAAAAATTGTGGGAACGATCCGCAATGGGAAAAAAATTAATGAGTTTATTATGCAGGACTGCAGCGAAAGACCTCCTTCTACTATGTATGCATCACAAAACAAAAGAGAAGCACTTTAATGAGCAGTGAACTCCCCGAAAGTGGGTGCTGAAGAGCTGAAGAGCTTTACCATTATTCGTGTTGTACTTGAAATGTTCGGACTATGCTAAAGTTCCTGAAAGTGCGAAAATCTAAGCGGTGAAGGTTTCCATGGGTGCTGCTATGAAGAAAATTTCCATTGTACTATTTTATAATTGTAATAAAAACTTTACATTTCAAGTGAAAGGCATGCTTCCTGTCACCTGCAGGTACCGGAGAATTATCTATTGTCGGAGAATGCCTTCTAGATTTGGAATTGCTGCGCTTGTTTCGAAATTTCATTGGACCTGTCGTCTATTCCAACCTGGAAATTTCACAATCGAATAACATTATAGAAGGAATGAAGAGGAATACCAACGAAAGAGATGATCCAAGACTTCAGAAGCACTGAGCTTTTACTGAATATGAGTACTGGAAGGAAGGAGTACGTATCATGTCGTTCACTTTCGTCCTGAGAGTTCCACGCAAACAATCAATGACATGTACGTAGATTTTGTCTCACCAAGAAAGCACTATATGAAATGACTGAAAACTGTAGTATTTAATATATTCCCTTAAATGTGTAATGTCATTAATACTGGACGCATTCCAAACTCCACGCCGCAGGGTACGCATCGCCACACAGCGCTGTAGGTTGGCTGGCGGCCAAAATGATAGCAATTACGATTATGCGTCATAAAAAGCTAACTGTAAAATCTACACTCATTATATCTGACCAGTACAATTTTTGAAATCGATCATATCTATTTGAGTTGTGCACATATTGAACTAATACATAAGTATTCAACAGAATTCTACTTGCCTAGGCTTTGAAACCGCCATCATCTTCCTGAAATGTTGATGGCTTATAGATGTCGCTTACTCATCATACCTTGTCAGATATGAGTCAACCTTCAGAACAATAACCAATCAATAAATGACGTAAAGTCATCGTCAACCTACTTCAGTGGGCACCTTTCTGCCAACTTCCGCTCTTTCTGTTTACTGAGTCTGTAATAACCAAGACCCTTAGTGAGAGGGAATTCAAAATACAGCAAGGATTCGGTGTGACGTGCTTCGCCCAACCGCACCACCTGCACTTTGCTCTCTCCCCTACTTGCTCTGAGTCAGCTCCCCTAAGACAACAAAAATAATATCACAGCAAGCTCCGCTCCAGTCAACAGCACTACATAGTCAGCTTATTCAAGAATTGCGCCGACTTCTTACAAACATAAGAAATCAATGCTTTGCTGAGAACTGCCTCCTTTGCAAATCCCGAAGCAATGTGTGATCTGCCGGAGAAATTCCACGTAAAGCTGCCAATGGCAGCCAAAAATTTTAATGAACAAGATGCAAGTACCATCATCGAAATGAGAAACCAGCATTGTCGTCTGAAACACGATGACGAAGATGAAAACATCACTAAACATCCAGAGAAGGCATTAATCATGAAGTTGGACTTCAATTTCCGTCGAAATGTTAGCCTGAAATGACTATGAGCATGTTATCTATATAAAAGAATTGATTCTGGAACTTCTGGAGTGATTCCGAACGATGCTGGCTCACGTAGTGGTGATATGGTTTCTTGTTGCGACGCTAGCTTGTGCCCAGCAGGTACTTTAGTAACTTCGAATAGAGTGTTTTACATCATCAAACTAGTTTCCTCGAGCAACCTAAGATGGAAACTTCTGTTCCAATCATATTCTCATTCCATTCTCATCATATCGTCATTTCTCCGCGGACTTTTTCTTCTGAAACATTTCAGGAAAAAGGGCGCCCCTCGTTCAAACGTCGCTCTCTGTCAACAGTGGACAAAGCTACATGTACGTTCGTTTCTGTACTATGATTTTAAAAATTGTATCAAATTGTGAAAGCATAGTGTATCACTACACTACTGCTCTGATAGAACGGCTAAATGTCTCTTCTCAAAATTGCGCAGGCTGCGGCTGGTTGTACAAAGGGACTCCAATTTAAAAATGATCTAAATCAACGAGTTTTTTTTTTCGCTCAGGAAAAAGCTGAGCGGTGGGGCGAGACAGTCATCAGAGAGTGACGAAGCAAGAGAGTAGGAACAGTAAGTTATCAGAATGCAGGACAGCCCAGTTAGTTCGCGATTAGTTCGGGTCATGAAAAAAGTGGGAAAACTGGTTGTAGAATCGTTTTTGTCCTTTTTGTCCAATGGTTCCCTCAGTTCTCAGAGCTGGCCTACCCATATGGTAGCGGTGTCTGTCTTACCTCAACATAACCACGGCAATCATTTCGCGTTGTGACGTAAGACCGTCCGAGGCGTGGCTCCTCATAACAGCCCATATCTCCAGACCCGAAGTAAGTGGAGAGGTCACGTACTGTAAAATATTTGGCCATCCCCTAGTTGATTGCACTGGTTTTGTTATTGACCCCAGTTCTTGCCGAAGTATTGCACGGCAGCTCATAATCGGGGTTGGGACAAAAGCACACTTTCGCAACTGAACGCGTAACTGCAGATACAAGCACTCCCTGATCCTTCAACAGCAAGAGGGTGATACTTTTGGGAATCTCTTACTATGTCAGCATATGTACTCCTAATCAAATCATCAGGAATAAGAAATAAGAATGAATAGTATCACTTGCTTCTGCCACACCAGGTTTTTATGGTGGATTTTTATTGACCTTTCGTTTCAACGAAGCCGTCGTCGTCAGAGGCCTGAAAGTGGCCCCAGTTGCTTGATCTGTAACCTATACGGTCAAACGTCTAATCACGCTCTGCCAGTTCTCGACGTTGTCTCAGGCAAAGCACGAAGAGAATACCCGGAGTCGAGGTCAAACCCACCAGTTGATGCACCTTTCGCGGAACAGCCCGCTCAGCTTGCTCGTGGTCGTTACAACGGATGAGTGGACGTCACTCGATGTTCGGATCTTATTCGATTTACAAATTGCTCACATAATGATACAAAAGGAAGTAGGTCACCTGTCAGTGAGAAGCATTCATTTTTGTTGTTCATGCCAGGATTTTTGGTGAGGATTCAGGCCGCTTCCAGCTAGAAGTAAGAATGTTTTGAAAAATTTCTTCCATCACTTTCTTCTCAACCTAATACGTTGTTCGGGAATTAATGCAGAGCATGTCTCAGCTTCAAGCAAACTTTGTCATCCAAAACAATAATCACAGGAATCAACACATCTTTGCGAACAAGAAACAGGTTTACTTATCTCTGTTGCACAGAATTTTGGGGTTGCGGAGTCGACGAATTCGTCGAGGAAGCAGTTCCCAGACCGCCAGTGTTGCATTTCTTGTCCAGGAAGATGTTGAGATGGTTGAAGAAATAGTAGATGGTGTGAGAGATCAGCCAAGGATGGTGGATGACCAGAGCTTCGTAGCCGAGCTCATTCAAGCTTTGCAACACCGGTTGGGTGACCAAGCTTCGTCGTGGAGTAGTACAGGATCCTTTCTACTGACCAATAATGGGAACATATGTTGATGCTTCTGGTGCACGTCGTCGACATATTGGAAGTAATTAATTCCTGCAATAGTTTCACCGATCTGGGGAATCATTCCAGCAGCAGACCATCAAACTATAACATCTGGAAGCGCACAGGTGAATCATCGTATAAGCCGTTCAATGTTCTGGTAATAGCACCATATAGCCCTGATCTTGCGCTGTCTGACTACCACTTACCTCGATCGTTGTAGAACTTCCTGAAAGGGAAAACCTTTATCGAACATCAGGACACCAAGTTTTATGTAGCCCAGTTCTTTGCTGAAAAAGACCAGACGTTCTAGGAATGAACACTTATTAAAATAACCAGAAGGACGGCAAAAAGTAATCGAAGAAAATAGAAGGTACATTACTGACCAATGTTCTTTCATCATGAAAAAATAAAGTTTTTCTGTGCAAAACTCCCAGTTACTTTCAACTCAATAAATTATCAACTTATATAAATATTTCGACCCCCACCCTCTTCTTTGAAAAAAGTTGCAGACAAAGAACTAAACGTTGCAAAAAAGTTGTGGACAATAAACTGACTGTGGCAATTCTCTTGCTCACTACTGTATACCAGTAGCGGACGTGGGTTACGTGTGGGACCACTGGGAGGGGGGGGGGAGGGGGAGACTTGGTCATCAGATTTTCCAAAATACTTTATAAAATAGTTAAAATGTTGCTCCAGCTTATTTGTGATGCCTCTTTGTTATATTATTTTTTTCCTTGCTCTTCCTTAGCGTTATTTCTACGAGGTTCTTCAAACCTTGCCCTGGTGTACGACATTGGTTGAACAGTAGAGAAAGATTTTCCCTTCCTGCTTGCACGAAATCTATTGTAGAAGATTATATTTCCTTTAAAAGACAATGCTAAGCTTGAATTCGAGTTTTTGCCAAGTTCATCTACAACTCTAGCATGGAAGTACCATGATGCCCCACATCAACTTAAAAAAAACAGACAAAAGCATAGTACGCAACTTTAACCTTAGCTGTTCGACCAAGATTACGCAATTTCAGTGAGATGCCGCGATTGCCAAAGACAACCACTGGAAGAAGGAAAGGGGCGGATTCTGAGGACAGCTGACGGAAATCCATTGCAGCGAATACGGAGCAAGCCAAACCCTCAGCAATTTCTCCAAGAAATTCACAACAGCCGCGACAGATGGTACTCTTCATCGGCTGATCTGAACATCTTTCCAACATCTTCGGGAGTTCGCTTCCTACCAAGGCACGTTGAGATTCCAGCACCACCGTCCAATCAACGGCAGCATGTAAGAAATGCCAAGGAAACGCCGGATAAACGTCATCAGCGGTATAGAAGCAACAAAGATAGCACCATGGAGGCTAGGAGTGAAAGTCCAAAAACAAAAGGGAGGAATAGACCGCCATTTCGTCCGCCAGAGAGCATGCCTAAGAGAACGCAAAGACCTAGGTGGTCGTTCTACATTACTCCAACACCCAAAGATAGGAAGACGGTGAATAGAACCCAAAGGGTTACTCCAAGACCCAGCG
Source organism: Ancylostoma caninum (assembly GCA_037903475.1). Classification (NCBI taxonomy): domain Eukaryota; kingdom Metazoa; phylum Nematoda; class Chromadorea; order Rhabditida; family Ancylostomatidae; genus Ancylostoma; species Ancylostoma caninum. The sequence continues at coordinate 2,907,999 of JBAJFG010000492.1, read as the reverse complement.
GTAGGAAGACAACCGTTCCACGCAAAGAAGCAAGAACACTATTACCTCCTCTGAAAATTGCACCCGGAAACAGCGATCATTCCAAGCGAGAGCCGTGGTATGGAAGCAACAAAAATCGAACCATGGAGGCTAGAACTAGAAGTCCAAACACAAACGAAAGGAATAGACCGCCATTTCGTCCTCCAGAGAGCATGCCTAAGAGAATGCAGAGACCTGGGTGGTCGTTCTACATCACTCCAACACCCAAAGATAGGAAGACGGTGAATAGAACCCATAGGGTTACTCCGAGACCCAGCGGTAGGAAGACAATCGTTCCACGCAAAGAAGCAAGAACATCTTTACCTCCTCTGGAAATTGCACCCGGAGACAGCAGTCATTCCAGATCAGTAGGGAAAATCTCAGGCGGAAAAAAACCAACACCACCGCTCCAAATCAAGGAACCGTTCACAATAAATGCCAACGAAAAGCAAAATAAGCGAGAGCCACGGTACGGAGGCAACAAAGATCGCACCATGGAGGCTAGAACTAGAAGTCCAAACACAAACGAAAGGAAGAGACCGCCATTTCGTCCTCCAGAGAGCATGCCTAAGAGAACGCAGAGACCTGGGTGGTCGTTCTACATTACTCCAACACCCAAAGATAGGAAGACGGTGAATAGAACCCATAGGGTTACTCCGAGACCCAGCAATAGGAAGACGACAGTTCCACCCAAAAAAGCAAGAACACCTTTACCTCCTCCGGAAATTGCACCCGGAGACAGCGGTCATTCCAGATCAGTAGGGAAAATCTCAGGCGGAAAAAAACCAACACCATCGCTTCAGATCAAGAAACCGTCCACAATAAATGCCAACGAGAAGCAAAATAAGCGAGAGCCACGGTACGGAGGCAACAAAGATCGCACCATGGAGGCTAGAACTAAAAGTCCAAAAACAAAAGAAAGGAAAAGACCGTCACTTCGTCCTCCAGATACTATGCCTAAGAGAACGCCAAAACCTTGGTGGTCGTTACACGTTACTCCAACACCCAAAGGTAGGAAAACGGTGAACAGGACCCAAAGCGTCACTCCAAGACCCAAAGAAAGGAAGAGGGTGAACACGACCCGAAGCGTTACTTCGAGACCCAAAGGCGAGAAGACGGTGAACAGGACCCAAAGCCCACCGCGATCCTCTAAGAAAAACCTTGAAAGCCACAATCTTCTCGCTCGCACTAGAAATACTCCCACTTCAAACAGGGGCAGGCAATCCAGTACTACTCCCACCCCTTCCCGGAAGTCGACAATCAACCAAAGAAATAAGAACATTTCCACGCAGAGCAAGACAAAGGCACCAACAAAGGAACCAAACTTGCTACAACCTCCTGAAAAAGGGAGTGGTGGCGAAAATCCAACCCCATCCATATTCATTCAATTCAATATCGATAAATCATCTTACCAGGAAGGAACAGTTCCACCCACAAAGGCAAGAACGTCATCAGCGCCTCCGAAAACCGCTCCCAAAAACAGCGATCGTTCCAGAGCTACGGCAGAAACAACGAGAGCAACAACACCGTCACTCCAAACAAAGAAAGAGATCACAGATTCTCCCACTTCAACTGACGCCATTCCTGACGAAATCGAAACGACCTCCGAAGCCGTGACATCGGCCAGAATCACAGCAAAGATTAACGATTCTTCCACTCCATACCACGCCACCTCCGGAACCATGCCATCGCCTAGAGCCAGCGAGGAAAGTAGCAATTTTTCTGCTGCAGCTGACTCATCCTCTGAGACGCCACCATCATCCAAAGTCGAGATAACGAATAGCGATTCTTCTGCTTCAGATGACACATATCCCAAATCCTCGGCATCGTCAAGACTAAAAGAAGAAGTAGATTTAATCTGTACTACCAGCGACATCAATTCTGCAACCACAAGATCGCCCGGAACTACCGAAGAGAGTAGCGGTTCTTCTACACCCAGTCACGTCACCCACGAGATGACATCATCCACTGAAACCACCAAAGAGCTGAACGGTTCCTTGTCCTCAACCGACAACGTTTCTGCCAAAGCCACACGATCGTCAATCAATGAAGAGAGAAACGGAACTCTTACTACCTCTGGCGCCGCCTCCGAAACCACGCCACAGTCTATAATCATTGAAGAAAGTAGCAATTGTTCTACCCCCAGTGAGGTCACCTACGAAACGACATCATTCACCGGAACCACCGAAGAACTAAGCTGTTCTTTGCCCTCAACCGATGACGTCTCTCCCACAGCTAAACCATCGTCCGCAATCAATGAAGAGAAAAACGAAACTTCTACTCCCCCTGACACCACCTCCAAAACCGCGCCACAGTCCAAAATCGACGAAAAAAGCACCAATTCTTCTATCCCCAGTGGCTTCACCTACCAAACGACGGCGTCCATCGGAACCACCAAAGAGCTGAACGGTTCTTCTTCTTCTTCAATAAATGATGCTTCTCTCAGTGTCACGCCATCGCTCGGAATCCATAACGAGAGAAACTGTACTACTGCCACCGGTGACGCCTCCTCCGAAACAACGGCACGGCCTACAATCCACGAAAAGAGTGGCAATTATTCCACTTCCAGTGAAGTAATCTACGAAACGACGTCATCCATCGGATACACCGAAGAGCTAAACGGTTCTTCCACTTCTCCTTCTTCAACAAATGACGTTTCTCCCGGAACAACGCCATTGCCCGGAATGAATGAACGGAGAAACGGAACGTCAACTCCCGGTGACGTCGACGAAATAAAGTCCTTAATCCAACTAGGTGAGCAACTTTCAGCACTTTCTCTCATTAGTTGGAGATATCGCGCTATTCCTTGGCGCGAGGAGAGCGTTTTCAATTAATCCATATGCTGCTAATGATAACGTTGCTAGGCTTCAGAAGAGCCGGAAATGCCAACCTTGCGCTGCGTTTACGGTTCACTTCTTGTTCAATGTGGTCATTGCAACGCAAGCATTGAAAGATGTTAAAAATCTCGATCATTCTGATTTGCCAGAACGGTTTTAATACTCCGGCCGGAAAGCGAAAGCGAGAAAGAGATAAAGGAAAAGACGGAGGCTACATTTCAAGAGTATAGAAGACATATCATCAGTGGTCAACCAAAGCCACAGTTGGAGCCATATCTTCATAGGTATACAATGATGCGATTTCATGTACATCCGTAACTTTTGCGTTAGTCTATACCAGCTCTCCACAAACGCTGTGCTCAAGAATAAGAATTTTCGTAGCTGCATAATTCAAATTCTAAAGGGTAATGATGCTGCAAGCTTCGTATTTTTCTGCGCTATATACCCAGACAAACTTTCGGAACTTTAGCAGAGCCGTCTCGGAACACACCGGCGTGACCCGGTGGTCGGTCCTGAGATGGCTCTGCGAAAGTTCTGGACAAGCTCCGCAAACTTGTGAAATTGAACTAAAGTGATGTGACTCGGTAATTATGGAATCAACCATACCTTCAGTAATAAAGTAAAATCTACCAACATGAAGCGATGAACATCTCCACGCCCGGCGAAACCAGAAGTGCAGGGACATGAACCTCAGCGAAAGGGTTTCCCTCCCGTAGCTGTTTTACCAATGCCCTTGTTTTCAGAAACGGAAAACTGGTAAGAGTGCCGTCTGACTGTGCTACGTACCTCCTTCAGTTTCGAATTCAATGCTAACATGAAAAAATCCTCCCTGGTGAAAATCTATCAAATTATTGTTATCACGGGTATAATCCGAAAGGTACACTCATCTGATACGAGCTTTACACAAATTCGGCATTATGTTTGTCACTACCAAAATATTCTGATGTGTGCTTTGGAAGAAAACAAGCTCAAAATCTTCATATTTTACTTAGGCTTCTTATATGTATTGCTGTGATGTGAAGCAAGAACATATTACTACAAAAAAATTGGATAGAAATACACCAATCGATATCTTGAATCTCCGCGAAACTCACAAAAGACGTCAGGGCTCTGCGGAAGTTCCGAAAGTCGTGCGTGCCGGCCCCTTTTCATAGTAAATCAAGCTCCGCGTAAATTCCAAAAAGTGTCAGGCTCTGCGGGAGTTCCGAAGCTACTTTTTCCTCTGCGTATCCACTCGAGAGTTCCCTGAACATAGACAAAATACGGTGACGTCATGCTTTCGCGGAAGCTCCGCAAAGCGTCCTCCACTAGTAAAGCAGGGTTCACAGAAGTCGTCGAAGTTTGTCTGGGTAAATACGTATTCCTACAGGCATCCTGTCAGTTGGTATCGTTGGCACCAACTGTTCTTTATTTTATTATATTCATATAATAACTCTATAATGGTTCCGAAATGTAGGGAAAGGGCTCTTGGCCAGAAAGCATGTCTTTTCACTGAAACACACGCATGTAGTGATATAATAAAAAGGGTAGAAACTTCACAATCATAAAAAAGACCCAGCGCAAAGTGAGTTCAAGGGAGATCTAGGTGATAGGCAAAAACTTTTCTTTATTTGGAAATTTCTTGGAAATTTCAGGAGACGTCAACTCAACAGACTCGGAATCCTCAACAACGACACCTTCCATCGCTCCGTCTCCTTACTTCACTCTCAGCTTATGTTTCCTAACAATACGCATTATATAAGCTTTCCTTTCCCTGGTGCTTACTTTCAGTAGGAGGCTTTATGTTCAGATGCATGGAGTTGTTTACTAAGTTACCATCTTGATTTTGTTAGCGATCTCTCTCCCTTCTTATTTTAGTCATTAAATGTTTATTTTCGCAGCTTCCACCCTTAGTTTCTTTCAGTAAGCATTAACTAAATAAATCGGTGAGGTGGAAGACCAAAGAAAACTCTCTTGGAAGATATAAAAGCTCAAAGAAGCTTATTCCTCATCGTTAGTACCTAAGGACAAGAAGAATAATAAAATATGCAGGATACCGACGGGGAAGCTTGCAAAGAATGGTTGAGTCTTCCAAGTTCTCCATAGTTGAAGGTGCCACTCAGAAGGTAGCCCATTCAAGTCTTGCAAAACTTTCCGACTCATTTTCGCATTCAGTAAAAGAAAACATTAGGAGAAAATGCATGTTCATATTTGAGGATTATATTAAATTGAATTTTTTGCTTGCAATGAATTTTTTGCTTGCAATAAGCATTTCTAAGTCAGAAGTTTCTCAGGTGGAAAAGTTGGAAAAATTCCAGCAGATTTTTTAATCTGTCTCCGAAATACACACGTGAATTCACAGAGAAGAGGCGAAATCTGCTAGAATTTACGCGAACTCCGCCCAAAAAAATAAGCAAGTTTGCTGGAATGTACGCGGAAATTGCTGCGACGCCAACTCGGGCACGCACGCATACACCAGCGTAGGCCAGGAGCAAAAAATGATGCACTCCATAGAGTATCTCCGTGTGGAGGTAATCTCGGCTACCTTCTTCTGTTCTGATCCTGACGCAAACTCACTTCCGCAGTGCATCCAGTTCACGTGCTCCGCTGGTTAATATTTTAATAATCCTCATGTTAGCATAGAATATTTATATGAAAAAATACAATAAAAGCAATGACTATAATTTGTGAAAAACGAATTGGGATTTTTCAGAAGGGTGCTTAAAAAATACATGAAATTCGCTCGAATTTACAGCACACTCCAATCTTTCTGTGAGGAAACTCAAAAAAGATTTTCTGTGAATGTCACATGGAAATGAAATACCTTTCTAGTGGCTATTTATTGATGCGAGGCTTTGAAACAAATCCGAGAAACCTCTTTTACCTCAGCTTCACAGACGATGCATCTAATGCAGCGCAAATGATACTATATTATCCTGTGAAACGAATATGTCGGGTATTCCACGACATGAATGTTACTCACCCTTGAATCTTCAATTCTATTCATTTGGACTCTAACCGTACTTGCTGCTGAAATATAGTAACCACAGACGTGCATACACATTGAATTAGAGGCCTCATTCTCAATGAGTTTGCAGAATCTTCTTTGTACTTTGAAATGTATACCTTTAGACTCGCTGACTTCCTCGATGAGTCATGCGACAGATTACGAAAACAAATCCTGATCCACCATGCCTCCAAGTTGCTGCCCTCAAAAAACTGGCATTCTTCATTGGCACGTTTTCTTCGCAGCCCATGTGGCACACATACATTCATCATCGACAATCCTTGATCCGTCTTATTTACACCAAATAACCCAGTGGCAGCGGGCAAAGTGGGTGGGGCAGCCAATCACACTCTCTCGCTCCACCCACCTAGGTGATGATGGGAGGGGGGGGGGGAGGGGAGGGTCTGCGACTTATTATAGTGAATCTATTGCCCTGTGGGGGTGCGCTGATAACAATTTAGGAGATAGTGGTGTTTCATGGCGATCCTAGGGAGCTTCAGGGCGTTGTAAAAGGAACGTTGCGAGTTAAGATGTCAGCTAACAAGCAGCACCTTATGTGCAGAGTTCAGCCTACCCATTTGATGTGCCTTCCATCACAACCTTTGGAAAAAGACCCAAGTCCAGCACGTAAGCGGTATGTAATTCTAGACCTTTTTTTAGAACGAAACACAGATTTGAAAATTCTGTTGATGTTCAACTGAGTCCAGAGAAGGAGAGATAAGTATTCCAAGAATATAAGGTTGTGTAAAAATTTGAGAATTGCCGATTACCATTTTAGCAGGTGGAAGACTAGCAGTTACAGTTTAAAATGTTTATCACAGCGAAAACAAGAAAAACCCCGAAAATAAGTAAATCATGCCAAAATAATGTGCATGAAAATGAAGAACTTGTGTACAGAGCAATCCTTTGGTAGATAAAGCGTGAAAATCATCGTATGTCCCCTCCATCCTGAACGACAAAATTTTCGTCCTAACAGATCTATGAGTTAGCGGAAGGAATCGATATCTAGCCGAACGAGATGTGTCCGTTTTGCGTAATGAACCCGGTGATGATGTCCTCGACGTCGACTCCAATATTTCGGTGAACGAAGGAAAGAGCAAGGTAGGCTCATCGGTCTTCTTCTTCTTGGTACTCCTTAGATAGTTCTCTTGAAACTTGGGAGAAAAAAGAGGCGTTGCTGATATTAAGAAAAACTATGGATCAACACTTGCACTTTTTTTAGAGATGGAAGGAAATTCACCGAGTCCCCCACCTGTCGATACTGCCAGTGTGCATATCATCCGGAGTAAAGCATGTACGATGGGAAAGAAGGACTTAGTTTATGCATCCAGTGCCGCAGGCAAATTGTCTGGCGACTCGACGCTTTTCCATTTGCGTTCCCATGACTCGATCTCGGGTCTCGAATAACGTCATGTCTTGATGTGGCAGGACGTTTCCGTAAAATCGAAGGTTTCAATGATTTCGCAGTGCGTGTTGTCATAAATGCATTGGGTAACTGCAGCTGAATTTGAGCCGTCAACTCAAGATGGGAAGGGAACCGAGTTTCAAGCTGGTTGTAAGTCCATTCATGAACTGCGTGTAAAGTTCGCTAAGGGATTCTCCGGAGACTTTCTAGAAAGATCGCTGGTGGAGTAAATCATAAACTTCCAATCGTTTGCATTTTAGAGGTAGTGCACACCCTCAAAAGCACACAAGATCCTGATGTTTCAGTGGATAGAGCTGCTGCATTATCCCGAACCTTCTTGCCTTCGACTTCAATTCCGGTAAAACTGCCAACTTCTTCTTTTGTCTCATTCCGCTTTCGGAACTCATCACGAAGCCACTTGCTCCAGGGCCTGAAGTTACTACTATTAAAATGAGAAAAAAAATGAAAGCGAAAAATAAAAAGAGCGTTCGCACCTTTGCAAGTTTGGAGAAGGACGAGTGGAGCTGTCCCACAGGCTTTTCAGAGCCGTCATTGATAGCATGCAGAAGAGAAACATGGATCTCTTCTCATTCACGCTAATAGGATAATTGTGAACTTCAACTTTGAGGCTCAAAGCCCGCAATTTTGGCGAGAGCTGTGAAAAGGGGGCCGTAAGGTGATTTGAAGCTTATGCAGGCTTCTAGTTCCGGAAATGTTATTGAGCGTTCAGGCCTTGTTTTGTGGTGTGAATTCATTCAGAATTCAGTCTTTCAGAATTCGTGCTCTTTGCCGTAAGCTACGAAAGAAGATGCTAATCCTCGTCATCACGGATAACGCATGCCGAATTTGAAGAACAGTGGAGTGAAGTTGAACATGTATGAGTTTCTCGGCGTCAATTTCAGCACATGTGTGCAGTAGTGCATGTAGAAAGCGTAAGGGTACTGCCGACGAGTCAATGCCTGCACACCACCAAACTCCAGACGTTGCCCCGTCGTAACGATGATCAACGGAAATGTAGGTCCAGGCCACATTCCAGAAGTGTCTATATAAATAGTTCGGCAAGACTTGGACCACTGCACTACTTGCCTCCACGGAACTTCGGATGCAACTTTCCTTGCACTGCAGTCTTTCCATTTCTGTCGCAAAGATAACGAGCAGAAATGGATGGCTGTTCTAGGGGTGGGGACTATTCATACAAAAAGTAATTAACAAGTCATCTCGCACCTTGCTAGCACCTTGTTAAGAGCACTCCGGCTTACCTCTCATAATATATACAAGTCGATGATTCTGATCATCTTGATCACTCAATGAATTATTTTATTAATTATTAGAATGCAATGAGATTAGCTGCCAGAAAGCAATGGTCATCGACAAGGGAGTTTAGGGATGCGACCTGGAGAGTGATTTCAAGACCGGTGTGTTGAAATATCCATGCCTTACCGTTGATTTCGCAACCTGACCCCACACGAGCCAGCGCTTTTGGCGATGTTGGAACAAGAGTTTCAGCGCGATGACGTCATCTGAGATTCTGAAAGACAACCATAGTCTAGAACAAGCTGGAAAATAATTATCTTTTTCTCATTTTTCATTTCGTGCTAGATGGAAAAACAGCAGACAGACTGTTCTCATACGATGAGTCTGAATTTCAAAGCTGAGGCTACTGAGCAACTTGATTAACCCATTGACGATAGCGCGGCTCATCGGTGAGCGGCCTTTTTTTCGCATGGTTCAGTTTGAGAGATCACTAAGTCTGGATGATACCAGCGGTTTTCTCAGATGGTAATATAGTAATAGTACCGAGTCGACGTGATTATAAAATTCTATGTTGGAAATTCTGTGTTGGATTTCGTTCGAAAATTCTGGAGCAGGGAACTTGAGAAAATGTGGAAAAGCGTGAGAAGGCCGGATCGTCAAAGAGTTAAAAACGGGGACCACTGAAAATGACTATTTAACACAAATTAATTAATCAAGGAGCCACTTTTCTATCTTTTCAACCAACCGTCAGAGAGGTTTTTCTATTTTACAAATCTATTTTGAACAGTTCTCCTCGTTAGGCCTCGTAACCTGCTGGTCAGGATGAAAGAGTACTTAAGTGTACTTCGTCGTGACCGTCTGCGTCCCTTGCCTCACAGCATTATTTTCACAAATATCTGTGATTAGATAGTAGCTCACCGTCTCAGCTCTGCTATACTGAGGTCATGACCAGACGTACACCTCTAAATGACCTGGCGGTTACCTTGCCATCTCTTTTCCAACAGATCCTGGGAAAAGTGATTCCGAGGTGACCTCGAGGTAATCTTTGACGGTCAAATCGTGGTTAACTCACGATCTCGGCCTAATTACTACCATCCCAGGAAGGTAGACGCTGCCACCGAACAGGAGAAGTGCTATAGAAGAAGAAGAAAGAACATGTGATGACAGTCTCTGCTACATGCGTGCTAATCGTCCAGGAGGAGTACAGAAGCGACCGACAAAAAGGCAATCTAACACTTAAAGTCAGCATCCACGGAAATTTTCGTGCCTGAGATTTCAATCGTTTTGGAGCCTGAGCAGCTGTCTCAACAATTCTACAAAGAAATTAGCACGGAAAACTCAACCGTTTCTACGATATCTACTAGTTGAATGTCTGAGATCTTGGATCAAAGGATCAGCGTGGGGTTGTTGGATCGAGTTGTGGCGGGAGCGGACCGTTGATGCCAGCTGATCAAATGAGCAGCCAATTCTTTTCTGGTTATTATAAAGTTCTTTTTAAGTCTTTAGCTCTCCCTTTTTGCATCACCTACTATAGTAAAATTCTCCACTTGTTTACTTCCACACTAGTAAAATTCTCCACTTGTTTACTTCCACACTCATTTACTACGAATCTACTTCTTTACTTATTAGTGTGACTAATTTTCGTCAGTTTTTTTTCTCAATTTCGAATTATTTCATTGTAGTGGGATTATTCTAGAATTTGTTAGTGTTTCTGCGACATCCTGATTATTTATGCCATCTTTTTCAAATTTTTTCTTTCTACTTCAGTCTCAGAAACACTGCAAAACAGTGCCAAAATCGGATTTCGCCAGGAAAACAGCTGACAAAACTGGCAGCGGTATCTACTTTTCTAGATCCGTCCACACAGGTCAGGCAACCCGGCCCAATCTGCTCAAAAGCGATGAGCTGAGAGGTTTCAGGAAACGTGGATTTTGAAGGTTTCGATTGTTTTCAGCATTGTGGCAGTGTTCAGCACACGTGATTACCCCGAAGTGTGCTGTAATCTCGAGGACAAAAATTTCCGTGGGTGCTGCCTTCAAGAGACATCAGACCAATAGTAGATTTGCAGGCAAAAAGAATGCACTATCTTGAAACCAATGTTTTCAACCAACCCTTCAGAGAATTTTGTATTGATACGAAGAAAAAAACTGCATCTGTTTACTCGAAACTCAAAGTTTTATTTTAATTGCTTGTGCTGTTTCGACGCTTCAAATTCGCGTTAACCAATAAATGAAAAATTTAGAAAACTTCAGAAAATGTGTCTTAAACCAGTGAAATGAGGAAAGCGTGAATTCCATCTCACTCCGAGGCGGTCTTTTTCTGAAATATTTTATATTATGTGGCTCGAGAGGAGGGGTGTAAGGTATTATTGAATATGACGGTTTCTTTTACAATCATAAACGCAGTTAAATATGGCATAGACCAGGAATGCGCTCGGGCTTTTTATAAAAGGATCAGTTTATATCTGTTGCTTAACACAATTAATTATTTGCTTCTTTTGTTGTGCTCAATAATGCTGCTGGAAATAAGGTAACAGAAGATTGAAACAAGTCATATTATGCCAACTGAATGAAACAAATTATGCTCATACCTTGTGTAACCAAACTAATGCAACTTGTTCCGTGATTGTTTCCTGCGAGATGAACCAATTGCTCCCCCAGCTAACGAAGTCAGAAAATATGAGCAACATTTTCGGCATTCTCAATATTTTACCAACCATAGCAGTCAAAATATTCAGTGAATCATGGAATTATGGAACCAAGTGTGGTTTGCATATAAAAGAAGTCATTGCTGTCGGACGGCACAAGAATGAGGTCTCTCATCCTGTTTTCACTGATAGCCTTTGCCTGGGCACAGTATGGCCTTCCTCTGCCACCAGCGCCAATTCAGGCGCAGCCAATGTATGCAGCACCCGCCCTTCAACCAACTTTCTACCTACCCAGACCTATGGTAGTTCATTATGTAAGTTACAGTCTTACAAGTATGCACAAGCTGTCAGTTTTCGCGACCAAACCCAGTTTCAGCGCCCTTTCTATCGTCACTGGTGGTCTAGCGAATCTCATGAACATCGACCCCATCGACGGCGTAGAGTGCAGAGCGAGGAACAACAAACAACTCCCCACCCTCAAGGGAGAGGTGAGTTAAAGATGACTTCACTCTTTATGGACAACAGAATAGTGGCTGTAATTCATCCCTGACGTTTGAAGGCTGCGCGCAGTGCCGACGTTTCAGACCCATCAATGGCGAAACAAAAATCAGGTATTTTTTCTTTCAGAAAAAAGGGGAGTGGGTTTGAAACTATTTTTAGATACTCTTTTTTGAAAAATGGCTGCTTACAAGCGTTTGTCATGTGTCCCAGCCAGTCAACAGATCATGTTTACCAAGTGCTGGGTTATACAAGGAGGGGAGAAGAGATGGTAAGTGGTTTTTATCTCTTGGAAAGACCTCCCAATTTTGAAAAAAAGATCCTGGCATCCCAGATGCTGGCGCGAGGTATCGGCGGAGGTGTACCACTCGATTGTAACGGAAGAAAGGAGTAAATTTTCTAGTACTTGTCAGTTTTATGGAAATTGAGCAGCTTATTCAATGTTTCCTTCAGATGGATTGGCGTATCATGGAACGGAACAGAAAAGGTCACCGTTTATGATGTGAAGTGCGAGATATGTGAGAACCTCAGCCTTCTACATCAATGAGATTACCATTTTGATGAAAGTAGCTATAACCAAATTATTCCATTCGATGAGCCAACCCTGATTACAGATACTCCTCCTCCTACAACAACTCCTGTTCCTATACGTTTTGTAAAAGCAGACGCCGCCTATGACTATGAGCCAGGACCAGAGCCAGATTACTCTTCCGAACATGCTCCACACGATGAGAATGGGGAAGACAGGGAAGAAAACGCAAAAGCAGATTACTCTGGACCAGAAATAGAAGAAAGCAGAGAAGGAGAAGATTATGCAGCAGAAGAGTAGTACCACTGAGATCAGCAACATCTCATTCATTCATACATCATAAAAGTTCACACTCAACCGCCTTGTCCTAGAAATTCCAGCTCACTATTGCTCAAAAACAAAAGTGTAATTAGAATATGTGAACAATTTCCGTAAAATCTTTTGTTTCTAGAAGAGACTCGAAGAAAGCATAGTAACCCAAAAACTTCCACTTAAAATGCATTGTAATTAGAAACTTCTAACATTTCGTAATCGTAATGTTAGCCTCCAGCAGAAATGTTGATCCGACCTATGCAACACCAGCTGTTCAAAAGCTTTTATATATATCCTGCCAATTGTAAATGTAGCTCGCAAACTTACAACACTCAGCAGCCGTTTTGATTACCCGAGACAACGGATGCCATCGCCAGTTATCTAGCGCAGGTGAATTATGTAAGTTCTCATTACGAGTTAAGAATAAGATCGATGTGAAGGCAACACTTCAGAAAATATAGAAGTTTGTTCTAAGATAACTTGTACAAGTTTCTCCACATCAGCAGGGATGTGTTGCATGAAAACTCTACAAGAACATAAAATGGAAGATGTCGTGTCACTGGACTTCTGAGAGATCTAACGAATACTGCGAATCCTCCTCAGTATTGGTTCACAAGCTTCATATCCATAGTTCAGAAGGAAATCCAATCACCTGACCATTGCTCACTATGTGACGCAAATACATGACTACGTCATCGTCTATATCCATCCACATACAAGCAACAGTGTTGCCATGTACTACTACTTAGCACACTGCCTCTACTATAACGCACCTCAAAAAATCATGACTTATAATAACGGACTTACTCTATACGTGCGTTTGTCAGTGTGAAACAAAATTCGAGGACGTGGCCTATACCGAAGAAAGTGCTCTACAACGGGTCCACTGTTGCTGTAGGAGTGCGCCAACGTCCAAAAGTCCAAAAGTGAGGAAACGCCAGGAGTCGGGTCCAACGGTGTGATAAGAGTGCGCCGGCTTCCACAAGTAATAGGAATTTGCTAGACGGGTCTTTTCTGCATGAGGGGTACGCTTACCCTGTTTCGGCGGACCCTCCTACATAAATCACCTAGATGTACATTGTTTCCTTTCGTGTCCGTGTTTTCTTCCCATTCCGCTTGTGTCTGAATAAACCACTCCTTCCTTTCCCTTTATATACACCGATGGACCCTTATCACTTGAATTACCACAACAACCAGGTGAGCCTAAATCATTTCAAGATAACATTTGCACTGAATTAGTTACACTCAATTCTTCACGGCCACTAACTTCGCTCATATGGGAGAGCATAACTTCGTTCATATGGGGAAAAGCTACCACCTACGGGATCAAGGGCTTCTCACGAGAGCAATAGAAGTGCCTGGGAGGACACAGATTTTATCAATCCTTTTACACGTTTGTGTTTGCTTTCAACGTGCAGTATGCGAGCGAAGCGAGCATCAGTAGAAGTTCGGAAGTCCGGCGTTAGCCGGACGGCCAGACTGGTGCTCCAATAAAGTGGTAAGGTTAGATTGCCACCATAGTAACGGAAACCCCCCCAAAAAAAAAAAAACTAGACAAACGTTCGAGGAAGAACGACTAAGATGAGAAACTCGGAATGCCCTACACATTATGTGTATTTAATTGTTTGAGATTGTTGTTAACTGTTCCATAACGGTGACGTATGCATGCTAGCCGATTTGGCTTATTGTTCTTTCATTATTAGACATCAACATTTTGTTACTAGTTTGTGCTTGTATAAATTTGAAACTCGTTGTTTTCACACAACAACACTTTTTAAAAAACGACAGACATTTACGACTACCGCTGTACTATCTTTGTCGAAAAGAAAGACGGATTGCGCGTGCGGTTTCATAGCGTTACGGCCCCAAAATCGCGGCGGGACCTTACCGATCGTCACTCGCAAAGCATGCTCTCTCCACATCCATCGCTCGGTTCCGACCGCGTTTCTGCATTCATGGAATCCCTCTTTTCGAGGACTGTAAGTATATTTAGTGAATACTTATTCTTTATAGCTCCTCTACGTCGCAACGGAACGATTAACATCGATCTGTATTTGCTTATAGCTCAGCAGTACTCCTAATATCTCCAGTTTTCGATTTCAAGCTTGGTGCTACATACTTCACTCCGCTTCTGAATTTCTTTATGTGTTCAGGTGATCTTTTTCAAAGTTTCCATAAAAATCCATTATTCAAATCCTATTCATATCGAAGTTTTCATCAGAGAAGAATCAAAAACATGAAGAAATGAAGGCGAACTGCCGAAGATGCGGGCGTACGATCCGCGCCAGCGACGTCGTGCTGGGCCAGAGTCTTCTCACCATACGGATAGTATCATGCTGAAGTTGGTTCGTGAAAACTCGGACTGGTGCGTCACAATCGACCACCTGACCTGTCACGCGTTGCAGGACCACCCGCACCAAAGTCCTTTGAACTGTCCTATATAAAGAGAAGTAAGTATAGCTAGTTACAAAACTCTCTATTTAGAGCTACTGCAGAGAAATAACTGAGCCAAATGCTTGAATAAATGCATTCTTGGTGTGCACTTTGCCACTGCTCAAACGGTTCAGACCCCGCGAGCCGACCTCTTCACCTTAAAGGCAGTATCTGTCGAAATCCTCGACTCTGAGTTAAACCGTTAATAGTGTACTCTTAGCACATCGCGAAAGTTCAACGAACACAAAGAATTGTGACTTATATGCGAGGAAATCCAAGTAGAGGTTGCCAAAGCCGCGAAAACAACGGCCATGTGCCAGCCATGTACACAGGCCGCGATCGCTCGGTACAAGCGTGTGTGACCTTCACGTGGCGAGAACTATGAGTGTCAAACGGAGTGCGCATAGTTGCACAGAAAACAACACCAGGATTTCGTGGATTTCTCGTATGTTTCGCGCTGTTTCACTGCTAGATATGAGGTCCCTCAAAACCCCGAAATCCAGCAAAATCTCGAACATCAAGATTTGAGCGTGGTACAGTGTGACAGTCATTGCTTTCTCCGCTGCTGCTTGGGCTCCTATCTCATAGAGGCTAATTTTACAAATTCTTGCTTATGTACAAGGATAAGGCGAGTCTCTGTGCCTTTGCCCGAGCAAATCTCAGTCAATTACACACTCATTAACGAAGTAGACTTTCACGGGTTTTATGAGATTTTCATTGAAGGCAGCACTCACGGAATTTCTCACTTTTGAAGTAAGCCGTCTGCCGTGTGACCGGTTAGAGAACCACAACAATAACTAGAACACAGAGAATTTTCATATACCTGCGGCAGTCGCGGATGCAGAAGGTGGGCGAGAGGGGGTGGAGGTGGGGGTGGGGTGGGGAAAAAAGAGGGGTCTCCGCCGCTTTGGGGACCCAGATGGAAGGTAAAACTAATAACAATAATAGTAATAATAATAAATAATTGATAAAAATTATTTTGGAAGTAATGAAAAAATGAACAATTAAAAACAAGCTAATACAAGGTAATAGACTTCTTCTTCTTCTTTAGCGTTTGTCCCGTTCGTTGGCGGGGTCCGCTTTTCTGATCTTCTGAAGCCATTTAGCTCTATCGTTAGCCTGGTCTGGGTGGGCGCCCACATGCTTCAGATCCGCATGCAGCGTGTCCAGTCACCGCTGCTTCGGTGGCTGGACACGCTGCATGCGGATCTGAAGCATACGCGGTCCACACGCGTGATACCAGCCATCTATCGCAACATCTTCATCTCCATCACACCCAGGCGGCGTTCCACTTCCCTGGTGGATGGCCAACATTCTGCACCATACAATGCGACGGGTCTAACGACTGCTCGATACACCTTCAACTTGAAACGATACGGGATCTTCTTGTCGAACAGCACTCCCGTCATTGAGCGCCACTTCAGCCATGCAGCGTTGACGCGCCTGACGACTTCATGGGCTAGGCTGCCATCGGCTGAGAGTGTTGAGTCGAGGTACTTGAAGTAGTAGGTTTTCGGAAGATCATTGCCATCAAGGTCCTCTTTTTGTTCAGACGCGAGCATGACGTCATCTGCATATAGGAGAGTCCACGGCGTCGGCCTCTGGAGTTCTCTCGTAACAGCGTCCATGACGATAACGAAGAGAAGCGGTGAGAGGGCCGATGCTTGATATACGCCCACGGAGATGGGAAATTATGGTGACGCCCCGCGGCCGCCTGCACTCGACTCCTTGGGTCCGAGTAGAGGATCCTGACCCACTCGATGAGCTCCTCAGGAGCGCCGTGCCAACGTAGCGCGTACCAGATGACTTCATGTGGCACGCTATCGAAGGCTTTCTCCAGAATGCTAAATGCAGTGGTTTCTGCTTCTCGCGATGCTTCTCGATCATCAGCCGAGCCGCAGTGGGCCACGAAACTACACTGGTTCGCGGTAACTCGGATGGTGTCGCGTATTCGGCGGTCGATAATACATAAGTTCGAATATCTTCATGCTGCGAGACAGCAGAATTATCGGCAGATGGTTCGCACAGTCCGCAGGGTTGCCTTTCCTCTTCCAGATCGGGATTGTCGTGCTCTTCTGCCAATCCACAGGAGTCTTCATTTCCGCGATGTTCTGGTTGAAGAACGCTGTCAGCCATTCAGTGAGTTCCAGTGTCTTGGCTTCCATAGTTCCGCCGCCACGTCATCCGCTCTCGTCGCTTTTCCCGGCTTCATCCGCTTTAGCGCAGCCGTGGTTTCATCCACAGTGATCGGCTGGATAGGACCGTAAGTCGGCGATAATTGTGGAATGGATAGATGGCTGTATTCTTCTTTTGAGATCTTCTCAAAGTAGTTATGCCATCTCTTCGTTGCCTTCCTGCCGTCTGTTAGCAGACCACTGTGTTCGTCGTTAACTCAGTAGAACTTCTTGACTTCTTCGGCCTGCCGCTGGCAAGGCCTCGCCAGTCAGTAGATGAGGCGTTCTCCGCCAACTTTCGCATCTAGCCTCTTGCTAACACTATCGTAGTGCTCAGCCTTCGTGGCAGCCACAGCCTTCTTTGCTGCTCACTTCGCTTCAAGGTACTTATGCCAGTTGCCATCCGTCTTGTCGCTGAGGAATACGTGGTAGAGACGTTTCTTCTCGCGCACCTTCGCTTTCACTTCATCCATCCATAGCCACGTTTGTCTATCAATTCTTCGGCGACCTGGTTTAGTCGTGCCAAGCTCTGAACGTGCCACCTCTACAATGGCTCGGGTTGCGTTCTTCCAGGTCCCGTCGACGGTCGTGACCGGTGGCAACTTGATTGTGGAAATTACCGTGGCTTCCTTCTCTTTTAACCGCCACCACTTGATTCGGCCTGTCCGCAACGTTCGTCATGCATCTTCTTTGGCTGCATGATTTTCATGGTGCAGATAAGCGGGCGATGTTGCGTGGCCACGGTCTTGTAGGGTACCACCTTCGTCGGTAACTAGCTTTTGATCGCGATGTCCTACGAGAACGAAGTCGATCTGGGTCTTCACGTTGCCACTGTGGTAGGAGACGAGGTGAGAAGGGCGCTTTCGGAATTTTGTATTCATTATGGCGAGTTGTGAGAGTCAGCATACTCCAGGATGCACTCGCCATCTTCATTCCGTGTCCCGTAACCAAAGCCTCCATGGCATCTGTATCCGTCTATTGCCACTCCTACGTGGCCATTTAGATCTCCTGCGATAACGATTGTGTCTTCGTTAGGTACTTCCGCTGTCTTCTCATCAAGCAACATCCAGAAGTCATCTTTTACCTGGTGACAGCAGCTTGTCTGTGGCGCGTACGCCAATAAGAAGTGAAGGCGTTGATCTGCGGTGATGATGACGACCTCCATGAGGCGGTCATCGGAACGTTGCACCTCGGCTATCGAGTCCCGGAAGCGTTGAGAGACGACTGTGCCCACACCGTTCCTGGTCGTTGGACTGCCGTTGTAGACTATTTTGAAGCCATGACCTAGCTCCTTTGACTTGCTACCAGACCATCTCGTTTCCTCCACAGCGCATAGGTCAATTCGACTACGCTCGAGTGCTGCTGCCAGTTCACAAAAAAAGAAAGAACAAAAAAAAAGACTACTCACCAGATTTCATTCAATGAGACGTTGTGGATCGTATTGAGTCACAGATTTTGACCTCTGTGAATAAAGTTTCTTCATCGTCAGAAAGGTTGAGGACGAGGTGGGAAGTTCCAAATTGTTCAGCTTGCTTCTACCCTGTACACTTCGCTGCAACTCACATGAAAATTTCAACCTCTAATCTTTTCTTTGGAGGATGTAGAGAGGAAGTTGCAGTCCGTTTGCTCACAACGGTATTTCTTGTATCCTCCCGATGGAAGGAATTGAATACAACAATCCTTATGGTCCAGCAGCCGCAGCCAAGGAGTATTAAGATGTAAAACACGTGCGGAGCACAAAAAATCCGATTTCTTTACGAAATTACAGGGTGGGCCAAAATTATAGGTACTGCTCGCGCGCTACTCAGGTATTGGCAAACTTCAAGGTATTTTCAAGATTAGTTAAATTTTCCCTTGTGTGTTCTATTTTCTGCTCATTTTATTTTATCTGTCGGTTTCAACCATTGTCCAATTATGGACCCATCTTTCTGTGACTATCACTTAGCACCACAACAATGTTTGGACACACAAGAGTTGTACCCCTTCAAAAATGAGCAAGAACTTTATCCACAGAGTGGTACAACGAGTCGGAGCTCTGGTAACAGCAGACATTAGTTTCAGCCGCGGAAGATACCGTTCCTCAAAAATTTGTGCCAAAATCGCGAAGAAACTGGGTGAGGCCGACGCCGACAAGCCATTTCTATCAGATCTCTTGTGAAACGAACACTATCGAGCCATCAATAAGCACATCTGTGAGGAAACAATTAAGGAGGGACTTCTTAAATGAGAACCAGTATCACCCGGTCGTTGAGCCCACAAGACTTCAGTAGGTGGCCTATTAACTACTTCGGCCTCTTCTCACCAGATTACTTCACCTTGGTGATTCTTAGTTCAAATGCATGCTAGGAACCACATATAGGTATTGTGGGCTTGGGGGAGTTCACAAGTACCAGAGAATGATAGTGACCAATACTTGCGTGCAATACATACCTGATAGTCTCAAGGCCCTATATCGACACTGATAAAGTAACACTCGAAATCAAATAAAGATTATTATTGCTGTAAGCGTACCTAACACTTCCTCATAAAGACCTCCCCTATATTATACATAGCTTCTTCGTTCATGAAGTTAAACTTATTTGGTACCCATAATTTTGGCCCAGCCTGAATGTTGATCACGACCTGCAATATTTGCATTTCATAGAAGAAGAAGGAGTAAAATGAAACAGATATGATTATTCCAACGATGACAGGACAATTTCAGCAATTGTCAACATTGCTCAGCAATTACTGGAATTTCACAGCATTCGTTTGAGCCCGAAATTCCAGCATATGTGGGAGACAAAACAATGTGACATATCATGCAAAAGACCTCCCGTATAAAAGGCTGAGGTTACAAACATCTGTGAACAATGTGGATTATTCTTATCGTTCTTGCTCTGGCTGCAGTGGAAGCAGGGCGCTATGGAGCGCCTCAAATGGAGCCATCGTATCGTCCCTCATACAGTCCACAATTCGCTCCATCCTATCCATATCCACTCTACATGCCTTGGGTATTATTCAAGCAATATTTCAAATACCAATTGCTTTTAGATTTGAGAGAGCTTCTTGATTGATCGTTCATTGTTTTTAGTGGATTTATGGGCGTCACCACCGTTGGTGGAGCGACTCAGAGTCTTCAGAGCATCATCGCCCTCACCATCACGACAGCCATCGTCATCATCATCGTTATCCAGCAAAACCTGGTAGGATGCCATTTCGAGAGTTCACTTGCAAACGAATATCCAGGAATCAATAACGAAGACCCGACCCACTACACTATTTTGCTCGTGGGCGCGACATACATAGCGTTCCTACTAGGATTTTCCAGTACTTGTCCAGAAAATGAACAATCACTTCAGTCAACTTGAGTAGTACGAAGGCTTTAAAAATACAGGAAATCCTTGCGAGAGCATTTTCCAGCTGAAATTTGGCGACAATCAAAAACAAATTGAAGCAACAATCATCTCAACTTTTTAGCATGCCCTCGATGCCCAAGGCTCGGTCGAGTGTTTGCCGAAAATTCAACTACTATGGCCAGCATTCAGTAGGTTTAAAATTCTTACGCAGAAACAAAAAAAAAAACGAACGGGAAACATTAACTGGTACAGATATGTTGAGCAATCCAACGGCTGCATGCAAGTTATCCTCGGTTGTCCAGTCTCGAACGGGTCATACTTGCTCGTAAGGGAGAAGGGAAACGCGGAAGTAAAGGCAAGTTCCTCAGTTCAACTATTTCATAAGGCGTTCATTCCTCCCCATTCTTCAAGGCTGTTGCGGCTGGAGTCGGCATTAAATTGCTGCTGGAATGCACCAGAGAAAGAAAGTGGGTTGCGTCAAAATCCTGGCACATTCCTCACCTCCTTCCCGGATCAGATCTCGTCTGTTTCAGGTGGTCACCTTATACGATAAATGGAATGAATGTCGAAGCCGTAGGTTGTTCTGAAAGTGGGTTCTGAAATATCATTTTGCATAGATCAAAGAACTAACGGAGAACACTTCGTCAATCACTCTTCAGTGACTGCTGAAGAAACGGACGAAATCCTCAGTCTGAATTTCACGCAGCCCGTCCCGATTAGGCAAAAACGTCACACGGCCGATTACGAAGCTGACTATCGTACACCAGAGGAATATTCATATTACGAAGCTGACTATCGTACACCAGAGGAATATTCATACTACGAAAACGAACATCCCATGGAAGAAGCTGAGTATGACCTCAAAGCAGTGCATCCAGAAAAACAACACGTCTAAACCGAAGAAAGAGCTGTTATTCTACCACTGCAATAAATATTGAATCCGAGAATCAATTATCACTTGAATCTTATAGTCGCACTTTTCGGAGAAAAAACACATTTATTATTCTTCATTCTGCAGTGAAATTCGTAATCACTCCGGAGCCATGGGCAAAATAACAATCTCATGATCGTTAATATCGAACCATAATGTTCAGTGTTCGGATTAGGATTAACCGCTGAAATAAATATCCGATTGCCACAACTGTGAATCCCTTTCTCAAGCGAAGAAAGGAAACTAATGACAGTTTAGTGTGCAATAGAATGGGAAAAAGCAGGCTAAGAAATAGGCATGAACACATCCGATAGTAGGGATGGGAGAGAAATTGAACACTTCCGGGAGTATGTATACTGGTGTGTTCAGTAACTATCATGTATGACTCTACCAGCCCTCGGCACTACTTCGTGGGTCTACCATGAGTCCTCCGTTATGATTCCAGACCAGGGCTACACGTTAATAATACAGCGCATTAATCGATTAACGCGTAGCGGCCACTCTCTAGTAATGTACCTGATTTGAAAATTTAAAGGCAGCCAGCACTCACGAAAATCCTCGCGTCGGAGATTTCCCTATATTCTAGGCTAGTAAGAGACGTAGTACATATATCTAATGATGATATATCACAAAACGCACGAGAAATCTACGAAAATGAAGTGCTGTTAATCGTGCTCCACTCAACACTTTTGTGTCCCGCCGCGCTGGAGTCAGGCGCTATTTATGGTTGATGCGCGTCAAATTTGACGCGTCGGCCTGAAATTTCACGAAGTTTTCGTGATGTCTCGGTGCGGTGCAGATCAGTTCGTAGTTTTTTCGCGCGGATGTCGCGGCGGCAAAACCAGGAACATTCGCATCCTGCCAAGGATTCTCTTCTCCTCTTCGTTCTGCATTGTGTATCGCCGCGTCAAATTTGACGCGCACCACCATAAATACCGCCTCACGCTTCCATGTGCAAGTGCCGGAAAATCCACAGTGACATCTGTGAGTATCCCTAGTAACATCAGCGTCCACAGAAATATCTCCGTAGGTCAATGACGGAGGCAGGAGGAACGGCGGACGTCCCCCATCCCTTCCCGAGAATAGATCGCCAAATTTTTGAAATTATTTTATAAAAAGAACATTAGTTTGTTACCTTGTAAGGTGCGAGATGGCCTAGTGGTCTAAGGCGCTGCTTTAGAGCACCATGTTCCCACGGGGTTCCAGGTTCCAATCCCGCCGTCCCCGCCTCCCGTATTCCAGCGACAGGCCGCCGTGACAGGCCGGCTCAGGAAGACCCCATGTCACACCCCTATGATCAATGACAACAAATGGTTCTAAGATAAAAGCTACGGCGTCCACGGGAATCGAATCGCACTTTCGGAGCCCGGTTAGTGTGAAAAATATGCCAGGGTCTTCGATGTTTCTGGAACGGTGGCATCGGGGGGCAAGAATGGGAATCGTTAAAGGCAGCACCCACGAAAAACTTTGTCAGTCAGGTTTCAGAGCGATCTTGGATTTCTGACTATGTGGAGCATGAATAATGTCGTCAATTTCGTCGGAACTCATGTTAAAATGGTTTTTGGATGCTACCAATTTGCTGCATTATAGCAATTTGGCCGAGTTACGCTGGTGGAGTAGATCAAGGAAGTCGATGACGCTGCCTTTATTGTCAACGGATTTCTTGGCGCAACTAGATAATTGACTAGTTTTCCAGCTTTCCTGGAGGAGAAAAGCCCAAACAAAAGGAAAATAGAATGTTCACCACAGAGACATGCCTTAAGAAAAGAAACAAAACTTGTGATTAAGTGTAAAGAGCTAATGAACAGAAATTTATATAATAATTAAAAATTTGAAAGTTCTGAGAGAAAAGAAGCGATCGTACCGTCTAACAACAATTAAAACAGCGTAGATGTGAGGATCAGATCATCATAATAAAATTTCTGGAAATGAGCATGGAAAGCAAACGTTATCTTAGGAAAAACTGAGTGACAGCGGCAGAAATCAGCTGTTTCGGATCGCGCCACATCTCACCCCGCGGATACCCGGATACCAAGTCTAACTTGTTAAATCTTGGGAACGCCGATACCTTCGGCAGTGCGTAGAATTACTGGTACTATCGTCCAGACTCCAAAACATTCAAAATTCTGGACATGAAGGTTATCGTGGGTGCTGCCTTCAACTCAGTTCTCATCTACATTTATAAAGAGTTTTTAGAATAATTTTTATTTGTAAATCAAAAGCTGGCATCCGTTGACAATCTAAACCTATAAGAAAATATGTATAATGCCGGGATTGGTACACAGAGTTTGACCCCATATTCCTTTACGCGCTATTTATGGTTGATGCGCATCAAATTTGACGCGTCGGCCTGGAATTTCACGAAGTATTCGCGATTTCTCGGTGCGGCGAAGATCAGAATGCAGTTTGTTCGCGCGGACGTCGCGACGGCAGAACCAGGAACACTCGCACCCTGCCAAGAATTCTCTCCTCCTCTTCGTTCTGCATTGTGTATCGCCGCGTCAAATTTGACACGCATCAACCATAAATACCGCCTTACATGCAAAACCCCGCACCCTAATTGATGTGTTTCAGGATCATATTTATCTGATCTAGCCTTGGGCAACAAACCTCTACTCACCATAACATCAGGATATTTTTTTGGGTGTAAGCTCTTAAAAAGATCAAGGAGTTCAAACTACACAGGTTGTGTACCAGTTCATTCATGGAGGCGAATTGATGACTTCTTTGCGCAATTATGGAGATCCCCTTTTCCCTTGAAATACTATCAATTCCCTCGTGTTTTCTCAAGTATCCAAGGAATAGACTCCATGCACGACTGTCATTTAATCTCGGCATATTACAAATTCGTGTAAATTCTTCTGTTTGTAAATTGTAAATTCTTCTGAAACGTTGGCTGAGGGGGAATAAAGAAGTTTAACAACCTCAGGTATCGTTAAAGAGAAGAATTTACACGTATCCAAGGAATAGTTTTGCAATACCGTCCTGAGTTTCTCTGTGAGGTGAGCAATTAACTATGGGCAAAAAGAGGCTTCTTTTCTCTTGCTAAAGCATTTACTGCTTTTGCTGAATATCACATCCAAAGATGGAAGTGCTTGGATCACTCAGCAATCGGCTGTGGTCTCGGTGGAAGCGGTGGACGCGGCTGTGGAGGACGAGGATGAGGCCTTGGTGGACGCGTCTTGCTAACTATGCACCTTACTGTGCGGAAATTGACCGAATTATCCTGGGTGTTGCGAGTGCACCATCTGAAAATCATTTCATCAAGACGAACTTGGATTATGGTGAAGTACGCCTCGTAGAACCTGCTTACCTCTCATTTCTGCCGCATCTTACAACTTTCTCAAAGTCAATTCCTTCGGCCAATTTCTCTCCGTCAATAGTCTCTAAGGTAACTGGTTCTTTCGTACGTCCGCAAGAAAGAACAGCCACTTTGCATCCATGACCATCGATGAAGTTCCTAAAGTTTGGCAGGTTGAAGTTGTAGTGAAAATTGTTTAGTAGCAATATCGGAACGAAGTTTCCTGAAATTGTAAGGAGCACTGATACTGTGCTCATGACCATGAACTGCCGAAGCTTCTCTGATGATCCACAAACTCTACATGCGCAATCTTTTGGCACGGCTTCAAACAAGCCACCGGAATATGAATAAATAAATAAATAAATAAATAAATAAATACATCAGTGGCTAACCAATTCCACTGTTTTTTGGCACCTGGAATGGGTCGTATTTTTCTGTGAAAGCAGGCTCTGGTCTAAGTGATCTTATAGTTCTGGAATTTGTGCAAAGGATTCCTCTCTGCACAATCTTTCGGTATCTTAAAAGAATCAGAAGTGGTACTGCAGTGAATTATTTATTTCTCTGAATGGTACGGCCTGCGTTTGCGCTCAGTCCTCGCCAAACTGTGCACCCCAAATTTCTGAAAGTACAGCTTCGTAACAAAGAAAACATCATACTTGATTGTTGCCTGGTAACATTTTGCTCCTCGTGGTACATCACTGCAGTCAGTTTTTAAGTAATCGCAGCTTCCACACCTTTCCCCTGAACTATTTATCGTAAGCTTTACCAACTTCCTCAATATAAGGCTAATACTTACATTCCGAGGACGAGCTACGATATGGTACAACTGGTACCTTAATAAAGTACGTTCACGTCAGAAATAAATCTGAATTTGTTGGAGACTACTCCAGACTTTGTACCACTTACACCGATCACTACTGGTTCAGGTGGAGACGGTGGAGGTGGAGGTGCATGGTGGTGATAGTCGTTTTGCACAGGTTGAGCGCCATACTGGGCAGAGACGTAGGTAAGAGCGGCCAGGAAAACGACGGTATGGAGCATCGACTCTAGGACTGTCTTCAACTAACGAAGCAATGAGACAATGCTAGATGTTACATGCATTACCGTGTCTCCTGTTAAATAGCCTGCGATTATAATTGGAATTCTTATTGGCGGCATTCAGTCAAAGCATCCACCGAGCACATATCTAAACGTTGCCACTTCTCTAATTAAGAAAATTCCTGAGACGAGAGTCCAATTGGTTCAATGATAAGCAAGCAATGGTGAATCAAAACGATGCACGAGCAGAAATTTCTAGTGAATCAGCTCTATTAAGGAAAACCTAGATAAGGCACAGATAAAATAGGGTAGACATGATACGTGCCGGAAAATATGCATGATTACATAGCAAACTTTGTTCAACACTGCGCGGCCTAATATAAATGAGCGAATATGGCTAAGTAGGTACAGTCTATTAGGATGAACATGACCGATTTCCGCAACCCTTATCCTTCCCTCATATATATTGTTATCTCTAGCAAGTCGATAATTGATTTGCATGTTAGAGGCTTCTGGAGAGAACGATCGACCCTAATAAGCTGCTGAAGTCGGCCAGGTTCATCTGGAAGCACGGACCTATTCATTTTGGATAAGCAAGTACACTTTAGGTTACATACGCGCTGTATAATTTTTTCTAGAAACACGTTTTGGAGGAAAACTCTTGCACAAAGCGAGCACTATTCGTCCTTACACGTTGATTTATTCATTTGTAGCACTCTAAGTATGTATTCTGTAATAACAAAAAATTTTTTGTGGTGTAGTTTTATCTTGTCAGTTGAAGACGGTTCTGTAAAACTAAAAAGACCACTGTACGCAACTTTGCACAATCTACATGTTCCAAGCGAAAAGCAATAGCTATTTCCTAAAAAAACTTTTCTGCTTACCACAGGCGTAGAGACTTTCTCTACAAAACTCATTATTCTTCATCCCTTTCTAGGCATTAAATTAATTCAAGTTGTTATTCGGTTGTTGCTAACCACGGATGACTGTCGCTGCGGCAAAAGTGTGGAAGCCCCTCAGTGCCTAATATCAGGGCAGTGAGAAGTATGATGGTTCTTATGTAGAAGTGTCTCATCTGAGAGAAACACTTCACTTGTTGTCCCTAGACCCTGGATTGAGAATCAACCGTAAGACTTTTCTACTATGTACATGTTTCATCCTGAGCAGTCCTCGATTTTAACTGAAAGAAAATGTTCGCACAAGCGGAAGCAGCGCAATTTCACAAGGTGATGGTCTCGAATCCGTCGCTCATTGAGATTTCGTCACTAAGCCATCTAAACGAGCTAACCTTTTGAAAAACCGTCCTTGGTTCTTTCGGAGAACGACCATCTGCGCACCAGAACTGGTGTCTTCAGGAACAAAGGTTAGTTCAAAAAATTAACTGTTATTTATTGTTTGGAATAGTCCTGGTAAACTTGCCTAGCAGGATAATCGGAACCTCAGCCCTATTGTATGTGAATTCGTATTACTGTTCCTATTAGACACTAAACAGTTCATGAGCCAATAATTTACGCGCATCCTACACTTACAGGATTCTTCATATAATCACGTCCAGTTACTATCAAGGAGTAATAAGATATTGTTTTTGTGATTCGGTTGATCTTTCCACTCCAGAAAGTAAGATTCCCATCCAGACATTGTTGTGAAGCAGCCACAAGGCGACATTTATATAAATATTACCCCTCCCCCATTTGTTTTTCTTCGCATGCACTACACCAACCATCGACACTGCCAAAAACACTTTATTACACAGACACAAATTACAATAGGCCCTCGGCAAAGAGAACATCGTCGAGAAAGGAACTTCCTGCCCTAGCGCCGCCCAAAGCCACCACCTAAAAGGGCAAAAATTGGAAATTCATCGGAAAATACTGGAGTGCAACGAAGAGCTCACCTCCGAAACTGTTTCCGAATTGGCTTTGCTGGAAAGATTGCGACTGAGATTCTGAGAAACCTGATTGTCCACCGCCAAATCCACCTCCAGGATAGCCACCGCCGCCTCCATAACCATAACCGCCTGGAAAACATTTGTTAGTGATGGAAAAAATGACGAACATGTTTTTGGAATGGAATACATATTATTGAATGTGACTGCTCTATTAACAGGAAAAGAAGGTGGCAAAAAACTGAGAAAATTCTAAGTCTAGGCAGTTCCAAAAAGCGAAGAGAAAGAAATGTTGCCAATTGAGTCTTCTTTTCATGAGAGCTTCCAAATTTCGCCCTTCGGCAGAAACATTGGTACTGATTCTTACCCCGAGCAAGAGCTACGTGGTTATGTTTTGCCGATAAAGTAGGCTTTACCGATTATCAATGCGGGTCAAAAGTTGTGTGATAACCACGAATCCATTAGGGCCATCGAAAAAAAAAACGTCCAAAAATTAAGTGGTAGAATGCTTGACAGGTTCATCTATGCTATTCCTCTACTGCATGTACATATAACAGTTAAAGAGGCATCAGTTACGTTCTAGAAATCAACGTCCTCAAGGGCTCACCTCCTCCAATTGGCATTGGTAACGGCATCGGTCTCTCATATCCAGGCCATGGGAAAGCGAAAGTTCCTACGGAAATCAGCAATAACACGAGAAGGAACTTCATCGCTGGGAAAATATTGTTTTTCACTGACACCTATCTACAGCGGGTCTTTTATGGATACGAGCGGGAACCAGTATTTCACTTACTCACAACATTTGTGTAACAATCACTTATCGTTGCGATCAACACAGCTTCTCGATAACAAGCAGCACGGCATCACTTCCTTCATTAGTATTTGAATTTTTCTGGATGAGAAGTTCGAACGATTTGAAAAATGTGCTACCCAGTGATCCTATGCCGACTGTTCAGAACGACCGAAATGTGGCTCTCCAGCTTTACTCCAACACTGCTTAGTGGGAATGGCTTCATCTAAAGTCATAACTAAATTCCACCGAGCATTTTAATACTTATTAAGGTTTGGATATTTTTAAGCAGGTGAAGACTATATTTGCGCGAAATCTTTAGGTAGAATAAATATCGAAGGCCGAATTCGGTACCATGTCGAAGTAAGCCCTTAGAATGAGAGACACTTGGCATTTTTGCAAACTTTACCAAAATGAAATATTATTATTAGAGTGAGTCATAAGTCTAAGCATTTTGTTCCAGATTTTTGTGAAATTCCTTGTGCGAATATCTATTATATTATAGTTATGCAGCTTGTTGACAAATCAATTCATCCCGACAACTAAACGGGCTCGTCCTGCATGCTATATGTACATTAAAAAAGAACGTTTTTTTTTAATTCAGAAAAAAGTCTTCGGCATGTTTCTCTTGAGTTAATGCTTGAAAGTTATTATATGATATAATCTATCTGAGATACACAATTTGACCACGTATAGTTTTGGTAGCAGATTTCATCACTGTTAGCTTTTCTTGACGCAATTAGGTAATTTAACACGTTGACAACAATGGGACCCACAGGTGGGTCCCATCTTGGCGGCCACCACGGACCAAGGGACGAGTCCCACTTCAAAAATGGAGGATCCCGAAATTTGGATCTCCTGAAACTTTGCACACAGGGGTTATTTCACATGCCGAGTTTGGATATGATCATCATTTTGTACCGTATAACCAAATTCGCGGGTTACGGTAGGGATACTGTGTCACTTTTATTTGAAAAAAAAATTGATAAAAATACATCAAAAATGAAGGTGTCAAGATAATTTTACGTATATTCTAAAATTTAGGTCAAATTGTATTATAATTCCATATTCGCGATAAGTGTCATAATTATACAAATTTATTAAAAAAAATTATCAATATTATTGGGAATTTTATTTATTTATTGATTGGAGTTGTTGTCATTCATTGGTTATTTGGCGATAATAACTGTAAGAATATTAATGAATGATAATAATGCATTATTATGCCTAATAATATTATCACTACTGCTTTTATTATTTATTTATTAAAATAAAATCTATCATTACTGTACTGGAAGGAATGAACGAGAATTTCGCCTTGGTCCCACGTGGCACATTTCTCCAAGACGTCGATTGTCGTCAATGTGTTAAAAGTAAGGCAGCTTTCTTCAAATAGAAAAAATACAAACGAAAAGAAAATAAAAAATTCAAAATGATTGAGTGTGAAAAAGAAAACGACATAGATACACATTGTTTTTGAAAAGGTGGATGTCTGAATGAAAAAGGAGAATATAAGGAGAATGGAATGGAATAATTGTGTAGATTTGTGGGCTTATGAGAACACTTTGGAAACCATCTCACCGTAGATGAGGAGTGGATCTCAAGAAGTTATTCTAACGCCTGATTGGCTGACGTCGCTCATCTAATTAGTTGACGAAATTTCATAAGGGAAGCTACTAGATTCAGTAGCATAAGTGTTCACTCATCGACGGTGCTAAGATGGTCCCGAACTGGTACTGTCATTGTGTAAAAATTTTCTCGGAGCTGCTCTGATATAACTACTAGGTTGGTGCAAAAATAATGCGCGTTTTTCGCTGCTTCCTTTTCGGTGCAGAAAACTTCCGGTGTTTCTTATCATCTGTATGAGAAGTTGCACATGGTTTTGTAGCAAATTTCATGGCCTTTTCAAATATCTCATGCATTTTGAGCGAAGTTCATATTTTTGGCGAATTTTTGGTTGTGGAACGAAAGGCGCCAAAACAAGTTTTTTTGACAAACTCTTTTCAGCGAGCTGATACTCGACGGCATCTCAGCAGGAATCGCTCAGAACTCCACCATAGTTTTGGCGAAGGGAGTGTGAGTGAATGCATTCCGCCGAGCTGCTCCCGGATTTTTCGGCTTGGTGTGCCTTGCTTCGAAAGTAAGGAGCGTCGCATAGGTCTTCCTGGGGTTTGCGACCCCCAAATGATGACAATTATCAAGCAGCACCCACCCAAAACAACATATTTGGTTTCGCAGAACATTGACGGTGATTGTTGTCAGACCATCCCTCCCTTCAGTAGAAATGGGAGGATGAAAAAGCTGGACGAGTTGATGTCGCGCATATTGAATGAGTACCACATTGATCCTCGTTGAGAGGTGTACTTCGCACCTTTGTAGTGAAAAAATTGCGACCAGACAGTCGGTCGCTTAGTGATTAAATATGAAGTATAGACCCTCTTTGACAAAACGAGGTGCCTTGCTCAACAGTTGGACGAGGAACATGCACCGAAATACTCCCAGAAACCGAAGCAACACCAAAATAAGGTCTTGGCGAGTGAACTGCTGCCAAAATTGCTCACTGCAGCTCATTCATTTTTCCCAATCTGGTAAGTGCTTTCAAGCCGTGAATGAACTAAATTAGAGACTTTACGGTGTGACCCCAGCGTTGCTCAATAAAATGGATTCTTCACTCCTACACGGTACCGCCCAGGTACACCCTGCACAACAGATTCTTCACAGGTTCGAGCAACTGAGCTAGGAAGCTCAGACTGCAAAATCGTAATCAGCAAGCTTCTCGCTCACCGACTACCGCCTCCCCGAGAACCTGAACTACCTCTTCCGGGAGAATTTTCTCGAAGACTAGAGTGATACCAAAACTGCCCTCCGGAAGTTTGTCGATTCTAGAAGGTCCTGTCAGAAATGCACGGTAGTCGGAAAATACCTATCTTATTGCTGAAGATTTGCGGATTACAACAGTTCTCAGCCTATTGAAAAAGATCGATTTTGAAAGGAGTTATGAGGTTCGGAATCAAAGGCATGAAAACGCGCATTATTTTTGCACCAACCTAATAGAAACTGAGTTAAAAATTCAGTTCCTTTGACGTTAATATGTGCACATAAGGCCATCTACTTCGAGGTTTCGAATTACACTTTATAAAATGTTCGCTTGCACAGAAAAACAGCGCATAACTCAGACAAGTGTGTTGGAGAAGAGGAACACAACAAAAAACTGTGACAAAAACTAGTAGCAACTTAGTAGAGATGTTCAAAGAATGAGAACAGAATGTCAGAAAAGAAAAACTGAAGTGAAATCAGTGAAATGTGTACACATCATACCTGTGGAGCACCAATTGGTTCCCAGGACGCCCACCGTAAAAATAGGAGAGCAAACATGTGAAGAAGGGTGCAAGCAACAGTGATGAAGCAATCTCTAGAGGCATTCAGTCCTTCTACAAGTTGTGAGCTACATAGAATGTGTACTACACAGCAGGGAAGACCTACCATATTCACATCTAGCCGGTTTCTCTGCGGTAGTTCCTGAATCAGGAAGCTAAAAATAGTGAAACGAACGCAGGAGATTCAACTGTAGGTTAACTTGATATCTCTACAAAGCACTGCGATTTTTGAGATTTTCCAAAGTTGAGAAAAATGTGAAATAAATAGTAGTACAGGCATACTTTTCTCTATGAATGCTCCTTATGATTACCTTTGAATCACCCTGTAGAATAATTTATGTACGAGAGCTTTTGGTCAACGCTACTTCCGTTAGAACCATGTTCCACATAATCAATCCATATTTATGTGGTTCATTTTCTACTATTTCTACCGTTGACATCTCTATTTGACTTGTAGCATGAACTGGATTAATTGTAGCTAGTACTCAGAGGAGCTGTAGCATGTAGAATTGTAATACAATGCAGAAAAACAATACTGCAATAAATATAATAGTGGTGTAACAAGCTAGTGTAACCTTAGAAAACCTTATCGACACCTAACAGTGTTCGCATTCGTCTACTTCTGCTGACTTAAAAATCCCCCCTTACGTGAAGAAATGCGCAATTTATTACTATTTTACAACGTAATTCCCAATCAGGAAGGCTATTGTCCTTTGGGGGTGGCAATAATCGGCTAGTAACAATTACAGAGGCAAATTTTATCCGTGACAATCGCCACAGGTCACGAAATGTTCCAGGATGTGCTGCCGTCATCCATAGCCAACCCTTTCTGAGCTTTTTATTTTTCCGGAGCGCTTCCACGAGTGCGTTCAATTCGCATGCTTATCAATTTCCTCGCTGAAACGGTTGTGTGTAGAAATCCGCACGAAAAATGTCGCGATAATTTCAATCTATAAAAGTCTCTCCTTTTTGCAGTTCTCTTTACCTGGAATCCAAGGATTCCTCCTGCTGTTCCATTGAAATCCTCGTTTCCAAAAATTATCCCGCCGTACACGTTTGCCTCTATTCTCGAACATGCGGAGCTTTATCATGTAATATTTATTGTCTTCTCGTCGCTTTTCCGCATCTTCCTAGTACGATCTCTACACTCTATTCATGTTATCTTGCCAACTTCTCAACAGATCGCTCCCAACATTCAATTTGCATTGATTTTATTTTTATAATAAATGAATATAAAAATCCTTCCGATTTCTTGCTGCTTAGTTGTGTACCCTTATTTTCTCTCTAGCATTTTTTTTCTAATTTATGCCCAATCATTGTTTGGCGTAACCACCCACAACGTCGCTAACTGCGGTAGTAGTGTCCTATGATAAAATTTTCTTCAAAAGGCGTGGTACGTTGCGCAGTTGTTTGCTAGTGGGTCCCAGCACGATTCCCTCCCTTCGATAATTCAAGCAACGCGCTGGGAGGGCCATCTGTTGTGCTGCAAAATTTGATTATGACAATTTATGATTGGATACTCGTGCTGAATATGCACCAGTTGTTGTGAGTAGAGCATATTTCTGGAATCAGTTGTGGTGATAAACGCAATTTATGTGTTTGGGAGCCTTACCACCTTGTAGGGATTGGTTTCTACTCGCTTCCGCCACTTTCTACGCTATTTTCCAGGGATTCCTTTAATTTCTAGGTTTTTGCCGACGATTCTTCACAAATGTTTAAATTTCTGATTTTTGCTTGAAATTCTCCTGGCTATCACATTGTTGAGTGACTCATTCGCGTCCATTGTTGCCATGACTCACTTCATATTCGCCCGCCTTTCGCAATCCGACCAGTCTTCGTAGCACTTGCTTTTTCACCCGTTCGTTGTTAGTTTCTATTGTTCATCTAGATCGTTTATCGTGCTGTTCTTGTCCATTCTTTTCGTTAAATTTTGCACGGTCATTCACACGTGTTGTCTTGTTTTTCTAACGATATTATCTTTATTTTGAATTGCTCGAATTCCTTTCAAAATTTTTCTGATAAGTGTTTAAATTTGATGCGTGCTTAATAATATGATATCGTTAATTATTCCAAACTTTTTTTTTTGAAGATGCTGCGGTTTTTACTCCAAAAGTCCAGTCCAGAGGCACACGAGGACGTAGTTTCAGATTATCTGGACTTTCGACAGGTTTGCTTTCGTTTTTTTTTCGATTCCATGGTTTCTTCTCCATTTTCGGGCCTAATAGCGTCACACATAGAAAATATACCAATTTAGACCGTTCGGCATGGTTTCCCTTCTCGTGTCTCTTGTTTCGCCTACGATGACGTCCTCAGCCTACTAGCTATTGGAAACCTGGATGGAGACATAAACATGTATGAGACTGGCTATGTTCTTAGCTTCCTTTTCTTTGCAGAAGTGTTGAGAAAGTCTTTTTTCTCATTATTAGGGGCCTTTTTTTGAGAATTTGAACCATTATGCGGTAATATGAAGTTCTGAGTGCAAAATGAGATGGTTGATTTATTTAGCTACGGAGGAAATGGATTCATTTGGAGTGCCGAGGTTCCTGGCAAGAAAGGCATCTCTAAAAGTGCAGCTCATATGTATTTCGCATGTGGCCTTGGTGTGCTTATAGTTCTGTGTCGCGACTCTACATTCGTTCGATTTTCTTTGGAAGGTTCGTTGTTACATAATTAATTATTTTCCACTTTTATACTTCATCGTTGATGATAGGATTGACATATTTGTCCTTGTTAAGCTGTAAGGTTTGCGGCTGCAAGGATCTCTATGCAGTGTTTGAATTTCCCACCTTACTTTGCACCTCCTGCTCAAGGTAGAGCAGTGTTTCAGCAAAAGAACCTCTTACATTGTCATTTTGTCCCTATGATATTTTTCGCATTCTTTTTCAGGAGCTGACGTGACCGCTCGATCTGTACTACACGAGACCAGGTTGAAGAAAATCACCAGTTGTTGTATGCTTCAGAAAGGGGATCTGCGAGAAGCTGTACTTCTCATTGGTGGTTTTCTTTTGCGTGTTTTTCTTTTGCATTATGAGACTTTTCTCTGTGTTTTTATAGCATTTTTGTTGCTTCATTTAGTTTTGCTTCCTCATTGCTTCCTGCTATTTGTAATGCAGCGTTTGAGCTGTAGCTTCTTTTCCCCACATTTACTCTTGATAGCTAAAGGCAGCAGGAGCTGAAATCCTCGACTCCGAGCTGTACAATCGTTTCAATTCTTCATTTTCATCTTATCTGTCAATTAGGACCTAATTTTCGCAATGATTGACCTTCCAGTATTCCAGAACTACACTTGTAGTTCTTATCCACAGTGTGTTTTGTGTTAGAATTTTACACTGTGCTGACCATGAACAAGAGGAATGTTTTTCGCGTCTTGGAATGAAAACATCCGAGAAATGTGGATCTCATGGGAGTTAAGACCCGTTTTATCCTGGACATGAGGGCATAGATCCATGAGAACTTGCATGAGGACTTGCGTAAACAGTTTCAAGCATATTTTACAATCATCCAAGGGTGTGGAGAATTTTTTGTGCTATGTTTTATCCTTTTTAATCATCATTTTTCATCTCCATTTACAGGAACCGTGTCTGGAAACGTATTCGCTCTGGACATCAACACCCTAGAGCTATCAGAATACATAGTCTTCGAAGACTCTTTATTGCAGAGGTGAGTATGAGCTATTACTTTAGTTTTCATTTCACTCACCATAACTGAATATTCAGAATTCCCGAAAGCATGAGGAGGGATAAGTATCCGGTCGATTTGCTTTCGGTCTGTCCAACAAATCCGAGGCTCATTCTAATGGTATTTGATCAGCGACTTCTGTTGTCCTATGACTCGTCGACAAATGAAGTACTCGGAACGAGCGTGTTTGATGTACAGTGTAAGGTGGGTGCCCTAACGCTGCGGTTTTTTTTAAAGTTCGTTTGCAGTTTTTCTGCAGAAGTGTGCTTTGGTATGTTGACAATGTGATTGTGCCGGAAATTACTGTATCTAGTCACCAGTCCAACAGGTTATTTCGCGATTTTTTGCCCAATCATGCGTGCAGTCGCCACTCATTCACGTCTGTTCCGCGAAAAGGAGCGGTGTGGATGTGTTATTGTTGGGGGTCGTAGTGTTAGGATGGCGTTGGACTAGTTTTGGAAGAGGAGGAGGTCGTGCACATTAGTGCATTCAGGGACAGTGTTAAGTTTCATGTGTAAAAACACGAATGTTCTTATGGTTCAAGTTTAAATTTCGTAACAGTTTTCTCCAACACTACCATTTTATATGAACACTGAGATAATTAGAATCAAGGTAGCTGGAAATGGTGGTGCATCCGAGCTCTGCAGTTGGTCAGTTGTACGAACTGTCCAATCGTGGAGCCCGGCCATATACCCTTTCTCCGGGTACAAAGCTTCACACTCCCAAATTCTAGGCACTTATCATTGTGAGAGAAATTGAGGGCGGTATCTTGCAGACGTCTAGCGTGAGCTCGTCCCCCTCACATTTTAAAATTGTGTTTATGTGTATGCATAGTGAAAATGCGTGCGGAAGGGAGCTAGGGCCACCCTGAAGGGCTGAAAACGGTTTTTTGATTGCACCTATCGCACAATCTTGGTATTCGCATCTTTCATCAGGATGGAACCGCCCCCCCCCCCTCCCCACCCAATTTCTCCCTGAATTACCGAAGAAAGCCTTCAATTTTTCCTCACCAGCTGCTGGCTATGATATTGGTTGGGTGACCAGCGGGCAGTCATCGTTCTTCATTTAGTTATGTGATATTTTTCGTTAACATAACACTTGGAGTAAAGAGATTAGGTGTTTGTTGTAACAAATGTAGTAATATACAGCTTCATGTGCTTTAAACGTTTCTCTTTTGTCTTTTTGGATTCAAACTTTCCCAGTAAAAATGATATTATTAAATGCTTCAGAACATTACATGGACCCGTGACGGAAGCCAGTGTGTAGTAGCACTTCATGATGGCTCATATGCCTCATGCGACCCAGCCCGAGCCAGGATAGTTGAACGTCCTGCGCAGGTGTTTGGTCCATTTCCATGTATTCCGACGAAAAAGGCATTCTTCGCTGAGATCTCCAGGTGAATACCGACGCTGTGAATAAAGCCCTTTACCTAATTTTGTAAAGAAATGTCAATTCAAGCACAAGCGAGAAGATAGTGTTATTCTCCGGTGGTATGCCCCACGCTTCTTATGGGGATCGATTTGTAGTCACTGCCAGACAAGGTGATCGCACGTGTGTGTTCGACTTTGCTAGCCCGGTTATCGATTTTTTGTTGACCCACGGAGGTAAGTGGTTACGATTTACTTCAAATGGTTTTATCTTGTGATTTGATTTATTCATAGCTGATGGTTACCACACCTGCGCTCTGGTACTTACTGAAAATGAACTTGTATGTATTGATTTGACTGATCGTTACTGGAGAATTATACCTACAGAACAGATATTTCCACTGCATGCTAGCCAGGTATTTATATTGTAATTGTTCAGTTCTGATAGTCAGCTTGTATTGGTTGTGTTTCAGATCACTACTTCTGCACATTGCTCGCATGTGGATGAGCACGTATGGAATAAGATGAACAAGGTCTGCTTGCTTTTTCATAGTTCTATTACTTCCTTTACTTTCTTTCCCTGAAGAGTTTGTATTTTAGATATCAGCTGATTC
The DNA here is from genome assembly GCA_037903475.1 of Ancylostoma caninum. NCBI lineage: Eukaryota > Metazoa > Nematoda > Chromadorea > Rhabditida > Ancylostomatidae > Ancylostoma > Ancylostoma caninum. The sequence goes on along the minus strand of JBAJFG010000492.1, from coordinate 2,870,587 downwards.
AGTACGTAATAATCGCAAGTATTCGTCATCTCCGTGGCCATTGAATGCTAAAATCCCAACGTCTGATGAGGGTCGTATAGTGAAAGAGGCGACGAAACGGCAGTTATACCTGACTGGGTAGGTTTTTTTTATACTGGCTTCCTTCGTTCACTTTGTTTTTTTTTCTCCTGAATTTCCTTTTCCTGCCTTAGATCTTGCTCTGAGTTGTCTTAAATCTTGTTTTCAACCTCATCCGCTGCAACCCTGGATAGTGTGAGTATTGTTGATTTGACGGTATTTTTTCCACGAACTCCCAGCAAATTCCAGCAAATTGATCATCACCTTCTAATTTACCTTTTCTGTTTGATTGAAACATGTTTTTAATATTCGAGCATTCCCTTCAGACACGAGAATGGTACTGTACGAGTATGGTCGGCTGGTCACGCTGTTATGCATCTGTTATTCGTCATCGATACTCGTAATGAGTTTGCTGGATTTTCGGATGAGGTATATTTATTCCGTAATGCATTGTGACTTCTTTTTTTCCTCGGTTTTTTTTTTTCTGCGCGAATATTTTTGTCTTTCTCAGTGTAAGCATTTGTACTCTTTTCCCCCTCCAAGCTCTTTCTGATTGCTGGATCAAAATCCGTATAGAGCTTACTAAATTTATCGTGCAGGCTTTCTATATTCGCGTTTTTTTTCCTTCATTTTTTCTGTAGTCTTTTCTTTACATGATAGGACTTTCAAACGTTGTTCCAAACCACTCAAATTCGTCTTATTTTTTTTAGGAATTCAAATTGATGTAATGTAGATAAAAGTTCATCTTATTTCTTTCACAGAGTTTGCTCTGGTAAGGTATACTTCTTGGTTACTCCTTTCCGTGGAGCGGCCTCATTTCGCTTTATTCTAGCGTCAATCTCTTTAGCACTATCCACTGTTTGAGTTTCTGTAATAATTCATTGATGATGTTATTTCTATGAGATTCACTGCAGCTTTAAGTTGTTCTCATCAAAAGGTGGCTGATTGGCTTACAATCTCAACTTTTGAATTGATTATGATTCCAGGACAAAGATGCCTTGGAAAGGGAACAGGCATCGTGTGACACAGACACTTCTGATGACGAATTCCAAATCACCGGTGACTGGCCTCCATTTAAAAAGGTTTGCGCAGTCATCACTACTTTTTATGCATTGAATCACTTTCGGTTTGTCTAGGTCGGCGACTACGACCCGTTCTGTGACGATGCAGGTTTATCCATCCAGAGAGTATCATTCGATGAAAAATCCGGGCATATTGTTGTAGGAGGCCGTGCGGGGCATGTGCTTCTGTATACTCTGGAAGAAGTAGAGCGGGTATGTTGTGAGGGGCATCAGTATAATTCACCGTAAAATGTCTGGATTTTTAGGAAATGACCCCTCAGATGCTGAAAATTGAGCTGTGTGAAGCGTCAAAATTATCCGTACCTGCTAGAAATAGCAAACCGTTGCCTGCGCGTGCGAAGTCACTCAAGTATGCCCCAGGATATCAACCGTACCCTTTGTCTGCACAGAATAAAAGGTCTGTACACTGTTTTTTAAATGTTAAGACCAAGTATTCTAATGTGAGCACAACTTCCAGCATGCTTGTTCAACTTCAACCTCCACAGCCGGTGTCTGCAGTCGCTGTGCTATCCGCACGTCATCTTGTAGCTGCTTCGAACGAATATGGATTTGCGCTTATCGATACTCAGAGGCAGTCAGTGCTGCTGCAGAATACTTTGGTGAACCAGGCCGGTGTGTTATTTCAAATACATTTCTCTTCGCTACTGTTTCTTTTTACATGTGTAGCACTTCTCACAATTTCTTTGTGACTGGTTCACTGCTCTGCGATGCTCTTGATTTGTGGTGTAAAAAAACCTGTAACTTACGACTCTCTTATCTGATCTCTGATCGTCGCTCTAATGAGATATCAGTCATTGCTCAAGGGAGGATTTTGAATGATCCATGAGTTTTTTTTTCAGTTTTAGTTTTCATTTGTAGTGGATCTATGGTTTTTATTTCTTCAAGTTTATTTATTCATTTCAATCGTCATGATAAGCTATGCTGACGACGACCTCCGAGAACTGCTGTGGCACCTCATTTTTTTTCTGTTTTTAAGGAATTGCTGAGTGTTCTAACGACTTCGGTAGTGTTCCACTAATCTGGAATAGAAAATTTACGTATTAGCGGTCTCATATTTGTGTCTTTGTGTACTTACGTTGAATACAGACATGCCACACGTGGGAGCGTTCGATGATGCCCTTTCGAGATTCAAAAGCATGAAGAAGTCAATCCGGCAAACCTTCCGTAGGAAAAAGAAAACACCAGCGGCATCGCTGGATAACACCTTGGTAAGGACTCTCTTTGAAATATCCCTTTTTGTCGCATTGTTAATTTCGCTTTTCCAGGCTACTGCAAATAGTGAATCCCCAAGCAAAGAGGCGGCGAACAAATTCAATGTGTCCAGAGTCTTCAGTGATAATGATGATGATGAGGTAGAGGTGACGAAACCAGTTGAACGCCTCATTGAGGAGCGAGGAATGTGTCCATGTAAGCTTAATGCTCACAACCAGCTGTTAGTACTTACCATTAATGTATGGACTACCATTGCAGTGGAGTCTCCGACCTGGTTCATTCGGTGCCTCAGGTTCCTCAGCGTCCCGGTGATGGGAATTGCAGGGGTATGTCCTGTTTATTCAAGACATTCCTTTTTTTGTTCTTTTTTTTTGGACTTTATGCATTTCTAATGTCCAGGAAATGCTTCTGGAACTTCGCGCTGCTATCATTCCCTTTATAATACCATTATTTTTCGTCTTGTGACTTTACCTTTCTCGAAGTTCTTCTACAAAACAGTTCCAATCTATTCTATCCGAGCCAATTGCGGTACCTTTGAAATTAGGTCTCAAGGCGGATTCTCAGTTGCACTTCCACGAAATATAAAATACGTTGCACTGCTTCTAGTTGTATCCGAATTTTGTTCCATTTTATGTTGCTTCTTTTGTTTCATGTTTCATGGTATCTTACTTCCATTAATTTCTGTGGATTTGATTTAGCCTACCGATGTGTTTGTCGTGGGTACGAATGGAGGGAAGTTAATCATATATACCATCACGGATCAACCAAGATCTGAAGATGTGTGCAAATTGGTGAGTACGAAAGTTTATTTGTTTGTTCTTACAAGTTTATCCGTATTTGTTTGTTCTTACAAGTTTATCCGTATTTGTTTGTTCTTACATCTATTCGCTACCTTAAATGCACTGTTTTAGTTGAAAACTCTTGCGCTTCGACATGCTGCGCCAATAATTCATGTAGATGTCATCATGGAACCAGGAACGAGAGTAAGTCAATGTCTGCTGTTCTCAGTATGCTCTATGCCTTCGTATGTGATTCAGCAGGCGTCGTCGGCTCGTCTAATAATATTCACCGAGGAGCAAATCCGCAGCCTCTACCTGCCAAGCCTGAAGCCTACGCGATACAAGCTGAAGCTCACAAGCACAGAGGGGCTTCGAATTCGAAAAGCTTCAATTGTAACGCTTCATAATTCAACTGGTAAGCAGATGTTGTTGTTAAGTGAGCGCTTAGCTGTTACATTAAGGTATCATCGACTTTTTTGAATGTATTCTTTAGATCTCTCGAATTGCGAAAGTTTTGCGGCAATTGTGAATAATCACGGAGAGGTTGCTGTGTACTCACTCTTGAATCCGAAGAAGAGCGGGAAATTCTCAGTCGTTAAGGTTAGTTCAAATTATCAAATAAATCACATTTCCAGATTTGAAAATATAGGTTGGTGCCGGATTCTCATGTGCATGTGGAAGTGTATAAAATAGAAGAAGCTAACATAGAACTCTATGTTTAATTTTTGAAGGCACGGTGTGATATTTCGACACTGCTATAATTAATATCACTATTATGCGAAACAGTAATGAAACTAACTGGAGGGATAGGGAAATTCCCCGCCCATTTGCTCCATATTTGTTGAATTGATAAACTTGGTTATTGAATAGCATCTTGTTAATAGTATTCACATTAACTTGGTATTACCTCGATTACTTAAGATTCACATAGTTATTTGTTATCTACTGCTAAAGCTGAGATTTATGCTTAATTGTCAGATTTTTATTATTTCGATTTTGACTCCCAGCTGAGTGTTCATGCACAAAATAGCAAATTGTTCCTCCCACTCCATTACGTCAGCGCGTACTTCGTCCTTCATTTAGTGTTAATTCCTCTTCGAAAAAGCCTGTGCCCACTACTATTGGCTATTTTTATGATATATATTGTTCGAGGAACAGTTGTGAATATTTCAGAGTACCGACATTGCCGGAATATCGTCGATGTTGATTACGCCGTATGGTGAGTTGTTGTATCTGAGACAGGGAGGATCCGAGTTGCAACGTGCCACCATATCCGAACATTCTCTGCCGTGGGCGGTACCATGTCAAGGGAAAAACTGGCCCGAACCCGTTACCTCACGATCTGAATCGCTTGCCTAAGGTAACAAAATTTCGCTTAATTCACCCCCTCATTAGTGTGAACCTTATTGTTTTTCGTAAGCTATAATTGTGTGCCTTCGCATGAAATCCGTGCCGGCTTCATGAATCGCAGTTCTCAGCGTTTGCTGCAGCTTTACTCCTTATTACGATGATGTTATAGCTTTAGTCAGTATAGATTGTATTTATAGCTTTTCGAGCTTTATTTATTAAATGAAAATGAGGAGGAGTCGAGATTCAGTTTCTGGTGCTGTGGGCGAAATTACTGGTTAGGGTTCATATCTGTTACGGAGCGGCGTTTTGTCGCAACCAGTGGAAAGAAGTAGTCACGCCCCTTTTTCAGTAGTGTTCCCAGAAAATGCGACTTTTCTCATTTTTGATTCATGAAAATCATCTCCCAATCTGGTCCAGCTAGTTTCCACGTGTGGCTGTACAACAGCAGCTTTTCTTTTTGATGTGCATGTCTGTTCCATACTCCTGTTAGGAGTAATGTCATTGTTGGCTATGTATGGTTATGATTTTGTTTTGATTATGATATCATTTTGTTTGTTTTCGAATATATGCTATGCTTTTAATGGCAGGTGTACGTATATCTCTTAATACTATGGGCAACTGTTGTGACATTTCACTCGAATTGGTTTCATTTTCGGCTTTATCCCCTTTCTCCCCTTCTCATCGAGCGTCCGGCTCATGACTCGTTTGTTGCGACTGTGCATTTCCTTTGCGGAACTCTTGTAGATGAAATAATTCGTTTATTTGGCTGATTTTTCTTTGCGTCTGTTCTACACTTCCTTGTCTAAATATCCTCTCAGTTTTGAAGTACCCTCTGTTACTGCTGTGAAATATGTGATATGTCTCTTACAATCGAATTGTGATAATATGTTTAAGGCCAAATTTATGAAAATAAATAGTTAAAATTCATTGACACTTGTATTTAGGATGTGTGGCTAGTCATAATTTGGCAGTTTGTGATATTATGGCTAAGATGTGCCCGTAATGGAATTCGTTGAAAGACATTTCGAAGTACGGTTGGCGAGTTATGGCGAATCGAAGTTGGCCGGGCGTGGTGCAACTGCGGCTACTTTCTGCCCCATGTAGCGTTCGAGGAATTCCGAGTGCTTCTTGAGCACTGTACGGACGCTTTCGTTCCTGAATTGTACTTATAAGCAGTACAACTCCGCTGTTGTTAGAAGGTGGGGCTTCCACGTAAAAATCTGCATAGAAGCTATGTGTTGGAATTCGAATGAATTAGCTGGTTATTTGAAATTTCAATTGTTCAATTGGTCCGAAAAGTGACGGAACTCGGTTGTTTGCAAACTCGAAATGAAAATATTCTTGACAGCTATCCCAGAAGGTACGAAGGACTACGAGGCTTAGGACTGGGATTCGATAACTGCAGTAAAAACTAATCCGAAATTGAGAAATGAAAGGGTGACACTAATTTGTGGATCTCTTGATTGCCTTGCAGCCCTACTGTTGGATAACGCAAGATTATCCACCTATCTATAACTTAAGCCCTTATTCGAGCCTTCTGCCTAGTTCTCACCCTGCACTCCAAGTGTTTTATGGAGTTGTTCATAGTTATGTATATGATAAAACATCTATGATATCAGACAAAAGCGATTATGCAGATTCAGAGTGGCTTTCTTAGTAGTACTTAGCCAAATCGTTTTTTTTTTCTTGAAATCGACTTGAACCTACCGTGGGGGTACGTCTTGGCCATCCTGACTGAGAGCAAGGTCTGGATCAGGCACACGTACACCTGAGTCGTATGTTCGCGCCTGGAATTTCTGACAATTCGTTGAGAAAGTGATCGTGAAAACTTGATGATATTGGATGAAGTGTTGATAATAAGTCAAATAATACACTCCATTTAATCCTGTGCTCAGAAATTCCAACACATCACGTGTGGTCGATGTGTGGAAAAAAACTTGCTGATTTCATTTTTAATGTTTAAAATACAGTACCTTATCAGCTGATGGCCGTATTCTATATGACGACATCTGGTTACGAAGATTTTCCATTTCCACACACTCTTCCATCAATGAGACCTCAAGTTCTTGGAGCTGAAAGAGCCAATTTTAGTTCATGGTAAATTTCAAAAGACATCACGTGCCTGCCTCATTTTCGTCTCATAGTGCTTTTTCATCTCGTCGACTTGCCTTTCGGCGGCTAGGACATTTTGAGCTCTTCGTTGCAGCTCTCCGGCTTCCTCTTTCAGTCTTCTTACGTCAGTAGAACGTTTCCTGAACATAGTTGACCATATTTTGTGCCCGCTACGGGAAGTTCTGGTTCGAACAGACCCGTAGAACTCGTTCCTCTCTTGTTCGAGAAGTTGTCGTTCCGTGCTGACCCGTACCAGCAGATCATGCTGCTCTTGGAAGAATGCCGTCTGTAACCAAAGAAAAGAATATAATTATTCAGAAGGGTTGCTGTTTTCGTACCTTAGACCTATCCAATGCACTTTTTTGCTTCTCGATATTTTCCAAGATAAACCGCTGGTCTTCTTTGAATACCGCTTTCTCGGCGTTCAGACGATTCCATTCTTCTCGAACACGATATTTGTCCTGGAATTGTTTTTACTGTGGAACAGCCCTCATGAAACAAACCATTTTAATTTGTTAATTACCATTAATTGGAATTACCTGCTCCATCACAGTCTCCTGTCCTTTGCATAGTTCGTTCAGTTTAGAATTCAATTCGTAGACTTTCTTACGCTCGTCATCAAACTGTGCTTTGTCTTCAAGCAGTCTGAGAATGGAAATTGTTCGTTTGATATCTACTCAAAAGTTACAGTACTCGGTGCTCGTACAGTACTCAGTACTTGGACGCAGTGTTGTGAGGCGGAGTCTCTCATGCAAGATTGGTGCGATCATTCAACTCCCGTCGTCCTTCGACAATAAGTCTCCATTTCGCATTACGCGAAATGACTCCATGTGTTCATAAATTTATCATGAATTGAAAGAGGACGAGTTAACATTAAGTGCGAGAGGAGGAATTTGAATGTACCAATCCTACAACACCAGCACCGCCCCGTTTTCCGCAAAAATGTATTACACCCTACAATATTGTCTTTACTGATACAGACTACTTACCTTTGTTCTCTGTTTTCCAACTGTTGTTCCTTTAGCTTTAACGCCGTTTCTTTCTCTAGAATGGTGCGTTCCGTAACCGTATTCACGTTATCCGCAAGTTGGTTTATGGTTGTGGAGAGGTTGTCGACTTTATCCACCACTGTGCTCACATCCCTAAATATTAAGCTATAACTGTTCAGTAAGAAGTAATGCATCGCATCAATTTTGTGGAATAACAAGTTACTGTGCGTTACACAAATTTCGAAATTCGCTACTTAGTTATTTCGTTACGTTGCAACAGAAATGGCCGTTATGCGTTAATGCGTCAATCCGTTACTTTAGGGAAAGTGAAGAAGTAAAAGGGAGAGATCTGCACCTACCTCCACTGTCCCGCAGACTGCTGTATGCTGTCGAGTTGGCGTTCATATGTCGTTTTCAACCTTTCCAATTCTTCTGAATGTTCAGCTTCCAGTTTGGATATTTGTTTTCTGAAATTGCCCGTTTTACGGATCGAATGTTTCATCTGGCAAAGTTAAGACTACAGTCGCTATAACATATTTTCTTTTCCTAGAAAGTTTAAAACGGATGACACTGATGTGCCCTATTGAACGGGTGAAAATAGAAAAAAAATTGATAGGGTAGAATAAATAACCGGAAAGCGATGATAGACCACTGTGGAACCTGGCAACCAATTACGGATACCGTATTCCAGAACATGTCTTTCACATAATTGTAACAGAAGTGATTTGGTGTTTAAAGGCACCGTCCCACCTCGGAATCCTTCTTGAGAATTTTGCGTGAAAAGAATCTCCGGTAGCTGCTGATCGCCATGGTATATGTCATTCCATGGAAAGCTTCCGAAAAAACCCGTCTTCGAGCCCTATTCTGATAAGGAGTGGATAAGGAACACTCACGAGAATTACGATTTTCTCCAAGAGATTAGTGAATTATTCAAACAGTGCCCTGGCCCCGCTCCCCAGCCTGCTCAGAGGCTCCTCAAAAATTAGGGCTCGAAAACGGTTTTTTTGGCAGTATTGCACAGAATCACATACACCGTTAAGATCAGCAGCTTCCATAGAGTCTTTTTTACACAAAAATCTCAAAAACGATGCTGAGGTGGGGCGATGCCGTCTCACGAAGCTCTCACGAATTCATCTACACACTTTATACATATATTTCTCAGCTTTTTGCATTGCTAAGTTTCCATATAAGCCAGCACACGAACGTACAAGTTTCATTTGAACTGCATCTGAATGATGCAACGGTGAAAACGGTAGTGATGATTGTAAAGGTGATTTACGAAACTTCTGCATGTGGAGAACAAAAGAAAATCGAGGAATGGGAATTGCAAACGTTCTTATCCCTCACTTAGTTTATACGATTGCTTCTTTTTTCTTTTTAAAATGTTCATTTTTTTCTTTCTAAAAACCTTTCAGCTTCTAAATCAGACTCCACAGCAGTTTTTTGCTGTCTTTGTACTTCGGAGTCTCTTCTTTTTTCTTTGAACTTCCTCCTGACATATCTTCTTCAAAAAAATTCCTGCGAATTACAAATGATATTGTGACAATGATATTGACTTCATAGCCAAAGAATTACATGAACTTGTGGTCAGGCAAGTAAGTGCTGTGGAATTGCTAGTGGGGCCGCGTTATCATGTTTTGAGTCGAAATCTGTCTACCGATTCTTGAAGATCCGAAATCGAAAACCCAGGGCTTCAAAATTTTCGCAACTCACTGATGAGCATTATCCAAGTCCTTGAGCTCTTCCTGATGATCACGATCCTTCTTTGCTAACTTTTCCTTCCACAATTTTTCAATGTCCTGTTCATCTTCCTTTTTTCTCCTTTTGATTTCCTCAATTTCACGATTTAGACGTTCAACCTCGTTCTCTAACCTGAAAATGATGGACACATAGCCGGTTATTGATTCTATGCTCTTTGATTTCAGCGCACCTTTTAGCTCTTAAAGTTTCTTCTGGAGCCGGTGCAGACACTTGGGGAGCAGGAGTAGAAGTCGGAGCAGGCTCTGATGTCGTAGCAGCTGGTTTTGTCTCCTTTTCACGTCTGGATGGACCTAGTAGGCTTCCAAGAGTGGCCGGTCCTGCTTGCTGTCGTGATGGCCGAGACCTGGGAAAGAGCATGGAGATGATTCCTTCCTGCAACCGGCATGTTTACTTTGTTGTTACTGTGTGTTTACATTGTTGCTGCTGATGTGGTTGTACTCGCAGCTGGTGGTTTCTGCACGGCTGATGTGTCGGCGAAGAGATCGTCTAGTGTGCTTTTTGTTGGAGGCTGAAAATTGTCACTTAAAACCTATGAAATTCGTCAAATCAGTCACAGATGTTACTAGACAATATGTTTGTTGCGTTAGTTACCTATGAGTTTAGATATGAGATTCAAATGACAGCTACATTCACTGCAATTACTCCAATACACTTCGCCTTAAAAAATCCAGAACTGTCAGTTAACGTCAGCACAATCAATATTAACTTCGAAGTTATCTTCGAACAATGTCATCAAAGCCTACGGAAGTGTTCGCGTCTGTGGCAAGGTTTGCTATGTAAGCAAAATTTTTGCCAAAGTTGCAGAAGTATGAAGGGATGTAGGAGGAATTTTTGGTGAGTACTGTTGTGTATTGTATTGAAAGTGTATTATTCTAGAATTATAGCTCTGAAGGTGAGCAATGTCAGTACCATCGATCAAATCGTATATGATTTTTCAATAATTACCTGTCTGTAAAGATATTTCGATTGGAATCGCGGGTGAACTATGGACTAGTTATTCTAAATAAGGAAAACACAGAGAGCTCAAAGAAAGAAAATATGGCGTGCCTCATGACAGCTTGTTTTTCCAATTTGTGAACTCAAAAATCCTTGAAAATCGACTCGGTCCAAGTACAACTTGGTAATTCTCGAAAACTTGATCCTTTCAGATGGTTTCTTCTCTAGCAAGGGCACAAGTATACCCTCAAGAGTCGAATTTCATGAAAAAATCGATGACGTTTTTTATCGTGAGTGCTGTCTTTAAGGGAGCGGTAAATATACATAAGTAAGTTTGCCTCATGGGTCACATATAAAATTTTTTTTCACTGATTCTGGGTCTACAGTCAGCACAGACGTTGAATAACTACAACCCTGGAAATCGCCAATATCTTCCAGCCTACTAGACTGGTTACAGTTCAAGCAGAGATGGGAGATCCAGCTCAGGAAAGCGTATGCTCAAGCAATTACCATTTAATCCCAACTCTTACTCTAGATACACAGGAGAGAAATGTTTAAAAGAATGTAGTTGGATATGTGTCGTGATACTGCTCTTTTTGATAAGGAAATGTTCGCTCCAATCTAGGAAGTTGATAAGCACGCAAAATATGATTTCCAAGCTCTTGTGATACTTATAGGAAGTAATGTGATGCACCTAAAAACAAATCCTATCTGTTTTTTGGAATTCCCTTCATTACTATTTTTTTAAGAGATCGCTGTGTATTGAAGAAGTTCTCTTTTAGATCGACACAGCTAGAGCTTGTAGAGATGTTTGACATGTTTGCTGACCAATATGTTTGCCGAAAGAAAAATTTTCTCGTATACATATTTTTCCAGTTTAATGTTGTCGTAAAGAGTGTGTTTAATCAAGATGGTGTAATTTCACTTTTTACTAGCAGGAATGTTTGATAGTAAAAAGCCGATGAGGAGAAATGCGGTGCTCAGGCAGACATCTGCTTCAGTCCTCATCAGAATGTCCGTCCAGCTTTCTCACGTAAATCAGTTCAGAGGGTTTCATGGGAGCGTAAATAGGGGGACAAGCTTAAAATAAGTGAGCTACGACAGGGATAATTTCTTTCGAAAGCCTAAACTCTTTCTAAGCTGTCCTAATGCTTTCTAGCTCAGTGTCTTTGGAATTCTAGTCATGTAAATGTAAGTACAGATGTCTACAAGTTATTTACGTGCAGCAAATCCCGCAAATTTGCGTCATTACTCAATAAGGAAGTTTTCTCGCTCAGTTAAACACCCGATGCTTTCATCAGGCACACAATCGCCTACGAACACATGCTCGCCTCGAAACCCCTTAAGCGCCTAATATGTAGCTCAGTCTGAAGCTTGCTCCCTGGTCGCTGTTGCTGGTTAGCTATACTATCCTCGTTTTTCATCGCTTCCGCCCCTTCAAAATGTCTCCAAAACTCACATGTGGCGTGGTGGACGCGGCTGCAGCAGGCGTATCCAGAAATGACACTGTCGACTTTTTCGCTGCCGGCTGAAATATGACTTCCGCAAAGTTTATAGAGGGCACGGTTGCCCACACGGGCCATGCGGGAAACGTACCTTTTTCGTTTCTCCAAAGAGCGAGTCAAGGTTTCCCAGTGATGGTTTTGTTTTTGGTCCAGTTGATCTGCCGAAAAGTGCATTGTCTAAGTTGTCCATATCCTGGAAATATTTTCTGAGAGTTGCCATGCTCTTAGAGCTGTAATCACACTATCAAATAGGAGTTCCTCTATGAGGGATCTACTTGTAATATCCTAGAACATAATAGTCCTTTAAATAATTCTTCTTTTGCTCCTTGGTTGAAAATTTGGAAGAATGCGGGATGGGAGTAGAAAAAAGCCAAATTAAAATGAGAACGAGAAAACTATGAAAAACGCTGACAACTGACGTCATAAGCCATTCCACGCCAATACTAGTAGATCGCAAGAGTTTAAAGAAGTCCGTAAAGCTTCCTGTGAAACTCGCTCTTTCGGCTGCACTTTGCTTGTATTACGACAGAGAGAGAGGAGAGAGAGAGAGAAGAAAAAACGCATGAATTCCTAAACATGGTATGATGGCCGGAAGGAAACTGGAATATGTTCAATATAGCACTTTCGATGTTGTGCAAACGTTAGCGCTGGTTTTACGAAGGGACCTCTCTCAGAACACTAACAGAGGTCATCATTAAAGAGGCTCGAATAGAATGTTACGATAACCTTATTGAGTTCACTTACTTAGAGACTTACACATTTTATAACGAACTTGTCTCTCTCTTCCATTGTCCACATTCTTAACTCAAGTTAACAAGGAGCTGTGTTCACACATAATGGTGCCGGTTTTCATGTGACTCCCAGATTTCCAAAACAATTAGAATCTGCATCTATAGCAGCTCTATTACTACACCTTTTTCGTTGTTCTCCCTCATAAACGGAGAAAGCTACTTTGTTAGTTGGAAGACCAAAGGAAGGTGGATTACTGCTGAAAAGAGCAGTTCTGGAACTAGAGTTGTTTTCCAAAAGAATTTTGAGCTCTTCCTTTTTGGCTTCCGTGCATCATGTTTTGCCATTTTTGAAGCATGAAGCGAAGGAAATATTGCCTTGTCAAAATAATGGATGGCGACGTCTTGACTCTCGATGAAGTGAAAATAGGGGAATAGCAGTCAATCTATGAGAACATGAAGAAAATAGCTCTGGACAGAAACTTTTTACTTCGACTTTCTTTTGTTGTTACAATAAGCGGAAAAATCGTCTAAAAATGAACCAACCCAATCAAAACACGTTATAACAATCGTGAACTTAAAAGTGAAAAAATTAATTGTAGAAATTCGCTATACAAAAAGCAGTTGGCAAGTATCCGGACAACCAACCCAAATTCATGAGGTTTATTTCCCACCAAAGTGTAGCGCTTAATGTTGATATGCATGTACTTGAATAAGACTGTCGAATAAATTATTTATATTCGAATCTATCTATTGTACTCACATGAATATGTCGTGTAATTAATAGTAACAGGGCTGATAATGCAAAGATCTCGCAACTAGATGGACTGCTTCTTAGAGTACTATTTTATGAGAATAGTCTTGAGTACATGAATGTTTTTCGACTTATAACAAATTCGCAGTCAAACAAGTTGCGAAATCAAAAAAAAAAAAATCAAACAAGTTGCGGAAACAAAAAAGTATTTCGAATTTTATTGGTCCTTTTAGTGATTTTCACTGAAAGGAACGGCAGAAATCCTTAGGGCAGAGCACCGCTACACGTAATATTCTCTCCTGTCCGTACTTTCTCCCACTTATTCCCCGACGATGACGAAAAATTGCACCCGCCCACTAAGAAGAGCTTCTCGTCGAGCATAACGGAATGTCTGCCCACGCGTGTTCGCCGGCTCAACGTCCACTTTACCAAACATTATTATCGGTGTCGTCATCAATTACTACTCCAGAAGGAGCCCTAGTGTTGCAAAGAAAGGATATCTGGTCAGAGTAGCCATTCGCCATCCGATGATGTGCATTGGCATATGCATGTTTCAACGCTAATCTCGAATTTTTTTATTTATTTGTTTATTGCTCTTCTTGAGACAGACCTTATAAAACAGTGGCGCTACAACGATTACACCTGAACAATCCTGTTCAGGATACTTAGGTAATTTAGTAGACGCAAATGGTTGAAACATGGAGCAAGCACATTAATTGTCTTAGTTTGAGCTATTTATAGTCGCATTTGTCATACGTTATTTGCTCAAACATTCTGTGGGCTGCTCCATAATGAGTTACACCTCCTTTCGTAGCAGATTCAAGAGAATGTATCCATTAAAAATCCGCAAAAAATGCATGATGACTGTTCCGGAGCCTGTGAAATTCTATGTGCTTCTTGGGAGAATCGGAGCCAGCCCAGCTCTCTAATTCCGATTCTATGTAGCTCGCACATGAGCCCCGAACTCTGAATTAGTCCGTGAAAAATTAGGTGTAACTCGTTATAGAGAATAGAACAGCGATTTTGAGCTGCGAATTCGAGATCAGCATTGAAAACTGCATTTGGCAACACACATCGCATTACAATTGCCCACTTTGACTAAGTATTCCTTCCTTGTAATGGGATTTCGATGGAAAAAAGCCTGATTTATCAGAAGCAATTACGGATAATCATTCACAAATCCTACCACGTAATAAAGATTTATGATACTTATGCAATCTGCTAATTGAACTCACTCCTAATAGATCCCCCAAGCCGTCATCCGCCATGACGTCATCACACTAAAAATAAACGCAAAGCACCAAGTTGGCTACTATGACGTGGGAAAAAAGTAAGAACTCACCCTAGTGCTTGACGCAGCCGATTGAGTGAAAGTAACTGGTATTAATTACCCGTCGAACAATATTCCTGTTCAGCAGGCTCGGAAGCTTATGTGGCCACCATGGCAACGCGTCAGCCGTCGAGCACCTCTTCCATGGAACTCTATTATTATAGCAAGGTGCACAAAAATCAAATGGAATTGTGTGGAAGATCTATCTTTTCTTCGTTTCCTGGGAAATTTGCAACAAGAAAATCACATCCTCAAGTTTACGAGTATCGGTAACTTCACTCTCACCAGAAAAGAGTTAGCATGCCTCTCTTATATTTTAAACTTATGCCATTCCTACACTGGAAAGTTTCCAAACCCCAAAATTGCATCTCCACTAAATCCTCAGCCATGTCCTCCCATCATTCGATCATAACAACCTGAATAGTGTTGGAGCTTCGAGGATTTGCCATTTCGCACGCAATTCCTCTTCAAAACAGGAGGGAAAATTAGGTTGCGGGGACAAAGGGGGTGTTTTGTCGGCACTTTGCCTTGCTGCACTCTAAGCTCCATCCAGTGACGTCGGATACTGCTCGTCGACAGCCCATCAGTTTTGCATTTCAAGGATTTTTCTAACCACTTCCAGAATAAATGTATAGATTACTCTTTGAGACCCTAGACATAACACTCTATCTTTGCAGTGTACTGCTTCATTAGTGTGATAAATATAATACTATCCATGCTTATCCATAACTATCAGGTAACAAATATAAGTATGAAATGTCTGGATTTATCTCTTGCGTAGTTATTCGAAAGCTATCTCAGATACCATAGCTTCCCTTTAATCCGATGAAGTTTTCGTTGTCAGGAATGGTCCACCCAGAAGGAGCAAGGAACAGCTTTTTCGGATGAAGTTTCTAGAACAAGGTTGTCGAGCACCTTGGTATTTGCAAAGCGCTCTCGCTGATACTGCGTGCTAATAAGAACAAATTTACATTGCATTTAACCAGTTGCTTGGAAGAGGTTAACTATCAATTGATCCGGCAATTCTTGTAACTCTTCCTTCTCTCCTTTGCAGAAATTTGTCATTTTTCACGGGCCCACGGACAGTTTTCCCAGCCTTTCAGGAGTTTTTGTCGATGCAGATTTCAAAAACTGCAGATCAACCCTCAAATGTTCATATGTTGGTTTACGATAGCTGATTCTGCGTCTTGGTGCTGTTAAAATATTGTCTAAATTCCATCGAGGCTAGAAAAAAAACATTTTCTACTCTACATATGTATACTGAATCCTACCCACCAAGCTGTCATCATAATATGAACATTTACTTATAAAGTGCTGCAAAACTTCTTAACCAACACAATACTTCACCAGAACGCTTGCAACTTTTTTTTCTCTTCTCGTTCTGGATGATCCGAGCTTGACTGCGAGCGGCTCTATAATCTATAAGCTGTTCTGAGCTTGAACTCCTCCTGGTAAGTTTCTGAGTTCCCAGTAACCGCTAGGAAGTTCGAAATCTCCGACCCTCAATTATATCCAGACAGCGTATTTCATTGTGACGTCCCTTTCATTGTCCTCAACTTCTGTCACCTCGATGTTCACAGCAGATGATGTTTGATCTTTTAAGCTTTGATCGTCTACAATGGATTCATAGCAGCACGACCAGGAGCGTATGCTGCACACATCCTCACTAAGTGTTGAACACATGACTCTACCCCAGAGTTTCGCTAAATTTACTACCTTAAAGTAATTTGTTTGTAACGTGAGAGTTAAAAACGATGTCTCACGTGGCTGGCTATTAATCGCTAGTAATCGCTCAGCTGACATGTTACTCACAGTTAAATCTGAAGTAATGCTGTTGTTGAGGAAATCAATCCGCTGTTGCGAAACTGCATACTAAATGGCGATGTTACTAGCAAGTAATTGCGGTTAAGTAAGGCCGTTTGTTGCACTTTCTGCAGATTCTCCTTCTTCCTATGGTATTCCCACGATATCCGTTCCTTATCATTCCTTATTCAGCTCAAACATGAATAGGTTTCCCATTGTCCTAGTTTTTCTTTGTCTCTCTCACAATTATGCGTCTCCTCACAGCTTTCATCTCACTTCACCCTCTGCAATTCCCATGCGACGCTTTTTCATTATCATATGACCTTTCATTCATTTGTTGGGCTCAGTTCAAATGGACAACTGTGAATCGAACTTGCTTTTTTGAAGAAATTTCTTGGGATTCCTCTGTCAATGTCTCTTTACAGTTTGCTCAGCTCGTCTCATAAGACTATGGTGAAGCATGCGGGGAAGTAAACATGTTTGAATTTCCTTATGAAACCACTTACCGCACATTTCCGCCCACATAATATCCTAAAGCTTCTTTGTCAACGAGTTCTTGGATTGTGGCTAGCAATCCAAGAGCATTTCATTAAAGAAAGCAACTACTCATTCCTTGTTGCTATTCAACTTGAGTAAATCTTTTATTAGACAGGAAGCCTTTATTTGCTCCTGATCATCTATTCAAGCGGTTCTTCGACGTAAGACTTCATAAATTGATGAATGTTAATATGGTAAAGGTGCCCTTCAATGTAAATGTTGTAGGTAGTGAACTCTCCTAAAATCATCCTAGTCGGTCCGAACACTCGTAAAAAGACTCGGAAGGGGGCAGAATGGGAGCACCATTCTACTTGGCCATTTGGGCAAGAAATTTTCTCAGGAAATTTTCTTGACAAGCACATCGCATCCGAGACAGCATCTGAGAAAAGTGAGGGCATACATCACATACCATGCACACACAGACACATTTCGGGCAAATTAAAACATACTAATTTGCTTCGGAGTTTTGTATTTGGTTCCGAAAAGTTTCACCCAGAACTTATCACAATACTCTTGTACTTTCCAATTGTTTCACTCGATTTAAACAATGTTCTTTACTGTTGCGGCAAACCATACAGTACGTAGTGTACTTGGCTCCTTGCCAAGTCATTACCATCGTCTTTTTCTTCCTCGACCCAATAAGGTGTAGTTTCACGTCATTCCAATTCTTCATACATATTAAGAGGAACTCTTGTGAGACCTGCCGCTGATAGAGTTGAAAAATCCCGTATGCCAGGTAGTTTCTGCAGCTCAATTACTTTTTCAATTTTCTGTAATTCTGTAACACTTTTCTGCAGTTCACAGTTCAGGTTTTCATTGAATTTATGAGAAAATTGTTATTTCCCCATGGTTAAGGTAAGATTTACCAAGATGATCTCAAGACATCAATATTCATATTGTAAGATTCAGGAGAAAATCATAAGGGTTATAAATTAAATACAATATTTACTAGTTACGACGACGAGCTGGTCTCGCAGTCATTCTGCATGCAGCTTCGGAGCCATCCTTTTACGATGCATTTAAAAGAAACAATCTTTTCCTCCGAAATCAACCTTTGACTATGTATGGGCCGTGATCTGTAGTACAAGGTGAAAACCTTTCGAAACTTTTGTTAGCCCGTAAGTGTTATGTTACTGTGTTATTTGAGTTCCAGAAGGGAATTTGCTCGCGTAAAGCATGGATCTACTTTCGATGTGTCTTATGAGAAAGGCCATTACAAGGGTTTGCTCCATTTGCAATTTCAGAAGGATTCATACCTAAGTATTTCGGCCCTGGATGTTAGAAACGCTCGTATATGTTTGAATTTGAATGGATCTCGATCTTCACGGAAACATAAGCTAGCACATTGAAGAGCTTACCTTACAAGAAGCTTATCTTACAAGAAACTCGTAGGATTTTCCATGCTCGCTTAACAGTCGGTGACGACGCTCCACTTTTTCATGTAGCTGCATATTGGGACACAGAGCCTTATACATCTATTTGTCTTCATTCTTGCGAATAAACGTCAGAGCTCACATGACTGTGGCTGCGTTGCAGGCTATTTTTATTTTTCATTAGCTTCCGCCAATGTCCTACTACTAATGGATTCTCGGACCACCTCACGGTCTGAGTTCTGGATCGACGCTTCGATCCTGGACTCTGCTGTATGGCATGCGTCACGGGTTTGAAGAGGTAGAGAGAGGGGAAGAGAGAGAGGAACAAACGCGCTTCACCCTCATCTCCATTGATTTTTGAAACTCAGTTTTTCGGGATACCGCATTGATTCGTCAGGACGTCTGGCGACACTCTCTCGCCGGTCGCTGGTCAGCTGCGCGTCTCACGCCGACACATTGCCATCGCCGGCGTTTTTCACCCTCATCGTACTCCGTATTCTGAGTACTCTCTACGCCAGTCAGCTTTCTTCATTCATCTCTTGCAGTTCGTATTAGCCATGCTTCGCGTAATTTACGTATGCTTTTTCTTGGCATCTCTTTTTCGATGCTTTCTGGTGGCATTCACGTCAGGTTTGTTCAGCCGGCAGATGATCGCGATGGAATATTTTGTTTCGACGGTTTCATAGCTGCCATTCGGTTCCTCAAACACGGGCCAACCCGAATTATTTGTGGATATCGCAGTGTAACATTTCCGGGAATTTGATTACAGTATCCATTCTCACTCATTTCATCTGCACCTCATTCGCACTGCTTTTTCGGCTAATTTCATTTCATTGAGAGGATAGGAAGATATTAGATCCGTTTTTTGCTGTATGCACAGAAATTCTGCACCTCTTCAGGAACTCATCATGCAGAATTGCAGCCGCTTACTGCTATGTAACGAATGTGGCACTAAGACTGGCATTTTCAAAGATCACCAACACTAGACGTTTTCGCGTGAGCAGCACATGCCATTATTCTCCCCCCGCGTGGAGTTTGTTGAGTCGACGGCAAAATTGAAATTGTACAAGCACGCACAACAATAGATCAGTCTAATGCAATAACACTGGTGGTGTAGTAACGTATAATCGCGTGTGGCCGTCCCCTCCCTGGTGAGGTTCAACGCAAAACATAGTCCATGTATCATGGGGCTCGCTGCGATCCAGTGTATCTTCGGCTGGTCGACTCGTTTTGCCTCATTTTTAAAGAGTACCTCGGCAGCTGTGACGCTGTTCGCCGATGCCGCCTTGTTCTTCACGCGAGACTTCACTCCACCAGCCTATTCATACTCAAGTGTGCCGCGTTTTTGGATGCTTCTGCCCACGCGATCCTCATTTCGGCTCCTTTCACGCGACCGCCTTTCTCCGGCTAACATAATAATGCTACTGAACAACGATGTCATTTTGACAATGTTATTAATTTGGGAAAACTATTCATACAATCATTCATTCGCTCGTTCATTCACCCGTAACAAACCGCTGTATAAAAAATGACACATCTTTAACTAAGTAGGGAAGACTAGATATCTCGTTTTCGAAATAACCATTCACTGATTTCAGACTCTGAAATCGTAATATCTGAAAATGTACATAAGAAAGGAAATGGTTTGGTCACTGTCTATTTTTGTTTTTTCTCTCAACGCTTACGGAAATTATTGTGAGAAGAAAATACAAATGAAAAGCCTCCGTTGATATAAGCGTCCACCTCGATATCTGGAAATGTGAGACAGCTAAACGATTATGACGCTTTATCTTCCATTCATTCATTCATTGATTCATTCATTCATTCATTCATTCATTCATTCATTCATTCATTCATTCATTCATTCATTCAAGCATTTACCCATTCATTCATTCAATCATTTACCCATTCATTTATCTTATCGCTTATTTATTTGTTTACTCAGTTACTGATCCATTTATTTATATATTCGTGCATCTGTCCATTTTCCAATCTGCTGCTTTTCCGGAATAATAGCATGGGCTTAACGACCGAAAGCCACTACAAACGATGTATTCTAGGAAATTGTTTTCTCATGCATTTTTTTTTTCGAGAAGAAAAACTGTGGTCCATTTCCTTTTCATCATAGTCTGTCCCAAAGTCAAATACTAGCTCGATCCCATTACTATGCAGAGTTTGATGTTGTTGTGAAAAAATATAATATTTCTGGATCATTATAAGGGAGAAGAAAATATTTCAAACGTCTCCATATTTTGAAATTTGGACATGTTGGTTGTTTTGTTGACATCATTACCATCTAACAACCTCATAAGGCACAAAAAACTACACAGGAGAGGAAGCTAATTTTACACCAATACTAGCCTGCTGAATATTTAAGTTCTAGAGCGACAAGATCAGAGATCTAAGATATGTCCATAGCAAATTTTGATGTATTCGTGTTCAAAGTGTTGTGGCGACACTTACATTGTCTCCGAAATCATTTACTATTCCTTCGGTTTAGGAAGTTCCACCAAATAACAATTGCACATCTCCATGTGCCTCTCTTCCGCATTCCTTCTGATCGTGACTAAATACTGTTTCTGAGCGGAAGAAAAGAATGTCTGATTACCCCTAGATGTATGGAAACATACTACCTGAATCCGTGACATCCCTCGCATCTGCTTCGTGTCTATAAAATTGAGGAACAAAGCCGGAAGGGTAATTAGCATACATTATGCGTCGCATCACACTAATTTTAAATGTTCACGTGACCAACACGGAATCTTTTCCGAGGAAATCCCTTAATTTCTCTCCTTCAGTGAACAGCAACAGCAAGCCTTCGTTGAGATGCGCATTCCATACGCCTTAAAGGCAGCACCCACGGAAATTTTCAACTCCAAGATTTCAAGATAACCTTGGGTTTTCGACCATAAAGAACACGAATAAGAGGTTCAATTCCGCTAGAAAGTCACAAGAAAACAATTTTCGGAAACTCTGAATTTGCTGCGATCGAACAAAACGGTCGAGTTGTCAGGCATGGGGTAGGGCAAAAAGTCGATAACACTGACTTGTCGCCACGTATTTCCTCGACGGATTTGGATATTTTCGTGGTTTTGCAGCATTTTCAAGTCAGAAAAGAACAGAAATCAGAAGAAAATGAAGTGTGGGCTGCACAGACTTACTGGTGAAGAAAAAACGAGTACAAGTGGGAAAGAATGGAAGAAATGGTTGTTATGAAAAGAGAAAACGGAAAACAGCTGGTGAAAAGTAAGATTAGAATGCAAACAGACAGCTGCAGCCAAAGTAGTGTAAGAATGGTACTTAAAAGTCCGCGAAACAAAATTTTTTCGAAGAAAAACTGAGCGATTATATATGAGAGCAGCTGATTCGTTCCAATATCGCCCCACGGCTATTTGTGCGCAGCAGGTCAACTCGTACTAGCGGGCTGGGTTCGAACTGTTGAACTGATGTTATGCTTGCGATATCTCATGGAATGCGGGGTTTCTGACAGCATTTCCATCACAGAATTGTCGGGACAATGTCTGAGGTTCGAAAACTCTCAAAAGTTCGAAGGTGAAGATTATCGTGGGTGCTGCCTTTAAGCTGCTCAGACTGTCAAATATTAGCTGAAAGGTTCACACCATGGACGGTTGATGCTGCTTGAGTTCGGCACTCTATTTGCTTGTGGCCGTCCTGGATTCTGCTTCCCTTTGAACTGTCCATCTCCACTAATCACCCACCAATTTCGTGCTGCTTCGTGCTACATTCGTGCCTTTGCCCTTCCCAATAAAACATGCTGCGTGCTGCGATGGCTGCATAGCTTAGATGTGCCATGAGATATGCTGCCAACAGTTGTTTGTACTCTCAGGATTGATCTCTGATCTAATCCGTGAAAAGCTTCGTTTGCACAGTTCTCGTTACCGTCTTCACTTTCACTTCACTTCACTTATCATCAAAGATATAATGTGCGCTCCTAGGAATTCGTTCTGTTTTCTCTTCACTACTTTTTATCTTCTATTACTTGCTCAAATAAAAATTTTGCTAATTACTAAATGGCTATTTCGTGGTGGTCCTGGCTATGTTTATTTGAAATCACTTGGACCAAGAAGGAAGCACAGAACGGAGAAGGTGGCACTTATTTTTTCGCACCCCTTCTCCAAGAAAATTTTAGGATCCGGGCAACTTTGATGATACGGTCAATATGAAAAAATCCTAAGGAGATGCTAGGGTGCTAAAATTTTCGGCTTATCTTTAGCGCCACTGACAGCGAAACAGTTTAGGTCATTATTATTGAAGCGGCATGATGAACAATGGATGAATGAATAAATAAATGGATGGATAGATAAATAAATAAATGATAAATAAATAAATAATGCGTTTATCCATAGAATTTTTTGAGCATGTATCTCACCAAATTCTTCTTGTTTCAACTAAAATATGCTTCTTTAGATGAGGTAGCTGTCTTGCTACTCTAGTGAGCAGAAATTCCTGAGCCTCCTAAATTTCTGAGCTTGTCATATGTTCTTTGAATCATAGCAAAGTACGCATTTAGCAGTAACCCCTTGCAGTTTTCTTCAGGAACAAGAAGAGTTGGTTATTGTGACGATTTCTCCACAGCTGCCCTTGTTATGTACTCCTTGAACTTCTTTGCGAACTTCTTCATGTATGCTGTGGTGGTTCTCATTCAAATTAGGTTTTCATGCGAAGAAGAAAAGAAGAAAGAATACCATTGGTTTGGGACTATTTGAACTTTACTGGATATTTGATCATCCGATTCAAGTCAACTGCAGCTACTGCTCCAGAGAATGCAGCAATTTTTAGATCTTATTCTGATATCTTCTTGAACGTCGAGGACATTATAAATACTATCTCGATTTTTTTGAAAAGGTACCTAGCTGCGTATTCCCTCTTGGTGGGTATTATTCATGAGCTCGGCAAATATTTCTCGAATAAAACATGAAAGGGATAAATAAATACACGCAAGGTGTTCTTTTACCACATCTAGCGTTAGCGTCTCTGTGTGTCCTCTTCGACTTGAAGGGGCAACTTGGCTCTAACTGTACATTCTCGCCTTTGTTGTTTTGTCTTTGTTGTAGGTTGACATATGTAGTACATACTTACTTCATCAATGTTGAGATTATGAATCTGGAATGCCGCTTTTTCTGGGTGGTATTAACAGATGTCCCGCTGTAGCTAGGAAACAGCATATGTATAAGAGTTGTAAGTAGTTATTGTCTACTGAAATTACATTCCATTTCTGATACTCGCATCAACTCCATGGCCATTTGATGATAATTGTCCCTGCTCAGCCTCATTATGAGCTACTAGTAAGCTCTGAAAGTCGATTTATATTTAAAATTACATAATTCCATCGACAACCCATACTTTTCTTCCAGATTGTCGCCATTACCTCATCAACCTCCAAAAAACACAGCGCAATTATGCTGCACCGCTCTTTAGTGATGCATGAGATCGCCGGGGGGCCATACAAATGAGTGTGCGGGTGGGGACGAGGAGGTGACGGCCCGCCGGCGATGCGACGAACCTCGCGACGGGCTCGCGGACATCTCGTACACGCTGACTATTTAGCGAGTAGTATGCTGTTGTTGTTGTTTTCGTTGCTGTGCATGTCAAAGTCAACATCATCGTCGTAGCCGTAAATATCTGTCAACGTTATTAAGCTATGCACGATTATTGGAAATCTCGCTCTACCTCGCCTGCACGCCATTTATGGACTGACTACTTCGTCGAGGCGACGCTACCTTCTGCAAGGGTGACTCGTGTCCTTGGCAACTTGTAGCGCCCGATCCTGAATAATTCTCTTCAAAATGAGTCATAACCAGAGTTCAAGGAGTGTGCTGCACATCTCATCCACAGTTTCACAAACTCAAGTTAGATTTAGAATGCTGGAAAACAATAACACCCCTCCTCTTGCTGGTGATGTAGGAGTATGTACGCTTCCATGAGCTTCTGCAGGATTCACTGAGAAAATTTCAAAAGCTTATGTTATTTTGGTCGATAATCTACATATATGGCAGCCTGTAAACCTAATTAAGAAGGAGGATGTATCATATATGTATATTCGAGTTCGAATACTCGATCTGGAACAGTTTAAACCATATAATGTTTAAGCAATAGAGAGAATTCAAGCTGGAGAAGATATAAGAAGCAGTGATGAACTTTGAAATTTCGATGCAGAGCTGAACTTCCTATACTGAAGTGCGTAAATCCCTGGATTCTAGAGGCACAGGAGCTTCTAATGTTCAGTTTTTCCGAGACATTTTTATTAATTGAGTTCTGCTAAGACATACACTTATTTTATTTATTTATTCGAAGAAGCGCACCCATAATATAATACATAATAATATATATGTAAAACATGCAGTTTTTATCCGTAAGATTTTCTCACATATTGGAATTCCCTCCCTGAAGGGTTCCAAATCTCCACTTTTGCGCATTTACGCTCATCCATGATGAGAAGGCCTCCAGAACGTTTTCATTCCCGAACATTCAAAAGTTCAAATTGGTTCGGAATTCATATAAAAAACTGGCCAAATTGTTTGATTTTTGTTTGATCCTAAACACTATGTCTGTTTACTAGAAAATTCTACGAAGCCCAGTGAATAGCTCTATAAATTATGGTGATTAGAGGTTTCTATGTCCCCCTTCATTCATATTCGGATTCATACCCGCACAACTAACAAAAAATAGTAAACACTGCGATTTACGTTTAATGAAATCCTCTACATATTTGTACCAATTCTCAAAACTGTTCATTTTCTTCTAGTGAGCGCATTCGAATTCTAAACGTTTGAATTATCTGATTGAACAGAACACCCAGTGTACTTGGAACACGACTTCCTAAAAAAAAAGTTATGAAGGCAAATTGACTGACCCTTTTTGAGATAAATTGGCTGTTCGAAAGGCTTCTTAGACTCTGAGACTATTCTGCATTCTGATCAGCGGAGGGACATGTATGGTTTATAGAAGAAATGAAATAAGGTAACCATTTATTTATTCTATATGTACATACTCAAAGCTTTTGCGATCCACCACACAATCCATTTTGATGCCACCTTCCACCTTGAATTAAATTTTGCTGCTTCAATATTATACATTTCCTATGGGGGCGAATTTTTGAACTGAGTGCCGGATGAGTTTTTTGGGTGGACCTACTTTCAGTAGTTTCTGAGGAAAAACAACTATGAAAAGATGAGCTCAGGGTGCGGTTGCAGGCGAAATTTTCCACATTTTTTGGTGGAGAGATTTTTTTCCGAGTCCTCTCTATTTTCCTCTCTTTCTATTTATCAAATGCTTTGCTTTTATCTACATTGCGAGCGAGAGAATTTTTATAGATGCTTCACAGTTTCCACCAAGCTTATGCTGCAGCATTTTGGTAATTCTTTTCCAGTGCTTCACCTTCCAGTCCATATATTATGACTATTTTTTTTCTAAAAGAGTTGGAGCTTGAATTCAATATTGACTTTGTTGGTTCTGACTCATCGTCTTCATTCTTCCCGCTTCCTCAACTTCCACTCGACATCCTCCAAAGGGAAACCATGGGAAGAAAATTTCCTAATTGTGCTACCTTTATTGCGGTGGTATTCAATTATTGGAAACTTCCTTCTGAGCTCTTGCTGTAGAATTTTAATTTCTGTTGGCTGCAAAGCCTCATTTGCACAATTTTGCTGATTCCTGGAAGCCCTCCGATTTTTGATGTCTAAATGGATGACCAAAAATCTAGAAATGCAAAGACGCCCACTAATTTGACTCGCCGAGGAAAGTTGTTCGTGTAACGCCGCGATCTCTGGAATGCGTTCTTCATGCATTTCAAGTGGTTATGCACTCTTTTGGGAGATATTTATTGATGAGCCGTACCAGCAATAGCTGAGGTTTCAAAACAAAACAATCCTTGTAGCAAAAGTCCCTCTCTACCTTGTAGTATGGAAAGTTCCAGAAAAAATAGTGAACATGCATATTGGTGAAGTCGGCTCGATATCGACGATTGTTTTGTGGCTTAAGACAGGGTTCGGCCAAGTCGCTCGTTTTTGCAACGTTTGAAAAATGGCGGAAATGCTGTAGTCGGCTATGTTTGTTGCAGCCGATTGCAATTTATAGTAACTTTCTCTCAAGCCTTTAAAACAAATCACCGCTTCGAAACAAAAATTTCGAGGACTTCTTAGTATCTTTATGGCATCGAGTTGCTTCCTTCATAGGTCTAGGCGGAGACTTATAGATCCACGGGGGAGTTCTAGGATATAGGTGAGAGCATCTGAGGAAGCGAAGAAATCAGAACTTTGTGAACTCTAAATGCGGGGTTTGAACCTTTTTGCTTGATTTTCCATTGGCTGTCTGTGAAGCGGCCAGCACTTTTACGCCTAGTAGAAGCTTACGCCTAGTAGAAGCCTCTAGATCCGAAACGATGGCTTATGAAGGTCTCTATTTGGAAATAATGGGTGTTATTCATCAGAATAAATATACTTGTCCTGGCATTATACTATTGTCAAAAGATTTCCTTTAACCAACTATTAGGAATGCTTCCAGGTCCATCTGTACGTATGCACACCCAGAATTTGAGAGCACAGTCCCAGAGATGTAAAAAAATCCGTGCTAAAAATTAGATCCTAACTAGGCCGGTCTCATATTTTGGAAAATGCCAAGGAACGCCTGTCACCTTACGGAAAGTTGGATGACGCATGACCTGTGCGGGAAGCTGTCGGAGTGTCGCGTCCGGCTCGATATCCTGCGGCCAAGTTTGCCTCATGAGGGAGTGTGATGTCTCGGATTTCATTCATGCTGTTTTGCTGCGCTGCTCTTGCCACCCGCATGTGGAGAGCGGGGGAGAGGTGCCGGATGCGCGACGGATGCACCGCCCGCTTAATCGCGCCACCCTCACTCTAATTCGTTTTCCACATCGCTTTTTATTATCCCAATGCCGTTTTCCATTACGCCTTTGTCGAGCGCATTTCCCTCCAACATCCATTCATTCTACTTTCTCACAGGACGTGAACAGTTGTATCTTTGGTGTTACTAGTAAGGCTCATAAATCTCCCTCATCCACTTGTATTTTTCAAGAGTCAGGTTCAAGCCGGGCCAGCATGTGTTATTGAAATCCGGAGAGGTGATGTTTGATCCAGCTCTTCGCGTATTTGCATCCTTCCTATGCATGTGTCAAATTTGATATTCGCAGACCATCCACAAAATGTCTCCAACCACAATAGCTCTTCCCGGATTGTTGATTTGTCAGGCCGGATCTTCTATGCTAATACTAGCTCTTGTTGTGGTTATTGAGGCGCAACAACTCATCCTTGCGTGACTACTACAGCTATCCACGTCCCTCTTCAGTTTTTTCTTTTTTTGACGATCAATCCGGAAATGCAAGGATCGTTTTGCGGCTTCTTTAGCGATAAAATTCACGTATAAATTTGGCAAGAACTATACGAGAATTAGATGACTTCTCCATCCACTCTCTGAATATTGTTAACACTTCCGGAGCAGAATCCTTACTTCGGATGTGGGCCAATGTTAGATTTACTATGAGCTTCTGGTAGTGTGGAGTACTTCAAAGTAAATGTTAGTTTACGCTTCGTAGTGTTTCCTGACTGAGGTGCTGTTGCACTAACCGTTTAATTAATGAACTAACTTCACACTATTATCCCAGTCCTGGCACCCCTAACCCACACCATGGAAAATAAGTATCTTTACCACCTTCCTTTTTATTTTATTTTTTGCTCGGCAGTAGCGCTTTCCCTATTTAGGCTTAATTTCGAACTAATAACCACCGAAATGAATGCAAAAGAGGATGAAATGAAATTCTTACTGAATTTCGAGCATGATGAGCGATAACAAGGACCGTTGCACTTCTTAAATGGACTTCTCTGTGCTTTTAATTATAGTTTGGCAGAGTTTTCTCGAATGTCCCACACACTATGAATGCTAGGAATAGAGGTGTTAATGGTTCGTTCCAGGAAATCGCTGGCATGCTGCAAAAACAATTTACACTTGTATAACTCGTACATGTGTGTAATTTCAGGAATAAGGTCAACTCTGTTGCTATTCATGTTTTAGGGCTACTAATTTATGAAGTTTCTGCAGGCAGGTCATTACAGCAAGAGAAATTCTGGAAACAAAACGTTAGTATTGTTCTTGCTTAGTTAGAAAAAAATTCCGCTGCCTGTACCATTGCGCCGTGAGAGCTCACTAAAATATGTATTTTTGTAGAAACGGCATGTGCCTATTACTATGAAAATTCCTCTTGAAATAAGTTTCTCAGTAAGAATCTTTTCAAACGGAGAATTTGAAAAAATTATAGAAAACAGTCATTACGGAAAGTGTTGGCGAATTGCAGTTTGCCTCATTCTCCAAATCACCTCAGTTTCTGAAGTTCCTTAGTGATGGAATTCGAGAAAGTTCCTGGGGACCTTGTGACTCACTCGCTCTTCTGAAATAGGCGAGTTATCCGAATAAATATGGGTGTGCTGTGTTCGAGATAGCTTCAGTCAGCCAGGATAAGTGATAGTAACAATAGCGAGTTATATCACATTTTACTCGAGAAACGTGCTCAATTCCTATCTCGGAAGAGCAGGTAGCACATGACCTTCCAGGGAATGTTCATGAATTCTGCCACAGAGAAAACTTGTCTTTGCCCGATGACTCCAACGGCAAAGACAGATCAGACCATTCCATAATTTTTGCTGAAAAACTTCTTACTGGACAAATCTGTACGTCTTATCCCTTTATGTGCAATTTCATGGATACAATAAGAACTAAGACATCCATTCTCTGGAAAGAATGAGGGACAAGACACCTATTTTTCCTCAGCATTTCAATCTTAAACATTCATACTTGTTGCATGATAGCGCTGTTTCGAAGAATAAAAGAAGTTCTCATTCTGCGCTGAACAAATAGAATCCATACTCATGTTTTCAGCAGCACCTCTACTAACTTCGGCGGATTTTCCTGGCGATACCGTTAAGATTTCGTCATTCTCATTAACAGATGCTGAGGATATGGGATTTTATTCGCAGGAATGTGCAGAAAAGAAGGCTAGAAAGGAAATGTGCATGATTAATTTATTTGTAGACAAGAGCTACGAATGAATGCATGCAAATTGCTGTCTGAACGATTAATTTTGCACTTTCGCAGAATTTCCTCTTCACCAGCAATTGCAGTAATCGGTGGAAGCGATTGTAAGCGAAATTTAAGTAATTCCATCTACATCCGGCATATCCTGTAACAAAATAATGTGTCCCATCAGTTCGAGGTGATCATTTGAGGCGGCGTGTGTTGTGCAAATACACACAAAGAACTCGTGCGAGAGTATCTTGATGAGTACAAAGATCATCTATCAACAAACAGATCATCATTTCCGAGCTGAGGTGGTGGGAGTTAAGCACTGCTTACGTAGTCTACCCACGTGGCGCCACAGCAGTTCCCGTTGGACTTTCAAGAGCAGACACCTCCGAACCGACATCTAGGATTCAGCCCTTTTTCCAAATGTTTTCTTTCATGCGACGAGGCAACTTCGAAAGTTTGGCTGACGTATTTTTAGGTCCTCCAAGGTCCTATGAGACGTTGTCAGGGTGTTTCTGGATGTTGTTGTGCATGCATGTTCAACAAGCTGGAGCAGCCGGCAAAAACAACAGACGAATTCACCTCGCTCCCTGAGGAGGAGCATTGCTCATTCATAGTTTGAAAGTCATTCGGTTTCCAACTGCCGAATACGTTGTCGCTTTAGCTCATTCCTTGGAGACTTCCGTTATTCAAACATGGTAGCATGGAGCTATTCCGATGCCTCTTATAGTAAGACAGTTGTTATCGATAACTTTTGAAGACTTTTATGTTGATGTTGAATGTTGTGAACAAGGTGCAGTATGTAGGCCTAGAGATGTTATTGTAACGAAAGCCAACCAGTGAAGTTGCCAGGAGTCTTCAAAAGTTGACAGGAACAACGAACTTCCGTTATTGTTAATCTGTTCCATGCTTCTTAATGCTTCTCTGCAACAGGTCGCCCAGATATGAAAAAAATATCATGGAAGCAAAAAAAATAAAAAGTCTGCCATGTGTGTAAGTGCACTTTAGTTCAATATAATAGACAAGTAATGTCCCAGAGTTTTGGAATTCAAATAGCTGATAGTTCTTTAATATGCTCAACAAATCCGGCGGAAAAAGTAAACGACATGTGCTTTTCTGAACCTCGATTTTCTTTTGATCAATTTCAGGATCTCCAATTTCTTCTTACCCTTGATGTAGTTCCTCCTACACTTCTGTTTTATTTCTAGCCCTTTCTTAGGTGGTGAATGAAACCAAAAAAAAAATCCCTAGTCACTATTAATGCTGTGGGCGTTAAGGAGAGCTCAAAAGGTTTGATACTCTAGTAATATGTATAGTATTTGTTTGAAGAGTTCTGCTCTCTATCTCATCCAGTTTTTTAGAGCATTGGCTGGCCGTCTCGGTCAGGCTTAAAATTCTCTTCGAATTTAAAGAAAAGGTGAATGCGTATTCAAACAAATACCGAAGGGCCTGAATATGTATATAATATACATGGTTTATTGCCAAAATCGTTTTGATAACATTGTTGTTGTGCGGTTTTTCTACTCAAAAACACAACAGTAACAGCGCAGTAATGAGTTGAACAATGGACCGCTTCACTCCCTCCTTTTTCAGTTTTTATGTCTTCTAGATATTGAGCAAAAGGGACAGAATTCCTACTCATTTTAAAATCACCGATCAGTATGTTGATCATCAACAAGTAAAAGTTTTAAGAAAAGAACGAAGAGGTTAAACAAAAGGCAAAAGTTACAGTCTGTTTTTTGCAATAGGTTTAGCTACCCTACGTCTGGGAAGGGAGAGCAACATCCTCTGTTTGCGAATGGGATGAGCGCGAT
Source organism: Ancylostoma caninum (assembly GCA_037903475.1). Lineage (NCBI taxonomy): Eukaryota > Metazoa > Nematoda > Chromadorea > Rhabditida > Ancylostomatidae > Ancylostoma > Ancylostoma caninum. The sequence continues at coordinate 2,839,413 of JBAJFG010000492.1, read as the reverse complement.
AGTTGCTCTCTGCTAGGAGTTGCTACTCTATTGTTTCTAAAAAAAAATTACGTAAACAGAAGACGAAGACGTCAGGAAGTTAATTACATCGACGATCTGAGCAACTGCTCATTTGCACTTGCTGAAAACGTGGACTGACGTCAGTGTGAGGAGCTGAGACTGCATTACTGCAATTGTTCCTACCGTTGGATGGTTGCACATGAACAATGGAACCTCGCTCGCATTTCTCTAGGTCTCTCTGATACTAGACATATTTATCCGGACGGAATTCTGCTGAATTATTTGTTCACCCACTAACTTGCTAGTTGCGTTCACATTTCCACTTTTTTGAGGACCATAATTCCTTTATTCATCTCAGGTAACGTCCTTCAATTGCTTTTACCTGAGAAGGCTGTGAAACGTCTCTCCGGGATAAAATCTATTGAGCAGGGAAACTTCTTTGAAAATTTTCGCAAGCATCTTCTTTTCGACGACTATTTTCCTCTGCACCCAAATCTCCATCGCCTTCATTCTCTATTGAAAGTATTTTAACATTCCACATTCTCCCTAGGGTGCTTTTTTTCAGGAATTACTTCTAGTCACCACGTCATATCTTCTTCTGAATCCATGAGACTTTTCACCTTTGGTGTTGTGCGGGTACTGCTTTTTCTCCCTCAAGAAAGAGAATCGTTTGTTTGCAACATAACATCCTATCAACTTTCTGGATTGTTCCTGGTTCATTGATGATGAGTTGTAGTGCAAAGCTGAGCTCATTGTGATCAATCGAAAACAAAACCTAGGGTTACCGAATCAGTTCCGTGTTGTGCTCATTGAGTCTTGACTCTTGAAATCCTGTCTTCACCAAATTTAAACTTCTTTTGTAGGGAAATTAACTTTAGACGTACCATTCCAAAGCATCCATTAATCCAAATTGGCAAAAATTACCGGAAAATATATTTGAAACAAATCAGATATTTCCGCAAGCTATCTGATATCCGTTAAACTTAATTCTCCACAGCAAAAGCTCTGGATTTTGAGGCATTCTACTCGCTAGCGTGCCTGACATTTCCACTTGGAAGCACAATTGAACTCTCCTTTGAGTTGTTAAATGTGGTTTAAATTCATTTTTGAATGTTTCGTACTTTCGCCTGTAATAACAATTCTGCAGAAGAAGATCGAGAGCTTGTAATATAGTGACTTGACCCCAGGGCTCAAATTTCTAGAAAAATCCGACTCTGCACTTCTTCGAGCTCAGACAAAAGTTCAAATGAGGAATTTTTTGGTTAGAAAAGATCCTCAATTGTTACTCAATTCCGCTCATTCTGTTGACGATACACGAGAAATTTAGCTTGCAAGTTTGCAATCGAGGTCGAGATTCTGCAATGATTTCTGATAGTTATATTCACTAGGTATGTACGAACTAGCCGAATTTAGCATCAGTCTGTTGCATTTTTACTGTCTTACTAGTAACTTCGTTGTTACAGCAGCACTTTCTAGGGTGAAATAGACTAATAAAAACGGTAGGTGAGTTCCTTAAAGGTAGTTTCAGGACGAGGCTTCAGTCCCCTGTTTTATGTTTACCAGAGATAGTTCCAAGCTTATTTTCTTTTTTTTCCCAGATTATTTGATGATTTGCCCATTCTCTACAAATCTGCCTCAAATTCCTAACCCAAACCAAATATCCTTGAGAAATCCACCCACTTCCTACATTTCCCTCCGTTAGTTCACTAATTTTTCCAATTCGCTTCCTCCAAACCCTTTTAGTGCTCCTGGGTACAGGTTATTTGAAAGTGTGAAACCTTTGAAAGCTCCGCAAGTCGGAGGGATAGTTGGAAAATGTTCGGAGACGATGAGGATGTGAGCGGAGTGGAGAGAGAGGTGACGGTGGGTGTAATACAGCGGCTGGCGCACCCTCACAATCCTCATTTCCTTTAAGTGATCATACGTCTGCTTGTTCAAGTTATGATCCTTTAATGGATTTCCGGAATGTTCGGCCACTTTCATCACTGGGGTTTCATGCATTCCTTTTGAGCTCTGTTGTGTTATAACTTGTCGAAACCTCAGCATCTCTCAAAGTTCTAGTTTCCTCAACTTTTCATCTTGTGAAATTCTGAGTATTCTCGTTTCTCTCGGCCCTGACGGCTATGGTAGCCACAATGTTCTCAGAAAAGCAGAGAATCAAATTGTCTTCCTGAGACTCTTTTTCGCTGCCTTTTCAGCCATGGATTCCATTCCCTCTCCCTTTTTGCGAGTCAGGCTGTTCGCTGCTAGCCCACCATCTGTTCGCAGCCAACAAAAATTCACCCTCAAATCGCAACGACCTACCACACAACTACCTCCCGTATCTTCGGCCGACGCGGCTGAGTCATGTGACATCTGGTTCAGCTTTACCCATCACTTTTTTTTCTCAAAATGTCCACCCGACGTAGGTCAGAGGACCTCGTAGTACACGAAGATGTCACTCACACACCATGCCCATGGAAAATCCAAGACTCTTAAGGACATGACAATAAATATTCCTCACTGCGTTAGATGCCCTTTTGTGAAGCAATTCGATAACAATTTGTTTTCTCGTCGCAAAACATGCATTGTTAAAGATTTTCGCATCAAATCTGCATCGAAATCGAGCGGAGTTCGTTCGAGGTCGCGAATGTGTATGAATTGCACATTGTGATTGTGTAACTCGCTGATGCGCAGTGTCCCGGATGCAATACGCAGCTGTCAGCTGTCTTCAACGCCCCGACACGTATATTTTACGCATTTCTGCGTACTTAGATTCTTTGCTTGACCTGAATACACTTAGGTTGTGAAACAATGAAAATTTGCCTTTTTTTCTTAATGAGAACAGCCAATAGTATCAATATCAGCAGTTATGTAGTAGCCACAGTTCTAGTAGTAATGCATACATCCACAGTTTTACAGCCTGAAACATTCCCTAACTATTTCCTATTGAGTGAGTGCGGAAGCACCCACTCCTAGAAGAAGACTCAATTTTACTATCTTGACACCAAAATCAATTTCCGACTATATATTCTACAAGCTGACATGTATATAATGGACTTTTTCTTCCAATCAGGTACAACTTATCTTCTGGAGAGTCACAAATTACTGATTAGTTAAATTTTGGTTCAATCCGAGAAATTACCGTAGATGAAGTAGAGTGTAAGCACGCAAATAGATGTATGGATGTTTTAGGTTCGAGGATTTGATTTTAGATACCTTTTTGTGTTTTTCATTTTCTCTATGTGTTTTTAGGGTAAATATTAGTGGATATCTGTTCTGGAAAATATTGGTGGAATTCATGTTATAATTCTCGAACCATAGGTAATCCAACACTTTTGCATCTTAGGTGGATGCTGGCGTTTAGTTGAAATTATTCGTCTCGTGGCACACAAATTGCTTATTTATTACATGATATCATTTACTCATTGAATCTGTAAATTTTTAGTTTTTATCACGTCTCATCTATATCCTAGCTCTGCGAATAGGACGGAATTAACGGCGTGATGGATAGGTTAAAATGCTGGAAATATTTTTCAGCACATTGATATGTGCATATTTTAAGCTATTCAGTAGTTGAAATTTACTTCCGAAATTTACTAATATCAAGTTTTTCTTTTTTGAATTGTGTTGCTGTGAATCTCTTGGATCAGAAAGAATCTCGGAATTATGACAGTTTGCTCTATATATTTCTCTCGATTACTGCTGACATTGTTGGTGAACTAATCACATTGAAAATATTCGAACCTCCCACTGCTTCTCCTGCACTCTGTTCCTGAAATGTTCCTGAAATGGCTACAGATGTGAATGATTTCATCAGAGCAGCGCTGAAAAGGTTGTAAGGTATCGTGAGACATGGTCACTTAAGTAATAGTAGATTTATTCATAGGTAATTAAGCAGTAAATGATCTATCAGTTTTTTTTTATCGTGAGCAAAAGATTTTGTCTTTCCTCGTACATTTCCAGCAGCTGTGATGTACTGTACGTGCTAGAGGAAGTGCAAAAATACATGTCATCTGTCGAATGCCATTTTCCCAATTAAATTATGTCGCCATTGTATCATTATCGTCATTATCTTCTAGTTGCCTGTTTGCGAAGCCATCGTTGAAATCAGCTCATCAAATTACTTCCCGATTATTTGCCCAGCTTCCTGAAAATATCTGCTTAAACACTCTTCTTACATTTCCTGTCTAGCCAGTTCAGAGTTTTTGTTATGACTCCATAGTTACTGACAGTTCTGTCTACCCGGGCAAAACAAAGATGAGGTGAAAAATCAGGAATCCTTCACATGACAAGTATAGCGCATACGTCACTGATCCTGTAAACAACGTCTGTATGAACTCAAGAATCGAAAATGATCCAGTCCATCACTCGAAGACTCCTATTCTTCGGTTATTATTTAGCATTGTTCTTATCCTCCTATCGTCTCGATCTTGCAAAATGATCCCATTATTTAAAAAAAGAGATACTGGACCTTATATATTTGAGATTTCATAATGAAAAATGAGTATCTATACCTGTTAACTGATTTCATTCCCGCTTGAAACTGGTAAATACATTGCTCATAAACGTTTGAGCTCACGGACTTTCTAGTTTCACAGAAACTTACTTCACGAAAAGAAAACGTAATGATAACATACATAGTTCCTGTTATTCTAGCCACCAATTGTACTCTTTGAATTCAAACGCAGGCATTTTTTGAATCTTTGTCATTATTATGTGTTATTAAACTTTCGAACTGGTATTATTAAAAGTTCGAACTATGTATGTATTTTGCTATATACCAAATATGCATTAGAAAGACAAATCGAGTAATTGTTAGCACAATAGTTATAATCAGCTTTTCAATCTCCATCTAAATGAGATTACTCGATATTTCTTAAAATTTTGACAATCTGACAATTTTTGGAAGATTTTTTCACTAAACTGATAAGTTTTCTTGGGGTTCCATGTTTCTACTCCTCAAACATCATTACTTCAATCTTGCTGCTACCTTTCCTATCTACCAGTGGCGGACGCAGGGGGGGGGGCGGGGGGGCGCGCCCCCGAGAATGGGTCGCCAAATTTTCGAAATTACTTTACAATACAAATAAAAATCTTGTGTTAGTTTATTTTCAATTGTTTATTTTTATTATTATTTTTAATATATTTTTTATTTATTGTTTATTATTATAATTAATATTATTATTAATTTTATTTTCCGTCTGGGTCCCCAAAACGGCGGAGACCCCACTTTTCTTCCCACGCCCCCCCTCCCGCCCACTTTCTGCGTCCGCCACTGCTATCTACGTATATAACCAGATTCATTTTCCGAATGTTAGCATACTCTATTTACTTTTAGAAACCGGTAAAGCTCATAAGTCAATGTGTGACGGAAGTCATGCGGCTGAGTGCCGGTTTTTGAGGTATTATAGCGGCTCATGTGAGATAATGATTGATCACAAGCTTATGTGGAAACGAAAAATCTCAGTAGGTTATCGGAAGGGGCTTATATTTGTTGTTGACAGTTCTGCAGGTTTTTTTTTTTGATGTTTGAAAAGGGATCAGTCATCCTTCGTGCCTGTTGGTTGAGCTTTTTATTGGATTGGTCGTTTGAATGCTTTTAGTCCAGAAATTTAGAATCAGTGACTAGATTTGCTCATATCTGTGAGCATTGGCCTTGCTGAGCTTCTTCCTTTCTTCCGTTGATTCCAAAGGTTTTTAATTTTGCCTCGGAAACTCTTAGCTCATCAGCTTTCGTGAAATTACGCTATCAATTTAAGCACATACTCTGGAAACAGTGTTGGAAGTGCAGTAGGAAAATCAAGGGAGTTGGCCGTCAATTCAAGAGGAAACTACAGAAATTACCCGCCACATTTCCCCGAACTTCAGAAAAGATCCGCCAGTTGTTTTGGGAATGCACGTTTATGGCTAAATTGAGCCAGAATTTATCCGGTGTAGAATCCCACCCCATACATTCGTGTGCATTTGTTAGTATGTTGGAGAAAAATAGCTCGTATGTGCTTTCCATCCAGAAAGGACTCTATCACTGAATTCACGCCAAGAGTCCTTAAATTAGTCCTTAGATTAGACCACTACGCTCCTAGGTCTTTGAGTCGTCTTTGACAGCAGTACTAGGTTTTAAAACGATTTTTTTTGACAGAAATGAAAAATATAAACGGGTCATTCAGTGTGATCCAGACATCTGCCATGCTGTTAAGCTATTAGTAAGAGGCCTTCGTATTTTAAAAAAACAAACTAGTTGCAGCCAGAGGCGTTCTCCGAGTACTTCTCTCTTCTTTGCTCCTAGTGCTGTTCTTTTCTCAATGAAATTCCTTCGTTTTACACTCTTCGCCTTACCTCAAGAAGCTGCCTTGTCGTTAAAGTGCAATCCGCACGACTTTTGCAGAAGGTTCGCGGCGGCCGTCTGGCTTTTTTTCCAGCTCCGAGATGGCGATTTCGTCAGAAATTTGATCCCATGTCCGAGCGTCGTTCTTAATCCCTGTTTGTATAGACTTCACGACCTTATCGTGCTGACTTCTTCCGGTCTTTTGGCGCCATGACGAAAGAACAAACAAAAATGCCATTTCGCCCAAAATTTCACATACTTCACCTTAGAGCTCTTGAACACTCCAGCGGTACCTGTTATTCTCCTCTCCAGCTCCTCTTGCTGTCTGTCGCCGCACTTCGCCCACTCCCTCAGCTGACCTCACTGATTTGTTAAACTACTGCGGAGAACTCGTCCGTGGACGAGCAGTCACCTTGCTGAGATCATGCCAATTGCGGCAGGGGCACACACACGCACATTCGCTCACTCGCTCACTCACTAACACTCCCCTGCGAGTCAAATTGTTTGCAATGGTAATCAATGCGGTCCTAGTAGAGTCTCGGCGGCCAGTGTTGGCGCCCGCCGGCGCGGACATGCAGCGCAACTACAGTACCTTCTCAAAAAACGGTAGGTACCGTAATCCATTGATGACAAGTGTGTGGTAGGCGGCGCTGGAACCATTCGATTTTTTCGATTCGTTCGACTGTTCGTATCCTGATTACGGTGCTCACGTGATCAGTAATGTGTAGATGATTTCTGGCACTATTTCATCTACTATTCTTTATAGATATGCCGGCAGGCCCTCCAGATTTGCTCGATATCCCCGGTAAAAGGGCGACGTTCACCTCTGGAAGTGAGGAAGAGATCCGGCTCGGTTCACGGGTCACCTTCAACGACCAGTCTGTGAACATTGAAGGCGTAGAGTTTCAAATGAATGAGGTTTGTCGGTTCTTATTCTCTTACACTGTAATTCATTTGAAAGTGGAGCGGATAAAGAAGTTATTTACCCTCTAACAGACTTCATGGAATTCTATCCAAACAGTGAACTCTCATTATTTATTTATTTATATTACAATAAGTATATCGAGTATGCCCATGTTTACAGATGTAGAACCACGCATGTACACACACGGAGCATCAGTAACAGAGTATTCTATATACAATTGGGAAAATGGGAATAGAGGAAAATGTGATGTAACTTTGCGAATTATCTCAAGTAGACAAACAGCGGTTGATCATGCTCCTGAATGAGCGAATGCCAACTGGTATCCCTAACCTTTTACCCAACTTAGCATAATCCGGATCTGCTTTAATGGAAAATAAATTAAATCTCAAATCATCTCTGGCTCTAGGAATGACTGGTTTTCTGGTATCTCCCCTCGTGATGTGTGCATCTCTTATGATATCCTCGTCACATCCTGTAAACCTTCAGGGTTCTTGAGCACTCCACGAAGTTCAGCCACCCTAACACAACGTACTGACACGTGACCTAACAGCACATGTCACCAGCAGTATCCATGAAATCCAACACTGCCCGAACTGCCGAGAAGTGCCGTGTTGATCTTTGAATTATCGCTACTTCGTTATTGCAAAATATGTTGCCATGTGCACATGTCCATTCGCGCTGGATATTGCCCTACTTCTGGATATGTGAAACAACAGCTTTATGGGTAAACAGGATAGATACACCTTATCTAAGTGTGTAGCGCGTGGAGGCGCGGAAATTACAGCAATTTGGCCGGACCTGATGGTCAGCAACTTGTCTTTGACACTTTGACTCAGCTGGCAGATAAGGATGTTCACGTGAAGTGACGTAGTAGAGGCACATTGTGGAGTGCTTCTGTTCCAACTGCTGTTATCAGCGTTGTTTCCGCCTGGAAGTTGAAAACTGCGATCACTAGTTTTGGTGGGCGCTGATATCATGGCTGTTCAGCGGAAACTGGTGGGTTCAGACTTTCTCTGGGATTTCTTCAGCTTCCGGGAGGTCCTTCTTCTACCCTGGATGCTTACCTCCAGCCACCTTTATCCATAAAAACATCACTACTCTTTTATTCAGCATTTTCTAGTAAAATGTTTATCTAAATCACAGTTGCAGGCGAATCACCACACTGTCACATTCCACGATGATGAACATGCTCAAAAGCGAGAGCAATGGGACAACAAGGTGAGTTCAGTGGTATCAGCTCACTTCGTTACTCATTTATCACCTCTTTCTTCTTCCAGACCCAGTTCTACATGGGTGTCATCAGCTACGCCGTTGGTCTTGGTAATGTGTGGCGGTTTCCTTACCTTTGCCAGAAAAATGGAGGAGGTGAGATCAGGGATTCGCACTCACCATCCACTGCAACGACTAAGAGGAAGTTTCAGGAGCTTTCTTGATTCCTTATGTGATCATGATGATTCTACTTGGTTTACCGTTGTTCCTAATTGAACTCGGCATTGGACAACGGTTGCGGACCGGGCCTATGGGGGTCTGGAATGCCATTCATCCGTATCTCGGAGGTGTGTGAACTGTTTTTCAGCTTTTGTTTTTTAAGAAAGGCTGTACGCTTTCTGGATCATAACATCGTAGTTGTTGAAGTTCGTCTCATGTTGTTTTGTCGTTCTCCTTCGAATACCTCAAAGAACGATGTTTTCGTGCAGTGTTCTTGTTGCACATTTGAAAGCGACTAGGTTTGTTTGGATCTCCTGGATAACAATGTATCTGCGTCACATGTACTCAGCATCACCTACTTAACAATAATGTCTCAACTGTACTAATCGGCTGATTACACTACTACTGCTTAAATAGTGTCGTACTCGTCAACGAGGTTTCCTCGGACGCTCAACGGGTTGCCAGGATATGACGGAATGATGCATACTAATTGCGAATATGTGCATAATCGAAATGTTATTCGCAAGAAAAAAATACTAGCGGCGCTTAAGCGAATGATTAGCTTCGTTTCCGCTTCGTTGCGGAAGTCGCCAAGAGCCGAACAGGAAACTCATACACCAACCTTATTATTTAATCCTTTCGGTGACTTCCTCCTTTTATGTAACTCGGAATCTTTGATTCAAATGACCACTAAGAACTGGGAGTGCAGTCATATGCTAGACCGTTTTTTCTATTAGAAAATGTGGATAAGATGTTATGGATTAACACGTGTCAGGTATTTTACTGTCATTCGACGTTGGATTTCAATGGTCCAGTGTGGTCAGTTTTGGCTACCAGATTTATTCAGCCGAGACATTACGGGTAAACGTCATTCCTTCTGATAAGAGCCCTTCTGAATCTATACATTTATGAGTCCTGGCTAACTCACTTAAATTTAACCAACCAGTTTAGGTTAGTCTTATTAGATATTAGATATTAGATATTATGTAGTTTCCAAAAAAGCTGACAGATGCTCAGTATGGTCATGCTGGGTATCCTTCTAAACAAAAACTTATTTTGTAATCCGAAGACCAAAAACCTTGTCATTAATTCGAATCTGGTCCCTTGAGGTTGAAAAGGAGTACAGGCAGTAAAAATCGGAAGTTCCGGCCATAAATAATTTTTTCCACCAAACAGACTTGTTGGCAATACAGCAGAACGTTTCTTTATAGAAATTCCTGAACATTGGCCATGAGGGGTATTGTTAAACAGTCAAAATATGGTATTGTGGGCGTTTTACGTGCTAGTAGTCAAAATATTTCATATGAAATTTCGTTTTCTTTGTATTTGTTGGCCCTCACAATTGTTGCAATTTCTTAACCAAAACTTACAAACATTCGTATTATAACAAAAAAATGAGTGCCTAAATACGAGAAAAATTAAAATTGCACCAAATCAAACATTGCTGCGTAATCAGTGGGACTTTTTCATTTATTGATGTTGCCATGAACTTTTGAGTGGTTTTTCCTTTGTCCTTTGTAAATTTGCATGAAAAATCTTGTTTCAAAAAGGTAAGTCAGAATCTATGTTCCAGAAGCTTCCATTGCTTCAGCTCATTCAATCCTGTACAACTCGTAACAAGAAGCCTTATCTTTTCCTGCTCTATCCCTCTCTTTCCTACAATTTCCAGCCTTTTCTTCCCATAACCTGCAGTGATCCACTTCACCATCAGCCTCCATCACTTGCTGGCGCACAGCCAAACTTCCTCATTCCTCAAAAACTATATTAGTGGCCAACAACTGAGATATTTGTTTTCCTCATGGGTTAGCCATACGTCGCCGCACCTATATCAACAGCATTCATCATGTCAAGATTAAACTAACAACGTCATCATGTTCCTTTCCGATGCTTTACCTGGGAGAGCTGACCAGCTGTGCCTAACTGCCATGCAAGGGATGCCAGGAAAAACTTTCAGAGCAGATTTCTCAAAAGCTTAGAGTGCAAACTGCAAAGATCAATCCAGCTTTGTTCCCTGCCTCTATGAATTATTCCTTAATTCACTTAGTTTTTGTGATTTTGATCACTTAGCTACTATTACTGACTTCATCTACGAAGATTTTACTTGTTGTTTTTTTTTGCAATATTTTAAACGTTTATCTTTTCTGTTCGAAAAGGCACCTCAAATGTAGGAAAAAGAATGAATATAATTTTTTTGAAGAGGGCATCCATAAGGCAGACTGTTCAAACATTGCTTCCCTCACTAAAGTATGTTCCTGGAAGTTTCCTTGGTTTCACTCCCTTGGATCCACCACGTGTTTTCAGGTCTCGGTGTGTCAGCAGCTGTTGTCTCGTACTTAGTTGCACTCTACTACAATGTAATTATTACATGGTGCTTGTACTACCTAAAGGAATCGTTTACTCTCCATCTTCCCTGGGGCGTGAGTTTTATTCTCTTTCAATCTTCCTTTTCTTTCACTCGTTATCTCTGCTTTGGGTTTGACTAGCTCAATCCAAGGCACGATTCTGCCCCTGGAGCTCGAACCGCCACCCACGGAGTGGTACCTAACAAACAAGTGCCTTTCGAAGTATTTTAAGTAAATGTGTGGGTGTGACGCTGGCGACTGATAGGTGTTTTTGAGTGGAGGTCCGGAACAAATGGCGCCTTCGCTCTTCACTGAGCCTTGGCGAAGGTGAGTGAAGAGGCCAGTGATGTCACCTCATGATGAGCCCCCTCCCCGTACATAACAAAAGCCCAGCGAAAGCAAAGCACGCGGGAAAAACGCGGCGGCCGTTTGGTCACGTGAGGTTCGGCGGCATTACGGCATCAGTCATAAATCTCTGGCACTTTGGAGCTTTACATAGTGACGGAGAAGCGAGGTTGTGTAGAACGTTCGTTGGGAAAATGATCGCCTCGTCGATGCAGGATGCAGCTGAAGTTTGCTGGGAACACTCAGTTTAACGCGTGAGTCGGAAACCAGTGACGAGGTAAAATTAATGGACTGTGGGAGCTGTTGCAACCCTGGAAAAAATTAGATCTCTGGGAATTAACCGGGAGATGGAAATGCGAGATAGGGATATGGTTCGGCTATGCGGTAGACGAAAGTGAAAAAAATCCGATGGAGCCCTTCTTAACAAAGAGCTTACTCGAGTGAAAAATGTCGCTAGAACAAATGCGCCCTCGAGCAGATTTCGTGGGTTTTTCTCATAGACCTCTCATGAGTTTGTACAGAAAATGCATGCATTTCTTCGGAAAATAAGCGGATTCCCCTTGAATTTTTCCTCTAACAATGAGTAACAAGTCATTAATGGAGAGTTGTGAGACTCTTGAGGAGAGAAAGAACTTCTTTTCACTTACTCCTAGATAGACCTCAAAGTCAGTATAGCCACGTGAATCTATGATCTGCGAAGAGAGCAAGATTAAAACGAGGATTACAACGATTGTCACAAATTTTTCAATCCCCTAAACGTGGATAGTCCTTGGAAAGTCATCGCGAGAAATTCTGCGGATTACTACGGAAGGATGTGAATTCTTGAATTTCTGTCACCTACCAATTGGAACAGTTCTCTCCTATGTAATCAGTCGTCTGCAAAACACCGGAAATGAGAAATTACCATGGGAAAGTGAATTTTGTACGACTAAGCGCATAATGGATAGCAAGGAAACATAAAGTCACAAGATGGGCTGGGCAGTGAGTTCGTTCGGTTTTTCATGGGGCACTGGATGTTTTATTGCGAACTAAATTAGTTGAACTTAGATGTTACTGAGATTAAACATTCTTAGGGGTTTTTGTTTTCATCTAGAGCAAAACCTAGCGGATAGACGTCTAGTTGTTCCTAAAAGTCTAAATTCAGGGAAGGGACATCCTCCAAGCTAAAATTAACCTCTCTATGGCGGGAACCCATTTCTCTATCGTCCTTTTAGGGGTATTTGCTTCTCTGTAGATGTCGTTGATAAACTTTGTCTGTTGAGCTGCATCCTCTTCACGATGGAAGTGGAACAGTAGGTGTTGTCGGAACTTGTCATCTTAGTTGAACTGAAGCTTCACAGCTCAGGCGACAGAAAATGAAGTGTGGCGAGAATTGAGGAAATCGCTTAGAATATTTGTGAAGAGTAAACTAAGAGCTACAGAATGATTACTGATACGCAATCGAACGAAGTTTGATTCCACGTAAAAAATCAAGATGAAAAAAAAGCCGCATGAAATTATTGCCCAACCAAATACATAAGAACATACTCTTGATGAGTTTCGGGAAAGAGATGTGGGGCGATATGTACTTTTGAATATAATAGCGAAACCTACATAGCATGGAAGATTAGCAATAAAATAAAAAGGCACGTGATCTCTTTCTTTTCTACATATAAGTCGGATTTCCTTGATTAAGCATGCCTGTTTTGGCTGCACTCAAGTAATTTAGACAACCCTGGTCTTCGTGGTAATGATGTGAAAACCTTAACAGGAAAGCTTTATTTACTTTGAAAAAAATTCCGGTGGCACAATCGTCGTTCTGTCTTAGCTATAGTAAAATAAGGATGTTCTTGAATTCAGGTCTGTCCTCGAGGTGAAAATGGAACAATTGATAAGGAATGCGCTATGTCATCCTCTACAACCATGTTCTTCTGGAATCGACAAGCTCTCGATACCACTGGGTTTGTATTAAAAATACAATTATTCGATACTATTCCAGTTTCATTTTTTTCATTTTCCTCCCAAACATCATTTTGCTCGTATTCAGGAGCATTGGCGAATTCGACAGTTTCAATCCACATATTACGATATCGCTTATTGTTGCTTGGACTTTGATATATCTCTGTGTGATGAAGGGAATCAAAAGCAGTGGAAAGGTAAGGATTGTTCTTGATTTAGCTAAGTTTGTAGAATAGGTCATAAAGAGAAAGAACATAGTCCAGGCCATAGTCCTCAAGAGCTCAGGTTACTTTCACTTTTCCAGAAATAATATTATGAACCTCTGTGTGCAGACTTTTATACCTCCTTCCTTATTATTCTCTGATCTTTGTTTAGCTCCTATTTGTTCTGTTAGCTTCCTTCGGACCAAATTCTCACACTCGTTTTTGATTATTTTTGAAAATAGGCTCAGTTAACCCGAAGGGTACTTTGATCATTACAAATATGTACTTTATTTTTGATGATGCATATTAACATCAGCAACTTTTCAGTATAGAAACACTATTAGGATGTTAGGCATGTCACCAATAGCTTTAACTTGTCGTAAACCAAGTCTCGCGTGCACTATTACTTCGTTTGTCTTTTCACTCACTCAGTTGTCTTTTTTTTACTTTTAATGAAAATAAACCAAAGTTTAAGTTCCTCCAATTCTACTAGTATGTACTAGATCATGATGTATCTCTCAAAAATCACAAAGCGTGAAATCTCTTATATTTTTGGATTCAACTAGGAAAATTGCACGTCAACAGCATGAGAGATGGATTGAAGCAACTCAAAGTCGTTCCTTGCGAGATCATTCTCGGCTCTCTCCCTTCTGCTCACAGTATCTATCCTGGAATACTATAATGGCTAATATGCCAAGGTTTTCTGTTCTTTCCTCTGAATTGTATAACTGCAGTCGCTCTTTTTCATCCAGCATCCCGCTTTCGCAAAAACTTTGAGCGACAGGAGTTTTTCGAGGAATATCTGTTGTCTCCTGCGTGCATCTGTCACTTTTTACTGCCTTTTGCTACACCCTGTTTACACTCTCTTTTAAAGCAGCTTGCAGGCATATTCTTCGAACTGCACTTGCAGCTTCCAGAAAAATCAAAATCCACTTCTTCCAGGTGATGTATGCCACAGCAACGTTCCCCTACGTCGTAACGACGATCTTTCTCATTCGTTCCGTTACCCTCGAGGGAGCAATGAAAGGACTTTGGCATATGATTAATCCGGATGTACGTGTAATGTCATTGTAATGGATTTTCTATGGTTAACTATGGTTTATTGGGTACGAAAAAGTTCATCATTAATTATGGTTTATTGGGTACGAAAAAGTTCATCAAACTTCGAAGTCTGATGTAAACAACAAAGCTGGTCTCCGGATGAAGGGAGGGATTTTCACAAAGTTTTCCTAACTCACATTTTTCCGGTAGAGGACCTTTGCTTTTCAACGTATTTCTCCGTCTTTCCAGCTTCACAAACTCTACAGTCCTACTGTATGGCTTGAGGCAGCTACACAGATCTTCTACAGCATGGGCTTGGGATTTGGAGGTAACCAACAGTTAACAGAACTATCAGCAGCATCGCTGGACTCGGCATAGTGCCCTTCACATCAAAGTTGTGCAGAGGATACATATTCATTTGTTGCAGGTCTGATCGCCTTTGGCTCCTACAATCCGTTGAAAAACGACTGCAAAAGGGATGCAAAATGGTTGGCCTTGTGCAATGTGGTTACATCCCTGTATACAGCTGTTGTTATCTTCTGTGTACTCGGATATATGGGACATAATACCATGAACACCTGTATAGAGAAGTGAGTTGTCTTTGACTAAGAGCTCCCTAAATATCCTCAAATATTATCGATGCAAATCTTCCCGAAACTTTGGCAAATCTTCACTTCGATTATATAGCCTGGTCAGTAGTTATTCCATTTCCATCTACCTTTTCTAGAGACATGGTGATGATGCAGTCCATCTTTCCGGACAAATTCCCAACTGTTGACGATGTGCGGAAGATGTTTTCACGAGAGCAGTACATAGAGGTCCGTTTATTTACATCAGCTTTTCTTTTTTATCTTGCCGCTTCATGGAGAGCTCAATGTCATTGAAATTTCTCCTACATTTCATCACTGATTCATCTTTATCTGCTTTGTGCTGTTTCTGAAATCGCTTTATCCGCTTTCTCTGGGAACTGGTTCCCAGTTCACTTAATTCTGATGTTGTCCTCTTTTTCTCCTCACAAGAAGGTTAGGTAGTCTTCTCTCATCATTGTTTGTATCGTTATCATATGTATGGCCATAAATTAGGTTAGAATAATAGTATTTGAAGACAGTAGGGGTGATGCAGTCATCTCTTGTGTAGGAAGACAACATGGTAATCCGGTACATTGTAACATAGTGGGGACCAGTTTGTGCCCAAAATGTCTCGATGGAGAAAAAACATTTTTAGCACATATGCATGCGTCCAATGCCTCAATCCTTATTTTCATAACCATGCGCTTCCTTCCATTAAAGCCATTATTTTATCATTTTCCTCATCTTGTCCAACTATACTTCTATGATATTTTTCCGTGAGAATCACCTTTGCACCTCTTTTTTTTTGAGAATTGAAGTTATTCAAGCGTATGAAAGTGAATAATAGTTTTTCTTGCAGCTGATGGCTCACAAATTCAGTGGAGAGTTCAGCAAGATGGCCGAACACTCGCAAATGTGCAATTATGCCACCATCATTTCTGAGGTAAATTTTCTACTCTAGCGAAAGACCTGAACAGCAAACCTGAAAATTGAGTGTTTCATTAACGTAATGGATCGCATTGTGTTTCACTAGGATTTCGTTGAATCAAACAGGAAAACATCAAATTCAGGCTGCTGAGGGTACTGGATTGGCGTTTGTTGTATTCACGGAAGCGATCCTGAAATTCCCATTCCCACCAGCTTGGTCGATTCTGTTCTTCCTGATGCTTCTCTCGCTTGGTCTCGGCAGCATGTTCGGTAAGTGATTTGTTTCTGGATGGATCCTTATTTATTCCTTATACTGTTTTTGAACTACAATTTATGTACGTGTTTAGGTACTCTTGAGGGTGTGATCACCTCTCTCAACGACTCGCACCTCATCACCGTTACCAAGCCTGTGCTAACAGCAGTACTGTGCGCCTCGGCCTGTTTAATCGGTTTGCTGTTCTCCACAAGAGCTGGACAGGTAAGTTGCTGCTCAGCCACCCGTACAGTACACTACTAGATGGCCTACTCTGCTCATTTTCAGTACTGGGTCGCGCTATTTGATTCGTTCGCTGGCTCTTACGCCCTCATGTGTGTCGCCTTCTTTGAGGTGATCGCTGTGGTGTACGTATATGGATATCGACGGTAATTTTCTAGAAATTTTACCCAAATACCTATTATTTCTGATAGTCAAGCCTGCCCAAATTTTTGCAGTTTCTCTCGAGACATCGAATTCATGACCGGTTCAACCCCGGGACAATACTGGCTGATCACTTGGCGTTTCGTAGCACCTATCATTATGGCTGTACTATTCACCTGCAGCGTTGTTCAATGCTTCTCTAAAGCCACCACCTACTACGCCTATGACAGGGAAACGGTAGGTTTTCCCATTGTTGTTTTAATCACTTTTCTAATTGAAACTCAATCGAGAAGTCATCAGTGAATGTTTTTACATTGATCGCGAGTTTTTGAAGCTAACGCATTATAGTACTTGGATTTTCTTAGGTGGTGAATTTATTAACCTATGCCACTTATTATCGATTAACGTTATAGGTTGGTATAGTAGCAAATAAGTAAATCAATATACTTAAATAAAACTAATATCATACAAAGAAATAGTGATTGCCTAGGTTGGAATATAGTAAAGACCAGTTCTTGTACAGCGTTCGCCAAACTAATGCAACCAATTGGATAATACTCACCCCCACATCCTCTCACCTGCACATACATACTTCGCGCAGCAATGAACCAGTGTCAAGTCGTTTTCATGTTTCTGGGTCAAAATATTCGTGAAACCATCTCTCAGCATATCCGTCATCCTTATTGTTTCTTTACCATATGAATCTCGCAATGGGTGGTCCAAGACCCCTGTCAATCAAGACGAAAAGCAGAATTTGCACCCTTTTCGTGTCAGCTCGAAGCGATAAAAGCAATGCTGTAATTTTTCTTCATTGTTTATGGCTGATTCTCGTGCAGAGGCGCACAGACACATGGGAAGCCAATTAGTAGAAAGTTGAAGTAGGAGTAGGCATACTGGTACGTCTCTATGCGTACTTTTGCCCACTATCACTATCCGCTTTGATTCTTCCACTTTGTGTTCATCTGTTGACTTTTCAGAGCATTCAATAAGTAGTTGTGTGAAAATTTTTCTTTTTGCGCTTAGCGACCATTCTTAGCTTTTATTTATCCGTTTCACTTTTTTTTAAATTTATTCCCGTAGAATCTTAGAATTGAAGGTTTGTTCCTGTACAACCATAGATCTTATTAAAAAGCTCTAAATGAGGAGCTATTTCACACATAGCTATCATGCACGTAACTATCGAGAACTACCTCGTTGTGTATGTATCTAATTTATTTATATTTTCAGACAAAGCAGAAAGAAACTGAATACCCAATCTGGGCGATGTTCATTGCATTGCTCATGGTCCTCCTCGCAATTCTGCCCACGTTCAGCGTCTGGTTCTTGCGTTACTTCAAGATCTGGAAGCTCGAAGCTGACATTCCAGCGGTGAGAAGCATTTCCTGGATAATCTACATAAATGGACTTGTAGTGATGAACAGAAATATCCTCAAATGTTCAGCTAAATTTCGTTCATCCAAGTGTTGTGTTTACCATTGTTTCCAAATAGATCTATTCGGTTGTCGAAACATTCTCAACGAGGAAATTTCAGGCCTCCAAATGTCTGGGTACAACGCAGAGTACCACGTACATGCTGAAGAGTGAGCAAAGTTTCAACCGTATGACGGAATCGAACGTTTCTGTAGCAGAAATGGAACCGATCCCAGTGACACGCTCATAGAGCGGCATCGTCTCTCACCAATTATTTGCCTGAATTTCATCGCCTGATCCCATGTACATACACTTCTCTACGGTTGTTATAATTGTTTGCATATAGCATCATCAGAAATAGCATTTTCACATTGTTTCGCTCGATTTTCGCAATGTGAATATGCTTTCTATTACTAGTAGAGTGATTTTACTTGTATGTCTCGCGTGCACAGTGCCCGCTCAGCCGGCTTTCGGGCAACGATTCACCTCTCACATATCGCCAGTCTTCAGACGGACGTGAATTCGACGCATTCACCGAACGCCGACGCACGGGCACACATGTATTGTATTGTTTGCATACATTACACAGGTACTGTCGTGGCATGTGATTGGGTAGTGTCCGACGGTAGGACCACGCCCACCGTCGAGCGCGCAATACATTCAGCACCGGTAGAACTTGATAGAATCAGAGATTTGTGTTATACGCTTGCTACTCTCTTCAGATCACTATCACTGTTGATAACAGAACTGTAATCTTGTACGTTTATTCACTACGAGCTATGGATCTATATATACATACGATTTTTCTGACCATTTTCTCCTACAATTTCTGAATCAGAATCTGTTCACTGAAGAAAACTCATTGCTTCGTTCAGTAGTTGCCAGGTCGTTTCCCGTCGTCATGGATTTGCTTGAAGAGCCGTCAGCTGGCAGTTCAAAAAATCAATCCTCAGTGAAATCCTTGACGACGACTATTTCATTATTACTGCTCAGTAATTTTGTGGTGTGTCATACCATTTCACATCATTCCCAGGCGCTTTGTGAACTCCTATCGTGTGCTCAAAGTGTGCTGCATCCAGCGAAACGACCGCTTTCTTCCATCTGTCTCTGTTCACACCTGTTCTCTACTATTTTCTCTTCTTTTCTCACTCTGTTGTAAGCGGCGTAGCACCCTGGTGCATTCCGGCCTTCGCCTCCTCCTCAATCCGGTAGATTTCTATGTCTAATCGTCAACAACTTCCAGTGTCAGCTCCTTCAGGATGCATTCTTTTTAGTTGTATGCTCACTTCGAGATTGGTCGTTTCAGTGAGATTTGTTACATAATATGCTCAAACAGATAATTACTACGACTATCGTACTACTACAATGTGCAATGTTTTGTAAATGATATTAATAAAGTCTCATTCATAAATGTTTCAATGTACACGTCATCAAACAACAGGAATTCCACAATATTACGGAACCCATCCAGTCAAACTTTGGTTCAAATTCAACTTCAAATCCTTTGATGAGTAGGTTCGCAGATCATCGAAGAAGCTCAGGATTCCCTGCAAATCCGTACCATAAACTAAAAGACATAAAAATAATAAGTTGTGACGGTAAATCCACCTTAGGTACAAGACTATCCGTGATTCCAGCTGGGACACCCATTAGGTGTAGTTCAGCCTGTATAATCGACGTCACCTTGGTGTCCTTACCACTGAATAAGAAGACTACTTGAAAACGGAGAGAAAATATGGGAAACCGATAACATTACCTCGGTGAAATTACTAGTAGAGAGGGGTGAGTATGCACTCGAACGATGCCTTCTCTTAAAGGCGCTGAGGGGTGTGTGACGCTTACCATAACAACGGATCTTGTTCCTGAAACAACGGCAGTTGTTCTTGAATTATACACCAATTAGGTTAGGATTGCAGAAATGCTACATAGCGACCCTATTGATTACTATTACATAGTTAAGAGTGAAGGTTTTCTTACCATCCTCTGGATCAGTAGAAAATCGGCAGAGGTCCACAGCTTCTCTCGCGGAAATCAATCCCATAAGACGGGATTTTGTGTCATGACGGATAATAGAAGTATTCTGAAAGAAAAGTTAGATATCACTACCTGTTTTGTTGAATCTAGGATTTGGGAAACAGTGAACAATCAAAATCAAGTATGGATAAGATGTCATAAAAAAGCAAAACATATAATTACGCCAGGCTATTGACTTGAACTCAGTATCAAAGGAGCTTTTTGTTAGTGTATTTGAGCTATATAGGTCGTAATCCATAGAAATAGCAGCATGTTTTGTATGGACAATGTTTTGTTATCCGAGACGACCTCTACCTGTTTGCTGACCCTGGATTGGATGGTCGACGATTACACTGGCTTATGGCAAGAATAGAACAATCGGTTTTTTCAGGCATAAATCACCAGCACGCATTAGATGAGATGAGTATAGAAAAAAATTGTGGCTGATGTATCATCGATCCTAACAGCTTTGTATTCTGGTTGTTCAGATTAGTGGGTAAGATTGAGCAACTTTCAAATGTAACAGACTTGTCCTAATTCCACCCATTTTCTGTGGATGCATCCATGAATCCATTACAATCTATGCAAAAGGTCCTTGGACGGATGTAATCACTCGGTAAAAAATTACACATAGTAGATTTGGGTAATAGCGAGTGAATTCTAGTCTCAAAGCCGATCAAGACAAGATCACCAATTAGCAGCAAAGCAAAGTATTCCAGAAGTTATTCATTCAAATCTATAAGCACTCATCTCACCTCTGTGATGCGAGCCACCAAAGGAGTGCCGCCCGATTGGCTGTCCCATTTACAGCGATGTACTCCTTCCGGATGAACCATGACAGCCACCTTAACATGTTTTTTTGGAGAAATTAATTTCCAACAAATCTTGATATGACTTCGCTAGACGTAATTTTTAAGTACCTCAACTGGAGATCGGTTTGGTATGATTCCCTCATATCGAAACATATTGTTTTCTGTTACATTGCATCTCATTTTCCAGACGCTGCCCGATTTCTGCAAAAGCATTATCGTTAGCAAGTAATAGGAGAAAATGAAACAAGCAAACAGAGTTTGAAATAACCGGAATCACAGGAGTACTAACTTTAGTGGTTAAATATTTCTTTACTCCTCCACTTATCCACAATCATTACATTTCTTCTTAGACCACCATATTTCTTCAGTTCTTCATTTTTTTTTTGTTAATATTCGTTAGTACAGGGAACTCCAGACGGCCAGTTGGATCAGGACCAGTGTAGATGGTGTTTATTTTTAGTTAGAGATGTGTTTAATTTTTATATTTCCGAAGTGCAAGGCAAATCTTCTTTTACATGGTACTGTAATGGTACTAAAAAAAATTAAAAATAGCGCTAATCACAAGAATGCCACCGGTAACTTCAAGGAGAAATTTCATGAATGTTCTTCATTGTCTATAGACATGTATGTACATATATAAGGGGCAGAAACGAAGGCTTCTAACATTTCTAGTAGTCACGAACAACTGTAACAAACTTTCAGACATCCCCGCTGATCTGATGCCTCGTTTAATCTTTTGCTGAATACGATCTTAGCCATTGTTGCGTAATGTTTCTTTTTCTCGTGCCTGCTTATCTAATGTAATTAGTGCGTTAAACTTGATATACCACTTTTTTAAGCACCACTCAAGCCGAATGAATTGTTTGGACATGCATTTAGCGTCCAGCCGTGCATTGTTTCTAGAAAATTATTGCGGCTTGCAAGCTCTAAATTCATTAAATCGTAAAAGGGCTCGAGTAGGGAGACCAATAAATGGCCATTAAAAAATTGACCAAGGAATTGTAATTTGGGAATAGAGTTTCAAACAGTGAGATCTTCACTAGGATATACGTGGAAAGTCTATAACTCATATATTAGGTCATCAGTGAAGGGCATAAACGGGGTGATAGGATGTAGGAGGTGGGGTGAGGTCTTCGAGAGGAAGGAGCATCTCTGGCAGCTGGAATTTCGAAACTTTCCGGAAAATCGGGAACTGACTTTAAATCTAAGTTATTAGAAAAAAGTACGTGAATATTAATGATGAGATTAAGAAGAAAAGCTTGCGCTACCACCACATTTCCATCTATCTTATGTAGTGACTTATTTGGTCTACAATACGTAGGTGGAAGCTTTTGCATCTACCAAAAGCCATTCAAACTTTCCATTTTGTTTGCCGTTAACTGCTAAGCTAACTATTTTATCCCCTTCACTTTTGTGGACATTCCCAGGTGTCTTTTATTTATTAATTTGTTTGATGGCTATTTACACGCTTTACTAGAGATTTTCAGCAAAGCTTCCATTTTCTGGACATCTCATCTGTGGATCCACTCAAAATCGGTCCCCCAATGAGCCGCGGTCGTGAACACTCTGTGCTCGTCCCTAATTCACATTTTTAATCATTAATCATTCGTTGTCAAAGTTATACATGTACTACGCGTAATATGGATAACAAACGGACAAGGACGACTTTTCACCACTGCTTGTACATATAACTAGGCAAGAACGAAACGACTTTAATTGCCCAAAAACCCTATGCTCTCACTCTAGCAAAATTTTGGTCTGGAGAATTGTAGCCTCACTATGCCCAACAAAACTCTCCCGAGTTCTACACATTTAAATAGCAGCACAGGAATGAAATTCTTTCCGAATTCAGCCTCATTACTTGTTTTGGAGACTAGGTAGCCCTCGGAAAAGAGTAATAACAACAAAAAATTAGTAACACAAGCAAAACGTAGACAATTCCTGAATGCGTCAAATTCTTCCACCAACCCACCTTCTCTGTATGAAGTTGCCATTCTGGCGAATGCAGTAGATGAAATACTCGTCGTTCAGCACTCTGCATACATATCTCGTATTCGGTGAGCGTGTCAGACGAAACACTCATTCTACAAAAGTACATGGAAGCATCATGTACTGTGACAGAGTTCTCAAAAAAAAACCACAACAAATAAGTCTGAGAAGTTCCTGTGAAAAGAGAGGATGGTGTCAACGAAGAAAAATGAAATAGACAACTCAACATATCGATGGAGGCAAAAGTCCAAATGTATAAAGATTGGTTTTCAGTCAGCCTACTAGTCTTACCTTCACATGGCCAAGCAAATACTCAGATAAACTATCGGAAGCACCGCAGCAGAACGGAATCTCGATTATATTGTTAAGGAGCGGGAGGCGCAGAGATAAGAAAAAAATTCAGAAGTACCGCAGCAGAGTAGATTTTGGTAGAAAACGGTTCGGATGGACCGTAGCAGCTATTCCAAAGGACCAAAACAGGAAATTCGGAGAATAGGAGATCACTTGTCGGTTCCTCCGGTTTTGTGCTGCAGTGCTTCCGAAAATGTGTCTGGGCACAAAATAATCAAACACGTTTATCAAATTAATCACTGATGTCCCACTGTCTTGTCCTCGAGATTCCACAGCATCGATTTCCGGTAGAATTCCAAAGGAAGTCCAAGTAAGTCGTAGGTTTTGCGGAATTCCCCTGGTTTCCGTTTAAATTCTAGCTGAGTCGCGAAGGTAGTAATTCTGGCAGATTCCTCGCAGATTTCGAGAGGGATTCATGTAAAGTCAGAGGCATCCACTCGAATTCTGAGCAAGTTCCGCTCATTTTCCGACCTCGTTCTGCACATTTTCACATGGCTTTCAGGCGGAAACTGTGGGTACACAATCACGGCACTGATGATGTAAAATATTGGGGTTATCCATGAATAGCGCCACAGAGACACAAAAATTGCGACATGAGAGACCAATAAGGCATGTTCTAAGAGCTCCTAGCGTGCAACACCTCAGCAAAAAAGGGATCCCATGATTATGAAGATGTTTACAGAAAAACGAGGTTATGCACAACAATGATCACAGTATCCTGCTAAGTGAAGCAGAAATGCAAGGATAAGGTGGAAGAGGCCGGCAGAACAGGCGCACATACACTATATGCAGATAAAATCGCGAATCCAGTCGCTGCGAACGATTCGCCGAGATAAGCGACTGGGACGGACACGGCGAGCTTTGCGATGAGTTTGCACTTGCAGCGATGATTTTTGAGGTAAGGAGGGCATGTTGCTACAGGTCGTGCGAATCACAAATGAAGGCTTTATGCGACGCGATCGTGAATAATCGCTGAGTTCACCTTCAATTGTCGTCGGGGCTAGTTTTCCTGGCGTGTTAAGCAATCGGCATGTAGCCTACATATCCCACTGATCTGGCTGTGAAATTTCGAGATGCATTCTTTAAAGATATGTACAGCAGCTACGTATATGTACGTTGATTTTAAATGGAATTCTGTGGGAAATCCAGAAAGCACTAGCATCGATCATCGAGATTTCTGAGGACAAAAATGAACGCAGTTTGGGTTACGAAGCTTATTACACGCCTATTACTTGAGCTAAACCAAAACCCAGCAAGCTAAATGAATGCATTGCTGCAAAAAAATCCATTAACAGGACGGAGTCAGCCAAGTCCAATCCCACAAAGTGATCGAGATGACCCCACACTGCTATTAAGTGTTTGTGTACTAAACAAATAGAGCCAGGAGTCTACATTATTACGCATTCAAGTAGAAAGTGTGTTCAGTTACGCAATGACTTACGTACGTAAGACTGAGAATCTTAAATAAAGAATTAGCAAAGCAGAATGACTACGTAGTGTTATCATTGAAAAAATTTTTAAAAAAAATATCGTAATAGGTGTTAATGCTGTGAGTAAAACCTCTTTCCTACCTTGTGCCATTTTACTTTCTTCTAGAGTAGGCGTGAATCCTTATGTAACTACTGTTGACAAAGATGACGAAAAAGATACTACACAGTATGGATTCCCGCACATTCTGTGCAATAAATCTCAGCCATAAATTATTCACAAAATTCAGACGTTATGCACTAACCCGACAGAAAGGGTCGTTTGCCCATATTCTTCTGTGAGAATGAAACTGCCCCATTCCAGGATTATATGGATCGAGCGCTCCTCTTTTGCAAGCACTGATAGCGGCATTGCATACTGTTATCGCCTCTTCTGTTTTCATTCTTTGGATACCTATATGTGAAACATACCCGTAGCAATCTTGGTCTTTGGAGCAGACACTGAAAATCAGAAAATCTTGGTTTTCAAAAGTATTAACAAGTGCTGTATAATGAAAGCACTGTGATTAGGCATCAATTGTGTAAGTTCCACCAAAAATGAACAATTACACAGAGAAAAATGAAAGAATCAAAAAGGGCAAGGGCATCACAGCAGAAAACTAGTTTTTTGATAAAGTATGTATTCCCCCAATCGCTACGCTTTTCAAGCTCCGTGGAAAAAGAGGAAAATATAGGCCAGGCCAGAAAAATATTAGGCAAACCCTCCGAAATCCTCCAATGCTACGAATATCATCCCTCTTTTCATTGAAGTGGAATTTTAGCTATGGGTTTTATCATCGCAGCTCTGATAACTATGTAGAAGCAGAAGATAAGCAAGATGAGCAGCAAATATTCCAGTAACGCTGGGTGAAATGGTTTCGAAGGTTTTAAAGGAGGTGCTAGTTATGTCCATGACTATCCAGCGGGAGAATGCTCCTCAACACAAACGATAAATAATTGACAAGAAGAGCCAGATTTCTTGTGACTTGTTTTCTTCCTCTTCGTTAGGTTCCACCTGATTCCTTACACATGATTTCATGATCAATTTTGTCTGCTGCAATGTTTTATGCTCACATTTTGATTTCGATCTCTTTTTTAATTTTTTTTTCGATTTTTTTTATCGATTCATAAAACTCACAATCATGGAACGACTACTTCACTGGTGAGATTCGGTATTAGTATGAGGTAAAGTGCTTCCATAGTCTTCATCTACTCACCATGGAGGAGTCGGCAGTGGGGATATGTGTTGGGAACTGTACGTCAACCGTGCACGCCACTGCAGGTGGCTGTCTTGTTAAGGGACTGCTTCTATAGCCGCCGGAAGCGGAAGTTTTCATGGAAGAAGTATCTTATTCCGGACTCGTGAGAGGTGCGGTTGTGCGGACTCACGAACATTAGCACCTCAACAACGTACATTGAATGCTTAGCACTAGCACAAATGAAGACCCTCCCTTGCAATTCGTTCCTTTTCTTGATCTCAATTCGGCTTGTGTGAGCTCAAAATGTAGACCATTATGTGGGATGTAGTTCACTCCAACAGGGGATTTCCACCACACCCCCCCACCCCCACTTCCCTGACCCCCAAGCGAGAACTCACCAACATCCGACTTATCCGTTCTCTTCTGAATTGCATTCATCATCCGATGGCAAACGACAGATGGCACACCCCTAGGGAAATAAGCCATTTACAGACCGCCCCTGCGCACTATGCATAACATTACCTGCCCTAGCCATAAGCTGTATAATGAATTAGGAACAAATAGCGAATCTTTATTAATAACCAATACTTTTCACCAAATCATGGGAAATGAAATGAAGTTTATATTATCTCAATAATCGCTTCTTTTGATTGGTGTATGGCCTCAGATTCAATAAAATCTATAACAACATATAATTTATGACAGGAAAGACACACACAAGGGCAAGCGCTGCAATGACTCAACAAAGCAACAATTCAACAAGAAATTATCTACCAACCAGTGCTACCCTTAGGACTTTTGAAAAAATTGATTAACGGACGGATAAAAGAACCGGTGAACAGGACGGTATACTGCCCGAAAATGGAGGTGAAGATCGATAGTACCGGTGAAAAACGTTGGTTAGTGCAAGGAAAAGATGAAATTACAACGAGAACCCAGTGGATCGTTATGGCACATCTAATTTGACGAGAACATTGTTTATGGGTTTTCTAGAATCAGATGAACTTCTCCTATCACAGAAGAACCAGTTCGCCGAATCTGATCTGGAGTACAGCAATGTTTAAGGGGAAATACGGGTTGTCTCCATAGCTAAGGTCATCATTTAAGCTCCGCCCACGTAGACAGAAACAACGTCTCAATCAGGCTTTCAACTAAGTGAATAGATACGAAATGGAAAAAAATTGGTATTATTTTGCATCCAAATTCTTTTTATTTGCCATCCTTCGATTGTTAGCTTAAAAATTGAAGTGTTGCCCATCCAAAACAGAAAAAGAGGTTGAGGAAATGGATTTTCTTGCTCGAAAATGATCATGTTTGAAGCGTTGTACCGGGAGAGGGTGATGCAGCCGAGCTGTGCCATTTGCCAGTCGGATAAACTGACCAATCACAGAGCTCGTCGCGTCCCCCTGCCCCCGTACAACATTCTACAACCAAAATGGTCCAAATTAGCCACTATAGCATGCACCCTATAACATATTTCATGGGCGACTTTGCTAGTCCACCAAACAAATAGGTGTGGTTTATTTACTCCAGAACAGAATTTTCTTGGGAATCCAGTCTGCGAACTGGCAAAACTGGTTATCGAGCCTTCTTTTGAACAAGTTTTCTACCTCACTACAAAGAAGCCTTTACAATCAACTCTCACAGAATCCATGTTTCTGGAGAATGCAGAGAGCATTCTTTAAAAGTTATTGCAAAGACTTATTCGCTAGCGAACATGAACCGTACCCATTTTAATGAGCTGAATA
The DNA here is from genome assembly GCA_037903475.1 of Ancylostoma caninum. Taxonomy (NCBI): domain Eukaryota; kingdom Metazoa; phylum Nematoda; class Chromadorea; order Rhabditida; family Ancylostomatidae; genus Ancylostoma; species Ancylostoma caninum. The sequence continues at coordinate 2,811,763 of JBAJFG010000492.1, read as the reverse complement.
TGGAGCATTTGAAAAAAAGCAGATGAAGTGCGTGACTAGAAGAAAATGGTGAAGAATAAATTCTAAAATGCTGTTACTTCACGAAGAATGGGAAAATAGTGGGTTTTGGCGTGTCGCAAGGATGAAAAATTACTTCTTTTTCGATAGCAGCTTGATGCGTAGCTTAAGCTTCCGCTTCTTCAGCTCCCGTTTCTTGATAGCGGAAGAATCTAAAAGGATTGAAACAAGACTAAAGCAATCAAATAACGAAGGAAAGAAGAAAAATTTTAAAAAAAGATCGAAGAGTACTAGAGAGAAGGCGAGTTAATAAGAAATCAAGGAATCCTACCAGGTGGACGATCATCGATATTCTCCTCGGATAATTTCGCTTTCTCATCGATAATAAATATGAGGAGACTCGTGAGCTGCTTCTCCCGTTCAATTAATTCACCTTAAGACGAAAACTTGAAAAAAAAAGAACATCGTCAATAACATTCACATGTTGCAACAAACACATGCTAAAGAATGGGAAAATAATCCTATAAATCCAATTTCAGTTTCATTTACTTCTAATTCCGTGTTTAAGATAACTCTAATCCTCCTTTGTTATGGTATCTCGCGCCGAAATTCTACTTGAAACTAGCTAAGAAAATAGTGAGCCCATTCAGTCAAACAGGACGTTCCCCAAATAATCTAGGCCGTATCAAACAGTGGATTTCACCCCTCTTCTTCGACTTGCATTTTCTGCGGTTACTGTGACCTCCTCAAAAGCGACAGTAGTTGAGAATTCAACCCACAGACTATCATTTCCTCCACTCCCACCGAAAACCTCACACTTCGCTGCCTTTCTCTTCCTCTAGTATCTCTCCAACTATCTCCCGCAGTGAAACACATTAAAAACCTTTAAAAGAAGATTCTAAGGAGTAAAGAGCATATAAGATCCCCACAAAAAACATTTCCTAGGAAAAGAATCAAAAAAAAAAATCGACACGAATAAGAAGCTCACTGTCTTGTGTCCCCTTCTCAACAATACATCGAAGATGATACTCCGTTTCCGAGTGGATTTCATTCAGAAAGGCTTCTCGCCACCTGATGAAGTGTTTTTAGCATCGAAAAATATGAATCAAGTCTTGAAATAAAAAGCAAAAAAAAAAAACTTGCACTTACATGTACTGTAGGAAACAGCTCTCCCTCAACGCATCTAGAAACTTGCACATAACTCCGATAAATTCTTCAGTCCTTGACATTTTAAGCCAACCACTTGGATCTGGGAATATATAAATGAAATGAAGTCATTACCAGCGAGAAAAAGAGAGACTGAGAAAACTCACTTTGAGTAATCAAGAACAGCAATTCAACTTCCAGCTTTTTCCCCTCCCGTACTATTTTTGCCAACTCATCATCCAAGTTCTCTAGTTTTTTCTCAATCTCATTCGTATCCCCCAACGTTTTGTGATCCGTAAACATTATCTGCAAATTAGAAAAGTTATCGAAGAATCTAGAACACGACAAGATGTTTCGACAAATCAATTTCGCACATACTTAACGAGAATTCGATAATAAAACATCATCTAAGTACTATTTCGAAAAATTACTTGAGCATGGTTCGCGAGCAACTATATTATCGGAGGAAAAGGAACAAGTGTGAAGTAAATATCGTAAAGTGAGATTAAGAAGAAAAAAAGCAAGGTGTGTTGAAACTTCTTCAGAAGAAGAACGGTTATTTGAAAGTAGTGCTAATAATTAATGGCTGCACACTCCTTAAAATATGAGCAGTAATCCTAGTCTACAAAAAGAGTTTTCTTCTCTGAGCTACTATAAAGCCTGAACTGATCCATAGATTGGAATACTGATAAAAGATTTGCCAAGAATACGAATAACTTCTGAAATTCGTTAACTATAAAGCTTCAAGTTATTGATTCTGTTATAGAAAATGGCTAGACACTCTGACAGTAAGTCGCTCTTAATGGAAGCACTTGATGTGAACGCAGTTACTGAGTAACAAATGAGGGTAGATTAGTACGCATTGGTCAGAAAGCGTAAGAACCAGCTGCACAAAGCAGAAGAGAGCTTTACCCTATGTCTCACGGTACAAAGGGCTTCACCGAACTTTGCCGACCAGCGACAGCTAGCTCGACGGCGAAATCCTTTGCGAACTAATATTATTTTAGATAGGTACAATCAGTCTCAACGGAGCAGGCAGATTCACACAGTTAAGCGCCAACAGCAGCGCGGCCGCGCCGCGCGCTGGAATCTCTCATCTCTTTCTCTCTCTCTCTCTCTCTCTCTCTCTCTCTCTCTCTCTCCCTCTCTTGCTGCCGTAATGACTAGCCAAAGCGATGTTTAGTATTTATTCGTCGTATTTCATGGCTCTATGACAAAAAAAACACTGAACATTGCTGGGACTACCCATTATGGTAGCGCGAAATGGTAACTCAATTGCGCCACCTGCGGGCGCTCACGTCTGCAAATTCGCCAGTTCCATCGACTTCCAATATACATCGTTTTGAACGCATACAAAAAGCAGTTTGAAAGAGGAAAATTTCAGCAATACTGACAGCTTTTCCTGGCTATCTACTTCCTATGGCTGACACGAATTCATAACAATAAATTGCCTACGGTACTAAGTGTAATGTGAAACTACGACGTATGCTCCAACTGTTAACGAGTACACCCGCTATATTAGAGTTTCTTGTAGCGGAATCTAATTGCTTTCCACTTCTAACTAATAGATATTGTCTCATAAAGTGAAGGAAATGAGTGAAAGTAGACCAACATTGGAATGAAAGTAAAACAGACCTTCCTCCGACTAACAGTAGGTGGAAGAGGGGCACGAATCGATTTCTTAGAAATCTTCAAAGTACGAAACTTTTCATCACCAATGAACGACTTCCTCTTATTCTAAACAACAAAAAAAAAGATAACCTCTCCAAAAAAAAAAAACTGAAATGAACGAAGGACCACCTCATCCGGACTGAGGGAGCTCGTCAGCTGTGGAGGCGGCGGAGGAGTACATTTTGGACGATCTGATTCTCCGGGTAGAAGAGAGGAGGGAGTAACCCTAAATATCAAAATCCATATCAATAAGCAGTGAAGTCACAAAAGTTGAAAAGACTCACGTTCTTGGAGCAGGGACTGGCACAGACACAGTGCTTTCATCATCACTGTCAGCAAAAGGATTTTTTGACTCATCATACTCAGTCTGAAAATATCTTAGCCACCTCAGTTTCACGTACATACCTAACGCCCTGTAAGAAAACAAAAAAAAAGTAACAGATTACGTCATCGTCGTTATCACCAAACGGACATAGATCATCCGGATAATCCTCGAGAACAAAACCAGATGAAGTAGATTGACAATCCGACTACAAAAAATCCAGCAATTGTTCAAAAACAAAAGGCCAAACAATGTAATTGTGGAACAATATTGTTAAGACTCACTTCAATCAATCTACTGGAAGAACTCGAACGTCGGGGAGTTATGGTGCTTGGCGCTGTTCGAGTAGAAGAGTTTGACCTAAAACTTGATAAGTAGTTAAATTTAAAATCAAAGTAGAAAAAAAAGAATAAGCTTGGTAACAAAATATCACTAAAACTGGAAGGATAAAAATGGAGTGACCTTGAAGACGATGGAGGATTCAGCGAACGTGACGGTGTCGCCCCGGCGCTAAGTAGAATCGAAGCACGTTTCGGTCGAGGAGGTGCTACTATAATTTGACTCGTTAATTAACACTTAGCTATGTATTGTATGTTCAAAATCAAAGTAAAAAATGACAAAAAAAAAGAATACATAAAGTTACCAGGAGTATTCAATTCGTTTGTCGATGTTATCAGCAACGGCGCCGAAGAGGTATTCTGGAAGAAAAGAAAAAATCCTAAAATGAATCTTTTCGTTGATGCAATCACTGAAACCCATGCAAGATTGCAACTATTCAACTTTTCTTGATATTTTATTGGGGACGGGAGCTTGGGAGAAGGAAATAATCAATTAACACTGGACGAGCAGAACGCAGTTTGGACGCCTACTGTTTAGCGTAGAAACTGCTATTTTACGCACAAACACTGCTCTTGCCGTATTTGAAACAGATAATGAATATATGTATAGAGCTCGGTTTATAAGAACATGAACAGAACTCATTTAGAGATAGTTGCGGAAGACTTTTCCCACTGTAATGAGCAGTAGAAGAGTAAAGAACCCCTGGAAGAAAACCTAGAAATACATTCTCATATAGTTCCCATCCACTAATCACGTGTAAGGTATTATTTTCATCCCTCAGCTGAATCAGCTTTTAAAATTCATGTTGTAATGGGCGCAATTTTGAACCCTCATGAGTTAGAGGTTGAGATTTCGTACATTTTCTAAGCAAAATAAATAGTAAAATCAACAGCATTCTGAACTCACCGAAACAGTGTGATAACCTTCCGAATCAGTGTCAATGTAAAGATTCTGTGTCCTCATCACGATTCCGGAATCCCCAGAATTTTCCGAGCAACCAGATACGTCTTCGTATTCATGGGCAACCAAAGTGGGCTAAAAACACCTACAATTCACAAATTCCAGGAAAATGTAGCAGCAATGATACCTTCACGTCCTTTTTGACTTCAGACGGCTTCGACTCTTTAGCAGAGGATAACCCAGCAGGCTTGGGTGGAGGTGAAGGTTTAATCTTGTTCTCAGCAGGCAGCTTCGGCTTGGGAGAAATTGGGGGTGGTGCTGGATTCACATCCTTCTTGTCGCTAACATCAACATTCGGTGGACTGGTCAGGGGTATTGCAGGTGGGGCTATCTTGGGACGAGGACTTTTCTTCTCTCTGAAAATGAAGCATCACCTAACAGCTAAAAAACCTAGCTGATATTTCTGGCCAACTTACTCTGTTGCATCTAGAATCCGTCGAATGGCGTGACTAACGCATTCGTATCCTTTCCTGCCCTTCTTGAATCCACCAGCTCTCATCGGAGCGTTACATTCAACACATTTGAAGCATTGCCTATGCCACACGGTGGCTTCTACGATGACCTTGAAAACAAAAGCAATTGGTGTCGACTTAATCGAATGGATTTAGTAAAACAACGAACAATACTCACCCGTTCAACAATAAACACATGTTCGTGGCAAGAGGCACATTTCGGAAATTGAGCGTCGCCACCATTTCTGGCTTCAAAAACTAGTTTCGGAGCTACCACATTACGAAGGGACTCTGAAAAAAAATAACGAGAGGTGAGGGACAGTACAACAAAACTGAAAAGGTGACGTCAAAAACCAACACTACTATTTTTGATGCAGGAAAGTGAAGGAAGGAATGTTACTTTAGAGTCCCCCCCCCCCACCCCCTCCAAAAAGTGGCGAAATTAGCATGGACTTTTTATGCCGTCTGAGCTTAATCGAATGGGAATAAAATAGTAAGGTCTTTGAGGTCATCAAAACTGAAGGCATCCTTGACAAAATTGCTCGCCCAAAGCAAATCTAGTCTGTTTCGGAAGCGATGACAATTGACTATAGTGCGTTTCACCGAGGAACATAGTTATGAAGATATTAGAGAAGGAGAGAACGCAAGAAATAGTGCCGTATTCGGCGAGACAGGGGAGAAATGTAGCGCGTAGACTCAACAATAGTCGTTTTTGAAACGAGCTTTAATCGCGCCAACCAAACAGTACACACTTTCCCAAGTTCTTTTGATTTCTAAGCTCTCAACTATTTTCCTGTGGGAAGGCACCATGCTTCACCAACATTTTACTCGATGTACTCGATCGACATGATGTCCGAATGGTCTTCATTCGAAAGTATCGAATATCGAGTGAAAAAAATTAGCAACTCCAAAGTACGAAGGTCTTTCAGATATCTACTGATCAGAAAAGATATAAAAAACCGAATTATTCAAAGAACTCTACTCCACCAAAATCGAATCGAAAAAAAAAACGAGACATATCCCTAATACTAATTTCGGTCTACCTTCAACTACTACGTTCCACTTTCAATCTCCAAAGAAACATCGCTGAGAAACCTAGGAAAAATTTGAAGTAGAGACCAGTTCTGAAACAACTATTCAAGTAAGTCCCCAACTTGGGGAAGATCACACGGGGAAATGACACGAAATCCTTGAAGCCTTTCCCGGAATCCAACACTCTTCTCGTAATGTAGGAAACATGATCGCATTATGGTACTCCTTCCCTCCCCAATCCAAATACAATAATCCCAAATAAGAATTGTCTCTTTTCACAAAAAATTCTATTCTTAACCGAATTTTCTCGGATGGAAAGGACCCATTAACAAACTTACTAGGATCAATAGAATCCACGGAATGTTTGACACATATGAGATACACCAGCATCGCTAGCATTATATTGGGATATTTTATCATCAAGTCTTTCTCCGTAATAAGGCATGGAATACCCAGTGTCTCCTCAGCGAGTTGAAGCATCTGAAAATTGCATTAACAGTCAGAAGGCCTACCAACAACGTCTCAATCAAAGAATCACTGAATCCATACTGCATTGAATCCAATTTTGAATGCGACGTCATCTCCAGAGTTCGATGGCCTTCTGGAAAAAACCTGTTGAGATTATGTATGGGATTAATTAAAACCACTGAATTGAAAACCACCTCTCTTTCAGCTGCACAGCCAACAACTTCGACAAAAGATGAAGCGGTTGATGCCAATCACCTCGAAGCCATACATATGGCGAGTAGCCAATAGAATCTAACCACTCTGTGTGGACTTTCAGCAACTTGCTCATGTTCTACGAATATACATGCCTAGATCCTGGAACTGCTGGAAATAGGGATTATAAATCATTAGCACAAGCAAGAAAGACAAGTACAGACGCAAATTCCAGGCACAATATCGACCGATAACCCCGGAAAAGCGCACGCTTAAAGTGAACAGTGGTGAAGCAGAATATGTCAATCACACGTAATCGATTCCATGATGTCTCCTGCCCTTACTAAATTAGCTTAGTTGACCCAGGAACGGCCAACGACACACCAGATTACGGAGTAAACGGAAAGTGCTCTGGAAGAATCCACACCTTTTACGAATTTGTTCATAAGTTAGACCGTCTGTTTTGATCTGCGAAAGGCACCTGGGGATCTAATTTCTGGACATATGTACTTATTGATAGTCACATTGGTCACAGGATTTATTTTGACACAATCGGTCTTATTAGCACAGAGTGATGTTCTTCTCACTGCTTAGCCTCAATCTTTGAATTGAATTGCTCAGTTCTTTTTCGTGTTCATGCCTTCATCCCCTTTGTCCTCAAAAACTCTGGATTTGCTCGGGATCTCCAAGGAAGTCACGTCGATTTTGATCTGTTTCACTAAAACTACTGCTAGATACGGTTAATAGCGTTCATATGCTTGAATTTATATACTATGCTGTCAGTCCGTAAGATCAGATTATTAATCGAGGACGCAATCTGTGGAACCTTATAAGATCCAAGGGGAAGCTTTAGTCATTCATTTCATAAGGTCATAATGATACTCATAAAGCTTCGATAAGGATTTGGTGGTTTGAGCAGGCATTAGTGGGTTGCTGTAGGCAAAGGGAAAACTAATAAGTTCTCCAATAAAAACAAAACATCAAGGTTGGGCCAAACGTGTCATAGCATAGAGAAAGAAAGAGAGTTTGGAAGTAGCATCTCATACACATACGTACTAGTAACAAAAGCAAGGGAACCTTTATACATGATATCAATATCAGCTTGTTTTAACAGCTTTCGTAGCTCTTCATGAAGAGAAATATCCTTAGTCTACCTCTGCGCTTCCGTGCGGCCGGCGCTCAATCAGGGGTGGGGGGGGGGGGCAGGGGGTGCAGACTGCGAAGTGAGGGTGTGGTCTTCCTCGTGTTTCTGTGCCACATACAGTCATGATTAGTAAGACACGCATATTAGAGCTTCAACAGTTCAGAGCGTACTTGGGGAGTTCGGACGACAATACAAATGGGTTTTCCACACAAACCATCACTTTATTTGTAGTAGCTGTTGTTGAAAAGCCACTTTCTGTACATGAACTCTTACGCAACCATCCGAATATCGTTCTTGATTCTGAGCCTAGGTCACCGGTATTAGGCTCTTACATGGTCCAAGACATGCCACAGGAGTGGTAACCCCTGAGGGGTCACCCGTATGGTCGGCCAATCTTACACGAAAGATGCGCATCTCCTGCATTTCTATGGACTTGACGGCATTTCTTGCATGACACAGTTCTCATTTTCATCTCTCTCTCTCTCTCTCTCTCTCTCTCTCTCTCTCTCTACTGCTCTAGCTCTACTACTCGAGTTAATGACGTGTAGCGGCAGTTTGGATAACAAAACACTTTACGTACACTCTTTGAGCAGTAATTTAATTTCCTCTGTTCGTGAAGCGTTTTGCACTTCCGTAGAGTGGTCCGCTCCACTGTGGATGATTATTGGAGAGGAATAAGAGAAACAATGAAAGTAGGGGGAAGTGTGTAGCACTCGAGAAGGCTGGCGAGAAAGGTAGAGTGTGTGCAGCAACCACATAAGAAATGTGGTGTGGAAAATTTCGTCACCAAGGATCATCGTAGGACCCGCAATATCGCCCAAGAAACTGTAGAATTAGGAAATACTTGTTTTTAACGTGTTTTTCTAAATCTCTCGAATCTCGCCTCCCGATATACTTTTCCATCAGTTTTGGACCAGCATTTTCTTAGCGCCCGATTCCATGTATGCTCTCTAACACAAAGTTATTATCTCAGTGAAAAGTTTGTTGCATTCGTAATCACCGCTCCACTACTACTTTACATCTTCGATACATAACAGGTATCTTATCTAGAATTAGAAAGCATTATTACGACGCAGTGGTTCGTAGATCCAGCTGGTTGGCTGACAACAATCTGTCTTTATTCAATTTTTATCCAATTAGGCAACAACTCGGCACAACGTAGATGAAATGAATCTTCATTGTTGTCTGAGTTATCAGATTTTCATCCAGAATTTGAAGTCTATACAATGGTACAAGAGGGAATAATTTACTTCGAGATTAAGCAGCTGCAGTACATATCTTCAAACTGAAAAAGTTCCACGTTTTTTGAATGAAGGGTATGGGAATGTAATGTGGTAGGAAGCAGTTCCTCAATTTGGTCTCAAATTCTTTACTGATATCTTGTTTTCCCATGGTCCCCCCCCCCCCCTCATCTTATTCTCCCTTAGCAGATCTTCTCGTTCGACTTAACTGACATAATTACAGCTCAGGTAACTTTTTTGTGGGAGTGCACCACAAAACAATTCTGATATTGTGAAGAAAAGAACGGTATTTTCGTTAGGATACATAGTTTACAGCTCCTGTACACATCATAAGTAAAATCCACCGAATATTCATTCACGAGCGCTTACAGGAATTTTTTCTAATATTCTCCAGTAATTCTAATGCTTGGTGCTTCACATATCGGACGACTGTAGCACAAGGGAACGCTTTGAACCTTGGGTAATTCACTTAATTGAAGTTAGTTCATGCAGGTCTCTCTCATATGAAACTGTCAGCAATTCAAGCAAAATCTAAATTTCATCGATGAATAATGAATTTTCCGTCCCCCTCCTATCAGGAAGTATCCTACAATCGCTACAATGTATCGTAATCGTTGTGCTAGATGATAGAAAAACAATATATCGTTGCTCGGGAGCGCTAGTTGTGTCTGGTGCTTACTTCGTCTTGTGATCCTGCATAGAAATCCTGAATTCAGTATTTTTGTGACCTTTAAGCTTGAAACCTTCCATGATTTGTTCGCCAGCGACGTCGCGCGAACGCGCCGGCAAGGCACGGTTCTTAGTGCGCGATCGCGGCGGCACACTCGCGACTTCGCGCGGCGACGTACCGGTGATCGCTTTGACCTCTGACTTTCCTGAACTTCGGATGCGCATCTTATTCATCCTGGCGTCACGTGCACTATGTGGTGGTTCCTTGGAGTGGTTGCATGCTGTTGTTTTTTGTTTCTTTTTTGTTTCTCTACATGATGCAGGTACGCTACTCGCAGAATTTGTTCTTTTTATTGCCTTTTCAGAGTAAGGACCGATGACGCTCAGCGTTAAGGACCACCCACTAATTTCTAGTCTTGATCATTCTCATAACTGGTCATTCCCTTTTTAGAAACGTTCGCAAGTCATTTGTTTCCATGTTCAGTCATTAGTTGTTGACGTGCACATTTAGTAATGTAGTGTATACAGTGAGCGTCTTGGCGGTGCGTTTTGCACGCACACGGGAAATACGCGGCCGTGCCGCTCGCGCTGGAATCAGCGCTGTAATGGCAAATGAGGGTTTCATTCGCAGTTTTTTCTATCATATTTGATGATAACTATGAGGAAAACTGACTAACTATCCAGAAAACTCTACTGTTTGTTGTCGTGGCGAGGATTCCAACGCGATAAGCACGGTTGCGCCATTGTGCTTCTCGAGGCTGCGGAAAATGCACAATCATTTACGCCTGTTGTATCGGTGTTCAGGACCATATTAGTGACGCTGCACAGAAAATCCACCGAGAAATGGTGGAAAACAATCAATTGGGTACTACTGTACACCACTTGTCGAAAAGATAGACGAATTGCGCGTGCGGTTTCATAGCATTGCGGCCGCAGGATCATGGCGAGACCTGCTGTGTCCTCTCACTCGGAGCATGCTCTCTCCGCACCCATTGTTCAGGTCCCACCGCGTTTCTGTAGTCACGAAGTTAGTCTGCGCATTTCTGTAGTCATGGAGTCAGTCTATCTTTTCGACAAGGACTGTATTTCAGCGGCCCAACTACCGACCCCAAGCTCGAAAAATGGATTTCTCTGAAGACTTGAGTATACAGGAGTTGTCGAGGGTGCCGACCACAAACATCATACTCATTTCGCATGGCAGTATCGATTTTATTGATTTTATCGATTTCCCCAAGAGTGGGCGCCTCCTCGGATCTCTCCAAAAACCTGCATGCGGGGGGTTTTCGAAGGTGCTGGTAACAAATATGATAAGGATTTTGCAAGAAAAGGTAGACTTAATGGGGAAAACAACAGTGAAGGTGGAAACTACACTGCCCTACAGTGAAAAATTTGAAGAAAATCAACGAATTTGAGAGTGTAATGCGAAAGGACGATCATATTCGGGATCAGCACCTTCAAAAACGTCTGTATGCAATTTTCCAGTAAGATCTGAGAGATGAGTCGAACCTGGAAAAGAACCTATAAACTCAATGAATAAACATCATGCGAAGTGAGTATGATATTCGTGATCGGATCCTCGGCTACCCATGTACGAACGCAGCCAAATGGTTCGAGTAGAAACCTCAGCACCTACGGTTCCCGGTTGCTGCCTTCCACTAGAGACTACTTCTTCATATTTAATTGGGCTCCTTGGCAAATGCCAAGGCTGGCAGTTTCATCGCTGTACCCATCTTCTCCAGAACGCTGCGGTAGTTCGAGCACTGTGTTGGAGAAGAGCTTGGAATAGATAGCTGGTTCGGCTGAACATCTTTCCGTCGTCTGCCACCGCTCCATTATTCTGTCAGTGTTCTATTCCTGTCTTTATCCCAGTGTGGGCATTCCGACTAAGTACCAGACTGAACTTGAGCGTGCTAAACTCTAAAATCTGTGCTGAAAATCCTCGAACAAATTAGCAATGCAAACGCATGGCACCAAGTTGAAATGCCCAAAATGCGATAAAGACAAGAGTAGAACACTGACAGAATAATAGAGCACTGGTAGAGGACGGAAAGTTGCTCAGTTGTACCACCAACCTGTTCCAAATTCTTCCCCAACACTGTGTTCGAAAGACCGCAGCGTTCGTGAATAGATGGGTCCAGCGGTGAACGCTGCCAGCCTTGGTATTTGTCAGAGAGCCGAATTAAATATGTAGAAATAGTCTCTACTCTGCCCTCCTCCCCTCCATTGCTGCCATCCCTCAGCAATTGCTGCTAAAGGGACGAAAGCTCGAGCAGCACTGGAGGGGAGGATGGCAGCAGTTGGGAACCGTTTGTGCTAGGATTTCTGCTCGAACCATTACACTGTTCGGGCTGCGTTCGTGCTGCACAGTTATCAGAGGTAGTACCCCAAAGTATCGGAATTTTGCTCTAACTCTGAATTGCTAGACAGGCACTATTTCTTCTGCATGAGCTGCACTTAAACCAACGTGCTAGTGGAAAATTCTAATTTTTGGAAGAAATGAGTGCAAATAGATTGTTTTGCCTCTTGTTACATAGTAAAATCCGTTTCAAAAACGACATTAGTTGAGTATTTTTGCCTATAATCTGCGTTTCTCGCCTGCCTCTCCGAATGTGACACTGTTTCTCGCGTTCTTTCTTTCTCTGATATCTTCACAATTACCTTCCCCGTGAAACATACATTAGGAAATTTGATAGCGCGCAAGATTTTCTAGCTTACACATATTAGAATACATGGGAGAACAACTGAACAACCTCTACTGCTATCCTATAAACAAGTTAATTCGTAACAAAAAACGACAAGAATATGACAATGAAGATGAGAAAGTTGAAGGTGATAAAGGAAAATTTGCTAAACATAGTGAATGACCAAGAACCAATGTATCCTTGATACAATGGCGATGTTTGTGTGAAGTGAGTGAGATCGGAGGAAGAGCGAGTAAACAGCTGAGGAACTGAGTGACAGCGAGAACAGATCTGACCGCAGCGGGTAGCATTCGATGTGTGCGGTCAAAACAGCCGACGCTTGACCAGCCTCGTTTCCTGGGTGGCCTCAATTTCAGGACAACCATGATAGTTCTTTAAGTGAACTTGCCGGGATATGCTTGGGCGCTTGAAAGAGGAATCACTGCGTTTGTGTTGCTAGATTTCGCGATGCTTTGTTGAACATACAGCTGGAATCCTTATCTAGGGGTCGAGTCACGTGGTTGTTCTCATCACTGCTCGTTCTTTGTGCGCATTCTTTTCAGCAGAACTCCATAGGTGGCTGGAATGAAGACTCATAATGAAGTCGTTTGCTAACTTGTGGATTAGTTTGTCCAACTCTCAGATAAATGTTGGACATTAAGACTATTGTGAAGTGTTTCCACATGGCTCTGCTCAGCTTAAAAATGATTTAGGCACGTGACCTTTTCATCCTCGTATTGCTAATAGTTAATTAACTATCGAGTGGTATGTCCATCTTTTCACAGAATCATTGTTGTTTACTCATTAATCTTGTTAATTCACGTTCTTTTTCTTCTAGCACGGTTTCCGCTCTTCGTGGTCGTTCTCCTCTTTGTTTGCGATAACAATGTGACACACTGGCAACACGTTTTTTTTTCAGACCGTATGGACTCAACGGGGCTACTCCAAGACATAGTCTCCCCTAGCGAAAAAGTGAGTGTCTTTTCCTATCTCCACTGTTTAAGAAAGTGATGTTCGGGGCGTCCTTCTCAGACAACGGAGCGGGCTGACCGCGGTACCAAAGTGTGCTCCCCGCGCTGACCGCGGAACCATGAGATGGGGGGGGGGGGCGGTCGTATGGCGCGATTCTTCGGGTGGCAGTATAGGCAAACGGCATCTGAGCGCACTCCTACCACCCGGTATGCTGTCTCGCGTCACGGTTGCCTGGATCTGCCTGACATAGCAACTCGTCCATCCAGCAATCATCATACCGTAGAGAAGAGCTTTAAACTAGTGGTACTGATCAGGGATGAGCGGATAGGAGATTTTTCACGACCCGGATAACGGTGCGGATAACGGATAGGCCAAAAATGACCGGATAACGGATACCGGATAACGGATAAGTGTTAAGATACTTCAAGGCACCACCTTCTACTAATATCAAGAATAATATTAAGGTATTATTAATACTAATATTTAATATGTATGAAGAATTATAAAAGGGACATACGATCTGAATATTGTGGACAAAAATTAGCACAAGTTCTTCTTCTTCTCGTTAATCACCAAATCCACCATTCTCAAAACGACGCTGAGTATGACATAATTATAAGGAGAATTGAATATAGTATCTAGGTTTCACGAAAACAACAGTGATACTTGGATATTCAATAACTCGATTAGCACACTAGTCACATAAGATGCGTGACCAGGGCGTCTTCAATGTAAAGATCTCCATAACGAACTCTGGTCCTTCTACGGTTTCTTCTTTAGACCCATTGACGACAACACGGCAAAGCTGTTTTTTTTTTTTGGGGGGGGGGGGCGTCACATAGGCTGATGCTTCGCTCCATATATCTTTTATGGAGTTCTGGTAAACTTTCTAGTACTGACTGAATATTATGGTCATATTCACTCCTAAACAATATGTGTAAACAGATCCAAAAATTGGCAAAAACAGTAGGGTTAAATGAATAGTCCAATTGAACTTTGCGAGCAAGAGGGCACCATTCATCTGTACGTTGTGAGGTCATCAACTTCGACTTTGTCAGAGGTCACAACATTAATGAGCGTTGTTGATAATCTTACAGGTAAACAAAGGTTTCGGGGTAATTTCCTCGATTGTCGAAAAACCCAGAAAACCTGAGCAAGAGCCTTTCTAGACGAGTACAAGTCTGTATTACCTTCTTCTACATCGCTTCCAGACTCAAAATCACATATGTGGGAAAATGCGCTAGATCTTGTGATATGACGGCTTTTCTTGAAGTGGAAGCTCTCCTCTGTTGGGAGTGTGCGAAATGAATCTACTATTATGGTCTTATCCGCACCGTTATCCGGCATCAAAGGCCCGGATAACGGAGCGGATAACGGATAGGCCAAAACCTACGGATAACGGTAAAACGGATAACCGGATACGGACAATCCGCTCATCCCTGGTACTGATGTTTTTTAGGACATACCGATGCACGAACGTTTCGAAAATCAAGCTTATCTGAATACTCTAGCGAATGCACTGTCCAAAACTAGGAAATTTTTAAGAACGTCCACAGATTACATTATTCGAATAAAAAGCTTTCTGAAACGACCAGACCAACACTTTCAATATATAGATTTTTCAAACTGCTAAATAACTGAATTATCCAAACTTGTGGCTTTCTGGAGTTGTATACATCAGAGGTGCTAGGAACGACTCCCATTAAGTTGAACACTTGATGTCATATGGTCTATGTGAAGATTAGTTTCGTCAAAACTCTATCGATTCTATGTAGAAGTGCAGCGCATGTAGATTTGAAACATTGTTTCAGAGGTTTGTTACATAGAGGTATCCTCAACTGTGTAGGCTTCTTCCACGGTAGGATAATCGAGGAAAGACGGACGAGTTGCTCCGTCAGGCAGATCCAGGCAAACCGCGACGCATGACCGTAAGTGGTAGTAGTGCGCCCCAGATTCAGTCTGTCTGTAGTGCCACCCGAAGAATCGCGCCATACGACCTACAGCCGATGTGGAACGGGCTGACGGCGCACAGGAAGCTGGCTGACCGCGGTCAGCCAAATTCGGCCCTTAGGACCCGCACGATGTACGATGCAACCTTTGTGAACATAATGACAGTGATAAGTGGGTGTGTATGAAACGAGACTTTTACTGACAGTGTTGAAGAGATTGAGAAGTATCTGCATCCACTTTTTGCTGAAGTGGTGAAACCCACCCCAATTTGCGGGAGTGGAAGCCACTCTTTAGATATTTTTGCAGTGAAGCTCTCATTAAGAGAGCTTAGTCATTACTATCATGCGCTTTGTGGTCGGCTACAAAAGGAAAAATTTTTAAGCACATAATCTTAAGAATGCGAATGAATTCTGGCGATGTTGGCCTTTCTATTTTTGAAAACTGCTTGTACTGCGCAGTTTCCGAAGATGAAAGGGAAGGTTTTTGTCTGATGTTAAATGTGACCACGAAAATGTCATCCACACATCATCAGTAACGATTAATGCCGTTATCAGCGCGAAGCGACATCATTTTGGCGGGCTGACCGCGCACCGATATCAGGCCGGCCGCGCTTAAAGGCAGCAGGAGCTGAAATCCTCGACTCCGAGCTGAGCTGTGGGTGATGAAGTACTGACTCAGCACATCATAAATGTGAAACGAACACAGACAATGATGGCTTACCTGCAGAGAAAATGGATCATTCGTCGCGAACACGCCTGGCCGTGTTCGCGCGCGGACGAGTTTTCCCCGGCGCAAAAGCCATTGCGGTGCGTGGTTTGGCGCCAAGGGAAAACGAAATGCATTCAATTCAGAGGTTTCCATGGCGGGACTCGGCCAAAACCACGCGCCGCAATGGCTTTCGCGTCGGGGAAAACTCGTCCGCGCACGAACACGGCCAGGCGTGTTCGCGACGAATGTTCCATTTTCTCTGCAGGTAAGCCATCATTGTCTGTGTTCGTTTCACATTTATGATGTGCTGAGTCTGTACTTCGCCACCCGCAGCTGAGCTCAGAGTCGAGAATTTCAGCTCCTGCTGCCTTTAATAATCTGCCTGACCCTGGAGTTGGCTACCGTCCGCCAAGTACAGTCCTTGTCGAAAAGATAGACGGATTGCACGTGCGGTTTCATATCGTCGCGGTCGCAGAATCGCGGTGGGACCTACTGGACCCTCTCACTTGGGGCATGCACTCTCCGCATCCATCGTTCAGGTCCTGCCGCGTTTCTGCAGTGACGGAATCCGTCTATCTTTTCGACAAGGACTGTATTGCTAATGCGGTCAGCCCGTTCCATTGTCTGAGTTGAGTCCTTCTCGAAAACAGGGGTTTCATGACTGCAGAATCGCAGCGGGACCTGAACGTGAATTGCAATGATAGGAGCTCACGCAATATAACACTGCCGCTATAGTTCTCGAGGACTGTAGCACCCTGCGTCGCTGTCGCCGACGACCGTGAGGCCGGTGCGCATCGATTGTGGGCGGGGCGTCGCGGCGGCCGCCGGCGAAGGCGACGCGGGGTGCCTAGCATTATGTAGTCTATACGATAAGCAATCAGCTCTGACCATTGTTGGTTTGCTTGGTTATCGCTTCATGAATGCCAGCCCCGCGGCGGTGATCATCCGGTGAATTCCTCTCGGGTCACCCAGTGGATGCCGTCGAGTCACCCGCGTGTACCCTGGCCGGCCTACTTCAAATGCTCTCTGGAGTGCGGATTTTTTCGACAAGGTTTCATGCAAGTGCCATGGAGGTTTCACGCAATGCTATTTGCAGAGTTCTGTAACGCGCTTGAGCGCGTCTTGGCATTTCTGGCTACCCTGGGGGCATTAATCCTGTTTGTCGGCGATTTACCAGCTACTGATGACAATGTCGATATCCATCGAGCGTTCACAAACACCAAGGCGAGCGTAAGTGCGTTCCGAAACTCTGTGGGCAGCCTAAGCGTACGTACGATAGTATGTACATACAGTCAGGTCGATGGCGGTTTTTCGCAGACTCGGGAACACACTCGCGCTGATGTTTTCTCGCCCGAACCTTGCCTAGGTTGATTACTTGTGGTCCTGAACATAAATATCGCATCACATCATAACCCGATCTTTGTACTCAGACACTCGGGCGTTTGAAGCGCCGGCCCACACCTTTTCTCGCGGCATTACGCCTGCGGGACGAACGCAAAAGTGGGCGGAGTTGGCGCGCCTGTTCCGCCGTTAGTTGCGCCTTATCCTGTTCTTGAGCTGCTGTGATCCTGCTACGGGGAT
Organism: Ancylostoma caninum; assembly: GCA_037903475.1. Lineage (NCBI taxonomy): Eukaryota > Metazoa > Nematoda > Chromadorea > Rhabditida > Ancylostomatidae > Ancylostoma > Ancylostoma caninum. The sequence goes on along the minus strand of JBAJFG010000492.1, from coordinate 2,794,238 downwards.
AGAAGGATTAAGGCAGATCATGTTCTACTGCAACCGTTGACTACAAAAATAATAAAGAAATGAGTTCGCCGGGCACGTATCTGCTCCCTGCGCCAGCGCTCGACGAGCCGGACATCTGCGACGAGACGGATTTTGACGTTCGCGCCGCGTCGGCACGCGGCCGCATCTCACGCATCTTATCTGGCCAGATGTTACACTGGGCCACAGTTTCAACTGGGCCTTACTTGTCCAGACAAGTCCCGTAGGACTCGTCTAGCCTCCTCACAGCCGTCTGCCGGCTCATATACACTTCAGCTGCCACGTGGCAATGGAGAAAAATAAACAGCGTGCAGGATAACCTGCATATATCCTGCTCGCAGCAGGTTTTTCTGCTCCATCTGCACTTTCATCAAGTATTCCTGCCCCACCCGCGACTACCTGCCGGAAGCCCGCTTCGGCCAAAAATGGGCGGGTTCACCGGCGCTCCAAACGCCCGAATTTCTGAGTAGGTATACGGTGGCTGTGCTGTAGATACGGTGTTCCACCAAATCCCTATCAAATTTTGCGTAGAGCGAATTTTTGGGCGCTGATCACGATTACCAACATTGCTTAGCTTGCTACCTTCGTTTTCTTCCCCGAAATCGGCTTTTTCTGTGAACTCCCTGCCGTCTACCAGCGTATCCCTACCAAAATGGAGTTATGGCACAAAACTTACACGGTGTCCGTGATCATCACCTAAAACAACCTCTCCACTCAAAATTTGAGAGGATTCTGTGAGATGCCGTATCAACAGTACACTCACCATAACCTCACAAAAAACGGAACTGCGGTGCAAAGCCGATATTCGTGTTTACAACCTCAAATCATCCCCCTAGGCGAAGTTTGGGGTGAAAATTTTTACTCCGAAATTTTGTTGCAGAACTAGCCGAATGGTGCTAGTTTTCTGGGTGTTTAACATCAAGTATGATGAAAGATTATCAAATCATCAAGAAAACCCTGATTTGCTACTAACGCGAGCGGGGCGGCCGCATCGCATGCTTCTTGTGTCCGCGGAAGACGCGCCGCCTTCGATGTTCATAATACGTTGGTGGTAGTAACCAAGCTATTCTCAATAGCCAATGTTTAGCTTGACAGTTGGCTTTGCGTTCTAGAGCTCTGTCATATCTGATAGTACCCAAAAGTAAGCCGATGTTGAATACCACTTCTTATTTGCTTACATATATACGTAGCTTCAAACAGCAACAAAATGCGTAGTCACTTTGCTAATGTTTTGATATGATCACATATGATTTCCAGAGCGATGACACAATTTCTTTATCTCTCATGGATCGTCGAACGGACAATGTAGCCGTAATGAGGATGGCACCAATCAACACTGATCTGAACGTGACACCGCCGCAGGTAAGCTTAACTACAGATAGTTCGTAATGACAATGGTTCCAGTAAAATTCATTGCAGGTCCTAGATAGTGCTTATTATGAAGCTTTCAGAAAGCGTTCGAGGCAGTTTTTCAAAACAAGGTGAGTCCACGTTATCGATGGTTGCAGGCGCACTACAAACACATTTTCAGTCTGGATATGGGCTCCTCATTCTCAAGCGAAGTGCCTTCCGTGGACATTGTCGGCTCCAGCTCAGCGATCAAGAAAATTCTTATGGAGCCATACGCCGCCGGTCCGCTTAGCCTAATCTGTCATAAAGTCGGGAAAACCGTATACTTGGACGACCACATTTTTACCAAGAAGGTAGGAGTTTCTCTAAAAAGTGTTCCTTGTGAACTTTCCTGAACGTAGAGATTTGGGAGACACCTGTGGTCGGGACCCGCTCGCACGCGCTGCACCACTTGTGGCATAGCTAGCGTTGAACAGCAAGCCATATGATGTGGGTGGTACTGGTAGGTCCGACGGGTCCACACAACTGGTGTTTTCTGTAGAATAATTGAAAGGAGATGAAAATGATGTATTTGAATTTAGCGGCGGACGTTTTCAATTGACTAAGATTGAAAGAGTTTGCTACGACATTGAGAACCGCGGAGTGTTCATCACGTCCGCAGCAGGCTCGGTGCTGTAGAATTACCTACTGACTGCGTCCACCGCAGGTGAAGGTAGAGAGAAATCCCCGCGGAGGTTGGCTACTCCAAGTTTATCCTACACTTCGCAAGTGGGCATGGAGGAAGCACATTGCGAGCAATGTTAGATAGAGGTCGCCCAAAAGGGGCAGGCGATTCAAAACGACATCTACAGGGTGCGGCGAAAGTATTGACCGTCTTTTGTGACACATAAATTGTATAGAAAATCGAAATTGGATGGAAGAACAAGTGTGGCCGTCGTGCTGCCTAGAATCCTGAGAGCAATGTAAAACTAAGACACACATGTATTCACTCCATTTTATCCCTAACTTTGCCAGTCGTCAACAGACAAGACGGGAGAAGGCTTCACTACTGCGATGCAAGTAGTCATCTTTGATTTGATCCAGAGTTTTTTCTGAGATGTTTTTGTGGAATGGGAACACTGCTAAGAAATAGCATATGTTAAGCCTTCTACAAATCCGCGAATGAAAAGTACCAGCTGCTCCTGTCTATGCCATTATTCAACTTTGTTTCCATATTTGCTAACGGCGCATACTTACTTACTTAGATACTTAGATGGCCCGTCGTCACGTGTCGTGCGGGCCCCAGCATCGCTTCCATTCGATTCGTTCTCGCGTCACCGTCATCCAGGAACATCGCAGACGACGTTGGCGAAAGTTCTGATTCCTTTCCAGCTGAGCGTTCAGCTGGTCCATCCGTATCTTGAACACATCGGCCCATCTCTTTGGTGGTCTCCCTCGAGGTCGTTTCTCTTGGGATCCATTCCAAAGTTCTTTGTCCATCTATCGTCTTCCCTTCTCATTCACGAAGGCGAGACATTTGTCGCAAATCGGAGCTACGAAGCCCGGCCTGATGTTGGGTACGCCGGTTGTACCTCAAAAGAGAACGCTCGAGCGCTCTGTGTATGGTACGTAGCGTCTTCGACGTGGCCGCAGTGTCCGCCCACGTCTCTGCAGCGTAGCAGAGCGCTGGAAGAACTGTAGAGTCGAAGAGACGAACACGGAGGTCGGGGTCCATCAGTTGGTCTGTGGCTTCCCTCAGAGGTCCAAACGCTGCCCACGCCGCTCTTCTTCTTCTATCCAGCTCTTCTATGAGGTTGTTCTCCATATTCATTGATCTTCCCAGGTACACATAGGACGACGTCTCCTTTATATCAGATCCACAAAGTTCTATTCGCTCTCCTTCGCAGTATGCATTCTTCGTGAACTGGGTCTTCGACCTATTTATTTGCAGTCCGATTCTTTTCCCTACTTCGTTTAGCTCACAAAGCATCGCCTCCGCTTCATTGGTGCTTTTCGAGAAAAGGACGATGTCGTCCGCAAAACGAAGATTTGAGAGGAACCGTCCATCAACCCGGATGCCTTTCTCCTCCCAGTCGAGTGACCTCATTGCCCACTGCAATGCGGCAGTAAACAGCTCCGGCGATACAGTATCGCCCTGTCGTACCCCATTCGCAATCGGAATGGTTAAGGGACGCTGAAAGAGCTGTATCGTCGTGGAGCATCCAATATAGCAGTCGGCTAATGTTCTCACATATGAGGCGTCTACTCTCTGGTCGACTAGTGCTGACTATATAAGCGTTAGTTTCACGTCGAACGCTTTTTCGTAGTCAACAAAGCTAGAACGAGGGGAAGGCGGTACTCCCTACAAACCTCTATGATCCTCGAAACAGTTCGGATGTTGTCCATGCAGCTGAATCCATTGCGGAAACCAGTCTGTTCTTGGGGTTGAGCTTCATCCAAGGTCCTCGATATGCGTGTGAGACTAATCTCTGTAACAAGCTTATAAAGCACGCTCAGCAAACCTATCGGACGATAGTTTCGAAGATCCTCTCTGTCTCCCTTCTTGTGAAGGAGAACGGTGTGTGAGGTTCTCCACTGCTTTGGAATTCTTTCCTTCTGAAGATAAGATGAGAAATGTGCTGCGAGAATGACGTGAAAATGATCGCCTCCTGCTCGCAATATATCAGCCGATATACGGTCCGGTCAAGGGGCGGTGCCGGGTTTCATGCTCCTTATCGCAACACAAACTTCCGAGGGAAGAATCTGAGGTGGTCTATCACCAGCGGGGATATTTGGGCTCGACACTACTGTTGAAGAACGGAAGAGGTTCGTCAGATCCTCCTGCAATGGTCTTCTGCAGCTGGCATTTGCTATCAACTGCTCAATGTGGGATGCATTCGGATCAAGCTTCAAGGCCCTTCTTTTAACGAGTAGTTCTTTGGTGGCCTTCGAAATTCGTTCCAAGTTTGTTGTTCGAGGTTTTGAGGCGCGTTCAGCACAGATTCTTAGTTTTTTTAGAAGCTGGAAAATTTAGTGCCCGGCGGAGTTGGGTCCGCAGCTTGGGCAGGGTAAACTTCCGTTAGCTAACAAAGGGGATTTCTAGACTGTGGATTCTGTGTACGCTCCACAGTATGGTGTTAAGGAGACATTCCTTGCCGAGTTCGGTATCGCTATTAGAAATGTCTTTGAATATATATCAAATGGGAAATAATTGAATAATTATGTTGATAGAGTTAAAGCGGTGTCAGCAAGAGTATATGGAGAAAAATGCTGCAAATCAGGACGGAGAAACGATCATTCACTCGCCTGTAGCACGTTACCTCTCCGTAGTAAGCGCTTCCCACACTAAAGAGACAAACGACATTGATCACGTCTAGATTAATAAAAGTCTTCTAAAGCGGTCTAGAATGGTTGTGGGGGTTGACAGGTCAAACTCTGAAAGTGCATCGTGAGATGTTCCCGCGGTCGGTTGCTGGAACCCTCTGGTCTCATTGACTTCTTGTAGGTTAAAGGCAGTGTATCACCTAATGAGGGGTACCGAGATATTAACGGAATCCGGTCCTACTCGACGCGATGATTCCATGGACGTGCTTGAAATCTGAGAACACCTTCAAAAACCCTATTTTGAAGCCAATTTTGATGTTGGAGTGGACGAGTTTCCTTGCTAGAAGCTAGAAGAAGCGGAGCTAAGAAGTTAAGCTTGCATTTAAAATGAACTTCTCAGTAAAAGATAATATCGAGTACCTAAATATTGCCGAGTTGGAAAAACATGCCGAACTTTCACAAAGCTTTAGCTGCAGAATGAAGCCTCTCGTCCATTTCGAAATTCTCGTCCAAATGAACCCGTAGCTTAGGGGGTTTTCGACGTTCCCCTGAAACTTAAATTACATCGTTGTTCTCAGCGGCTTGCATATGTTCGGCTTACGCTGGTATCTCGAACGAGGTCACTGAGCTGACACACTGCCTTTAGCGCAATTATTGCCATCCCGAAAGGCAACAATTTCTGCTTTGTGCAAGGAACGCACTAGAAATTAATTCGGTAGAAAACAGGGAAGTAGGCAGCGCAGTTCTGGCGCGAAGATTGTCAAACTAAGGATGGACACCCACAAAGCTTGGCGCAACACCAAATCGTTACCTCCATTGTCTGAGTACCTATTAGAAGAATGGAATCAAAGCTGCGGTAGTTAGCACTAGTAGTGGTAGATGGCGATAAACGACTTCCATCAGAAGCTAGGTGACTCACAGGCCTAAGACCATGTTCTTTGGTTCGCGAAAGCTAGCCCACATCATGTTTTTAAATGGGGGTGAAGTTAGAGACGTTAAGACAAAGAGGTAAAACTTCTGAGAGATCTCAGGACAGTCCAAAGCCGCGAAGAGCTACTTTCAATTTTTACGACATTAGGAAAAGAGTTTCCCAAAACGGAAAAAAGATTTCCACAACAGCAGCGAAGTCATCAATACAACCACTGGACATATTCGAGGTGGGAGCGACTGTGAAGGAGAAGAAGTTCAGCAAAACGCTAAAATGGGACGGGGTTCCAGTGGAAGCGTGGAAATAAGTTGGCGTTCTCGGTTCTTGGTTTAACGTGTCTGAAAAAGCTTCAGTTGCATCACATGGTCAGCGAAAATTCCGATGACCTATCGAAACGTCATCACAACATAGGTCTTCAAAAGAAACGGCGATGCAATAGACAAATTGTAGAGATGTTGAGGTCTTCTACCTTCTCAAATAATGAGGATCTATGAAGTTATCGCTATTATGTGATGGGGTAATATGCTAGATGGTGGGTCAGTCTCCAACGGTATAAACTTTTGTGTTGTCCTGGGATGATTGATAGCAGATGTCACCGTTATTGGCAGAAAACTGCCATGGAAAAATGCCGTCTCATATCGCATGTCTATGTCTGGAAAAAGCATGTGACAGATGACAACAGGAAACGAGGAGAAAATGACTACCGAAGTACTTGACTGGCATTAGCTAGGACATACAGTAGTGGGCAAAAATGTGGGAACTCCAGGTTTTTCGCCCATAGCTTCCAGGTACAGCGTAGAAGTACAGTGGGCTCATTCTATCAGCCCAGTTCAGAAGGTAAGTTGTCAAGTATTTCTCAGACACATTGGTTCCTAGGCAGAAATAAGGTTATTCTGCTGCAAAAAAAAACTGATTTGAGTTGAGATCCCACCGGAAGGTTTCATTCTGAGAGGCTGTGGATGCCACCAAAGCACAGATTCCTAACCCACGAATAGAACATTTTTCTCGAGAAAAAAAAAATGACGAAACAGGGTCGTCTGAAGACATGGAATTACTGAAAAGGAGTACAGTAACACAGTTTATCAGTAATAGAAACGCAACAATCGCTTAATAATTTCTGTTGCAGCAAAAAGCCGAACTTCTTCCTCAGTTGCTTTGGAAAGATGACGAACCACCCCCAGCAAACTTTACGCCGCAACTTTCTCTTTATGAGAATCTGATCTGGAATTCGTAAGATTTATTGAGCTTGTGCCTGTTATATAATTGGTTTCTGTATGTCTGGTAACATTTTAGCCCAATTGCATCCTCCCCCAATGAGGAAGCGGATGGAGCTGAGCTGGTATTGAAGGAAACAGGTGAGACCTTTCATGCATACAGTTGAGTGGCATGAGTATGATTACCGGTTCTTTCCAAAATGGCCGGATCTGGGCTTCTCTGCTCATTCTACCGGCGTATTTTCTGAATAACTTTAATCTAAACTGAACAACCAGTTAAACCTAAGTAAATTTGCCAAGACTCGCTTCTATGTCGTGCTTCTCACGGCAAAACAGAATGATTGTGAAATGGCATCCAGTAAAAGAAATGTCGAAGGGCAGATTTTACAGTTTTGGAAACCGTGGAATCCACCTCGGCCATTACTTAGTGTACTCTGAAGTTTTGGAGCAACACTGAAATCTTTGTCCACAAAATCCTTCAGGAATACCTCGTACTTAAGTGTTCTACATATTTCAGAGTTTCCGATGATGTTCAACAGCTACTCGTACAGGATCACTTCTGAGGTTGAGTATCTGTTTAATGTTTCTCTCCAACATTAAAGCTAACTTCATTCTCTTTTTTTGCAGGACAATTCGGACGGCTTGGCTCACCTATGGGAGTTCCATGATTTCAGGATGCTTGTTGACGTAGATTTGCCCATATTTGGAGGTGGAAAATTTCCCAGTGTGTCGATTCACTTGAGGTTAGTACATCTTTTTCAATTTTTTTTGTATGTAAAGAATACCAGCCGAAGCCATTCAACCACTCATCCTAGATCAAGAGTGGGAGGCATAAAAGGGAAAAAATTGAGTACTCTCTTTTTTGACAGGTTTTGTGACAACGCAGTTGTGTGCCTTCAAGTCATAATTAGTAGGGATTGAGAGTCAGGAACACCTCTTCTTGTTTGCGTCCATTAAACTATAATTATCTTGTACTAGTAATCAAGAAATTATCTAAGTCATTTCCTAGACCGTCAGTAGATATTTAAAATAAATTCCTTTTCCTTTAGGGATTAATAAACTACCAAGTCTTTTTCTGTAGCATTAGCCTATGAAAAGACATTCAGTATTTCCGTCTGTTTCCACAATAGTACTGTGCATGTAGTTGCTTCTTAATATCTTTTGACTTCACATTAGAACCACTGGAATGGGACGCTCGGACACTCCTGTGTAGTTTTGGACTTGCGACCTTGTAGTGTAGATAGATTAGTAGATTAACGTGACTTGGGCTACTGTGTTCTTGAATTGTACGGTTGTAATCCCTCTTGACAGCAGTCAAAAAAAATCATGTCCACTCCTTGTGATAGTTTTCCTGTTTAGTGAAGAGACGAAACCGATCTCAGTTCTCACTGGTATGGATATTATGTTGGACCAACTGATGTGTAATTTGTCCGAAACTATACTCGTGTACCATGAGCAAGGGCTAGTTAAAGTGAGCGTAATAGTTCCTTGCTATTTTTGCTGTACATTTCTGCCGCTAATTGAAACTGCAGCCTTTAGGACTATGAAGTTCTGGTAAAGGAAGACATTCCACACATCGTTGGTTCCGAATTTGATCCTTCAAATCTCAAGAACATCACAGAAAATATCATGTCATTCTTCTCGAAGAATATGACGGAGCAAGGACATACTTACTGGTTGTTCAGAGGTGAGTTTGGAGCCATTACAAGTGGTAACGTTTCAGGAGGTAGAGCAAGCAGTATATTGTATTAGGTTGGCGGGAAATGATTGAGACACTTTTCACCACAATTAGTTTTTTTTTATCTTTTTTCTGTTATATTATTACAAGACCTCAAGACACAATATAGTCACCATGTCTGTCTACCACCTTCAGCCACCGATCAGGCTAGGACTGAATGCTACGGCGCCAGAATTCCGGATTCTGCCGTTCGAAGAAGTCGCCAATAGCAGTTTGGAGGGCTTGAAAATTAGAGAAGCGCTGTCCAGCCAGGGTATTCTTCAGCGACCGAAAAAGGTGGTAGTCGGAAGGGGCGAGATCAGGGGGAGTACGGAGGGTGTGGAACCGTGGTCCATCCTAGCTCTTCCAGTTGCCGACGAGTTGTTGAAGCCACATGTGGGCGCGCGTTGTCGTGCAGGAGGTGCACTTCGACAAGTCGACGCCTTTTTTCTCGGATTGTAGCGGCCAAATCGCGCAGTTGACGGCTGTAAACGTCAGCAGTGACTGTGAGGTTGGCCGTTAGCAACTCCCAGTACAGCATCCCCTGCGCATCCCAGAAGCAGCAGAGGAGAACCTTCCTAGCGTGTGGCTTGGGTCGAGGCTGAACGGGTGCCTCCTTTTCGCGTGGTAACCAATAGGCGACATGCGTATCATTGTGGTAGCGCACCCAGCTTTCATCTCCCGTCACCAGATTGGCGAGAAACTCTCTGCGGTTGGGGCGCAGCAGCAACGATTGGCAGATTGAGACACGGGCAGTGCGGGTGGCGTCGGTGAGTTCATGTGGTATCCATCGAGCCATCACTCTTCGGTACCCGAGGGCATAGAGGCGATCGGCGATGGTGGAGTGGTGGCGGCTAAGCATCTGCGCTAATTCGTGGGTCGACGCCGTCGGTCGCGCTTCAAGCGCTCTTCGCAGCTCGTCGTCTTTCAACTCAGGTGGTCGCCCAGTGGTTGTTCGACTTTGAAGGGATGTGTCGCCTGAAGAAAGCCGTTGAAACCAGCGGCTTACCGTCGCATGGCTCACAACCGTCGAGCCGAATGCCGCATTGATGTTGTCGGTTGTCATCCTTGCGCTGGTTCCGCGTCGGTGCTCGTACATCACAATTGCTCGAAGTGATTGCTCATCCATTTGCACAGCTAATTGAAAAGCTGCGCAGAGCTGCAGCCTTATATACTCATGGGTAAGATGCTCCGAGAGTATTCTATCATATACTTGTAAAGACTTGTTCATAAATCTTGAAAGAAAAATAAAACAAAATTTTTTCGGTGAAGTGTCTCAATCTTTTCCCGACAACGCAATATAACTCAATTTGAAATACAAACATGTGTTTTCTACGAAATCATTCCGTTTTGAAAAACTTCTCGCATACTAGCATTCACTTGGGTGGCGGCAATGAACAACGATAGGTCGAGACAGCTGCCACCTACACCGCGCAACCCATGTAAGGGTTGCCACGCCCATCTCGCATCATGCGCATGCTAGCCTAACCCTGTTCAAAGGCCCGAAGACTTGATCTGGTTTAGGTCTAGACTCAATGTGGTTCAGGATCCAGAGCAAAATGGATTTTTTGAGGTTTGGGATAAAACAAAAAAAAATCCACTTGGTAGGCGGTGAAGGGCGAAAACTACGGCACGGACCCTTTGATATGTCCTCAGTTTCAAAAAATGCAAAAACGAGTGTGTCTTGGCTTCATTAGAGCTTGGACTGTTCGGGATTTTTTTGAGCCACTCTCATTTTTGCTGGTGGAACTTGTGCTGACTTGCTGTTAATTTCTTTCGCTGCCATGTGAGTATTACACTTAGGACCAAATAACGTATTCGAATAAAAAATTCGAATAAACATTCGAACTCGAATAACTCGAAATACGACTATTCGAAAAAAAGTCCATTTTCGATTTTTTTCCAAATTCGACTACTCGTAAAATGTTTGTTTTCGAATTTATTTGAAATTCGAGTATTCGATGAAGGTGCAACTTCGATTTTATTCGATATTCGATTCCATTTCGTTTCGAATAATCGAATAATTTCGGATATTCGGGGAAATTGTGTATCTGCAAAGTTCTTCTTTCATAGCTCCCAGACTTTGCGTGTTAATATCGGGTAATCTACGGTGAACGAATGATCAGCATTGTTTTCGATTTTGTTCAGACTTCATTCATTTGATCACGCACAGTGAGTGGAAATTTGTGTAACTTTCAAAAATACATCAATCGACGATTCGCTCTTGTCCATCCCTTCATGTTACTTACTGAAACGAAACAGCTAGGCATGCCTTCAAGGACGTCATTCCGCCCTAGTTTTCTATTAGAGCTTTTAGCTGCATACGAGATAGTAATGCAATCACTAGGATCTCGTACTTTCCTATCCTGACCACCAACCACTGTCTCTATATGTCCCTAGAGTACTCGTTTTCTGTTTCACGATTAGCAAGCAAAAAAAGGACAGCATCCTGATGTTCTCTCATATCCTGATGTTCTCTCATATTATTTATCTAGAAAAGGTAGAACATTGAAATAGTGTTTCAGGAACACTGAATTAGTATTTCAGGAAGGTATTGCTGGAGTCGGTCCTACTTGCAAAGCGTCAAAATTCCTAAGTCTTTGCTAGTTATAGCAATTCCAGATTAGTCAAATTACTCGAATAATCCAGTAAATTCAGAACCGAACTGCGAATTTGTTCGATTATTCGACGGTAGTTAAACCGAATATATTCGAAAATTCGGTCCGAAGAGAAAATCGAATAAATTTGAAATGCGATTACTCGAAAAAAATTCGAATATTCCGAAGTATAGTGAATATCGTCCTCCCAGAATTAGTGTCGATATTTACTCCTTCAGAAAAGGGATCCAACCAGATGAAATTATACGATCTGACGAGTCTTTGTCCGGAACTTGCTTGTAATCCTAACTGGAATCCGTTCCTCGTGCCGGTGATCTCTCTTCTTTACAAGGTGAGTTGAATATTTACAAGAGTAAGTAAATCTGTAATCAAACCACCGAACCATTGACGCTGTCCCACTTCTGCGGCCAAAAATTCTCAGAAGAGATTTGTGCGAACTTCATCAGTGGAAACATTGGAGTGCTGTGCGCGAATTTCTCGTGGGCTTCGCAACGGGACGTTATTTTTATATGGTTTAGATAGTTTTTGAGAGTGGCACATTCCTCGGAATCTCCATTCTGCTGACAGAGTTGCCATTTTACAGTGCCGGACGCATTTGTGGCAAGCCGGGGGGGGGGGGGTGGCAAAAGCGGCAACTTCGGCACTTCAGAGACCCGGATGAGAAACAAAAATGCTATAAATATTGCTTTCTGTATCAAGTAGTCAATAATAGATATCTAGGGCATAACAGTAAAAATAAACAGCAAAAAAAGCTCATACTGGACCTTCATCTACTTTATGATGTAATTTCAAAGTTTTATAAAGTAATTTCAAATCCAGCGACCCATTCTCAGGCGGGGGCTCCTCTCCCTGTCCCTCCTCTCCTGCGTCCACGACTCTCATTTTATGATAGAGCGAGTGCCGTAGAAGGGATTTTATAAAGTTTTCATTATTAATTTTAGCAAACAATATCATCACTGGCTTTTTTAGCTCTCACTCAATTTGATGGAGAAAACCGCCAAAGGGCGTCCTGAGAAGGTTTCGAACGTAATTTATGGTCTGCTGAATGCAGCTGCCAAACTGTCGGAAAATGTAGAGTTGGCTGAGGTGAGTATCTCAATTTTTTTACTGGGAACGTTTAAAAAATTCAAAACTGATTGCACGTAATTCGTTGAAGGCAAAAAGAGCGGAAATATTTTTAGTTGAAAGCTTGCATCCATTATTCCCTGGCTGGTGTGTATCTTATGTATGGGAGTGTTGCCAGCGAAAAGGTGGATCCGGTTTTCTCGAGGATAGTTGACAGTCTTGAAGAAATTCTCACAGATGGTTACGCTCAGATTACATCCTCAATACAGGTAGTTTTTTTTCCTCCTTTAGGTATTTTCAGTTTCCATAGCAGCGTAGCATAATCATGTCCTGAGGATTGGGGGGGGGATGACGATGTGAGTATGATGAAAGAAGAGAGAGAGAGAGAGAGAGCGAGAGAGAGAGAGAGAGACGAGGTAAAATACGTCTCTGTCTGTGTTCCAAGAATTGCTGTTGGCGTGTTTTTGTGACGTAAACATTCACTCTCTAAACTTGTATGACATGATAAGTTTAGAGTAAAAACGAGAATTTTGTCAAATACTACTTTCCTGCGAGGATTGCTGGATCTCAGACACTCGAACCGTGCGAGCGCTCCGAATTCAGGGCTGACCGTGCGAGCGCTGCACCTAATTTTGTGGGCGGAGCCTCTCACCGTGCGAGCGCTCCGAATTCACGGCCCACTTCTTGCAAATGATACGGGAGTAGTGGAATGTACTATTTCTTTTATTCACATTTCTGAGATCGGCGGCTTATCGGACAGGGCTGCTTTGAGTCCAATCAACGACAGCAGCAACGAAGATGGGTTTTCAATTTATGGTCCCCTTTGTGCAATTGTAACCTGTTTTTGCATTGCTATTGAATTTGCCTTCTTTTATTACTTCTTACTTAACTTCTCACCTTGGGGCTCTAGTTGGGAGTGAACGAGAGTATCAAGAATTATATGTGGTTCTCCTCAGAACTTCATTCTAAGTCCCTGTCATCTGCGCAACATCTATTTTTTTCAATCGGACATAACACCCTTATTTCTACGTTTTGATTGTGGCAAAACCGATTTTGGGAAAACTTATCTCTGGAGGTCTCAGCGGCTATTCTCGGAGTGATTTTGCTCAAAGAGTTCGAGCCACAATTGCACGCTATATGTATACCTTTGCAAGACTTGAAATGCATCTTGATAAATCCATCTTTAAGTCTGGGGCTACGTCCTGGACCCGACTTACCCTCATCGATATAGGTGAAGGTTCCCTACCTGGACACCATCGGATGTGATGATGGGCTGAGGTACGTCTCAGCTTATCGGACCTCTGACAGCAGACTGATTGAGCCTGTGTTATTTCGCGCATGGCTCATCCGTTTCACACTGTCGTAGGCCTGTGGCATTCGAGGGAAATGGTTTCATGAGGAATTGGAAGAAATAAGAGAAAAAAAAAGAAGAAAAGTGAGTAAGATGTATTCATATTCATTCTCGCACCGTCCGAGCGCACGCCGATTGCGGCCCCTAAAGTCTCTGCAGGTCGCTTGTAGCAGATGGGGGAGCGCTTATGGGATTTACCGTGTTTCACGAGTCGCAAATAGTTCTCGTTTCGTGCATGACCGATCCAAAGCAGTGACTCGAGGAACATGGAAAACCGTACGAGCGCTCAGTAATGACCGTGCGAGCGCTCTTCAATGAACCTCAGCAATGACCGTGCGAGCGCTCTTCAATGAACCAGAAGCGCTAACGGGGAGCGCTCAGACGGTCATTGCTGAGCGCTCAGACGGTCACTGCTGAGCTCTCGCACGGTTCTATATTTGAGACCGTACCACCCGCGCTGGCGAGGAGCGCTCGGACGGTCATTGCAGAGCGCGCGCACGGTTCGAGTGTCTGAGATGTATTTGACTTGGTTTTATGTTCCTTACAGATTGATACCCTGACAAGCAGCTCCAGTAACTACTCGTACGACAATGATCAGTCGACGACGACGAGCAATACAGATACGACGACGAGCTCGTCGACGACGACGTCCAAATCTAGCACCTCCACCGCCCAGTCCGCCCATTCCAAACGTCCTCCAAATGTCAAGATCGAGTCAGAGTGCGCGTCTCAGGCACTGGAGCATTGTCTACAGGCAAGTACTGAAAGCGCTTTGAAGGACAAGACGCATCAAAATGGTTCAAGGATAACGTGTGGAACTTCAGGCGCTCACTGCCCTGGATGGATACGAAGTGGATGTGACGCAAGTCTGCCCCTTCGTCCCTGACACTGCTGACGACGTTTCCGCGTTGAGGAGTGTGCCAAGTGAGTTTATGAGGCTTACTTTATACAACAAATAGTTACTACATTATACAATACTATTACATAAGAACATGCTACTGTGTGATACAGTAATACAGCTACTACATTGTACATGTAGTCGTTAGTAGCTGCACCAGAATCCATTTCAATATTCAGGTAGCGATCCTTTGGCAATACGTCTGGTATTCCGCCAGTCCATTATCGTTAGAGCTGCCACCGCCTACCTTGTCATGGTTTATCAGGCTATCTGCATCAACCGCTACATGAAAATCTACAACTATTGTCGTTGTGGTGTTCAACTTTGTGGTTAGTTTCCTAGTTTCTTTTAAGCAGTTAGGTTTTCGAACTGAGAGAACCTGACGTTGAAAATGAGTTATAAGTTTATTTGTATGACTTCTTCGACTTCATAATAGGCTGTATACTATACTTCGAAATTTTCGAAGAAATTCCGAACACTCGAGTAATCGCGACAACGAACTTCGAATATTCGAATTATCGCCGTTATTGCCGTAATTCGGGCTGTTTCACGAGCTTTTCGCACCGAATAACGGTCCAGAGAAGGCAAAAATTAGTGGCTCCAATTCGTGCGTTTTCTGCTAAAATTGTCATTTGCAGTGGAAGTGATTTGTGCTACGTATTCTGAGGCCCCATACATCTCAGATTACCAGTGTAAACGCGTTGGCAGCACACGCTTACCTACCATTAGCACTAACGTAAATGCGCTTACCCTCGATAATCTTAGTGATGCCCCCAGCCCCTTGTGGTTTTCCGCCAAGTTCCATAGGTGGGTTAGATTCACGGGCTGAGGAGAAGCGAGTTCGGACGGTTTGTTGTTCACCAGAGCGCCCATATAAGTGGAGAATCTATGCTGAGCTAAGTCGGCTAGAGTCTATTAGAATGAACCTGGTCGATATCATCATATCGCAACGCCTGATCTATTGGTATCATTATCCTTGGAAAGTCAATCGTTGTTCTGAACATCTTTTAGAGATGTCTAAAGGTGAAGGCCAAGCATATTACGCAGGCAAAGGTAGCGATATGGCTAGTTGATCTAAGATATCACACAGGTTGTCATCACACTTTGTTGACAGACGTTTCAACAACCCGTCATGTCTGAATTTCGAGCTCGGTTATGTAACTGTGGATGCGCAGCTCAAAAACACTCATTTATTTTGGGGCTACCCAATAGTACGGACGATAAGTGGAAAACTCACTGCAGGATGATTCCACTATGTGTCCAGTATCGGAGTTTTTTTTTACGTAACATGTGGCATCAGAATATTGACATCATCTCTGAAAAAGTTTAGATGAAGTAAGATGAACCAGGTACTAGCAGGTGAGCCTCCTCCTACTTTGTTCAGTTCATTCCACTTAATTCCAACAAAATTTTCTTTTTTTGCGGAAATAGAGTACAACTTTTTGCTTTTGTACTGTGTTACATATTCTACTAAAATTTGAAAGGTCCTATCCAGCTGATTTCGGTAATGCTTAAGTTCCGCGAGTAGCTCAAGTACAAGTTTTCAAATTCAATCGAACGTGCTAAAACAGCAACGAAACATCCTCCTTTGCTTCTGTGGCACCGTACTCTGAATTTCCTTTTTTTCTGCGAAAAGTTTGCGCACGGAGCTTCTGTAAGGGTTGCGACGATCGCACGCGGTGACGCGGTAAGGAGGCGGACAAGGGTGGGACTAGTGTGAGATCGGTAAGGCGGATACAGTACCGGTGATAACCAATGGCACTCACACTTGGCTCGCACCTCTAATTACCCGGCTGTCTGGGTAAGAAACGCGACGAGCCCCGCGGCCTCGAGAAGTACGCCACGCAACCACTCCGCGCACGCCATAGCCGATGTCCTCTGCTGTTTTTATGCTATTTCTAGCAGCTTCTGTACTCGTTTCAAGGATTTCCGACCGAATCGGGAAGAAAACGCCTAGAAATAGCATTCTGACGGCAGACGACACTAAACCCAGTGCGCGCGGCGCGGTTGCGAGGCGTCCTTCTCGAGGCCGCGGATGGGCCACCGTCATTGACGTCCACTGTAGGTTCATCCTAATAATCTTTGCTTCTTCAGTCATCCGAAGCTCTAGTAGCGCCGGGATGCCCTGCGATATGTAGGTCCATAAAAGTATTAGGAACCCAATGAGGAAGGGAGGAAATACTGGGTTTGTATTCTCAGCTTAAGAAATTTCGCTTGTGTTGAATAAATTTCATCATGGTACAGGCTCAATTAATGTAAGAGCACTGTGGAAAGTCTGGATGTCCGACGTCAGGGCGGCCAGATTCGCGTGCGATACAGTCGGCTACCTTTTTCGGCGAGTTTGCAATCCAACTAGGCAAATGGAGTCGGCTAATCTTATTGCTACACATGCATTATCAATGAGTATCAGCCAACATGTGTCTATTCTTCATATGCCGTGGTTTCCTCAATGAATACTATACATACCCAAAATGCCAATTAGGGCTATCATGCGCACAAGAACTTCATTATCACCGAGAATCTTAGGATGATATTAATGTTTGGAGTCCAACTACGCCGTGTTGTAACCGCTAGTGCCTAGAAACTGAGTTAGGTACTCTTGTCCCATCATTTCTATATTATGTTGACAGTCGACGAACGACTTTCCTTTTGTTAGGTTAAGGACCAGCTGACCCAGTCTGCTGCTGTTACTTTTGGGGCTTCAGGTAGAAAACAGAGCTTTTTGTGTTTTGAACGCATACAGGCTTGTCTGTCTCTTTTTGTTGCACAAGGGTGTTTCAGACTCCCACTAGAAATATAGGTCCTGGAAGTGACGCAATCAGATTTTTTTTGCACCTGCTATCCTTGGCATATTTTTAGTTCTTCGCTCTAACTTTTTCTACTCTGTGTTTCTTAGAATTCTGGCGCATTATTTCTCAGTTGTATAGAAAGTGAATATTTAAATGAAATAAGTAGATGAATATCAACGAATCGAAGGTTTGCAGGAGCAGTTCTTGCGATGAAGCCGGCTGCACGACACGTCTCAGTGTGCCATACCATACTACAAGTCTTCCTGTCTTCACTTTCTCATGCTTGTTCAGAGATCTTTGATACTGTGGTGGACACTGCAATTCTTGTAGGTTTCGTCTTTGTAGCATCAACCTCCCTCCCCCTCGAGCAGATATTTCTCGATTTTCTGAAATATCGCTGAGTTTAGAAGTCTAGATAGTGGACAGAATGTTGTTTTGAACTAACGCTGCCTATGTCTATATTTCCTTATTTCACCCCAGCTTTCGTTTCTGCTAGTGGACTGTACTGCCGTTTCATTCTCATACCCATTTTTTTTCATAATTTTCATTCCAGGATAGCGGAATTACATATCGTGATCGTCGTATCCTTGACCTGAGCACCGCCGATATAGTGGTGAGAGGTACGCTATCAGGGTATCTAATATAGACCAACATAGCGAAAAATTTCACCTGGGATTTAACTTGTATTCTCCTATATGTTCACAAATGAAATGACAGCGTGCTACGTCTTCAGCGCATGTGTGCCTTTTTTCTCATAATTAAACATGTTTAGGCGTCCTGAATTTCGACATGCTTTGGACAGTAAACAAGTCGGGAACTAAGAGTCGAGATGAATGGGTGCAGATTACTGAGACAGTCGTCTTTAGGTAACTTATTGTTCCTCTTGCTTCCTGTTCTCGCATCTCCTTATGTTAGCGTACAATACACCCGTGTTAGCAAAGCACACCTTGTGTTTAAAAACAGCCACGGCACGTCGTCAAGGAAAATGGGGCGGTGCCGCTATCCTGTGATTGGTCCATTCGAGCAGCTTTTATCCAATGTTTTCTCGTCTAATTTTTGCATTCTTACCTATCTATTAAACAAAGCGCCGTAAGGGGGCTAGAGCGGTTAGAGATACGGGGCGGCACTCATAGACACCGCAATCTTGAGGCGCAGACTGTGTGGCGAAATGGCCGATTTCCATGGACGCAGACACGTTCGCTTCGGGACCCGAAATTACGTCACTGCTGGCTCTCCCGCATGCACGGGATGGTGATTTCATCACCTTCGCTGGCGGTCTCGCCGCATAGGAGTGAGGGAGTGTTTACGAGCTTTCAGGCTGCACAATATACGCAGCAGGAAAACCAGCCTTCCACTGATGCGACGCTGAGTGCACTTGCAGGAAGAGATGGACGGGTGCTATGAGGGCTGCCGCGTCTCGGAAGCTCGGGAGGGTGGACCTACGCGGTCGCCTCATCTGGTGGGTGCTATTGCCGCATCGCCTCTAAATAGGAAGGCATGACATTGTATATCCAATCAACTAAATACGGATACGGATCCACCGATGGAGAAAGGGCCCGCCGTGGCCCAGTGCTGTGGGGAACGCCATGAGGTGGGTCCAGCTATGGAGAAAAGGCCCGCTAGGGCCCAATGGAGCGGGGGACGCCAAGATACGGGTCCACCGATGGAGAAAAGGCCCGCCGTGGCCCAGTGCTGCGGGAACGCCAGAACGGGTCCACCGATGGAGAAAGGGCCCGCCGTGGCCCAGTGCTGTGGGGAACGCCGAGACACGGGTCCACCGATGGAGAAAGGCCCGCTGTGGCCCAGTGCTGTGGGGAACGCCGTCCAATGGAGAAAGGGCCCGCCGTGGCCCAGTGCTGTGGGGAACGCCAAGAAACGGGTCCACCGATGGAGAAAGGTCCCGCCGTGGCCCAGTGCTGTGGGGAACGCCATGACACGGGTCACCGATGGAGAAAGGGCCCGCCGTGGCCCAGTGATGCGGGGAACGCCGAGACACGGGTCCACCGATGGAGAAAGGGCCCGCCGTGGCCCAGTGCTGTGGGGAACGCCGATACGGGTCCACCGATGGAGAAAGGGCCCGCCGTGGCCCAGTGCTGTGGGGAACGCCAAGAAACGGGTCCACCGATGGAGAAAGGGCCCGCCGTGGCCCAGTGCTGTGGGGAACGCCAAGAAACGGGTCCACCGATGGAGAAAGGTCCCGCCGTGGCCCAGTGCTGTGGGGAACGCCAAGAAACGGGTCCACCGATGGAGAAAGGGCCCGCCGTGGCCCAGTGATGCGGGAAACGCCGAGACACGGGTCCACCGATGGAGAAAGGGCCCGCCGTGGCCCAGTGCTGTGGGGAACGCCAGGATACGGATTCACTTTAGTGTTGAGAATGACAGGATGCGAACCCGCCCCTGGAGAACGGATCCGGCTTGCCCTAACTGTGAGGAAGGCGCCAGAATGCGGGCGCTCTGATGGAGGAAGGGCCCGCCGTGGCCCAGTAGTATGGATGACACCAGGATACGGGTCCACCAACATAGGATTGGTCCGCTGTGACTCAGTAAAGTGAAGAATAGCAGGATACGGTTCAGGCCTAATGTGTGAAGATGGCGCCAGAATACGGGTCCACCAATGGAGGAAAGTCCGCTGCGGCCCAGTAGTGCGGAAAACACTCGGATACAATTTCGCTTTGTCCAATAATGTGGGGTACGGCAGGATACAGTTCCGCCGATGGAGAACGCGTCTGCGTTGGTCCGATAGTGAGGAATACGCATACACGATGGGGAACGAACTTCTCATTCGCATACTCAACTCATAAGAAGGACTTCATGTTTGGGCCCATTGGAAGATTTGTTCTGCTTCTCTTATACGTAACTTATAAGAAGGTTTCTGAATTTGAGCTCAGTTAATGATTAATTTTGCTTATTTGCTAATTTTCTAAGCATTTTGCACGTGTGGAGCTTTTGCACATGCCTCAAGTGGCTGCCCCACCCCACTTTCTAGCGTCCCGAAGGGGCGCTAGTCGAAATAAAGAGTAATTGCATGCCAACGAGAAACAAATTGAAACAAAGGGTGGAAGTATGTGTTGAGACGCACCAATCATGCGACAGTGGCACCGCCCACTTCTCCCTTAATACTTCTACCTTAACGATGTGCCATACTCAGGTGGAAAAATTCCAGTAGATTACGCTTATTTTACGTGTATTTGTTTCGTAAATTTATTTCCGAAACAATTACACGTAAAATAAGCGTAATCCACTGGAATTTCGCAATTTTTCTCGATTCCAGTAGATTACACTGGAATTTACACGTAAAATAAGCGAAATCTACTGGAATCTGCACTTCGTGTAAATTCCAGTGGATTCCACTGGAATTTACACGTAAAATAAGCGAAGTCTACTGGAATCTGCACATCGTGTAAATTCCATTAGATTTCGTGTATTTTTCGTTTATTTTTCTGGTAAATTCTTTTTTCACTAATTATTACGTTGCTTCTCCACCTTCCGAAATGGGTTATGCCTCAAAAAATTCCAAAAAATTCACTCATCATAACTACCAAAAAGCTTTGTAAATTTATATGATGCATATAAATATACCATGCTAGCATGAGAAATATTCACCAGCGGAATCTACGGAGCACGTCAACTGGATGTACTGCATGAGTAATCTCGTTTCAGAATCGTACTCAAAGGTGGTCGATCATACCACCAGCACCCGGAAATATTTGACGGGGTGCAGCAATTTTGCTCTGGGCCCACGGCGGCGCAACGCTGCGTGGCCGCCGACCCTGGCTGGAACTTGTCGCGTCAGTTGATGTCGCAGCAATTTTCGCGCACTTTTCAGCAGAGTTCGCTTATTTTTCGGGCGGGATTCGGGTAAATTCCAGTGGATTTCGCTTATTTTTCGGAGATTTACGTGTTATTTTCGGGCGAAATCGGGAAATATTTCGGCGAAAAATAAGCGAAATCTGCTCGAAAGCACCCGTAATCTACTGGAATTTTTCCACCTGAGTACATTTGATTATTTATGATTGAATGCTTAGTGTTCCAAAACTTTTGCTGTTTTGTGTAGTTACGTAGTGCCTCAACTTGGCAAATGTTGCCATGCGATATTTCCGTTTGTCACTATCCTAGCGCACTATAACGTTGAAGTGATTGTTCAGTGGCAACGTGGTCGGCCTTCCTAATGTGCCCCCTTTTCTATTTGAACCAGTACTTGTTTTAAAGTTTCTGTCGACCGATTGCAGGTGCTTGCACTTCCTGAAAGAGTATCCGAACGCTCAGACTCATGTTGAGTTCCCACCTCTTGCCTCAACCTTGTGCCCTATCGAGAGGAGTATATCACGTCTGGCAATGTCGCTGATGATGACTGCGGCGAAGAGCACAAATCTTGGCAAGGGCGTCTATGTCATGGGTGAGGTTCACTTCACCTAATAGAAGTTTGAAACCAAGATCTCATTGTTTCAGGCGGGATTGAAGAGCGCGAACATGCTGAGAAGGCTATGGAGTACGTGGTCGTTGCCAATAAGCTTTACAAGAGGGTACGCTCATGGATTCCATGTTTCTTTTCTGTTTTTTACATTCTTCTACTTCATCTAATGATGCAGAATTTGACAGGATTTTTAAAGAAATCCTAGGTGATTTCGAGGTTATAACAATCTTTTCAGGCACTCGACGTCCTGAAGGGCTACAATAAGCAGGAACTAGTGGATTGTGAAGTGGTCCTACACGCGAATAGTGCAGCAACTGGACGCTTGGAGTATAGCATAAGGCTTCTCACCTTCAATGAGCCTGTGACCAGTCGTCCAATTCGTGCTCTAGTTGATGAAGTAAGATCATTTTTCCTTTTCTCATTTCATTGCGTTGTTGTATCTGACTCCATTTTTCAGATATGTTCCTCGTACAGAAGTATTTTCGAGAAAATCCGACCAGATTTCGAGACCCAAGACGGCTTCAATGTGTATGCAAATACACTCATTGATTTCGGGTTCGCGCTGTACACCTTTGCTCATCATCTGAGAGAAGAGACCGCTCCAGAATGGAAGGTTGTGACTTTTTCTGTAAGTTGCTCTTTGAAGGGTTAATTTCCTATCTTCTTCCAGGAACAGCGTATGCATTATCTGGAGGCTGCCGTTCGAGCCCTTCGCGATGTCTGCAAGAAAAAGCAGGTCCCTCGTAGTGCTCGTACCAAGGCTACTGAGAAGCTTACCGAGACCTACTACGTGCTGTCGCGTATGAAAATCGATTATTTGTATGCTCGTGCGGTAAGCTTTGTCATCGTAATAATTTTCTAAGAAACACTGTTCCCTTGTATTCGTCAAAGTTGACCAACATGGGAAGGATACTTCATTGTCATACGCAGCTGGTGAAGCTGATCTCTATTCCGTCTCACAATCTGGTTCATTTTTTTCCTCAACAGTTAGATAGTAGTGTTCATGTAGAAGTTGTACGCTACATTCTTTAACACAATAACAAGTCTCTCGTTATCCTGGCAGACACCTGATGTTGGGATCTTGACCCTCATCTAATTTTTAGGATGAGAGGGAATGCTGTATTGGGAGTTGTTGGGTGGAATGCTGACAGTCACCTCTGCCTTCCACCCATGCCAACTTTGGGCGCTCCTAGTCACCATCCGGAAATAGAATAGTGGAGGCTACCTTTCTTTGACGCAGTGCTCAATGGCATGTTGCTCACCAGCGGCTGAGATTGTCTATGGTGTCTCTCCCCCCCCCCCCCCCCACCTCCAGCCTTCCCCATTCACCTGCTATTTACTCTGTTTTGAATCGTTCGACCCCATCTCTGCCGTTACCTCAACGATCATCTGCGAGGATAGAGCATCTGGGGTGAGGATGACACCAGGTCGTTATTGCCTGATTCCTCTGAGGAGCACTCCGTGGAGATTTTTGAGATAATATCTAGGCGTTACTAGGTGAGAAGAAGGTAATCGGTAACAAGCTGCTCCCATTATTTTCCGGATAACCTGATATAATCAAATGATTTGAAAGGTTATGGGACTATGTTCTGAAGGTTTAGGCTTGGGTTGAACCGTAAAAATACTACGTTTAACAGATGATCAGATAGAAAATTTGGAAGACGGGCTCGAGACCAGCGCCGTAAACTGCTCTTGGCAGTGTATATCACGTTAATGATAATGTTGATGAAGTTTCGCATACTTGAAGCAGCCTCGCCCGCGCTTGTTGATTCACTTGGATCCATCTTTTCAGAACATGATCTCTGCAAGAAATTACCGCACTATGTACAGGGAGGTGGCTGATTTCGTCCAGGTGGTTCAGGAATATCTGGTCCAGATTTGCTATGAAGACGTAAAGCCGAGAGCCAAAGATTTCCCACTTTCCTTTGCGGACTTTCCGACTGGTCTCGCATGTATTTCGGCGGGTAAGTTTTGCTATATCGTATTGAATTTTATGAATTTGCTTCTTTGTTAAGTTCTTAGTGTACGGAACTTTTAATGGTGTAGCGTTATCCTAGAGAGCATGAGAAGTACATTCCATTCCGATAGAACAGTTCAGGTGTAAGCGTTGTACCTGGAAAGAGTGGTGCTACTGAGCTCTGAGATTTCGCAGAGTTTGGTCGGGCCGCCATTCCCAGGTGAAGCGCTCCACCGGTCGGAAAATCGATAAAATTGATAAATCGATATCTTCGTGCAAGAAGTTTTCAAATGTTTATTGTTATTATTTGTTAATTAAGTTAATGCTTTTATCATTTTCTGGTCCGGTTCTTAAAACGGCGGAGACTCCACTTTTTGCCCCCCCCCCGCCTTCGTTCCGCCCACTTTCTGCATCCAGGACTGTTGGCACAGGCCGAAGTAGGGCCTTCATACCCCTACTTTTGTTTTGCAGTTCCCGACGCTCAACGCATCGATCTCTGCATCAAAGCACTCCAATGGATGATGGGACTCTCAGCGAACATCACTGAAATTGAAAAAGATGCTGCGAAATGTACGGAGCGTTATGAGAAGGTGTGGGAGCGCGCCCAGTTATTGTTGAAGACCATGAACCAGGTAAGCCAACGCCGTACTTGATTTTTCTTGTGGATTTTTGGTGAATGAGATTCGTTTAAAGGAGTTCCGAAATAACGCCTCGATGAAGCAGGCTTACATTTGCCTTCTGCATAAGCTGCCTGTGGGGGTAGAAGCGACGCGCACGTTCATCATCGAATCCCTGGCAAAAGCGATCACTGCCCTGGGGGGACAACAGTTGCATCCTCTCGGCTGAATCTCCATTGTTCCACCGTTCGTTTTGTACATAGTTTGTTTTGGAAACACTTCTTTTCGTAATCAAAAAAAAAATACAGGTAAACAAACGGTTCATTGAGATCCAGTCTTTCTGTTGTGTCATCGTTTTATTCCTGGGGGTTTTACTTGATCTGTCAAATAGTTTTGTGTTTTTATATAATTATTTTTATCCTCGTACTATTTTAAGTGCTTTTCAAGCCTAACGCACAGCAACTGTGAATCGCAAGGACTTCAGAAGCTCCTTGTGCTGTGAATGATTTTTTATGTGTGTGAATATTGCGAATGTGCGCTAATGTGGTTTTATTACCTCTATTGTGTGTTCTATTCAAACAGTTGCGGTTCGAAATGGTACAGGTAGCAAATTATATTTCTTGAGATCTATATTGGGGGATGTCCCGGTGGGCAGCTCTTCTGCCTTCAATGCTTTTCCCCCGGTTCTTTCCCTCTACCCATATCATACTTGTCCATATGGAGACATCCAGGATTGTTTCTCACATATCATACTTGTCCATATGGAGACATCCAGGATTGTTTCTCACATATCATACTTGTCCATATGGAGACATCCAGGATTGTTTCTCACATTCCAGCTATCTTCTTAGATCCAGCTGATGTAGTGTATTTTATGTAATAAATGTGTTTTTATACAAGTGTGCTAGCAATGGGAAAGCCGTGTGAGTGTCACTACACAACGACTACATTGGAGTTTAGTATGAATTCCCTGTCAGTTGGTTTTATTTTGTGGTTGTACACGTCTTCGGACGAAGATCAGTTTATCTAGGTGTTGTTTGGTGGGGGGGGGCCCCCCCCCCGGCAAAAGATGCTCAGTATGTTCTGAGTTTTGCAACAAAGTTAAGAGTTCAGCCCTGTCAGCGAACGGTCCTACCGTAATTTATGGGTGTAAGATAAAATATGGTCCACATATAACGACTTTGAAGGCAACCAGCTAGGTTATCAAAGCCTATTCAACGTAGAGCCACCTGTGAGTGCTGATTTTTACTTTGCGGAGGGTGGTATGGGACCATTACGCTTCGATATTACGGTAGGGCCGTTTGCTAACCGGAAGCGGAACATAAGCCAGAACAGATGCAAAGACCTGCGGTTATCGATAATTTTGCGATTAGCGTCTTCGTCTTCATGCAAGACTATCCATATCTCATTTCAAATTTGTACGGATAGCTGGTATCATTCCCTTGTGGGCACCGTGTCGAATAAGTGAGATATAGCAGTGGCGTTGTAAGTAGTAGACCGTCTATGGACACTTACCACCCGCACGCGTCGCGTCAGGCCGTTTTACCTTCTTGAACCTGGGGAGAAAGAGCCAAACGTGGCTCAGCAGAGGCCCTGACTCACCATAGCACCTTATTAGGCATATTAGGTCGAAGCTGATCTGTCCTTCCTGGGAAAAGAGCGGGATCAACCGCCTTCTCTACACTATCTCACCCGGGCCTGACGCGCGTGGGTGGGAAGTGTCCGATAATCGTAGTAGACATTCGAATTGAATCGAGTTCTGTATAGTGATTTGAATGGACCTGTTTAGAATTGAGATTAGCAACGAGTATTGAGTAATTTCGAAGAGAATTTTATTCCCAGCACATCAACCAGTAGGGAAGTAGCGTAAAACCGAGTTGTTCTACTGTCTCATTGCCAGTGTTGTTGCTGAAAGCTGAAAACGTCTTGAAATTCAAAGCAATTTCGTAAGGTTTTCTCTTAGGAGAATGCGCTATAGTAGTTAATGTAATAATGATGACTGAGCAAATCCCTTCAGGGTTTCCTTATTTCTGGTCACTGCCTCACCTTCGACCGCAAATGGTGCACTGGTGGCACTTCTTCCTTCCAAGCCTAGGCCCGTATGCACTTACATCCCCATTGGGGAGGGGGGATCAGAAATGGTGACAAGTATTGCGGTCATCCCAAACGGTAAATGTTATGGATCTCCAACATACACATAGATCCACAAAGAGTTGGACCAACTGCATTTCCGTTGCACGTTAGAATAGTTCGAGGGTCTTCCGGAGGGAATGCATATCCTTTGATAGGAGAGGGGTTGTGCTACCTAGTCAGTTCACATCCAGACCAGTGGATCCGCAGCAAATACGTACATATTCATGTATCAGTTAGGGATGTTTCTTATAAAGTTGTAGAATATTCGAATATTCGAATGGCAAGCGTCGTCGCGATCTGCTATTTAGAGCGGAGGATGTGCCTCATCTCTTTCTAGAACATCTCGTTCCAAGAACATACAAGAGAAGCGCGTGTGGTCGAACACTTCACACATGCGTATTGGATACATAAGGGGTTGTGTGAATTATGTGGGTAACATGTGGACAACCGTACGAGCACCGCTTAGGACGGCTCCAGTACTTGATCGCATGTGTGACCCCGTCCCCTCCACAGCGTGGATGTTCATGCATGCAAGCTCTAGAGTTCATTTCTTGCATCATTTCCTGGAATACTGGATGAGCAATCCTATGACGCCGGCAGTTGGTGAGCAATTGCGATGGCGCTGTTTGCCACAATTGTTTGAACAGGGACAGTTTTTCGGGGTTTGACAATGAGCTCATCCCTTGTGTTCAACGTTTTACATTGTAACAATGGCTTTGAGCGATTATTCAGGTGTCAAACATTTCAGGCTGCTGGCATTTGAATAAAAACCTGGTGGGGGAGTGGAAGCTTGAGATTCGATGTGAAGCTTCTGTGCAGTCGCAATTGTAATGTTTGACATTCACAGAGTTCTGCCCTAAATATATACCACTAGGAAAAGTGCTTGTTAGCAGAGATATGCTTCATAATGAAGGTTCAGGGCTTTAACGCAACACTGCTAGTTTTCAAGTAACATTTTGATTTTTTAAATTTTTACTGCAAGAAAATTTTAACTCCTATCAGTTGGGACCCTGATTTTTGTTAATCTGTAATTGCATCTCCCAACATTAGTAGCTGCAAGCACCGTATGAATATTTTTGGTAATGTTTCTTTAACGAATAGCTTACGACGTCGAGGAGTCAGCTAAGGCGATGTTGGAGTCGCTCCTGTAGAAGTTGTTTTCAGTGCAGCAGGTAAGGATGACAAATAAGAGGGCATTCAACGAAAAATTCAAACAAAACCTTTCACAAATAAATTCAGCTTCTATTCTATTTACGAGGAGGAGGAGTGAGCGTGAAAAAAATGTTTTTCTGCCACTTTGCAGACCAGTTTGTCAAAATGAAAAGAATATCAAGAAGATATTTTAATATGAAGTAATCGAAAAAAAATGTTTCACAAACAGTGATGAACTGCGAAGTTTTTGACTATTTTATATAGTGTTTTTGGGAAATTCGGCAACGCATTCCTGGTGAGGGAGTGTCAACCCTTCCTACGTCCGCCACTGATGCATGGTTGATAGACACTGGTATTCCAATAAATATTCGAATTTTTTTTGTTCGAATAATCTTGTAGACACCGGAACTCGAACATTAGTGTTTTCGAATTTTTCGAAAAGTTGAGGTATCCGCATATTCAAAAGTTCGAAAGGAGAAAGTTGAGTGTCAATCTATAATGGCTTGTACCAAATTTTTGGGAACTCTTTTATTGCCCCTTACACGCAGTAAGGAATGGTATTTGAAGACGCGAAATGGCTATGTATATGGAAATAGTAATGTGTATGTCTATCCTAAATGAGCAGAACGTTTAAAGTACCAGTGTACCAGCTACTTAAAGATAAAAACTACTTAAAGAAGTTTTTTACTAGTGAACCTAATAATGGAAGTTAATGCATAGGCTTGCCGTAAGCAAGCTGCTACGACGTTTTTCACACCGTGAACTTCAAAAGTTACCTTGTCATCCGGGAATTACGTTCGCATTTGTGCCTCACACGCTAAGCCACTAACTTTTGGTCAGAACACATAGTGGAGCCGATATCGCCAGTCTGCTCGGAAGAGCAGTACTTTCTCCGTAGACTGTTCATATGCAACTGTCACCTCTGTCATCAGCCATTCCATGCAGTTTAAAAAGTGAAGGAGCAAAAGCACCAGCACTCGCAACATCGTGGGTTCAAGTGTGACCAACCAGTTTTATTGAACTGGCACCAGCTTTCCAGGGATGGCCGTATTTGGTGGATTGAGGCAGGATCTTGCTAATATATCGTGTCCGTGACGAACGAATGTAACAAAAACGAAAAGCGAAACCTGATCGATCTCTGGAGCAAGTCGTTAAGGACGATGGAATGCAGGTTCGGGAATGAATTATTATCAGACGACTACTACACGACTTCTGCAAAACATTGATCCAGAGAAAAGCTCTTGATCATTTATTTGTTCTTGGGAGGGAAGTAAGTACCAAGTGGGATTTCGCAAAAATATAAGATATTTATTTTCCCATCATTTCTCCTTGTACCCTCTCTGGCTACAGTCCGTTTCGAAAACGAGGATAGTTGAAAATTCGTGCATATGATCTGCATTTCTCGCTCGCCTATCCGAATACGACACTATTTCGCGTGTTCTCTCTTTCTCTAATATCTTCACAACTATGTTTCCTGGAAACATGCGATACCACTTTTCTTTTTGGATGGATACGAAGGAAGTTTTTGCAATTTCAGTGTTAAAAATGGTAGTTGAAAAGCCAGTTACAAAGTTAGGCAAAGAAGGTAGGGCAGTGATGCATAAATCCATGGAAAGGAAGCACAAAATCAAAGGGTGGTTCTTCCAGCTACAGCCTTTCTTGATTTAGTTTTTGCTCTGCTGAGTTGTGCTTGGATCATGGTTTTGTTTTTTTTCTCACATAAATGCAGCAGGCAATGCATTGTTGGCAACGAAATTCTGAGCTCTGAAAGTCAACAAAACATTATTTCTCCAATGTCCTTCAAGAATTGCGAAAGTACTGTTGATGTTTGATGTGCTAGCTGACAAAATCGAAGAACATAGCAATTCCTCCTTCAAAGATCGTCACACTACTCTCTCAAAAGGTCAGGAAATTCGTCGCTGATGCAGAAGAATCTTTGATGACTGCGGTTTTTTCCGAACTCCCGCACCGGTACAGGCTGCTTCCATCACTGTACGGTCTCAATGGCAAAGAAAACTTTAGCTGGCGATAACAGAGAGTTTTATTAGGTTGGTACATAATTAATGCGGATTTTTCCGCGACTCCTTTTCTTGTTAAACATTACGCTTCTTGGAGGGTTTTTTTCTACACAGGTGAGCCTCTTCTTTTAATTGGTAATGATGCTATCGAAAATCGTATCTAAAGTCACCATCTCATGCTCTACGAAAACTTGGAATGCAGCACAGTCAATCTGAGATCTCAACGAAATTTCGGCTGAAAAAAAAAATCAGCAAAGCCAAGTCGAAATTTATTTGAGTAGTTCAAGTGGGATGAAAGAAGGAAGAGCTATACGATCAAATTTCAACTACCAGGAACTTTTGTCAGCCGTGGAAAGGAAGGAGGTTCGATTGACGAGATTCCTCAGGAATGGAGCCTGTTCGTTTTGCTACAGAAAATAGGTTGAAAATGAACACTGCTCCTGTCTGAGAGTTTCTGTTGACCCATTTTGGCAATCTCCATGCTTTTCTCAGCCTTTTGAGAGGAAGTAGCATAATCGAATGGTCCATAGTAAAGAGTTCGGATAGCATTCCCATTGTCAAGCTTTCGTCTTCTTCCACAGCAGCACAAAGTCCTTGGTTCTCGGAATTTGATGACTAAGCTCCTCTTTTTTCATGTATGAAGCTCGTTCCTTACGAATATGAGCAATCTTTCAACTTAACTCTTGCTGGTTGGTCCATCTTTGAAAGGCTCGCTGAGATCGCGAAATGAGTGTGCTGCATTACAACTTTTCCCAAAATGATAGATCATACTATGGCGAACATGGATGCGGTTTTCCATAGCACCTTTATTAAATGGAAAGATAGGAATGTTTTCATGAAAAACCATCTGAACAGCTTGAATTTTTATCGAGAAAAGAAGTCGCGAAAAAGCTGCGTTAATTCTGCACCAATCTAATATGCTGTACATAGTAAGCAAAACCTCCTTTGCCCTCAGGCTTGGATTTTTCCGTGAAAAACTGACATCACGGCATGCAATTGCAACCAGAGGGTTTTTCAAAATTCTTTCTGAAGGATTAAGTTCTTCCGTTTTGTTAGGGTTGAGTTTATCTCCGCAACAGGGAGTCTACGATACATAACAGGGCTGTCGCCGGAGGCCGCCTATTCTCTCCCTAGGCCCAGCTATCCTGCCATAATTCTCTAGGAATAGCATTTAAGTGGTCTCGGGTAGTCTTCATGATCCCTTGTACGTATCTTCTTCGTGCTGGTTCGCTACTCTCTTTCCATTCAACTTTATTTCGATCGGTTCAACCTTTGTCATCTGATAGCTAGCCCTTGAGCGTTGGATACAAAAAAAGAGAGAAACCTTGACGAATCTTCATTACATTGGAGAGAACGACGTCGTCTACATACATTACTCGAATAAAGCTGCTTATAGTGCTAGAACAATAGAAATGCTGACTCCTACGCGTATTTTAAGGGAAAATCTCACTGACTTTTCGTCAACTTTCATGTCGACGTCAAAGCACACATGCACACATAGACAGTTGATACAACGCATTTGATGCGAATATTCATCTCTCAGATTCGATCACTTACAAACTAAGGCAATATATTCTGACAATCATAGAAAATAGAACGCTTATTATAAAAGAACACATCATAATAACTCTCGTAAGGCGTTCACGAATCTTGAGTTTGTTGAGCTTGAAGGGGGGCGACCCGCGCGGTCTTCCATTGAGCAGGCATGGCGTCTTTAGCAAATGCAATGCGTTTTCGTATCGCCTCGCACCTCACTAACTGAGCGACAAGTGAGCGCGGGTGAGCGAGCGACGGCGAGCGAGCAATAGCGGCAATATCATATCATGTGGGGGGTGGGGGTGGGAAGGCCTCGACTCTCACCTACTAAAATATGCTCATTATTCTACTAGAGAACGTACACAAATGACTAGTGATAAGGGTAAATGAGTGAGAATTAGAAGACGGGGAAGGGACAAATACCCACAAGGCAACAACATAGCCACGGTTAGCTAGAAGTTGAAAATCCGTACACCATCATGTACTGCAAAATCTGCACTAGAAACTAATAATTACGAGTGATAAACGTCAAAATCATCAACAATTAGAAGATAAAAACACTATTCTATCCCGATATTTGTACCCTATTCGATGAATATGGCAAGAACAATCTCTCAACACTTCAATGTGTGCAGAAGATGGGATGTAAATACACGCATTCGGATATAGTAGATACATCGTAGAGACAAGAAATATAGTGGGATTAGAAGAAGATTCCAGTGAACTCATAAAAATAAATCTCATGAAAATGCGCTGAAGAATCAAATGCAAGCCAGATTTTTCTTCTGTTTCAACGGGAGAATCAACCAGTTGTTCTACCAGTATGGACCATCGGTACTCAAACTCTTCCACGACGCAAAATGCCCCCAGTCGGTGTGGTTCAGGCTGTAGGCGTCGTCACGATCCAAGTATTTGAGGCTAAATACGAGCGGTTATCCACACTCAAGTCATAGTGAAAGAAGAAAAGTTGAAGTAAATCCGATCCGATCGAAAACTTCCGAGCTACAAATCCCAAATGTTTCACGATTTGCTTCAAATTCAGATCAAAACGTGGACTACTTGTTCATACCGCCCCCTATTCACTGGATGAAACCGCAGAAAGACCTGGATACAAGCAAAACATTCTGGAAAAATCTAACTATAAGTGAAACACAAACGTACTCGTTCAGTTAGATCAGAAGAGATGAAAAAAGAACAGAAAAATAAACATACACATGAATTTCATGCACATGCCCGTGCTGGAGAAAAATCCATAAGCTTTGAGCTCAGATAACTAAAGCCCCCTCACCCCCCTCCCCCCTTCTCTACAGAAAGTAAACCCTAGCGATACGAAATAAAATTAACCCAGACACTACCTTCCAAATAATGGAGGTACAGTTCTCTTTGGAGCCACATTCACGTCAACATGCTCCAATTTGTAATTTTCACCACCATTCGAATCCCAGTTTTCGCTACCGTTGGCGATGTAGCATATGCAGAATTCCATTCGTTTGGCCTGAAAAAAGAAGGATTTCCGTGTGTTTGACGTTTGCTAGGACTTTCCAACAGGATATTTCGTTACAAGGTTGAACAAACAAAGCTTTTTCAACAATTATGTTCAATTGCTGCACTTAACAACTCCATCCATTAAGAAAAGGTTTTAAAAGTGCGATGGCTACATCGAAATCACAGGTAAATGAATGTCCCTACACTTACCGGACCTGAACACCTCCGCCTATGGACACCTACCACCCACACGCGTAGCGTCAACTCATCTTGCTCTTTTGAACTTGGAAACAAACAGCCAAACGTGGTTCAAAAGTTGTCTTAACTCACTTCAGCACCTCAGCAATTATCTTGGGTCAAAACTGAACAGTCTTTCCTGAGGAAAGAACGGGAACAGCGGGTTCCTATCCACTCTATTACCGGACCCTGACGCGCATGCGTGACTAGTGTCCGATAACCGAACTTCTCATCAGCGTTGTCGCGCTCCTCTTATGAAAACTGCTCTGTTGCAAACCAACTAATAAAAAGCGCTGCCCATTGCCTAAAGTAGCCCACTCTTTGACTTGTATCTCTAACTTCGAAGGGGATTTTTGCCAGCACTGCATTCTCGTATACTAATTTTTGCTCAGCAACCATACTAAAACATCCAAAGAATTCAAAACTGCATCTAGACTTGCGAGAAAACATCAATAGCAACAAAAGCACTGTCCTAACACATTCTCTTCTTTTTCATATTTTTGTATGATTGGAATCGGCAATGCGCATTCACCTTGATGATATGTGCTATTCCTCTCGAAAGTGCCAAGAAAAGCATGCATAAGCCCATTATATTGAAGAGATTTAGGATGACGCATCTATAGAAATGTAAGACATCTGGTACATATACCTCAATTAATGATGCGCCCCATGGCCAGGACAGACGCATATATGACAGATGTCTCATCTTCTCATGGACGCCTCGCCCCAACTCTCGAAAATAAGGGACTCATAAACAGTTTTTGGGAATGGGCCACTATGAAGCAGGTGTGTATTATACTTGGGACCGAATAAAAACTGAATAATTTTGTTTCTTTAATTGACGATTTAGGAAACAGTTTCAACATCCAAACATTCGAGAATATTAAAGCCCTAAAGCTTTTCTTCTCTCTCATAAAGCACTTCATTGGTCTCTAACGCTGAAACATTGGAAATTCCCATTTATTCGAGATATTCGATATTCGATAGCAAAAATATTCGGTCTCGAATAAATGGGAATTTTGAATGTTCCAACATCGGAGTCCAATACAGTGCTGTACGAAAGAGAAGAGGAGCTTTATGGCTTTCTCATCCTCGAATATCTAGATCTATGAATTGTTTTCTAAAGTGTAAATTAAAGTAACAAAATTATTGGATTTTTACTCAGTCCCAAGTATAGTGTGTATCATCGTGAGGGGAGATGGATCGCTACCAAGCCACTGTGATTGGCGCAATTAACCAACACGCCAATCATGGTAGCCTGGTAACGCCCCATTTCCACTTACGATGGCACACACCCCTATGAGGCAGAATTGGGCGGTAGCTCTCCTCCCGTCAGTGTCAACTCACTCATATTCAGATTAGCATGTATGCGCGTGTATGATGATATCACGCGGGGAGAAGTACGAGCCGATCGTGAAGGGCGAGGAGAGGTTTGATTGAACCTATCGCACTCATTTCTGCCTCATTGCGATCCACACTCACAGGTTATGACACATTCACAAGCAATATTGCTTAGGAGAGCCCAGTTTTTTCGGAGCTGCACACATACGCAGCACCTGAACATAGGTCGAGAATGTGAGTGGTGATATTAATGGGATGTGTAGATACGCAGACAGTCAGAGCATGGAAGCCTAGCTTATGGGGCGTGCGCATGCGGGTCCAGATTACTGGATTACTCCTGTACGTCGCTGTGATGAGCGGTATCTGACTACTTTATTCATTTGAAAATTCTGGTGACGTTCTTACCACCACTAAAATTATGTCTGCCACACACTAAATGAATTTAACGTAAAATACAGCTTCGCAGCCGTTTTCTTTTCCTTCAAAACATACAACTGATAGCGAGAACGCATGAAACGCTACAAAATTTCAGCACAGTAATGGACTGTGCAGCCAAATACTCGGAAACTGATAAGAGAACACGAAAAACACTCCTTATTTTCTTCAGAGCCTTTTTTTACCCATTCAATAGTATTTCTACGCTCAAATCTCACTGCTACAAGCGGTGTGACGCGAACACGCTCACCTTATCAGTTGGCCTCGGTAGTTCGATCTCAAATGTGAAGGTGTCATACACTTTGCTGGTCGAAGGTTGGAACGTCGCTTGACGATCCATGTACGACTGCCAGTTGTTGGTGGTGTATCTGATGAACACTTTCTTCTCGAAAGCAATATTTGCAACCTGAAAATTAGCAAAAATAGCCACTCTATTGATAAGAACCGCAGTGTTCGCTCTTATCACTACAATGCATCAAGTAGTAAGTAGGCGTCTTGTCACTGATAAGCAGACACTTTTTCGAAAAAAGTACACATGGATTAATTATGACTGCAGCAACATTTGCTACTTAGCTCTCTGGTGTTTCTTACCGGTAAGTTCTTTCACAGACTAGTGAACAACGAGCTAATTGTAGCTAATTGCCAGATTTACTGTAGAGTATGCTGCTTCTCAACGAGAAAGAGCAAACAAATATGACCGGATCTGAGCTATTCAGCAGAAAGTTACTGTAAAGTATTTCGAAGAATAAAAGACCTATGTATAGTTCCAGACAACAAAATACAGATTTGGCCACAGATTATTTTACAACACTTGCTCGGATACCTCTTCGCTTTGAACTGGTAATTAGCATCGCCTTTTCTTCTCTCTACTCAAGGAAGAAATCAAGTATCTTTAGTCGAAAAGGTCCTCGATGGAGGCCTTTGCCCTAGAATAATGGGCCTCACCACACAGTTCCGAAAAACGCACCACTGTATGAGGGTTTCCTTATTCATTCCAGAAATCCGCAAGATTTTCAAGGATTGGCTTCTTGATTGGGAAGCCCAAGGAAAGTGCTTTGTAACATACTTATACCCTTTCGTGAGATCAACCCAGTGAAAATATGGTGAAGAAAAAACAAGGCTGCTCCAAAATCACGAGTACTCCAATGAGTGCATTTGGCTGCAATGAGTAGCGGAAAGTTAACCCTACAACTCTTTTCGTTACTGAACAGGTTTCCCTGGTGATTTTTCAATAAAAAATTAGGATCCCAGCGCTATAGAACATGACAAAGCACAGTGGAAACCATCAAATCAGTGCTGAGAAGAAAGAATGAGGAATAACGTTATGCACCAACTTCTACGTAGCTCTTTTGTATGACTAGAGGGTTAGGATAAAATGATTTCACCCCAATAAATATTTATTTTGCGAGGATATTCACTTGTTTGTTGAAGTGCATTCAAGGTGTCCCACAACACAAAAGAAACGAATGAACATAACACTCCTTTCACATCTAAAGCCCAGAGTTGAACTTAGCATTACCAAAAAAAATCTTCCTGATCAGTCTTGGCTTTTTTCCTAATAGGTGAAGTACAAAAAGTAGGCATAAATAGGCTGAAAAGAGGGATTTCGCTCGTTATACTCAAAATAATCTAGGTGCTAGGTGTGATAAAAATCACACATAGAACTATGTATGTATCACACAGAACTCGAATTTATTAGGAACAGGATATTTAGGGCAGCCAAGTATTTTCTCATGAAAAAACTTTGAGATGTGGGAGAAAAACTATGACAACCCATTTTTCGCGTTATCTGGATGCCTCTAGTTCTGATTCAAAGACATTTACATACATTCAGAAGCACATTAAAACGAAAACAGAGAATCTGAAAGAATTCCACCAGAAATTTCCATGTAATTATCACGAATTGATATGGTGATTTCCTCAGTGAAACGTAATGACGGTTGACATTAGCATAAGATATACATCAAAAATAGATGCTACATACTCCCCTATGAGTCTTTTGTCTACTTTGGATGCTTTTATTTCCACAGCGGTTTCCCACAGCGTCAATGGAGCATACAAATTCTTTCAAACACATTTCACACGTTAGAATATGAAATTTTTATAAGCTGGCTGATTAATCATCTTCAATTTCCGGAAAATTTTTTGGAAAACCTGAACGCGCTATGGATGACACCATTTGCTATGTTATCGTAGTGGCAAAAAGTGGATTCTTTGAAACAGACCACCGATTGTGAGAAACGCTTTTCCGAGAATTTCAGAAACATATCGTGGGACTATTTCCCTCAAAGAACAGCAGTTAAAATCCCTGGAAACAGCTTACAACCCTAACTGGGACAACAGGACTATTTCGAAATTTTTCAGAAGCACTGGATTATTATAATCGCTTGGATGTGATGAAAACACATTCCATAGCTGGTGCTATAATTACCTCCTCCGCGTCTTTGCAGCAGTTGCTGCAAAGACTCGGGCGTCTTAATCTGCTTTGTTTCTCTGCTCTCTCCCCCGAAATGTTCCCTTAGGAATAAAAGAGCGCAGCTACTCCCCCTTCCACAATGTTTTTATTTCGGATAATCAGCTGTCAGACGAGTTGCTCTGCCCGCTTGAGCTCTCAGCTGTCATGAGGTTTGTTCATCGAAGTACTTATGCTGGACGAGCAGGAAGAACCGCGAACAAAAACCATCAGATAACTGACACTTGTCGAAAGGTTACTGGTATCATGGCGCACGACATATGTCAGGAATCTCCTCAGGCCTAGGAGAGATTTGTGCAAAATCAGCTGGTTTCAGAGCTTCTCAAAGTAGAACCTGTGAATAATTCCTTTCCCACAACAAATAACAAGGAAGGACGGATTTCCTTATCGCATTTATTGCACGTAATCAATGCGCCATCTTGCAAACGCGTTCAAACTGCCAGTTTGAACGACATTACCGATAACCTTGAGTTGGAAGTCGACTAATCTAGGTTTATGTTTCGTTTTTCTACGGCACTTCATTACAACGTGTGTCCCTTTGGCGCCGCTACGAGCAGCCAATGCAAAGTTGGGCAGAAAAAATTACGGTTGCACATTCCGCTTCCAGATGTACTTCAACGGCTTGGAAAATCAATAGCATACTGGAATAACTTTGTGCTGAACAGCCCACCTTAATAGTGCCAACAATTTTCGACGAATCCGGCTTCAATACAACGTTCTCAAGCGAAACTCGATCCTAAATAATGGAACTTTATATGAATCTAAGTGCTCAAAGAAGAAGTCCAATGCAGAGTATCATGGATCGATATGGATGGATTCTATATGAGAACGGTTCGATGTGATAGATGGCCTGGACGACGAAGAGGGTCCGAAGAACGGGATTCAAAAAAAGCGTACCTTCTCCAACGTTTCTCTGAATCGCACGTACTCGCTGGCAGGCTGTTTGAATAGTAAATTCCACGTCGGTGATGGATCTTTATTGAGTGACTCTTCAACGTAATCATCACCTAAAGAAGAAATAAAACAGGTAACTGGAAATATCATGGACAAGAGGAAATTTCGTTGAAAAAGTGAGCGCTACCTCTAAGCTTTCTTAGTACGTTGGGGTTAATTTGAGGTGGATAGTCGCTGGGCTCGGTCATGACCCTTACAGAATACAACTCCTTGCCGCAGTCATCAGCAAAACGGACCGATTTTTGGGCTTTGCTAGGCACCTAAACATCGTGGGTCTGTCTTACTGCAGGATAGTATGAAAGTAGTAGAATAATCACTGGGAGAAGACCATTGAGAACACTAACCACACTACTCCACACCACACACGTATGTAGTATGCCTACCTCAACCATCTGCTCCACTGCAGCTCCAGAAGAAGCATCAGGTTCTTCGGATGTAGACGAGCTGGAGTCTGATTCACAGTCACTTGCCTCATCTGAAAGCGGCTGTTCGTTCATCGTTACTCCACCTCAAGCTGCATGGGAGGCAGTGTACCATGGTGTGCAGTAAACCACCAACACTAAGTACAACGTCCACACGAGTTGTTTAGAAAATTTTCTTTTCCAGCACTCGACGCGAGTTGCTGTGATTTCGAACCAAAATGTACTTATTCGCACGTATACTAGTTATGATCCTCATTTCTGGCTTGTGATCCACAACCTCTCTATCGCAGTCAATCAACTGCATACGTGCTGCAACAGCTTTCATGCACAAAAGTCATGCGAAATTGCAGCGGAAATTGAAAAAGTTGTTTACATCGTGCAAAATTCTTGTTCAATGAGGAGAGATCGAGCACGAGTCATTTGACTCCGCAAGATTTATAGAACATTAAAGAATTGGCTTGGTTGAACTCGTTCGATTCCCACAACGTTTTCGGAAGTTTCAGGATCTCGGATAACAGAAAATCACAAGGAAATTCCGCACCAAGAGTGAATGTTTGTACCCACATGAATCTCACTGATAATTTTTCTTTTCATAAAAAAATGAAGAAGAACCCAACTTTTCAGGGACGTTTTGTTCCAGAAAAAATCGGAGAAGTAGTTCCAGAAAACATGGTGTCACATTTTCATTGTGAAAGATTTGCAAAAGAGGTACAAATGTAGCGTGCTCAAAAATTTCTTCGAGGTAGTTCCCCGCTGAATCTATGAAAGATCGCTAGAGCAAAAAAACTTTCCTGGGCAACAACCGGGACAGAAATAGTAGCAGTTGTCCTTAAAAAGAACACGAAAAAATGATAACAATCACAGTAGACTAAGGTTGGAATTATGATATTTATAAAGACCAGAGTAAATCTCAAAAATATCCGCCTTTATCACACTCGACCAACTGGCACGATTTCTCCACTGCCAACCAGGTCTGGTCTCAGTTTTCAATTTTTTTAAGACTAGACGGAGTGGATCACTTTGAGGATCTTTAGAAACAGAAATGATTTTTCGAGGAAAAAATTCCAATGAAATGAGGAAAATTTAGATGTTCCATTCCGGGGAATGGAATTGTTTCTTGTCATGCCCATGTGCACGTGCAAAAAAGCCAATTAGAATAAAATCAATGAAAACATGCTAACTACCGCATTCTTCCACAATTTCTCGGGGACGTGGGCGTAGTGCGTCTATATTTATCTGGCTGAAGCGAATTTTATTAAGTCCCTCGGATTCGCTCTGTGACCGCACCTGAAAATATATTATGTTAATTAGCTTTTATGACGGAGCTGAAAGAAGATTTCATGGAATTTTGTGAGGAAAATGCAGAAGAAAAATCCAGAAAACCTACCTTCAAAGCACTGCTAGGCACCAATGTATGGTCTCCGAAGAAGGGAAAACTGGCCGCTCGGCGGCAGCCGGTGATATAGCCGGCAGGTGTCGAGTGGTAGCACGTCTCCCATTCCTTCTCGCCTACCATCGC
This sequence comes from Ancylostoma caninum, assembly GCA_037903475.1. Taxonomy (NCBI): domain Eukaryota; kingdom Metazoa; phylum Nematoda; class Chromadorea; order Rhabditida; family Ancylostomatidae; genus Ancylostoma; species Ancylostoma caninum. The sequence goes on along the minus strand of JBAJFG010000492.1, from coordinate 2,754,294 downwards.
CTGCCTATTCTCTAAAAAAAGCATGAGAATCCCGATAAGAGTGCTTAAGCTGCAATGTAACTGCGAGTAAACACAAAGAGGACAACAACGAGACGCTTAAACATGCATCTAAACATTAATAAACATCATGCAGACGAGCTGAGGGAATTACACTCGTCTCAGGCCTGAGGGGCCCGCAAGTCTCGCAGACGACGAAACCCGCCAGCAGCCATCGAGGAAATCAATCAGCGCTCAGGCTAGGCGCGGTGCACTTTCAGGATAACCTCCCCCCGTTCCTGTTAACTTATATTCTGCTGGCATCGGTTTTAGCAACAAGTAGTAGTATAAACACGCCGCAAAAACATGAAAGCCGGCCGCAAACCGCGCCAACTACATGACGGGTGCAAACGGATTAAAATTGAGTCGCAAAACAATTACTGATGACAACACAGTGTGACTTAGATAGGCGAGAAGTTATCAGTCGCCTATAAAAACGAGCGAATCGACACGATCAGCATTCAACGGCAGAAGAAGCTTCTGCGAGAACAGAAGCGGGGGTTCGTCGGATCCAGGAAGTGTTTGTGGAATGGTTTAGTTGGCGTGTTTCCCGTTAGCGTACGGGATGTGTGGCTGGAGGCAGGTGTGAGAAGCGTGCAGGAGAGATAGATACAGGCACACCTAGATGCGTCGTCGAGGCGCCAAAGGACGCCGAGCGGCGGCCGCTCGCCATCGCCACGACGAAAATGCCGCGACTCGCAACTGCGTTCCAATGAAAATGCACGTGAAACACGTGTGTTGGTGTGTGATGTATCAATATCGTTGTTGAACATCCCAAAAACGCACACACTCGTATGCTTGATTAGGATGTGACGGAACAAAAGTTCATCGCGGTGGGCGACAACGGCGACTGCACATCGCTCGCGCATTGTACCTGCGCTGGAGGGAAGGCGCGCTTCTATTCGCACTCATTTGCTGTAACTATGAAAAACTCGATCCCAGCGCTTATTTCATAACGGATTTCTGGAGAAAAACTCTATACTCAACCACTAGAATATTCTTAGTTTTCTAAATTAATACATAAAAACCTATTAGTGTTTCACCCTCCCAGAGTAAATTGAAGGCATTCGAATCTAATGCAGAAGCATTTCAACCTTTCTGGAAAGACGTCCCACATCATTACCCTGCTCAATCAGAAAGACCGCCCCACCATATAACAACAAACGTTTGCAAAAAGACGCGAGTCCCGACCTCTGGAAACGGGTTCTTTTCTTCGGTCGGCCGCTCATAAATCATTTATCATGTGTCTGTCATCCACAAATACAAACAATCCGTCTCGTAATCGGTGTATACAATGCTAACAGCAGAAGTTCCGGAGCAATTGAGGTTCGGAGATTCATAGGAACGCCCAGCGACACTCAACCTACGAGGTGACACAGCGCCGTTTGCAGCAGTTCCGGAAGTGAGGAGGGAGCTGATGCGACGCCTCGGAGCGATTAGATGAGGATAAGGCCGCCGAGAGATGTCGTAGTGTCTCGAATCGCTGGCAAAAATGATTGACGATACGTGCGAAGCGAAAACGGGGACATGTCCGCAGAATTGCGTCAGCCTTATTTTCACAATGGACGATCGTCACAAAAGGTCAGCAGCGCTTATGATCGTACAAATCCAATGTCTACGATAACACTTCTGAGTACAGTGCAAATTCAACGAAAAAAAATCATGCGTCAAGCTTCCAAAGCCACAGGATCTGTCGACGAGAACTGGGTCACTACGAGGAGGTTGAGGTTAGCTGCCCGTGAAATGCACTTCAGAGCTCGGCCAGCCAGTGGCTGGCTTCTGTCGGTGTTAGTTGTCGATAAGAAAATCTCTTGTCACCGCCCATTCGTTCACAACAAATGCAACTAATGAGTGGTGCGAGTTTTGCGGAAAAGCACGGATTCCTGATAGCAGCAGGTTGGTCTCGGCACGTGCGTCCCATGTGAACGGGATGGTCTAGCGTGAAGCACTTTGCACACGGTTACGATTATCAGTAGGGTTCACACGGTGTAACAGGCCAGGCCTTTTTCTCTACCACCGTGCTCGCAGATGGGTCAGCGCTCGCGATTCTGCGTGAATTTCACTTGAGCTGCGGTTCGATCAGTTTTGCTAGATCTGCACAACCCAGCCCAGGAACAACGTGGTTGGTTTCAAACAATGTTATTGTACGTTTAAAGTGCGTACGCCAGCGCTGGAATTGTGTAGTGTCGCGGGAAAACGTGAATTTTTACAGCTTGGCTAGAAGGACGGCATGAAAAAGCACACCTTCGCCACCGTGAAGAAATGGATGGGAGCGGCACATGGGGAAACCCTCGAATACATGAGCGCACAATGTAAATACTGCTTCCGTGGAAGACGCTGCAAATATCCTCTCACAGTTTGCCGACAAATAATTGCAAGGATCGAGAGAAGCAAAGGTGTGCACATATCTTGGGCAGCAGTAATGACTGACTGGCTGACGGGTTCAGTGGATGCGAGGTGAAATCCATGTGTGCGGGGCATTTGCTCGAGGATAACAATGGGTTGTTCGGGGTTTGCACGTGCAAGCTCACTCACAGAGCGAACATTCTACTGCAATAGGAACAGCAGCACTAGCGGCCGAGTTTCTGTACGCTGCTTGATGTAACAGCGTATAGTAGTGAATGTGTAACAGTGTAACAGAATGCGAATAAACATTGTCATTATCGTGACACCACAACGCGCAGAAAACGGCAACAAGCCAGAAATGCATGGAAAATACGCAGCCGAACACGTGAAGAGGCGTGCTTTTAGAGTTCAACAAGTAGCCGCGAGTACTGATGCTGTAATGAGACTTCCCCATGATAAGGCTGAAAATTAATCGTACACAGACATCGAACGGGGGTTACTCGTTACTCTCTACAAACAGTAAACACCTTGTGGTTAATCATTCGATCGAACTGATAGAAGAAAGTGAGCGCAGACCCCAGCCGCCGTATCAATCACCCATGCACAAACGATAGTGGCCACTGATGGCGTGGTAAGCGAGAGTGGTGTGAGGAAGAGGAAGCGATGAAGACGAAGAGGAAACGAAGAAAGAGAAGATAGAGAGGGAGAAACGAAATGGTACTCTACTCTTGAGTTCTGTGTCACAGTGACAGATGGCAGCAGCAGAGTGGCTTCCAACAAAGTGTCAATAAAAGAATGATCTTCGATACTCTCATTAACGTATCAACAAATGGGCACACGGACATAAAGCAATGGACTGTATAATGAGTTACGAGTGCTTAAATGATACCAGGAAGGAATTAGGAAGAGGTATAAGAAGGCAGAATGCGATATGAACGTATTATTGATGTGGTTAAACGGTGCACAGATCTCGTCCACGTGTGAGGTCCGTGACCACCCACGTCGACGAGATACGGCCGATTTAAGCTGAGCACCCTAAAATTTGTAGATTTCAAAACAGATGTCACGGATGTGATTGAAAATTCAACAGAAGCTTCGAAGAAATAGCAAAGTTCTTCCAGGTAGGTGGGCATGTTTTTTTCACGTGATAGGAAGAAAAAAAGTTGGCATTCGAAACTCGTCCACAATTTCACAACAGTCTCATTTACGGGAGTATTTGGTGTTCTGGAGGTTGCATTCTCCTTCATATTTTAAGTGGTCAGTGCAAATTTATCCAAAAATGAAAACTGAGAGGTTTTGTTTCTATGAACCTGTGATACGGGAACAAAAGGGTGGTGATAACTAAGGATCAATTATTCAAAGACAAATTGTGGAATAAAACATAGGAAGCTTTAGCAGAGCTCCTACCTTTCTGGGATTCGACAATTTCTAGCGATGAATATCTCAGAATCGCGTCAATTTCGCCACTTAAAGTGATTAAAACGGTGAGCAGTAAGATAAGCAGCTTAGTGGGAAAATTGCTGTTCTACTCTGTTTTCCTGTAGTGATAAGTAGACGAACACACAGGAAACGATCAGAGTTTTGTCGGAGCAGTGATAAAGCTGAGTAATTTGGCAACAAGATTGAAATAATAGACATAAGAGCATGATAAAGAAAAGTAAAAAAAAAAAACAAATGAAATGCATGTGAAAATGGCTGAGGTCTATAAATATCAAGAGCAAGGATTCCACGAAAATGCAGACACCACTGCAGTTAAGGATTTGATAAACGAAAAGTGCACAGGTGCCTCACGCTAGTGTCTGGAAGATGCTGCGAAACTGTACACACATGCACACGTCCAATAGTGTACTTTTGTTGACATGCCAGCGAAAAGTATTGCAGTAGTCAGCCGAGGAAGTCTGGCCGACAAGGCTAGGACAGCCGTGTCTAGGTCCGGATGCATGCAACGATCCATCTTTCTGCAGCAACCAACGCTTATTCACAGTTACGCACATTCAGTTGTTCTAGAAAAGGGTGTAGTCAGGGCAGGTGGCTGTTGCATGGATTTGCGGTGAGGTACGCGGTGAGCTGAGTGCGGCTGGCACCCACTTTTTTGAATAGGCCAGTCGGTGGCAGTTGACAAAATCGACAAGCGTGAAAATGTGCTGCTAAATAGCACATCATACACACAGTGACACACGTACGTACGCTCATCCATGAACAGCCCAGCCGGCCCCTCCTGTGGCCGTTGGGAGTTGGATCGGACGTTTGTTTTCAATGCGGTGACAAGCGACAGTTGCTGGAGAAGCGACTAAGACCAATAAATCAGACCACTTATATTAACGGTGTATTATGGCTTAGACAGTTTCTCTGTTGAAATAACAAACTCGGTGACGGTCGAAAATTTGTAGGATTCCACAGAATTTTAGTTAATCCCAACCACTTAAAAAGGAATAGGGAATGCGGCATTACACGGTTTTATCCTGAACCTGTTCCGAAGTATTGTTATCGCTCTGGTATGAGGGTTTTTCAGCGAGTTGAGCATCCAAAGCCTCCAATAATGAGAAGTCTCAGGAAGACCAGACTTAAAATTAAAAAGTACTTGAATTAAGAATATGGACACGATATAGACATAGTGCACCATTATTACAGGGTGAGCCAAAACGGCAAGAAAGAAAAGTGCACCCAGAAGAGGAATTTATAAATGGTTTAGAGTGTTTTCCCAACTGATCCTAATTCCTGGGAGGTTACGAACAAGCCCAGTCTCGGGTATCACCAAAAACCTACTACTCACCTCACTGAATATCGGTCGAAACAACTGCATGGCCACTCACTGGTACCGATAGGACCATATATTTTTGAATTATTCCTGAACCAAAGATGACCTGTGGATCGGATTACTGTTAAGATTAAATGTTGCGGATGAACATTCCAATGTGAGTTAACTCCAGGACAAAACACGCTCCCTTGGGCGAAAAACGCTTGTTGTTACCGTATTTTTGCCCCACCTATATTACTTTTAGTGCTAGGCAAATATGTATGCAAAAGCAGTAAAAAAACCATAATATATAAGACATTGTTAAATGATTTCTGGGGGTCCTTCCCAGGAATCGTTGTCTTGTCTGAGATCCAAGAATAGGTATAGTTCGCTCTTCTTAAATTTAGCCATCTATACTACCTCAGTTTGTAAGAAAAAACAGGTGTTTCCGACGACTTTCCAAATAATTCCTGAGTAGCACTGCTTCTCTCCCCACCTCATCCCTCTGAAATATATTTATCACCCGCTGCTTATTAAGAAAAAAAAAACAGAAAGCCCAATGACTGGAGCAATTTTCGCAATTATTACGGAGGCATTAGAGCTTTTCAATTTTCCGGTGACAATGTCACCATTTTCCTTGCTAGACAAAGTACAATACCAGCGGTGTCGCTTGATGAAACTGCGCGATGTCTGCGATTTCGCGTTTTTTTCGTCGCTTCTCCATAATTCCCTTCAATCTTAACCATTTTCAAAATGGAGCAGATATTCGGAATCAGGACGGTCCAATCTACCTGGTAGTTTGCTTAAAACTTCAAAATCTGGAATATTTGGTGATCAATAAGCAAAATCATCTAAAGATACAATTAAAGGCAGTGTCTCAGCTCAGGTTCGAATCCGAGCATTTGGTATGAGAAGAATCTAGGGAAAGTGCTGATTACAATGGTGTAGGTATCCCGACTCAAAAGTGCAAAAAACCCCCTTCTTCAACGGTTTCTTTTTGGAGCAAACTTCCAGCCGCCGCATCGAAAGCTCGTCCACACGGCGACGCGCCGCTATCGATCGGCGCCACTCCATGCCACTCCACGCCAGAAGCCACTGTCTTCCTGATTGACATTATTAAAATCCATCGTATGCGCGCACTTTGCGGGAATCCAACTGGCCCGGATCCCTCCTGGCGTGGAGAAAATGGCTTCTTTCCACGCACTGTTTGCCTAGTTCCGTCGCAGAAACACCAAAATCAATAATCCTGCCTAAACTTTGTGAGAGTTATTCGATGCGCAGATCACGAAAATCATAATCATTTTGTAAAAAGAGGCCATTCTGTAAAGTCACAGTAGGGTCGCTGTTACAGAAAGATCAAATAGACCCAATATTTCAAAGAATTTTGTGAGGTCTGGTTTCTACCAAATAGCTATCGCAACCCTACAAATAGGGGGTTACGGTTCAAAATGAGTATAATTTTCGTTACCTGCGCATCAAATAACCCCCTACCCAAGAATTGTCGAGAACAGCGACTTTGATGTTTTGAGGCAGAACTAGTCGTATAATGCCTAGAAGTTGAGTACTAATGAGTGGTCGAAGAATACAAGGGTAGAATAATAGACTACTAGTGAAAAGAAACCATTGTCTCCGCAAAAAGAGGGATCCGGGCCAGTTGGATTCCCGCAACGTGCGCGCATACGATGAATTTTAATAATGTCAGTCAGGGAGACAGTGGCGTGGAGTGGCATGGAGTGGCGCCGACCGATAGCGGTGCGTCGCCGTGTGGACGAGCTTTCGATGCGGCGGCTGGAAGTTTGCTCCAAAAAGAAACCGTTAAAGAAGGGGGTTTTTTGCACTTTTGAGTTAGGATACCTACACCATTGTAATCAGCACCTTCCCTAGATTCTCCTCATACCAAGTGCTCGGATTCGAACCTGAGCTGAGACACTGCCTTTAAGAGAGACTCGCTGCATCGAGTCTGTCCTAATTATATCCGCAGGTAATTTTCCTGAAAGTAGAGCCCGTTAATCCCCATTCCCGAAAAAAAAAAACTCATAATACTGCATCATAAACTCATTTTTCAGGATGTGGACATGGCTACGATAACAACGGTACTTCACACGACTATTATAGGATCTTCTTAGAACTGGTATTACGGTTTCGCTGACTTCGACCACTATTTTCACACTTTCGGCTTCTTGAAGACATCGCGACTCACGAAAGCTTCGAGAAAATTTTGTGGACTTTTGCGGAAACATGTTGACTGCGATTGCGCTTTTAATCGCACAAGGGCAAAATTTTACTGTTTCATCCCCGAAAAGGATTGGCTGTATGCTAAAGTTGATGTTTCAAGGAAAATAATCCTGAAACGCAGAACTCATCACCTGGTATAATTTTCAGACCTCTGCAACGGTGTCATCCACATAATTTCGCGGCTTAACATGCGATTTCGACAAAATCGCGGTTCTATGGATTTCCTTGGATGTTTCCACTTTTCATAGCAAATTAGCACAAGCATTTAGTCTAGCCATTCAGAGAAAATCGACTTATTCACAGTAAATCCATTATAAATCGATCCAGCTCTTATTTCTTCCAACGCTCTACCCAGATCCTTGGCAGGATATTTTCCTGGCCTCGGTATCTTTCGATCGCTGGGCCTCGCCACAGACGGATGTGCCCTGCAGTACTTTAGCAGCTGCGACCACATTTGGAAAGATGAAGGAACTATTGCAAGATGGAAAATTGCTAGGAAACTAAGAAAATTTTATTTTATCAGGGAATTTTTTTGAAATCCAGTTTTTCGAGCTTGGTGTCAGAAAATTTTACGAATAGGAACTTTTCAACGATAATTTCCATAATTATCGATGAAGAATTGCATGATGCTGAGAATTATTTGATTGAGGAGTCATATAGTCAGATTTTGTCGGGAAACAACCAGAAACACGCACTTGAAATCGTGTCATTTGTGTCAAGCGAGCAAATTAACAGGTAATCTTTTATTTTAGACCCTTACTCGAGTATCCATAGTAATGAAACCGACAACGGTAGAAATTACCATTGAAAAGCTCGTATTCGTAAAATTTTCTGACACCAAGCTCGAAAAACTCTGCAAAAACCGGATTTCAAAAAAAAAATCCCTGATGAAATAAAATTTTCTTAGTTTCTTAACAATTTTCCATCTCCCAATAGTTCCTTCATCTTCCCAAATGTAGTCGCAGCTGCTAAAGTACCGCAGGGCGCATCCATTTGTAGCGAGAGCCAGCAATCCATCGATCGAAGGATACCGAGGTCACGAAGATAGACTGCCAGGGATATGGGTAAAGCGTCGGAAGAAATAAGAGCGGGATCGATTTATAATGGATTTATCGTGAATAATTCGGTTTTCTCTGGATGGTTGGACTAAATACTTGTGCAAATTCGCTATGAAAAATGGAAACATCCAAAGAAATCCATAGAACCGCGATTTTGTCGAAATCGCATGTTAAGCCGCGAAATTATGTGGATGACACCATTGCAGAGGTCTGAAAATTATACCAGGTGATGAGTTGTGCGTTTCAGGATTATTTTCCTTGAAACATCAACTTTAGCATCCAGCCAATCCTTTTCGGGGATGAAACAGTAAAATTTTGTCTGAATCGCACCCTTGTGCGATTAAAAGCGCAATCGCAGTCAACATGTTTCCGCAATAGTCCACAAAATTTTCTCGAAGCTTTCGTGAATCGCGACGTCTTCAAGAAGCCGAAAATTTGAAAACAGTGGTTGAAGTCAGCGAAACTGTGATCCCAGTTCTAAGAAAATCCTAGAATGACTATTCTCGTTTGAGGTACCGTACCTATCCCAGCCATGTCCACATCCCGAAAAATCAGTTTATGATGCAGTGTTATGACTTTTTTCAAGAATGGGAGATTAACGGGCTCAACTTTCACGAAAATTACCTGCGGATATAACCAGAATAGACTCGATGCAGCGAGTCTCTCTTAATTGTATCCTTAGGTGATTTTGCTGGTTGATCACCAAAAAATTTCAGTTTATGAAATTCTAAGCACACTACCAGGTGGAATGGACCGTCCTGATTCCGAATATCTGCTCCATTTTGAAAATGGTTGAGATTGAAGGGAGTTACGAAGAAGCGACGAAAAAAAAACGCGAAATCGCAGACATCGCGCAGTTTCGTCGAGCAACACCGTTGGTATTGTAGATAGCAGAAGAGCAGATAGATATGCTAGCGTTGCTTTTGATGGATATCTTATCTGTGAAAGAAAGCGATGCTAATCTGAGGTAAACATCATTGAGAGAGAGCGTGCGTTTAGCGATGCGCAGAGTTCGACCATCTGATGCTGATAGGGGTCGTTACCTTGCTTTCAAAGGTCCTAGAAAGAATGTGCTGCTTTGCGTCCTGACGTTTAGACTCGTTCCTCACTTAAACTCTCTTACTTCCTCTCTTAAACTTTGCAGTGAAAAATTGGGAGTCACTTAGCTTCAGCTTTCTGGAAGAGCCGCCACATTTACGGAAGAAACCGTGAATTGCGAAATTAGATGTGTTAAGACTTTCACCTACTAACGCCGACATGATGAGGTCATTGGGATTAATGAGGATAGATATAAGAAATCCTATAGAAAAGAAGAAATGATATCCAAGTGTAAAATGAGACAGGGATAGGAGAACAATAGGTAGAACTGCCCAAATGGCTGAAGTGGATGCGGGGCAGGAATGTGTGATCGATGAATCGCGGAATAAAATTCTTTCTGTTCAAAAGTCCACGTCAAAAAGAAGATGTATGCGTTGGTCGATACGCACGCAGACAACTCGGGCATAACAACTCCGCACGAGATGTTTTGCGCGGGTGTATGTCAGGAGTTGTGGAGAAGGAAGTTTCAAAGTATCAAAAGAAAAAAAGCACTAGTGGATACCACAACTCCATTTCTGACGACTCTCTGGAATGAAGCGCTCGGATCTAGCATGGACTAAATAATAGCACAAACGTACAACGAACACCAATGGCTGGAAAACAATTACGCTATGAAATATGTACGTTAGATCCAAAGTGGATGACGAGACCGCTCGGCACACGATCATAAATGATAACCAGGTCTAAAATTCGGAATGTACCGGAGACATGGGAGAAGAAGACATGCCGAGTGAGCCGACGACTTCCGTCTCGGCACCACGCCCACATGAATTTCGAGTGCACAACGACGCTTCGCCTCCACTCAAACAATCGAATTCTGAGTTCGTTTCGTCACTGGCGACAGACATACACACACTGAGCCGAACAGCCGGCGCATATGTGCTCGACAGGGGGCAGAAAAAACGAGGGAAGAGCGCGAGAGGGCACTTGGACGACGATGACAGCGAGCCAAGCGGTAAGCGCCACCGCGACGGCGCTCGCATTCGGCACGTTCGCCGCTGGCACATTCCTGCCCTGAGGAAAATCTCATTACGGGCGTTTTTCGGACACCGAATTGGCTCACACATCGTCAGCGAGCTTGGCAGACCACCCAGTGGGAAAATGGAACCGCTCTGTGGGTGATGCAAACTCACTCATCACTTTTCCGAGCCAGTGTTAACAGGGCAGTGACGTGCGCACAAGTGTTCCAGAAGGTTCGCCGATCGCGACCAATGAGAGCTCTCAAATCGGAAGTTCCAAAAAATGGTGTACACAACGCAGTGCTGAGAATGCAATATGAAACAAGGGGAATAATTCATTATAGGGCGCTGCGATTTTCACTGCAACTGCACATCTCAACATCCCGAAATGTATAAGTTCTGTCTCGGCACACAGAACAACGATTTCGTTCAAATCTTAAGTGGTTGCAGGCATTAGGACTCGTTTGTTCCCTGACTAAAAGGTAAAGTAGTTATTTGTTGTGCAACTCCATCAACAACAACATTTAGTTGTATAAAAACCTCTGAAGTCGAATAGATAGATCGGATGCAGCTCTTTTTGGACACCTCAAAGCGATGAAAGTTTCGGAAATACGCATCCATGAAACATCAGAACGAATGAAATGTGCGAACAACCCCCTTCTGAAAGAGGCCGAGTGAATAATTCATTCGAGTAAGTCACTTTGTAATGGAGCAAAGGTACCCGAAATTCCAATGCTGCCAAGTAATCAAATAGACGCCTTCTTCAAACTTCGAATATTCGACCATTTCGTCGAGTAATTCCGAGGATGTCACGTGTGCAGTAGATAGGAGTGAGGTGCCATGAACGTGCTTCTCGTGCTGAGATTTCCGTGCAGATTGTTTTGCACATTAGAAATTCAAATTAGGAAGCGACACAATGAAGAATTTTTCCCAAATTATCTTTAGCAACATACGGACAATGCAAATATGTTGGATTTTGACCGTCTGAAAAAAGCCAGCGCTAAATATAGTTGTTTATAGTGCAAAAGAAAAGAAATTTGAGAGAATTCCAGACCTTCAGAGTGCAGTACATTGTTGGTCAAAGTACATATTCTCGCCCAGTGGATGAATATTGCCAGATTTCAATGACAGTAGGATTAACAAGGTTCAGAGACTGCAGATGTTGTTTGAGTTGTTGGAAAAATTCGTTAAAAATGAAGACATCATAGAACATAACATATAATATACATATAAATAGTGAAATTAAGAAGGGCTGTCGGTGCATAATTTGCTGCGTGGAGAGTTTGGCTATTGATTTTTTCGCTCATCTCCTTATATATGTGATTAAAGGCCACAGAAATATGCATTCAGTTTCTGCTCAGTGCATGGTGGAGTGCAGAACTCTACATACACATTTACCGACTCATTAACGTATTAAAGAATGGAATCTGTGCATTAACGGCTTATTGCAGAAGGCTTTAACGTATAAATGAAGCTTGCAACGAATACCAACAATCGTACAAAGACCCAGTTACTCAAATATAATGATAACAAGTTATGAGCAAACAGGAAGTCGTAGCAAAGGACTGATTCAAAGAAGATGTATTTCGGGAAATGGTTTGCGAAAAGTAGGAAAAGAAACGGAAATTGTGTGTGGAGCACAACAACACCACTTTGGGGCATGCCAGAAAAATGTAAGAATGAGAAAAAAGAAGTAAGTATTATGAGAGAAGGAAAAGGCGGATGTTTGCCGTTGGATTCATTGTGATGCGTTGTTGCAGTGCTGCAAAACATCCCAGCCACGTGTAACTAATGGAATTCAATTGGTGCTACTTTACATTAACAATACGCTTCACACCCGTATCTAATGATGGCTGCTGCAAGGCCACGGGAAAAAATCGCTTCAGGAATTTGCTGAGGCTGCTGATGAGTTAAGCAGAAATCTCGGACGAGCCTTCCGCGTTCCGTTCTACGACGATTTTCCACGTGTTCACGTTCGTACACAAAGAATAATTGGTGATGTATAGGTGTGCACCTGAAAATCACACCAATGCTTGATATCATCCTTGAGAACTTCTTACACATCGAAAATGACGCAGCGAAGCGGGATGTGAGATGGAGTTTTTTGATTGGGGTTCTCGGATAACAGAAGGAATGTAGCGAAAGTCAAGGACGTCTAGGCTTAATTTTGAAATAAATAGACAGCAGATAGGCTTTGTAGCTGACAGAACATTTCGTTAAATTGTGAATCTGAATAGCTGAGGATTTGAAAGTCATTGAAAATTTTCGTAAGCCGCGAGGACCTCCCATTAATATGCAATTTACAACTCGTACAGTGGTTTTGAAAAGGAAACCTTGGTAAGACACGTGAAGTCCATTCTTGCAGAGGAGCTCGAGCCTCAAAGATAGTATACAATTCCTCGCAAGAATCTCAAAGAAGTAAGCTTTTATTCCGTCTTATAGACTCCTCAATGTCCCTAAAACCTACACATATAATCCTATGCGATAGTTAACGGCGACAACGTCCAAAAAAAAACGAAGTGGTACAATTTCTCATATCTTACTACAAAATTTGCCTCAAACACCGTACCGCATTGGAGCAGCTGTATGAAAATAAAAGAGTTTGAATGATGGCGATAAAAACGTCGTTGTGAAGCAAGTCATAGGCCTAAGAAAGGCAGAATAAGATAAAAACTGTATCCGGTTTCAGTCTAAGTTTCAACTTATTTAGATAATAAAGCCAATTCAAGGTTAGGTTTAACGACTATGACATTTATTTACTTGCTCGGTGATTACTTCAGTGAAATTCACGACTAAGGTAATTTCTTCTAATAACTGCGTATATTTGTACTCAGCGGACTACTTTCAAGTTAAAATTCTTTATTATTTAGTTCTATACAAAGTGGACATGATCAAGACTTGTAAGTACGCATTTAGTTTGGCATAATCAGTGTTTTATGCCATACACTAGAATGAAAACCAGGCAGTCGCTAATCTAAAACCAGAAGTGAGAGAAAATGGACAGCGTGCGGCCGACCAAACAATTTGCTGCAATAACTGCGGTAAATGAACATTACTGGTCTTTTCGCCCAGTGTTTGCCCCATTTTATTGCTTTTCTTGAGCGAATAACCTGAAAAAAAAGCACAGTGTTCTTGAGACGCTTTTTTACCAACATAGAGAAGGGGGTGATGTCATAAAATTTAAAGGAACAATTTGTTTTATTTTCACGAGAGATATAAGATGATATTTCCATCTGAATAATTCCAAAAAAAAACTTAAAAAGATAGGAGCTAAGGCTTCAGGACTCATTAAGATAGATATCTAAGGGAATTTACTACGCGTAGTTGATGTCGACTAAGACGTGGATATTCGCATGGAAGTAAAAGTTACGGTGAGTCTACCAATTCATGGGAAGTTTCTTTCAGTATTTGATTCCCCTCTGAATATTCACAGTCACACTTCCACATGGGCAGTCGAAAATTCTCGAAATCGAATTCGGATACTTTCTCAAAACCAGATGAATGCGATATTTAATGGCTTGCAAAGCGGGACACCAGGTGGAAAAACACTGGTTAAAAAACCATGAGCCTGGTACTGCCAGCCAAACCTTCGAACTCGATTTCCCATAGATCAATGACAGCTGTCCAGCGCTTTTGTCCGGAACATCCGAGAAAAGAAAGCCGAGGTATCCTCATAACTCACCAGTCGATGCAGACTGCAAACACGAGCACAAGTGTGCATGGGCCGAGTTCTTCAGCTGTCGAGGAGGAGTGTGATGACTGACGTATTAGAGGACAACCGTTCCGAACAGAAATAAAGTGCGGAAGGCTCCAGAAATCGCGGAACGGAAACATTTCCGCCCAAGATCGACCGATTGTCCCTGAGCAAAGGCCATCGCGGCTTGTTTGTGGGGGCTATGAAATATCGCCAGCCTCAATGAGAACCGCGACGAGCGACGTCACCAGGTTTTTCTACTTGCAGACGTTCGACCGATGGATGGATGGACGGACGGATGGACGGATGCACGACGACACCGATGCACGTTCAGCAGCATTGCGGTGGCGAACATCTGAGTCACATCAGCATTGATTGAAACATTATGCGAATACCAGTTTGGAAAGTTTGCGAACCGAATGCACCAATTTCAGAGACGGGATGAGTATTTTGCACAACTTTGCTCTCCAGGTGTCAACAGTCGGACTGAGTCGACTGCGAGACCTAGGAGTGTCGCTGGCGGAAATGAACGCACTCTGGGTTCTTGAAGGCGCTGGTCCTTCTAAAAACTCAATCTTCTCTGGAATCTGCAGATGGCGTTGTAATGAAACCATCAACAGAAAGTAACGGTTCACTTCCTCAATACTTATAAATTTATTACATCAGTAAACACGAGAACAACTACATGATCCAAGACATCATTAATATCTCTTACATGTGAGTACAGTGTACAGGTTCGAATACAAGCGTAAGTATTAGTAGTACAATACAAGTAATCTAGTCGGCAGCCATACCAAGTTACATGTATGTTAACATTAAGCACTACATAGCAGTAAACCTCAGATATTCGAGCTAGATGTTCAGGTACTCGCCAACTGCCTTTTTGTATAGGGGAAAGTTTCACTGGCACTCTTTTGTTTTTGCTGAACTTTGAATATTCAGAAAGCGCAAATATTCAAAAAGCGCCCTACGAGTAAAGAAATTCTGTCGTATTGCTGTTTTTGCAGCAGATGGCGAGATAATGTCGTACCTCTTGTGACGGATTTACGCAGAACGAAAAAAAAAATCAGAAGGTTTTAATTCACAGAGATTATGTAGGAGAAGATCGTTTCGTCTGGAAGATATATAGAAACACCAGTAAAGCTAATTTATCTTTATATAGAAACATCAATAGAGCTAATTTATCATATCCCGACTATTTCTTTCGACTCCACATGACATCCATGAACTGGAAGCATGTGACCGCCTGGCAAGAAACGGTCATTTACCAAGCTTTGTGTGGCTTAGACTTTCAAAACCAATGGACTCACACACTCAAGCCTTTTTTTTTGCTTTTTTTGTCTGCCTCTCAGGATATTGCACAATTTTCCGCATCTTTTTCTTCCCCAATATCTCACCAACCATTTTTTCCGTGAAAAGTGATCTATATAATTTTGCTCAGCTGACCACTGCGCTCTACATATCAAATAACCATAACTATTATTCTTCGTACATAGTATTAACTGCCAGTTGAGTAATAAAACAGGAACACTCGGCTCTAGATAATGCGTAATAACGAGTTCAAGAGGGCCAACGAAGATAATACCTATATGAAATACCTGTGGAACCCTTTTAAGGGTTAGTCTCAAGTTCCTCGCGAACATTGATTTTGGGTAGAAGCATCGTGACTACCTTACGTCAATTCATATAAATCCCCACTTTAAGCGCGAGTTACCTAGCCCAACAAATTGAATTAAATGGAAATTTCGCTCATTCCCCCAAAACTACCACAAGAAGTAAGAAAAGTGACAAGAGCAGACAAACCGATTTGGACAATGCTCCTTTGTTAAGTATTTGTATACTAGGGGCTTTATCGTTTCTCTCGCTCCGGCACAGGAGAAGCAAAAAGCCTGGATTGTCTTGTTTCTTGAACATCTTCGTAATCCAAATAAGCCTGGCCCTTTATAAAGTCGCGCAATACCACTTACGTATGGGACAACGTTTTAACAGGTAATTGTGGATATGGAAAATACACTCATTATTATGGAGAATGAAGGCTCCTGCATAAATGAGAATGGCAGCTAATGCTGAAAGCTCTCCATAAATAGTGTTTTGTGCAGAATCAGAACAAGTTCAAAACAGAGGTATGTACGGTTTATGTGTTAGTTTTACTGGTAACCACACTGAACTGTCAGCAGGAAATAATGGCATATTTGCCTCGTAGGACACACCCATATTCTATGCTAATGTGAGAGCACCGTTGTTCTCATTGTTCTTTTTTTTTGTTGGGATTCTTCAGAAGTCAGAAGGAATCGAGCTCAAGATAAAGATCTAAAGGTCTCAAGTAGCTCTAGAAAAATTTGAGTTGGTGTCCATACTAGTGGCGGTCGCGGAAAACCCTCTCGGAAAGTTTAGGAAAGGTGGGTGATGGCGGGTGAGGGACAGCATAGAGAAATGGGCCAAGTCAGCCTCAAGCTTCCAAAAGAGTGAGCAGCAGCTGAGATTACCTGAGCGAATTTACCCAGAGAATTGCCAAAAATTATTAAGATTTGAATTGTGAATTTAATTAGCCTAATTGTCCTTGCAGTCAGGCAATCACATCCGCGAACCCTGACATCTCTTTTCATTGCGGAATCACAGTAGCAACCATACATACACATACACAAACGTCTCTTAGTTTCCCACACTTCCCAGAACTGGGAGCTGAAACATGAGAATTTCAAACTTAACACAATTTTTGATTCAAGCTTGCAGGCATGCAACATGCAGGCAACAAGCATCTGAGTATTTCCAGTATCTGAGTATTTCAGGAAACCTGAACCCCTCCCCCCACACCCTCCCCCACGTTTTAATTTTCTGAATATTTCAAGCTCATCGATACTCTATGTATAATTTTTTCGAAATGAAATATTTATAGCCTTTCCCGGTGAAGTAAGGAAATCTCAACACTGTGATCTTTTCCCAGAAATTTGAGACATTCAGGATTGTACACTCGCTTCACTCGTGATCGCTTCAACAACTTTCTCCAAGAAAATGTTGACGGAAGACGTGACTCCAGGTCGTCGTTCAGTGCAGTATAGATGACCCTCATGATGGATATTTCGTAACAACGTATTTTTATGCAGTTGTGTGAAAGCAATCAACAACAGACCAGTTTACGCAAGTATTATTCATATCAAGGTTTACCAAACATTCCGTGAGTCTTTAAAGGGTGAAGCAACTACATTGTTTTACTTGTATATCAGCAAAAACTACCATGACGGGAGAGGCGTAAAATATAAGACGGAAGGAAATTTCCAAGCCTCATATTTTTTTGAAGCACATGGGGAATTACGGAGAATGGAAGTAAAAAAAAGGAATCAACTTAGATTTCTTCCAAACATCCTAACAATTTCTGATTTCTCATAAAGAGAATCAGGAAATGTTATAAGGTTTGCCTAATAATGTTGTATAACTCGAATTAAATGCAAAGAGCCTTTTGCAAAAGAGTAACACATAAATTTCTTGACCAAGCATGGTAGTGTTCTATTGTGTAACAGCGGAAATGATGCTGTCACTTGTCACCCTTCCGAAATTTTATCTCATGAAGCTATTTCGAAATCAAAGTTCTTCATTGTTGTTGTCATTTCAGAATTGCAACACGTACAGGTTACTGGTTTTTGCTCGTATTTTCTTTTGTAGTCTTTAGCGAAGTGGGGATTATGAGTATTCAGGTAAACCTCATTGCACTGAGCTGTCAAAGTTCAATTTGAAAAGAAGATGGATGAGAGGAATTTTTTTCTGCGCAGGATTAGCTCATCCCACTTCTTCAACATCTATCGGATGTTCAGAAATCGTTGTTCAAGCAGCTACAAAAATTTGAGAACACTCGAGATCTTAAATAACTTGACATTATGGATAAAGTTCTTTGGAAACAAGTTTTCCACCCCGAATAAAGTTGTGTATGTTGAGGAACGGAAAATCCCAGAAACAGCCTCAAGGATGTTGAGCAGCTATCATACTGCGAACTTTGCGAATTTGCGAACACTTGTTCGGCTATCTGGGAGCAGAAGAGCTCAAGTTATATGTTATGGAAGAAGTAATTACATATGTTCTACTGCCAATGAGTAGTAAAACAGTAGGCGCTCCCCCCCCCCCCATCCTCCCATCTACTCAAAAAAAAACTTGATACTTACTAGTAATTACATGTCTCAGATAGATTACATTGAAGTACACCTCAACGGTGAGAAAAAAAACAGCGAATACTCATGACGAAACAAAACAGAACAAGGAATAGGAATTGTATGGATAGGGATTTATTCTTTTGAGCATGATCACTAATATTTTGTCTAAAAAAACTAAAAAACTTGCTCTATCCAATGAAAATCACAAATAAATCAGAATGTAACGACAGATCATATGACTTTATGAAAACAACAAAAAACTATGGATGAAACGTAGACAATGTCAACAAACTCAGACGAAAAACTTCCATGTGATGTAATCCTGAAATATGCGGAGTATGACGAGGCTAGGTTGAACTTAGCAGCCGCCGCAATGGCATGCTAGTCACAAGAATGACGAATTTCGCTGTGGCAATGCGTTGAACTCAATATGTGCGAAATCTGTCAGGGAAATATGTTTTTGTCAGAAATGTATGTGAAAACAACAGCGCGCCGAGAGCTGCCCGCACGGATCTTGCTGACTAAGCGCTTTTTTTGAATAGTAGTTGTTGTAAACGACGAGAAGGTACACATGATACGATTTGCGATTGCCAATATCGCGTTTACGGACATCTAATACCCATCCTCGTCCCTGGCCAATTGCGGGGGGCACGCGGAGTGGTCCCTCCTAGGATTTTCTGCATGGCAACAACGTTGAAAGACACTCTGTTTACTCAAATGAACAGTCCTGACAGAGTCTCAAAAGAGTTCTATGCATATCCTGAAAGTGTAAAGGACTTTCATTCTTATGTCGATCAACTTGCTGACCTTCTGCAAGGAAGCTAGCGATGCAGAAGCTCAGCAGCAGAGAGTCCACAGACGATCTCAACCAGAACTCTTTCTTCTGCAGGTTTTCCGGTTTATCTTGACGGTCTTTCTGGAAGTTTCACGCGTGTTGGAATGGACTTCTGTGATCAAATATTTTGTAATCGTCACTTATTTGCATTGGATGCTGATTGTATGAGGCCAGCCCCGCCCCGCAACAAGTTGGGTATTAGATGTCCCGCAACCCCAATATCGTCTACTGCTTCTTTGGTCGCCTAGTTGAGGCTCGATAAAGGAAACGAAGACATTTTAAGCGTTGATAAAGGAGAACGGTCTCTAAGTTGGCCGAACTAAGGGGATCCAGGTACGTTGACTTCTAATACCACTGTAAATCAGGAAATCGAGATGTTACCGTACCAAGGATATCCCGGCCGCCTCTCACGAATAAGTAAGGATGTCGATCTGATAGTCTTTCGAAACCTAGCACTGTAGTTATTCGCTTTCCCTATGTTAAAACGCTTTACAAAAAAGTTGTTTCTAATAAATCGATGGATCACAACTTCCACAACTGCCTAAATTCTTAGTCTAGTTAACATGCTAAATACGCCAAGGCCAATAAGAAGAGGTGCCTACGAAAGCTTACCAACCGCGAGCACAGAGTCATACCCTTTTTCTTCTCTTTTTTAGAACCTGCGGAAAAAACAGTCAGAATTGGTTCTGAAGGCGTTCCATGTCACTTCGGCAGTTCTCGAGGGTTCATGGACAGAATTCAGATCGATCTTTGCTCACTGTTTTACCCACACAAAATGCTCGAAAATCAGGATGAGGTCTGATATTATGTTCAACGACTTCATCACATGGTTAAGATAGGCAAAATCCACAAACAAAGTTGTCTGAGGAAACGTATTCACGATTAAATTTACTTTAGCTCCCTCCCACTCGCATGTGCCTGGAAAAACAATAAGTCGAGGAAACCCATCCTAGAAAAGAAGGAAAAAGTAGCCGAGCACTGCTTTCCACTCAATCACACTCAGAAGTGAGCAAGGAGGAAATTGGTCGACTAGAACTGGAATTCGAAAGTCATCAGGCATCTTTTCCGTTTCTGATGCTCTTTTGCACGGATGTGTTTTGATATGTATCTTAAAGGACTCTAGACCCTGGAGACGAAAATTCGAAAAAGAAAGGATGAAAAGAAACGAAAAATAGTAGGAGAGAGATGAACAGTAGTTTAAATGAGCCGGCATTATGCCAGAAAAAAGCACGTACGTTATTTTCGAGGCCAATACAACGGCGGTGCTAGCAAGCCCCCTATTTATTACTCTGAAAAATCCTTGGAACATGCGAAATCCGGGCCCGTAAAGATAAAGTGATTTTCTCTCTTCAAACCAGTTATTAATTCGCATAAATTTTCCCATTATATGTCACAAAAATCTCAAGATATTACTTCTCGCAGTAAAGCTCAGTGGCATATCTAATATTCAACAAGGGGTGGTGAGCTTTTGTGGATTTGTTCCACAGAAGCAATCAAATTGCTGAAATCACAGAAAAGCTTGAAATTTGGTCATTTGACACTGCTTCTTTTCTGATGGGTGGATATCCGCAGTTATGCCACGACCTAAGCATGCACTGAAAGTAAGCTTTTTCACTATTTTCGTAGATACGATGACGTTGTTGCTGTTGGGTGAACGGACCGCATTGACCCTATTAATCACTGTCTCCTTCATGTAACCACATTTTGAGTAAAGTTTTGAGTAACTCTATTTCGTAACTACGGTAGAGTACGTACGTACGGCATCCAGTAAACGCGAAGAGAAAACATGTTTGAGTGTTCCATCCGTTGGTACACAACTTTCTGACGCTTCAGTGCGATAAGAAATTGTATAATGCACCGAAGAGCAGGGATGAGCGCAATACGACGCAAAGGTCGGGTAAATATGCGAGGCAATGAGTGTCCGTTTTTCTAGGATTACGTGCCCGTTGAGTTCTTCATAGTACATAAGGTGTGTGTTTGTTGAACTTAAGCAGTTCGTAGAGGTGAACGACGATGGAGAAGTGGGGATTTGTTGGACAACACCGCAGTCCGTGAAATGAGCTTGAAATTACTTTGGAGAAAAATATGTTCAGAAAGGTAACCTCCTACTCCTTTTATACAGTCCACAGGACTTACATGCTTCTTTTCCAGATGTAACTGGGAGCACTATAATAAATCCTCAATCGAAGAGTGTAACTAATTGCAAGTTTATTTCCATTGGTGAGTTCTCCACGCAAATAAGTTTTTCTGGATTCCGCCTCGTATTATTGTTGCTGATGGACTGAAGAGATGGACTACTCTGTAATGTGGAGGCCAAAAAATCAAAATCCAGAGGCAATTTATTGCTTCATGCTTGCAGATCCTACGACGAGGTTACTATCTCACTTGTGACAACACCGCACCAGTTGCTCAATTTAACCAAATAGCTAGGCGCAAACACAAATGCCCAGCTGAAGGGATCGATACCGTCAAATGAGAGAGGGAGGAGGGGGTGAGGGGAGAGGTTAGAGTTCAGTGGTTCGTCGACTATTAGCAACCTGTCTGGCCGTCCGGCTCACGCAGGACTTCCACACTTGTTTCAATGCATGCTTCCCTCGCAGTAAATCACCTCATATCTAGACAAACTTAAATAATTGTACCACCGATTTTCCCAACTGAAGAAAGAACAAAGGTGAATGGAGCATTGCATTCGATTCTTTCGTAGCTGTCTTTTTTCACACAAAAGTGGAGCCGCTCCACAGCAGTAACCTCGCATTTTCACGCAGTTGCAGTTTCTCTTCTGAACAAAATAGCAAAGAGCACCTATTCGTGACTGATTTACTATGAAATGATAGGAGGAGATGGTTGCAATTTCCTGCATTTTATGACACACTAGCTGCCGTACCCGGCTTCGCTCGGGTGTTTTACTACCTTGGGTACATCACGCTGCCGAGGCCAATTACTATCACCAAAAAATTAATTAAAATCTCCATAATTTTCGTGATCGGCATGTTAGCGAAGTTGGTGACCTTTTCTTATCGATTTGTGGGCAAACAGTTAGCAAAGCTATTTCGGTGACATTGAATCGATGTATTCATACAAAGGGGTTGTCATACTCAGCGTATTGAGGAACCCGAGGGGACATGTCCTTACCGGTTCATTGGGCAGAAGAGCCGAAAATCAATAAAATTGATAAATAGATATTTCGTGCAAAATGCTTGTCATATTCGTGTTCAGCATATGGAGAAACCTCAGTAGACACGTCCATGTCCGTTCTCGGGCGGAAATGGAAAAAAATCGATGAAATCAATAAATCAATATTTCGTGCAAAATGGTAGTTATATTCGTACTCAGCGTATTGAGGAACCCCAGGGGACATGTCCTCACCGCTTCATTGGGCAGAAGAGCCGAAAATCAATAAAATTGATAGATCAATATTTCGTGCAAAATGGTTGTCATTCGTATTCAGCATATTCAGGAACCCCAGAAGACATGTCTTCGACCGTCCCCTGGCCAAAAAAAGAAAATCAATAAAATCGACATAATCGATAAATCAATCGATCCCATGTGAGCCAAAGTAGCCTATGACCTCCGCCTGCCCTGGAGGGTCTACCTGCGAAATTTGGTCCGAATCGGTTAATGCTCCGCGATTTCTATGAGTAACATACAAACGTACAAACACACAAACACACATACACACAAACTTTCACTTTTATATAGACAGATGAAAAGTTTGTGCGGATAGGTAAAGGAGAACGGTGGGGTATGGCTAAGCACAAATGAGAGGAGCGCAACACAGGAGAAATTGTAAGGCTAGATAAAGGAACACAGACAGCTTATTACGCACCTTCTACCGAATGCTAGTTTTTGGCATCTACCACTACTGGGCCCCGATATGTCGTTCACTCAGCACAACAGTGGACCAATAGCCTGTCACATCCTTCATATTTCAGGGCCGGTACTCCCTCAACACGTTCGCGACCGCGTGCGCGACTGGTCGTGCACTATCCATTTAGTGTCATATCTTTGAATGTCGACTCTTAGCTGAATCTTTTGTAGACGCGTGGTAACAAAGACACTAGAGTAGCACACACGCAGTGGGCAAAGCAGACCTTCTCTCAAAATTTTTCATTAGATGTTTCGTACTAGAACAGCTAGAAGAACAATAAACTTCGAAGGAATTCCAACAGACAAATCAGTAGACAACAAAAATGGAAGGAACCTCCGAGAACTACGAAAGAAAGGATAGCTCTGATGAAAAAATCTTGGTAATTACATGGGAAGGAAAAATTGCTACCGCGTGGGACCACGTGCTCGACCGGACGAGCACGGATCCGACGTACTCAAAAGCGCGTGTGGCGAGAACGTGCTGACACGGCAGACCGATTTCCTCAACCTTTTGGGTACCGGCACACCCCTATCACACCGGTGTACCCTCTTCTCCCGCTTTGGGCCTCGGCGCATCCTTCTCACAGCAGTGGACCTGCTTCCTCCACTTTGGGCGCTCTCGCACCCTCACCGGAGCTGTGGATCCCTCATACCTCACCCGAGGTTCTGCTTGATCTCTTCTCTTTCCCACTCCACCCACACCTGTTTCCTAGCCTTTTATATGATCTTACAACCAATACCACTCACCAATCCTAGAATTTCGTGACGAACAAACAATCAAAAATATGTATGTAAATTCACATGCATTTACAGACAGATTATGCTCTCTATTATAAGTAATGATGGTTAGTTGATTGTTACTAGGTCATGGCATATGTATTCGGATTCGATGTCCATCCTATAGCTTATATAATCGGCCATAATTGGCTGTTCAGCTCCAAATATGCTTCCTCTCTCAAATTATCGGAGGAGCCAGCAAATTCTCCAAAAAAAGGAGCGGAGGTAGTAAATCACAGAGCACTTCTGTCCAAAAACGCTTCCCAAAAATAAAAATGGAGGGAGTGAATCACAAAACACCTCTAACTGATAACAAGGACAAAGAAGGAGAGAGTTCTCAATGGAGCATTTTTCTTTTTCGTATTCGTGGGAACACTTTTAAATTGATGTGCCACTTATAGAGCTTTTCTCTGATTATAAGAGTCCAACAGATTTCTCTTGGATGTAACTTTGTTATATATCATTCCAACGGTTTCTCACTGTGTAATCGAATTTCATTAAATATTTTTGCGGCAAATTTTGCTACTCACCAATGGAGGCTTAAAACAGCAGTAGCGACTAATCTACTTCTACGAATCCAAACGCGGAGATATTCAGAGATATTCACTACAAAAATCACAAGGAAGCACATTCTGATGGTTGTTAAAACTTTTTGCTGTGGAGATTTCGATGTTGAAGATTAACAAGGTGTTGGGAAGTCCTTCTGTTGTAGAGGACTATAAGTGAAGACATTCGTGGAAGGAAATACACGCACGACAGTATGAGCACTTGCAGAGAGCCTCGAAGTAAGCGGCGCAACTGTTTCTCAAGAAAAGTGAAAGGTGAAATGAGCTAGAGAACTGGATACTGCACTTCAGCGAATTCCAAAAAAGTTCTTATAAGGTATTGTTGACGCTCCTTTTACTAAGAACGACCCGTTTCTCGACTGTTTCTCGACTGCATCACGAAGTACGACGAAACTTTGGTCTTTTGTGACAAGTGGCGGTGACCGGCGCAATACTTGGACAGCTATCAAGTTTCGCAGCCCTTCCCCAAGCCAAAGTTGCAGTAGAATAAGGTCATCCTTTCTGCTGCTGGATTCGTTTCCCCATTCCGAGTGAAGCTTGTAACGACAGGGAAGTACGTCCAAGAAATCGACGGAATGCTTCAGAAGCTTTAAGATATGCACCAGGACTGTATGTTGGAAAAATTTCAGATTTCGTCAATCCGTTAATTCGTTACGTTAGGCCGAAAATAGCAATTATGCGTTAATGCGTTAATCCGTTAAACGGTTAGTTCGTTGGAAGACAGATTTGTGAACCTTTTCATAAGTTTCATCAGCTTTAACAAGATATCCAAAGCTGTATATTCAGCAAAAATTGAAACAAACATTGTTTACTTCTTTCTGTGGAAGTACGGTATAACAAGATGAAGGCATTTCAAAATGATAATTTCTCTTCAATGCCTACAGAAGACTAACACAAACAACCGTCAGATGACTGAAAAAGAAAGACAAATGGTGCATAGAGATGCCTTTGGTTAAGAGTACCTGGACAAGAAACGCTTCAGTAACGAAGTTCATGTGGAGTCTTCCTTCGACGGATTTGTGGAGGGCAGCAAACCAGAGCTCTAAGCATTAGAGGTGAATGAACGTATTTCTCTTTGGCAAATATGTAAAGACTCTTTTATAGTATTTCTAATTTCGAATGATGGAGATTGATTACAGTTGAGAGAAGCCGTTTTTATAATGCAGTTTGAAATCCTGCATTAATTTCCGAACAACCTCGTACAGTTCCAAACAACTTCGTGCAATCTTGATATATATATATATATATATTTGTAGTTAGGAAGGATATCTATACTTGTCAACTTCCTAGAATTCCACCGAGGAAATACAATTTATAGAGAAAAAACACCAGCTTTACATATTTTACGCACTGAACTGTTGCAACTTTGGTGGTGCGGCAGTAGAGTACCTAGATTTTTAGTTCCTTATCATTTTTTCAAAGGAGTGGATTTAAAATTGTGGGACGCTGCTTTTCTTTTTGATACTCATTCTCATTTTCGTCTCATTTATCTTAATTCGTTCACGGATCTTTTTAGATAATACGTATACGAAAGTTGTTTGAAATCAACTGTAAATTCAGTATTTAATTCGTGTTAGTCAGCTACTGTCGTGGTGAGACAATTAAGCAATTTTATTTTTGCATAACATTCCAATATTTATTCGTTAATATGCAAGACAAACTATCGGGAGTCGTTGACATTGTACATACATATACTGAGGCAATGAAAAAAAAACGCCCAAAATGAGGAAAAGCAGGCGCCATTTTTTGCCGTTCACCCAACTTCAACTTCCCTTGTGAACCCCTCATAGGTGTCCGGGGCTTTTTCTGTATCCGTTGTTGCTTCTACATCATCGTAATCATCATGATCCTCGTCGACAAGGTTGGGAATAGCAGCAGTCATGCCATCATCATCGGCAAGGTCAGCGTTAGTAGTAGTACATCCATAGCCATAGTCGAAATCATGGTAACGGTAGAGAGTTCTACTCATGCTCTAAAATTCTACGATTTCTCGGAAATGAATGGAGGAATGGTGCTTCCAAAAAAACAAGCACAAGCTTTCCAGATTTTCCAGACAGCCTGGTGCTGTTACAAGTCTATTTCAACACATGCTTGACCAATAACTACAGTTGTGTCGGAAGAATGTGAAAACCATTTTTTAATCAATGCGCGAAATTCGCAGGATTTTTATGTTACTCCTTTCAGAGTGGAAAATTTTCAAAACACAAAGGACTATATAATGCATAACAACATTGTGCATCTATTCGTATCCTGGCAACCCTCACGCCTGCGACTGTGACCAAGTAATCCAAAAACTTATTTGAATTGACCCCGCTCACCCAAAGCGGACAGTTCCACTGATTTTCCAATTCTACAATGGCAGTTTGCAGTTTGGAAATTCCTGAACAAATTCAGAGCTTTAAATAATCGCCGGCAAACAATAAAAATTTTTCAATGAGATTGTAGCTTTCCGAGTCCAAAAATTAGCAGACTTTAATGACATTCACCATTTTTCAGCTTGGGTTATGATTCAAACCTTGGCGAAGTTGACAGCACCTCCGAAATTGGCTTAGATTTGCGTGGATCGGCCAGCGCAAGTGTGTTTGTTTGTTCAACTGTTTATTTGACAGTTTTGCAGCGATCGAGAGTGCTCCCTGACCCGTGGTCGCTGCACAGGTTTCCTTCATAGGAAAAAGGTGCTTGCTCATTGCAGTGAGCTTCGAAGTCGCCAAAGATTACATGTTTTAAGGTTCAATTGTCTAAGTTTTCTGTCTGTCCAGACCTAATGTTTTCTCATTACTCATAATCATAATGACAGAGCACTAACGTGTTCCCACGTTGTTATAACTACTTTGAGTTTTCTCAATACGAGCGCGTTTTACAGCTGGCGGAAGTGCAGAATCTGCACGTGCGACGATGTTTGAGCCTTCCTTCGATATCAATTCACGTGAATAACATCATTGAAAAGCACGAGCTGAATGTTTACGCACGCAAGTCAACAAGCAAGGACGGTTTCTCGTTCGTCTAAGGTACAAGAACTGCTGGTCTATGACCCCGAAACAACCATCCATTTCGGATTGCGTTGAAGTCATAGTGCGACAGTCATCGATGTATCGGCGCAGCATTGGTGAATATCGTGAAAGAACAGGTTGCTCTACACAGTTCATAGAGCAGGTAGCTAGCGCAGGTGCAAGTCTATGTCTCACTGCTAAATCTGGGTGTTGGTAGTAGTTTTGACTTGGGATCTTGCACTGGTATATTCAATCTGACGCACTCGGGGAGGAGGTGTTCGGTGGATTAGATCGCAAATTGAGTACACCTTTA
Source organism: Ancylostoma caninum (assembly GCA_037903475.1). Taxonomy (NCBI): domain Eukaryota; kingdom Metazoa; phylum Nematoda; class Chromadorea; order Rhabditida; family Ancylostomatidae; genus Ancylostoma; species Ancylostoma caninum. Next base: position 2,726,641 of record JBAJFG010000492.1, on the reverse strand, counting down.
ACCACTTTCAGGCCTCTGAAAACGAGGTAAAGTTGGAACGTCCGGTCAGTGAAAGCGCCTCATCAAGAACCTGTGTGGCACAATGCTGAAGATCACGCAAATATCAAATAAATTTCTGTGTCTTCGGAAACGTTCCATTCTATGTAGTTATACCACACATTCGATGCCTATGTACAGTGGCTGCCACATATTTAGCACACCCACGACTTTGGACCACAGAATTTTATGCATGTCACAGCCCAAGGACCAGCAATCAAAACCAAGCTCGAGTATGTGTTGGGGCTCTTTGGAGGCTTCTTTTCTCTCACTTACCACTGAAACAGAATCAGTTGGAACTAGGATAAAAAATAAAATTGCAATTTTGCTAGGTATAAAATTTTTTGGGCGCGTATGGCGCAGTGGTAAGAGGCTCGCTGCGCACGCACACGATCGATGGCTCGATCCCGCCCGAGGCCAACCAAGCCTTCCATCCCTCCGGGGTCGGTAAATTGGTGCCAGAGGAGTCTGGGAGGATGAAGCACTGACTTGGTACATCGGGTGCCCCCCGCAAGTCTTTGTACAGGGCACATACACATTCAACGCCTCTACGATGCTCAGATGAAGTCGAATGCGTGGCGCATCCCTCGTGACGGGATTGATTAACGCCGACCACTTTATCCACTTTTTGTCATTTATAAAATTTTTGCATCTACATCAATGACGGTGACCCAACCGCGGCCTCGAGAAGGACGCAGCGCGACCGCGCCGCGCGTGTCGGAGACGATGTCGTCGCCGCGGGAGTAGCATTTCTAGGGTCTTTTCTCCTCTATTTGCTCGAAAATCTTTAAAATCGGGTGGAAAAGCTGTTAGAAATTGCATAATAGCAGCAGAACATATGGGTTACAGCGCGCGCGCCGCGGTTGCACGACGTCCTTCTCGAGGCCGCAGATGGGCCAACCCCACTGACGTCCACTGTACTTATGGAGAGAAGTGAAGTGGTTATTAGGATTAGGCACTTTTCTGCTTAACATTTTGCCGTGAACGCTATTAGCGAACTCTTCGTACCAGCTGGAGCTTGGAACAGAAACGAACCATCGAATTTGACGAAAATTTCATCTTATTGAATCTCGAGAATAAAGCAAGCTTCGCGATTTTCCTGCGAGTAGCTGAATGCCTGCTAGTCTCACAAATGAGAGAAAAATACACAGCCAAAATGCATGGTTTCTCTTTGTAATCACGATGAATCCTTTTTTCGCAATTTTTTAGTCATGTGGACGGCTCGTGTTCTTCCTCGAGGTGAAAAGTGCGTATCAAAACCAGTATAGCAAAACGAGCACTAATATCAGGAGTAAAATCACATTCTCTCTTGGTTCGATGGAATCGAGTAAGAGAGAAGCGGAACTCTTATCAAAAGTACTGCATCTTCAGATCTAAATGCAAAGAATGAGTGCAATTCTATTCAGAAACAATTTCGTGAGGAATAGAGTAGAGATAAGGAAGACAGTGTTATGCCCTATCTTATCCTCGGGTACTGTCCTGATAGCTCACTCCAAGCTTAAAACACGGATTTTATATCTTCATCAGTTGATCGCTCAAAATTGGCAGCGTGCTAAATATGTGGCCACCACTGTATCATACATTAACTAACCTCGTCCATAATCGGTGGAGAACTTTCTCTTGTAGTCTCAGAATTAGTTTCGGAACTTGTTTCTGTAGCAAAATAATCCCTCATGCGGACCGCAAAGTTAATGTGCCAGTAGTTGGACTTCCTTAAAAGTTATTTAACTGTCACTGTCAAGTCATCGCAAAGTTATAAAACTCCAGTTTTTCCGTTCATTACCTCAAAATCAACGTTTTCAGTGACTCACAAATTTTCATAAACTTGTTGATCCCATCAAGTAGGCAATGAAACATTTTACCTCCACTGATCTCTGGAAGGCCATAAGTCAGAAAGTTGCCATAAGTCCGCAACGATAGGCCAAACATCTGCATCTAACCTGTTTTGCAAGTCAAACGGGAAGGGGGGTACTGTCATTCAGGAACACAGCTGTCGGATGACTTGCAGAAGGTGAAGCGGAATCAAAATAGAGTCGTAGATTTGCATGGAGCCCGACCACCACACATAAAGAAAAACGAGATTGAACCGCTGATAGACTTCATCGGAAAGACTTTTGCTTCTGCATAAAGGCAGAGTCATCGATACATTGATCACAATTCTATAAAGTAAAGTCCACCGATTGTAACGTTCCTTCATTAGGCCGTGATCCTATCCTATCCCGTGAAGTTCATTATGTGAAATATATCCCAGAAGACAAATCTAGGCTGCCTTCGGCAAACGCTAATCGCGGATTAAACTCTTCATATATGTAGTGCTTCGATATATGTAGTGCTCCTCTAGATAAGGTGAACGAATTGGAGTTCAGCGTCACAAACTGTATTTGACAGCACACTCATTACGAATTATCGGACCCTCATCCAAGGGTTTGTATCAGTGGCGGACGCAGGAAGTGGGCAGGGGCGTAGGAAAAAAAGTGGGGTCTCAGCCGCGTTGGGGACCCAGATGGAAAACAAAATCAATAAAAATATTAATTATAATAATAAATAATAAATAAAAATTGTATTAAAAATGATGATAAAGATAAACAATTAAAAATAAACTAACACAAGATTTTTGTTTGTTCTGTGAAGTAATTTCGAAAATTTGGCAACCCATTCTCGGGGGGGGGGGGGGGGGGAGGCGGGGGGCGCCCGTCCGCGCCCTGTCCGCCACTGGTATGTATCATCGTGAGGGAGAATGGGGCCTTACCACGCGCTGATTGAATGCACCAATCACAGTGGCCCGGTAACGCCCCATTTTCCCTCATGATGACATGACATGAGCGCTCCAAGAAGTATCCTTACCTACTTAGAAACTTGAGAGTATCTGTGCCACACCAAGTAGTGGCACTTGCGCCATAACGGGAGACAGTAGAGACAGTAGAGAATCTTGCGTAGGCGACAGCAAAAATGCCCGTCTACGGACACTTACCACAAGCGCGCGCGGCGTCAGGCCTTTCTCCGTTTTGCCTTTTTGAACTCATTCCAAAACAACCATACGTGGTTCAAAAGATACGCTTGATCACTTCAGTACCTTGTTGATCACTTAAGATAAGAGCTGAATTGTTCTTACTTGGAAAAACCGGAAGTAAAAGTTTCCTTTATACTGTTGCACCGGGGCCTAACGTACGCGAGTGGTAAGTGTCCGGTAATCAAAAATCCCGGACCGGCGCCAGTTTTCGTTATGAGTGGAGCGCAGAGTCATCCATGTGTGCACTTTTCTTGAACCGTTATCGAGAATTTCTTGGTCATGCCTACTCAGTGTGAGCCGAACCGGTGCACAGTATGTAATTTCGAACATCTAGCTGATCAAAATTGTTTCTTTAGGGAACCGGTAAGTTAATTTCTCTTTCTGATCCGCTGATTCTATGCACCGCGCATGGCCTATGGAACCCAAGGATTCAGTGGCTATTCCTAATACTTCTGCAATAGAACCTAAGAGCACAAAATCATGTACTGAAGAATAATTTTCTGCGTGGCAGCTGCGCTACTTAAATTCGAGTCTCTTTGCGTGTTTGCAAGCAAATAAATATGTAGAACGTGAACATGCGCCTCAATTTGGAAATTGCACACATTTCCAAATGGTGAGCCGGAAATGAGCTAACATATTATACTGCTGGATGTGAGATTCCGCAATTAAGAAAGTAGTAACTCTAGGCTGCTGCTCATATAAATAGCTTAATCAGCCCCGGAATGTTAACTTGTATGGAAATCTTGTAACTCTTGAGAATTCCAGTAGGATTTGTTAAGGGTTTGCTTGATGAAGGTGATCGACTGTAGGCTTGCCCACAATATCATGTCTTTGAAGACGATATTATTCCCTTTCTGATTGGTATTTTCCCCACCAAATTTTCTATTCCTGCTAGTTTTTCTCAGAATAATTTATGTTTCCCCAACTTCAGCACTTTTTCATCCACATCATAACCCCAGAAGTGGCGCCTCGCCTTTTCTCCTTACTTCCATGATGTGCGCTATTGGCACGAGGCTAACAAACCATAGGTGTTGCTCAGATAGGCCTCTTGACCCACAAAAGTCTTGCGTACCATTACATTTACAGTAACATTTCGAAAACAGAACCCCTTGCGGGATTGTAAGCCCATTTCCTTTAAACGTACTCAGGCATTCAAGCAGCTCTAGTCTCGGTGGGCGAGGCCTGTCACGGCCACCGATCGCCCCCTGCAGCACAACATCAAGTAGAGCAGCAATGCTGAAATAGGCCTGCACTTTTGCAGTCGCTATTGATACAGTGCTACAGAGGCGAAAAATCGGCCTAAAAATGGAAGTACGTTATCAATGGTGCTGGAAATCAGTGGAAGTATCGTGATATTGTATGTCCAGAGGGAAAGACAATATCACGATACGGCAGATTTCAAATCTGGATCGTCGCGGGCATTACGAATATGCCGCGTGCATTCGCAAGAAGCCTGCCATTTTCAAAATCCGCTTCTTTTTTGTTTTCTCTTGTTTTTTTTTTGCGTCATTATTCGTCGTGTTCGTGCTGCTTTTGTTTATGGTTTCTGTCAGGTGTTAAAATTTCACTCGAAGCCACTCCATGTTGTGACTGTTTTTCACTTGTTAGACTTAAAACTCAATTCCTACATACTCGCTGATGTAGGCTTCGAGTGAACTTTCGGCACTTGCTCAAGTTTTGTGCCATGTTTTCTAGGCATCTAATGTAATCAAGCGAAGTTTATGCAATGTTTTGTCAATCTTGACATCTTTAGGCTATCGGCTATCTCTGAACTTATTTTTTTAAAGCCATAAACTTCGCGTGAGTTTTAGACTGTGACGTGTCTTGCACCTCTTCAGAAGTGCATATTATGTGTGTTCTATGAGTTTTGAAAATCATTGGATCACGTTTCTATCGTGAAGACTGTTTTTCGTTCAATTAATAAATTTTGTAATTTTCCTGAGTAGTAACGAGTCCAAAGCCGCGGGTCCGCTCTGACTATTCTGGCCCTACAGTGCTGCTCCACTTAGGTCCCCGGGTCCAGTAGGTGCCCTCGGACCTCAAACGAGGAGCACCTAGCGAGCGATAATATCAGTATTATCGGGCTAGAAAGCTCATTTCGGATCCAAATTTGCGGCACCTAGGGGCAACATTTTCAGTAGACCAGGGCTAGAAGGCCGAAATTAGCATCACCCCAGGGGCCACACTATCGGGACAATCCTGCTAAAGGGCTGCAAATTTCAGCACTAGTAGGGCGACCATATTGGCAGTAGTAGGGCGCTCTGATTAGCACTCCTGATCAAGTAAAGTCACCTCTGCAGCCTTCAAGAAATGATATGCGAGAATAGCCGACATTGGCCGAGACTAGAGCTGGTCGAATGTCGGAGTATCAGAAAGATTTGTCCTAGAGAGTTGTGGTTTCTGTCTACGTACAAGTGCTTTCTGTGGAAAGTCACAGGTGACCGGAAGAATAACACACATGCTCGTATAAAGTAAGATTACTGCTAACCACCACACATATTTTTAGTGGAATCTCGTGGAACTTCTTTTAAGATTTACCCGAAGAAACAAAAGAGTCATGTGCTTAGTCGCTCAATTTTCACGCTAGTTTGGATTTCTATAAAAGATCTATAAAAGGAATGATAAATAGGTAATTCAGACGGCAACATAAACGACAAAGGTAACTCATAAAGTACTTATCTATTTTACGTTAGCGGTACTGGATTGAAATGGTATCTCTTCGTTATCTAATCATGCGCCGCCATGTGATCGGTCGTCAAAAAACCACTTGTATCGTATAGGAAACTCCAAACGTACGTAGACAAGAGTCGAGATCGCGGCGCGGCTCTCATGGGCAGAGACGCAGGCGCACACTATGCTGAGCTCCCGTGACTCTGCCTAAGAAAGCCGCGCGGCGGTCCTGACTCTTGACTGCGTCCGTTTGGAGTTCTGTATGTACGGACTATCGGCGAATACTTTGGTGCAGTAATCGCGAGTTGCTATGGCAGGTCGAAAAATGCATTTTGTAGTTAGCAATCATAACCTAAATTCGTACACCTCTATCATCTTGGGAGTTAGCTCTGCAGCCTTGACGGCTCGGGTAGAGCTGCAAATTCAGCAGCACTCCGGAATCATTGTTGATCGGGTATGCCTGAAGTATTCATCTTTGGGCAGCAAAATTGACATGAATCTTGGCAAGAGCTGGTACGGGGCCTCTCGCAGCCAATGTGTCTTCCTACTCATCTGCCATAGTACGCCAGTTGTCGAATGAGTTGAAAACTCAGTGCGAGATGTTAGCACACCTCACATCTTGAAAGTGACAGGTTGAGGACGAAGCAAGCTCAACCCTCTGATGAAATCGTTGCGCGAATGTCTAAGACTGTAATCTTTCCCAGGATTTGAAGCATTTATCTTCCACGGGTGTATTCTGCGCATTCTGTTGTGAGTGTTGCCGTCTATCTCTATAGAAGGTGCTTTTCATTTTTCAAAGTCAGTTCTAGTTTATCGCTTACACCACTAGATGTGGAACTCGTAGGAGGTATCAATCATGAAAGAGTCAAACTGATCAACTTTGTTTCCGGTGCTAAGTCTGTAATTATGAAACACGTTTTGTGGCTTGGATTGTTAGCGGGCACATTGATGAGCGTTCCACTTGCGTGAAACACTTCTAGAGTAATTCCGAGGAGGCGGGAGGGCTTGCAACCAAGGTGAGGTATTGTTGAATTGGTAAATTCTAAAATAGTTTTGATGCTTCGATAATATTATTAGGTTGGTGCACAATTAATGCGGCTTTTTTCGCGACTCCTTCTCTCGCCAATAATTAACGCTCCTCAAACGGCTTTTTCATGCGAATAATCCTCTTCTTTCACTTAGTGACGAAAAATATTGAAGATGATATCCGCATCCACCATCTCATGCTCCACCATTTCGGGAAAGCTTGGAATGCAGCACAGTCTTTCCGAAACCTCAACGAAATTTTGATAACGAAACATTTTTCCTGTCTGAGGGCTCGTGCGGACCCATTTTGCCAATCTCCATGCTTTACTGATCCTTTGGAGAGGAAGAAGCACGGTTGAATGGTCCATATTGAAGTGTTCCGACAGCATTCTCCTTGTCAAGCTTTCGCCCTCTTCCAGGCTGCCCAAAATTCCTGGTGCTTGGAATGTGATAGCCAACCTCTTCTTTCTTAATTGTGAGGCTCGCACCTTACGAATACGAACAATCTTTCAACCTAGTTTTGCTAATTGTTCCATCTTTGAAAAGATCGCTGAGATCGTGGAATGACTGTGCTGCATTCCAACTTTTCCTGAAATGATAGAGCATATTATGGCGGATGTGGATGCGGTTTTCGATAGCACCTTTAATAAATGGAAAGAGAGGATTGTTCGCATAAAAAAACCATTTGAAAGTCTTCACTTTTTTGAGAAAAGAAGTCGCGAAGAAAGCCACATTAATTATGCACCACCCTAATGTAACACACACTATGTTCTTCAAATACAACGTCACAACTGCTGCAAAAGTGTCCTCCATTGTCGTACAAATAAGTAGGAGTTATTGAATGATCGAAGGATTTTATTGTGGCATTTTAATTAGTATAGATATTACGTCTATGGTACTGAATAGCACTTTTTTGGGTTTAGGCAGTTATGTCCAGAACGTGTAAGGCATGGCGTAAGCGATCTATGCTGTAATTTTGCGAAGTCTGGCCTAAACAAACAATTCAGTGAATATAATAATTTGGACGAAAAGAAAACGTGCTGGATTGATGCGAATGACGTTCCTTTGGCGAACGAACGAACGACCCTTTCAGAGGATAAAACCCGTATGCATGAACATCCCGGCAGGGGAGGGGAGAGCATTAAATATGCTGTCAATTATTCGAGCAGTTCCAAATGATGCTCGGGCGATCTTCCACGTACTGAATCCTTTATGGATCCTCTACTTGTTTGCAAAGTATAGGACCACCTGCGCTTCTCTTGTGCGTTTACCAGTCTAAGAAATATTTCGGAGGGAGGGAATGCACTCCCCCCTACGCTGAGCTGAGTAGGGGGTCACGAGGGGTTGCGCTATTTCGCATATTAACACCCGGAGCATAATGGATCCAGAACCAACACATCTTCATTGAAGCATTCATGCTAGGATCTCCAAAAAAGTGTAAAACTTACGAATAATTGAGTGGCAAGCCTGATCCGTCGTGATCCCCTACTCAGCATAGGAGATGTTCATCCCCTCACTTCGAAATTCCTCGTCGTCTCGTGAAGACACAGGAGAAGCGCAGCTTCTCCAATACTTTGCACATATGTAGGGGATTCATAAAGGATGTATTATATGGACAACCGAGCACCGTTTGGAACTGCTCGAATACTTGACAGCATATCTGATCCCTACCCTCGTCTGCGGGGATGTTCATGCATACAGTTAAATCTCGAGTTTTAGACATTCCGGCATAAGCCCTCTTGATGAAACTAAAAGAGATACAACGTTTCTCGATAGGAACCAAGAACGAAGTGATAAGCACGTATTGAACTGATTATTCGGAAAAATCTAAGAGCCGGTTACCTCACTGAGTTCGCATTTGGTTGAAACTAATTATGCAGAGTGTAAGAAGCCAGAGACACAACTTTAAGATTGTCTTCTTTGCATGTTCACCTCGTAAATTCTGCACACACTGCCCATAGTTGAACGGAAACGATCGTAAATGAATCTCACTTGGAGCTCCTCCGCGGAGTGGGGTTTTGAAGGATCTTGACTACTCTCAGAAATCCAAAGAGAATGCGTTCGCTTGCGACTGAAGTTGACTCGGCTCGTTTGAGAACGGTTGAAGAACAAGTACATGCCTTCTAGGAATCAACATGTTCTAAAGAAATTTAATTCCTAAAAAAAACGTGTGTGCTTAACGACTTTGACTGCAACTTTTCTGGAAACTGTGGAGGAAATGCCCATAGTCTATGAACCCGCCGTGTTAAGAGTTCAAGGAATAAGGTTAGGCGGATTTTTTTTGTCCATATTAACCAACGGACCATTTTGTGGGCGTAACACAATAGAGGGCGAACCGAAGGAACTTTGTTAAATCCCCGATCGGACCTAAGGAGACAGCTTTTAGCTAAAATACTTCCAAATTGTAATTGCTATTTGAGTGATATCAAAATTTTTCTTCTGGAAAACAATCCTCCAGTGACCAGACAAGTTTTGTCGGTCGCGTAAGTTTCGATCATCGCTTACTTGTGGTAATAGAGTCACCAAGACACTTCTTATAAATATGAAAACTAGGCAGCTTTTTGCCAAAAAAAAAACTTTCTCTGTACTAGCACGAAGACACAAACCTGATCGAAATACGAAGTATTACGCAAGGTTGCTCGCTGTAAAGAGAGGTTTTCGAAGGTGAAGAAAAATGAAGGAAGGGTGGGTTATGTAGGAGGAGTTGATACAAAACAGTGGGTGCAAAACCATTCCGATTGCGGAAGATCAGACCAAATGTTTGGAAACATTCCGAGGGAAGATACGATGATTCATTTGCGGAAAAGGTTGGCTTACTACATTCTCGAAAGAACCTATTTCCATATCACAAACCACAAGTTTAAGGATGTTGTGGATGACATTGTTGTCGGAATAAATCTTTGTATTGAGTAAAAAAAGATTGAGAACAACTGTTAGGGTGATAGTATGGTTAGCTGCGTTTACTGAACCGGTGAGGAAATTTTCCTCTGAATTAGTAGCAGCACGTGAAGGAACACAGTATCGCAAGATAATGTTTCACCGGGTGCTCACAAGCATTCCTCAGATGTAGGTTAAGATGGAAACTTAACACATGGTAATCTGCTGAACCATTTTTGATTGGGACCACGTTCGATGATTGCCGATGTGTGCCACAGAGGTAAAAAAAACAGACGAAACGTCGCTCTTTTTTGACCACACTAGTCCAAAGTATGTGTCTTCAGAATAGCTAGGAGTATATGCCATTCTTGGTCCAGTTATTATAGCTTATATGAAGCAAACATTTTTTTTGGGACTTCCTATAGTATTGACAGTGGCCAAAGGTGGCAGTAAAATATTGCAGTTTGAGCTATACAGGAATCTTTCCCATGAAGTATGCACGCCTCTTTTTGGCATTTTTTCTTCTTTCCTTGCTCAAAGATTTCAAACGCGTTGATAACTTCAGATGAAGAGCTCTGATGGTGTGCAAGTTTTTTTTTTCTTCAATTCATGTGGTCATTATAGTGATATTCTTTGTTACCCTTCCATAGGAGCAGAAGCAACCATAACTATTCTAACAAATAATCGGCATCGGCCGTTTCAGCTCGAGTCAGAAAATGTCGTACATCCAGGATGTGGTTGTATGTAGATAGCACGGAAGGATTACGTAGTACACCTCTAGAAAACATCTGCTAGCCTTGCCGCCGTTTGTACTCAAAATCAAATTTGTCGCTGAGCGCATTTCTAAACAGGAATTTTATTCATCTTTATTTTATCAATGCAGGCCTTTGAGGGAACTAGGACCTTCTAGGGTCCTAGCTTCAAAAAAAAAACTGGAAATGAAGTTCTCAAACGTATGTGGTCCAATGTCTCCCACTTTGAAAGCTAGTGCTAACAGGCATAAATAGTTGTTGAATATGATTGATGCATTCGATTCTCTAAAAAAGACCTTCTTTCGTTCCCATTCCCTTCTATTTCGTGCCCGTGCACCTCGGTCATTCTTTGCAAATGTGCTAAATTGTTGGCAGTGAAAACTGCCCTCTTCTTAGGATTGGACACAATTGACCACTGCGTTTGTTTTTGCCGAACCTAGGAATATAACAAAATCTGTGAGAGCTGAGTTATCGTGAGAACTGCCTTTGACTTCCTCGAGATGCGATTTTTTCTCTATTGTAAAGATTCGCTATCGGTTAAACGAGGAACACATGGTAACGTGAGGTTTCTTTTTTCCTATCCCGTAAATTACGCTTCATAAATGTCCAGGAGCAGCGAATTATGTGTCAGCATCGCTTGCAAAGGTTTTTATGGTCGCTGGCCCGACTTTCGCTCAAATTCGGTTGGAGCAGAAATTTGTGTCAACTCTGCCTTCCACAATAAATGCGGAAACTAATCGTTGTTGAAGTAAGCGAATACATATTCTTTATGACGCAGAATTGAGGTTTCCAGCAAGAAAGCGCCTTTTGTCAAGCTTTTCCATCACAATAACCACGACCAGGCTGTTTACGCTCACTAAACGGCTTTTAGCAGAATAAATTACATCCTTGTCGCCTCGATAAATTCGCCAAACGGTAAGCTGCGAGATTCTGCAGTGCCGCGCATTGGTTTCGTTGCCTTAGCAACCAGCACATGGAAGAACGGAGAGAAGTCAAGCATTGCTTGTTTGTCTCCTTATTTATCATGTTCTACTCTGTCAATCAACGGAAAGTAATGTGCTTAGAGCCAAAATATGTCTCACAGTAGTAACTGGGACGATTATTCAAATTGAAAGACGACTGGGTATTTCGAAAAAAGGTAGGTCCCTACATGCATCGCCTGTTATCCATCGTCAATGGTTATGAGGCTCTCTTTCTTGAATGTTCGGATTTTCGACCCATTCGAAATCAGGTTCTTGGTTGATTAGAAGTTCTGACAGTTTGTTCAGTTTTAAACTCTGGTGATAAGTCTTGAAATCTCCTGGAAAAACCTTTGTAGGCTTCGAAATTTCTTGAAAGTACCTTTGTTTCCTTTCCGGTTCAGCGTTCTCAGGACTCTTCGTCGAGGATGATGCGAATTTGTGATGTGGATTTGATCTGATTTTATGCGCGCAACACATTTTTTACAACATTTGAGCTTCAATAAGAAAATACTCAGCAAAATTTCCTTTCTTCAGCGGATTCTGGTTACGAGCAAGGCATGGTTCAAATAAATAGATAGAAAAACAAGTCGTGTTCATTGGTCCGGTCTATTATTTAGTAGTAGTGCAAGCTCTTCTTCAATTTGCGTGTAAGTGCTAGACTCATTTCGTCAAGAATTTCGCAGAGAATCTGTCAAAAACGACAGCATTCTCAGGATCTTACCTATATGTAGAAGGTATGTTACATACCATGTTTTCTATAGCATCACCACCTTGCCACTTCCGGACAATTTGCAGGTACTTGAAGCTATTCAGCTGTTCTTTTGGATAACTCTTTGTTATAAAATTGTAATCACTCTTGTAATCATGTACTCCCCATCTCTTTGACGTACTTCTAATTTTGCTCTTTCGTTTGCCAAGCCTTTCAACAGTTTCTTTGTATCCAGAAACCTGGTTTTCGGTGAGTTCTCATGTGCTGTGTCCGTGCTCTGTCAGCCTAGAATACAAACTTACACCTTGGCAACATCGGTGGAAAGATTTTCATTGGTGATGCTTAACATTCACGTGAACTGCCAAATACTTGAGTAATTAAGTGAAGTCAAAAACCAAATTTTCTCTACTACTTCACTTTCACATGTTCTAGAAAGGCGAGAATTTCAGACATTTGGGTTTTTAAAGGGTTACCATTCGATTAATGATTCATTTGATTAAAGAAAACAAATAAACGTTTGATGCGGTTCTGAGAGTGAAAAGCTCAAAAATGGGCAATCTTTGGGGATCGTAAGTGCGATAATCGAAGAAGAGCACTGCTCATTTTTGCCATCCCTGTTCTTTTTTTCGATATTCTTTCTCAGACCTGTGTTTATGTCGTAATTATTGGAGCCGGTAAAAACTCCTTAGGACTTGTTGCTTTGACGAGATTTTATTTGGCTTTTTCTCCTAACCGCAGTAAGTTAATGAGAAAAACCGTTCAATGAGAAGATGCAAGAAAATTCTCACATAACAAAACACACTGAACGTTATTTTATGAGCCCAGAATGAAAATTTCCCGGTGAAAACCTTACGTGATATTGAGGATTTGAAACGAATCCTAACATCACGAAAGAGGTATGTAATAGCTTCCGACACGTCAAAACCTGCACTTTCTTATCCGCAATTTTCCGTGCACTTCCACTTATATCAAAAATATCCATGTCCTTATTTCAACAGCGTATTTTTCAGAGAGAAGAGAGTCTGCCAAACCCCCTTCAGAAGTTGTTGACCATGGAATTTCGACTGTTTGGTGTTGGACCTGGAGTGCTGATACTGGTGTTTCTCTGGGCATCGACATTTCTCGCCAGCGTATCCTTGGGGAAAACTCATGGAATGTTGGTCTTTAATTTTTATTGGGGAAAAATAATTTCAAACATTGTTTTCTCTTCATGGATCATGCCAATTGTCCCTCATTCTGAGCTTCGGAGGTGCTAAAGTCCAATCAGTGACCAATTTTCCCACTTCGCTGATTTCTTAACTATACTTTCGGCAGGACTCTGACTTGGAGAAAATAGTGATGCAGAGCGTAGTGAGGAAGTACCTTCTTCTAGATAATCACACTGCTTTGCACGGAATTATTTCTAGTTAGTTCGTAGGGGATGCGAAGATTCTAATCTGCAGAACTTGTGGATTTAGTGGGTGCTGTCTAGCCGTAAATCAAGGATTCTTGCTCCATTACTAAATGGAATACCTTCGAGCACAACAAGGCAAGGATAACAGCTAACAAAACGTGTAATACCATGTAATTCAGCATTTTCACGCAAACTCTTACCCTGAAAAGAAAAAAAAAGGCTTACTTCTTTCCTTATCGTTGAAATCTCTTCAGAATGGCGATTATCGGTATCTGTGTGTTGTCGTCGCTGATCTCGCTGGCTCTGGTATCGTGGCCACTAGACACTTTGAAGGAAGCTGTTGATGACTTCGTAGAAATTACACATTATGACCACGTGTTCATACCTCGACTAGTACTAGTAATTTTTCTTTTAATCGTAGTTCTACTAGTATTTGGTCAGTACTTAACTCGTAGTGTCCTCATAACGACATCTGCCAGCTGTGTGAAAAATCGTCACAAGCAGCTTGTTTTCAACGAGCAGTACTAGGCTGTCGATGAACTTTTAGCAAATTTTCATTTTTTTTTGTTTACACTGATAGTTGATGCTATTCATTGTCTTTGGCGAATAAACATTTGGATTTCTGGTGATTGGTTTTTTGTGGCAAAGTTGAGACAGTAGGAAATATGCTGTAAATGTGGTCAAGTGCGGGAACGAAGGTCTGCCCCTCCACATTTATGTACTTACCTAAATCAAGTAATGACCACTGATGTTAAGAACAGAGTGAACCATATCAGTTTTCTGGCACTTTTTTAAACGTGGACTGTGCAAATATAGTGAGCATTTAATTTGTAGATTTCTTCACAGACTAAAAAATACAAATTTGTGAGGAGGAATGGGTATCAGTAATTGAGGGGATTCACTTCACCATTTCCACATCAATTCTTCTAGCGTTTTCACTCAAAAACAGCCTAATTTGTAGATCGCTATTAGGAATATGCTTTTTGCTTCACTAAAAACATTTTACCATCTTCTCCGACTTCTCTCGGTTAGTCCTTGCAATCCTATCTTGGACATTTACTCATACTACCTCAATTCATTTACAGCCAAAAAAACCATGACTTCCACCTTGTACAAATGACTAACACGTATGCAATCAAATAGATTCGACTTTGTCAACATCGCCCTTAGCGAATAAATCAAATTTTCAATCTTCGTCTAGTAATCATTGGCATAAAGACCTAGATTTGTTCAAGTTGTCTCAATGTTGGATGTGTCCACTGGTTTGACTAGCGATCACTTTAAAAAAGAACTGTTCAAAGTTTGTCTTGAGTCCATGGAGTCAAATTCTTAGTCACTAACTCTGGGAAGGAGATCGCCTAATGACTAATGGGATGTGGTGGTTCCAAGAAATAAAAAGGTAAGGATCGTGGGAAATGAAAATTCAAGAATCAGTGAAGAAGAGAAAAACATGAAAGCATTTTATGAGCGGTGAGTAAGATTGCCTTAGTAAACCGCGCATTCTACATAGTGGTTTTTGAGTAATTCACCAATAGCCGGCCATTAACCTCAAGAACACAAAGCTGAAGAATTTTTAAGGCGATGATGACATTTTTAAAAGCATTCTAAACTGAATAAACGTATATTTTTGGGATGTTCATGCAGTTAGCATGTTAAATACGGACATCTCCACGCTTCTTTTTTTAAAATTGGAACCTGCTTTCTTCACGGCGTCGTCTCCATTTGGATGAAAGGGCACGATCTATTCATAGGCCTTCTTGGGAGATAGAAAAAACCATAATTCTTGGCAATTTTGTTCTAGGCATACCTTAGGTACACGTTGCATGAATGCTCAAAATAATAAATTTGAACAAAACAAAATCAAACATAGGTCTGTAGAACAGAAAAAGACAACTGGAACTAAATGGAAGACACCGTAACATATGGCCGATTAAACACAATCATAGCATCCTCCTAACATTTTTAATGTTCTTATGTCTTGATTTATGAGTGTACTGTAGGTGCATTTCTTGTAATTTCGTCTTTGGACTGTTCGGCTTAAACTATGGCTACATTTTTGAACTACAGCTACAAAATTTCTGAGGAAAACTTACCCTGATTTATTGTAGAAAGTATGAAAATCAAAGCAAGAAAAATTAAATGAACTTCACGAGAAAATGTTATCTAGAATTCTACCCTGTACTATGGCGTACTATAAACTAAGGAGCTTACAGACTGTTAAAGCCACACTACAAATACAAGATATGTAGCTTCGTGGTATCGAGACTCAAATGTAACTGAGATATCCTACAAACTTCATTACCATTTTCCTCCCACGCATGCATGCAGAGATTCGAGAAGTGTTTTAGGAGCACATTGTCTGGAGCAATTCCTTCGCAGAAAATCATAATTCTAAACTCAGGCCCCGTAAGTGCAGCCATTCTCTTCTAATTATTGCTATTACTCACCTGCGGACATTTTCTCGATTACGGCAATGCTCCACGTTCAAAGAGGTCCCGCCCATTTCAGCCGAGTCAAACTCAATCCGTGTCACGCTAGGATCTCTTGCTCTCAACAAGCTGGTGCTTTTCCACTCACTTCAGTCCTACTGCTTGTCAAGAGAAAAATTTGCTTCGATTCTCACTCGAACACCTCGAAATTTAGTTCGATCAATTCCTAATCTTAGAGAGATTTCTCAAGGAATGAGCAGTTTTGAGGTGTTGCTTGCCAAATGGATTTTCTCTGAAATCCTTGGTCGAGTCCACAGAGGATTTTTTGTTCAAAAAACCTCTGAACGTTAAGATTCGATCTCAAGTTAATCACAGTTATACTCAGGGACGAATGAAGATCGAATAACCCAATGTATTCAATTATTCATTTAGGACTAGATGCGAAGAATTCAAATGATTGAAAGAGACATAAATCTAAGTGCCTCCTTATCATTCCTGAAAGACTGTATTGCTTCCCTTCCTTAAAAACACGAGCTAAAGCTAAATACCACTTACTTGAAATCGAATTTTCAAATTCCGAATAAACCGATAACTATTTAATGCATCATTTGGTCCTGACTATAACACAACCTCATGATGGCGACTGCAAACAAATAAGTCTACATTATTTCAACGAAAATTTCTTATTCCTACTGAAAAGACCATTTGTTGCTTTGAAAAAAGAGCCTGCAAAGAACTTCTCTCACAAAAACAGTTAACGAGACTTTGTTCACGGGATTTTTCAGTCGAAGTGGGAAGAGGCTTATTCGGGCATCTCCTCGGCTGAGAAATCTCTCAAACGAAATCAGCCAATTCACTTTCTGACCTATGTGTGCTGTGATGGCATCAGCTGCATGTTTTTTTTTGCAGAGCGGTACAGGATTTTCGGCTTCAGAATCCTTCATTTACAAGGACATGTCATTGCCTTTGAATCTCTAAAACTATATTCGTATTTTTTTGATGAAACGAGGTGGAAGCTATTGTAATCAACAAATGTTTGCCAGTGTGAAACACTTAGACATAAATATATTGATAAATGAGAATCATTGCTTAGAGCGCGGATGAACTCGTCGTAAGCACTTCGTGCATCCTGCTATTTATAAAAACGTATTCCCTGCGAAGGGTTGTCGAAACGTCCTGCACCAATTTGTTCGAATTTCGAAACGTTGGTTGCTAAGCCTGTAGTTCGGCATTCTTTTGAAGAGGGATTACATTTTACCTAGTAGTGTCCACTCTAGGTATTGTGGCATCCGATGCAGTTCACCCAATCGTTATATGTATTTCTCCCAGATTCGTTACGCTTTGTAGCTCCCACAGATCCACTGCCGCCATAGTAATCCTCCCAGTGACTTGACTTCCCGCAGTGACCTTTTAGTCGAGTTATGGCGAGAACAGAGCGATGTGAAGTCAGCTCTCACCGGTTATCTATTTACGTGGCACAGTTGATCTTAATTCTCAAACGTGGAGTACTTCGTGACTCATCCATTGCGTGAAAAAAAAAATAATGTATAATTGGCATTCAAACTCCGTCAAGACAACCTCTGTCAGAATGGGCGATTTTTAATGTCACGCGAGTGTGCCATTCACTGACGCAATTTCGCACATCACTTCGATTTCTTTTCCTTTTCTAGCTTGCTTCAAACGTAGAATGTGCTTTGACTAATAGACACTGAGATTTCCTGCAACAACCAGAATAGCTTCTGGAAGCTCAGCTCCTTCGCCTCGTAACTCTCTCCTTTCCGTTTCAACTCTCTACCATAATTATTGTAGTCCTCAAAACATTCAGGAACAGAGGCAGATCTAGTCAAGAGGGTTCAAGATGTGTCATTAGTCGCTCCACAAAAGTCTTAGTCTCTATTCTAGTGAAACGTCGAGAGATTTTCAAATTGGTTGATGTTGTTCTGATTGTATTAGGTTGGTGCAAAAATAATGCGCGTTTTTGTTGCTCCAGCTTTGGTGCAGAAAACTTCCGGTATTTCTTATCAACGCTATGAGAAGTTGTGCATGTTTTAAAGCAAATTTTATGGGCTTTTCAGATATATTATGCATTTCGAACGTGGTCTACGTTTCGCTGAATTTTTAGTTCTGGAACGAAAGACGCCAAAACAAATTGTTTGCCAAACGCACTTCAGCGAGCTAAAAGTCGGCGGCATCACAGCAGGAATCGCTCGAAATACCACCATAATTTTGACTGAGGAAGTGTGAGCGAACGCATACCGCGAAGGTGCCTCTGGATTTTTTCGACGTGGTGTGTCTTACTTCGAATGTAAGGAATGTCGCAAAGGTCTTCCTGGGGTTTGCGACCCCCAAATGATGGCAATAATCGATAGCACCCATTCAAAACAAGATATTTGATTTCGAAGAGCCTCATGGGTAGTTGCTTTCAGACCATCCCTTCCTTTAATTAGAATGGGAGGATGAAAAAGCTGGACGAGTAGATGTCGCGCGTACTGAACGAGTACCAGATTGGTCCTAGTTGAGAGGTCTGCTTCGCCCCTCTGTAGTGAAAGAATTGAGACCAAACACTAGGTCGCTTGGTAATAAACTATGAAGTAAAGACCCTCTACGACAAAATGAAGTGCACTGCTCAATAGTTGCACGAGGAAGAGGCACCGAAACACTGTCAGAAACGAAAGCAACATCAAATCAAGGTCACGGTGGATTTGTGGTGACCAGCTGCAAAAATCGCTCACTACAACCCCTTTGGTCCTTCTCACCTGGGAAGTACCAATATGTAAATGAAATAAATAAGAAACTCCACTGTGTGAGCCCAGCGTTACTCAATAAAATAGATCCTACACTCCTACGCAGCAACGTCCATCTACATCTCGCACCCCAAAGCCCCTACAGGCTGGAGCAATCGGGCTAGGAAGCTCTGACTCATATAATAATCAGCAAACTTCTCGCTTCCCGAGTACCACTTCCTAGAGAATTTGGACGACTTCTTGCGGGGGAATTTTTTCGAAGACTAAAGGATACCAAAATTGCCTTCCGGAAGTTCGTCGACGCTAAAGGACCCTATTCGGACTGTGTGCTAATCGGAGAACATCTACCTTGTTGCCAAGGTTTGCGTATTACAACAGTTCTAAGCCCTTTCGGAAAGATCGATTTTGAAGATTTTGAAATGACTTATGGGGTTTGGAAACGGAAGCATGGATACGCGCATTATTTTTGCACCAACCTAATAGATAATTAGTTATTTCCCAGCTTTGGCGCCATTGCCGAATCATGTCAGCACGATATTCTAACATCTTACTTGTCGCTGTACTCGAATCGAAGCCTGGAAACGACACGAAGAAGGTACTTCTTACTTTGGGTGTATTCTCGTGGAGGATACTTTCACAGCGCATCTCAAATCCATAGTCCATCTTAAATCCATAGTTTGTGATATAACCGTTGGGTGAAAATTGCAGAGTTACATCTTCATAAACATGGCTAGTTTGAGTATCATGCTTGATATTTGTTAGGCTTTGCTAATACTGTTCAATGCGAGAAATTCTTCAATGCTATCACCAGTAGAGAACTACTTGTGAGTATAAAGGGATTTTTTTTCGAGAAAAAAAAACGGTAGAGAACGTAAAAACATCGAAAAATTCTATGAATACCTTAAATTCCGCACTTTTTGAATCATCAAAAACTTATCAAGGTTTTCTTTTTTTTTTGGAGAAAGCATATCTTGAGGTTTTGATTCCATCCTATAACAACCGCTAGTAGAGAGTTAAGCAATTTGTAAGAGCAGCCTATGGAAAAGGGCGTTCCTAATGTGATGCGCTAAGGAAAGCCTGAGTAGAAGCTAACTGCGTTACAGCTGAATCAGATGAACTGCCGTTCCGAACCAAGACTCGAGAATATGAGCCGAACATCACTTCAAGACAGATGTGAAGCTGTGGGAGAGCCCTAGGGCGATTCAGCACTACCGCGCCACTGTGCACCCTTCTGACCTGAGCTTTTACAAAGGGAAACAACGGCGTATTTCAGACCTGATAGAGTATTAGTGTTGCTTTCAGTTTGGACACCTGTGGTCACTGAGGTCGTGACATTCACTCGAATTCAGCTGCTGTAGCGACAATTCATGGTACAGTCAGAACAGTGGTGATTTTTCTGACACATGATGAAATTCGTCTTCTCAGAAGAGAAGGCTCTGTCGAGATGAAAAGTGGGATTCTTTCTCGGTCTAATCAAGTTCTCTAAAGGCAGCATCCATGGAAATTTTTTTTGTCCGAGGTTTTGATCGTTTTGGACACTTAGCAATAGTGTCAACAATTCTACGAAAGTTGCGCAGTTATAGATACGTAGGTTCGTTCGCATAAAATAAGAGGCTCCACTACTTCAAAATTTCAACACGGATGAGTTGTGGCATGAAATGAGTGGGTATTTTTGTTTAAAATCCCCCTTTTTCCTTATGATAAACCTGATTTCATCCCCATCTCTCTCCATTCAAGCCCGGGCAAGTCGGCCATCCTCTGCAAACGGGATAAAACGGTGGTAATGAATACCGCCTTTTTCGTAGAATTTGTCAAAATTGATCACCGCGTACGTTTTCACTGTAGTGCTAAGCCTTGGAATCCATTTAAATTTCTGACAGCAAATTCCGTGGGTGCTGCCTTTAACGCATTTGTTGTAGCCTATACGGTAAACCTGGAAAAGTTGGGCTCATCTATACGAGCCAACCATGATGTCTGCAGCGAATATCTCTCTTGCAACCTGCAAGGATATCATATTTGTGGCTAATCCGTTGTGAAGTCATGCAAGCAACAGTGAAGCAGTTATAAAACTAATGCAGGACAGAGTGGAGTCTATTCCACTCATTTCAAAGAGAATGATGTGCTGACAAGTTGATAATTAACTACTCTCATACTTATTGCTGACATCATTGAAGGCAGCACCCACGAAAACTTTTGTCACTCAGATTTTAGCGCGATCTTGGGTTTCTGACCATGAGGACCATGGGTAAAGCGGTCAATTTTGTCAAAACTCACGCTGAAATGGTTATCAGATGCCACCAATTTACTGCATTATGGCAAGCTGGCCGAGTTACGCTGGTGAAGTAGATCAAGGGAGTCGATAACGCTGCCTCTATTGCCAATGGATTTTCTGGCGCAACTAGATACTCAGCTAATTTTTCAGCTTTTCTGGAGGAGAAAAAAAAGGCTAACTAACAGACAGAAATCAACACCATATTTGAAAATTTGAAAGTTCTAGGAAAAAGAAGGGATTGTACAGTCTAATAACAATCGAAAGAGCGTAAATGGGGTAAACAGAATACTACAATGTAAAAATTCTCAGAACGGAAAACGAGCGTTTTCTTTGGAAAACTGATTGACTGCGGCAGAAAACAGCTGATTCTTATCGCTCCACATCTCATCCGCGGATACCCGGATACCAAATAAACTTGTTATATCCTGGGAACGGTGATGCCTTCGGCGGTGCAACTTGCGTGGAATTTCTGGGACTATTGTCCAGACTCCAAAACATTTAAAATATCTGACATGAAGACTATCGTGGGTGCTGCATTTAATGAGCTCTGGAAATTGTAAGAAGTCCTTGGAACCAAATCGCTTTTTTCAATTTCAAGTAGTTCCGAACCACTCTGGTTTTCCCTAACACCTGCATAAAAATGAAATAGCGACCATAGCAACTGTCCTATAAATGTAGCACTGCTGTCTGTTACTTGTCTGTGTCTCTTATTTCTTCTTTCTTTGCATGTTGCATATTGCTTATTTCAAAGGTTTGCCCTTCCATGCCCTCTGCGTTACTTGCACGCTTCGTTCTTCGGCTTTTTTTTTTCAAATTCCATGTTTCACTTCTGGGAAGTAACGGGGTTAATAAGGTGTTGTAGAGCAAGCGACTCTTAGTTTGTGTTAATATATCCTTGTTTTCAAGGGCAAAATTACCCTTCCCCGAAATATTGCGGGAACATAGGAGTTGGAGCTGCAGAAAGGCAAACAACTGTAGCTTGGCGTACTCAGCAGGAGCAAGACAATTCACTTCGAGCAGACATTCTACGGGGTTTGACTCAGGGAAGGATTCAAAGAGCTTCAACGAAGCCCACACTTCCTGGATTGTCACCAAATTTGGAGCGAAGAAGCACTCTCACAGTAAGTTTTTGAAAGTTTGCCCGAAACTCAAAAGAACTAAGGAATTGTATGCTAGGTAAGTGTTGCCAGTGCCTCTGTGAGCTTATTATTAGCTAACGGGAGCATAACTTCCTATTCAAAGCAGGTTGGCATGAAACGATTACATTTGCGTAACAGTAATCCTGCAAGCTCTCGACTAGTTTGTAGTTTACTCATCTACTACGAGCTATACTCAATTGCTACAAAGCACCTATTAGCTGTGCATTTGTTCTCCAAAAAATCTAAGGCGGACAGAGGGTTTCATAGTGTACCCGATCATTGAAAACTATCTGGTTGTCGAAACACCTTGGGTTTTATTTCGAAATTTAACGAAAGCTCCTGTCAATTCATGTCACGTTCCTGCCTGCGGTCAATTATTCGCAAAGAATGCGACGAATGGGGCCAAAAAATGGGTGTCAGGCCTACTGACTAGTTTAACTCGATTTTGCCTATCTCTATCCTATGATTGAAAAGACCATTGCCAAAACAGCCTCCAATAGCTCCATCGTCGGGATCAAGAGTCCCACAAATTGTCTCTGCTCTTTCTCAAAAAAGAAAAATATTAACGAGAGCAATATGGAGAAGAGAAGGCTGTGCTATGGGCACTATTGATCAGGTCTAACAGAGATAAAATTTTCGACGTTGACACCAGAACAGCACGAGAAGGTGTTGTTCCATGTCTTCAATAAAGCGCACATGAAGCGGTCCACTAGGAGTTCGTGACAGCTCGTGCAGATATTGTTCGAATTTGCTTTCTTCTAGACGAAAAGCACTAACACAGCTTCCACTAAGAGATTCTTGGGATTCATTTCTGGCCTATCACCTGCACTCCAATCCGTAGAATAGGCAGGTTTCGGTTGCCATTGAGTTGCAATGGGTTCCCTAATTGGTTGCTATTTGGTTTCCATTCGATTGCTAATCGGTTGTTAAGGAGAAATAAATAAATGACAGCTGAACAACAGCCATGCTGCAATTGAATGGAATCCGAGCCCATTCTTTTTACCGACTGGGGCACAGGTGACATCCCGTTTCAGTTCCTAGACCATCTGAACAACTGCGTGCATCTTAAAAACTTACATTAACACTAAAACTTTGCTCATTACTTATCCCAGAAAGTTGTACGGTTATATTTATGTTCAGACTGCGCCACAAAAATCTGGGCAAAGTTGTACATATCCGACATTGTGACTACATTTCAGCCTAAGGGTTGGCGGTAATTGACTCAGAAATTATCACAACACCTTTCATAAAGTCGAAATAGCCGAACTCGTCATGTCAAGCAGGAAGTACGGTAGAAGAGCGACCATTAGGGAGTCTCCGCGTAAGTGTGATGCCTGCTATATTTGTTAAATTCCTCGAGAATGGGAATCTAAGATCGACTGCACCGTTATACACTGTCTCAGAAGGTCCGACGAGTACTCGCTCACTCCAACGTTCCAAATCCTGGATGTGTTTCTGAGTGAGGATGATGTTGTGTCGCCGCACCTTTTTCGGAACGGTAAAACTGCTACGAAGGTGGTTTATGTGAAATCCACAAGGACGTGGCTCAGCCACGGATGGAGAATGTAGCCTCTGGGAGGTCTCTTATCTATCTCCGAGATGAAGCTTGTCTCATAGGAGCCATTCAGTCCAAGATCAGTTCCCTGACAACGATGATATGGTATGGTGAACGGTCTTATGGTCTTTTAACAGTTCCAGACGGAATCCCCAGGACTACACCCTCTTTAGACGTAGTCGATCTCCTTCTTCTTCATCTTAATCCCTTCTTAGCCTGTGCAACACGCTTCCATTGTTGACGATTTGTAGTGATAATTTTGGCTTCAACGATACTCCACTGTAATGTCTTCAGATTTGCCTTGACTTGCTTGTTCTAGGTTATCTTTAGTGCCGGCGTCTACACTTTCCATTGCGTAGGTTGTTTCCTCCACAGAAGAATGTGTGGTAGTCGGGTGGTCTCCTTTCTGCAGACATGTCCAAAAAAACACAGTCTTCGTATTTGAATTTGTTCTTCCACCGTCGGTTGGTGTTCACAAGTGCACCAACCGATGGAGCAAAATCGAATATTTGATAGTAGGAAATACATGCGTAGACTAACCAAGTGAGCCAGGCATCTTAACATCAGCTTCCTCTAGCAGCTGATGCAGGCAGCATTCATGGTCATGGACCGCGAAAAGTTGATGACAACCTGCCCGCGCTTAGTAACGAGGCCACCATATGGGATGATAGTACCCAGCAAGGATTTTTCAGATGAGATATAACAGCTTGTTTGGTAACATTTTATACTGTCACATATACCAACATTTTGGATAAAAATCTTTTTCGTCCGGGAAATGAGGATGCACATTGTATTTTGTTCACATGTCTGATTTTTTCCACGAACGCCAGATTGACAGATTATGCCAAATCCATTCTCAAAACGCAGAACATCCCGAAACACCTCGGCTTTTACATTTGAGTAGTCCCAGAAAAATACTTGGGTGGTCTTTGAACTGGCTAACCATGTTTCTCAAATAACCGCCTGTAGACGGCTATAACTTGCGTGTTCAGTAATATTAATTTGTGGGGTTTCACCCTCATTCTTAACCAAATCAAATTACCTCAAGACTAAGCAGCAATCAAATCAGGCAAAAGCTATTTCAACGATCAACACGCCTCATTCCAAATTTACGCAGACAAACACTCAAAACACAGGCCTTTCTCGAATATTATTCCCGACGGACTCTGGTATTTATAGTTACTCGTTCCGCACGACGAGTCATATTTCCGTGAAGGTATAGTTGTGTGGAAGAAAACATCGTTGGCCAAGAAACGCGGCCAAAAAATGAGCTCATGCGTGGAATGTACGAGAATCAGTGCTTGAAATCCTTGATCTCAAACATCTCCAATAACCCTGCCGCTACGCTGCAATCCTACATGCCCAAGATTTCTAATAATTGGTCTGGCTTCATGATGTTTTGGGATATGCGCGAGCGTTCGTGATCATGTTCTGGGATCACATTTTCATTAATACAGCTTATTGTTACTATTGCGTGTCTTGATGTTCGACCCTATGAAATCATAGAAGACAGTCTGCTCCTTGTAGCAGCGACAACTTCCTTCTTTCCAAGAAAATGTTCGGGAAGATCTGGTCTTTCCATAAGGTCCAGAGATGTTGCGAATACACGTAATCGCAAAGGCTTCACAGAAACGAATCTATCGTTCTTTATTTTAATACTGTAATAAACAGATTGGCTCGAACAATCCGGGTTCTCAGTAAGATCATAACGAGGAAGATAACAATCATGGGTTTGATTTCGTAAACACCCTAATCGGATTTATTGGGCGACGGACATTTCTTAGCGCTCCCAAAGTAAAATCATATCCATTAATCGCTTAGGTCTTCGGGATTGTATAAATCCTCAACGTCAAGGTCGTCTCAATCGATTATTTCCTCTTCGGTTGGCAGGAATACGACTAAGTCTGTCAAAAGCTACTTAGTTACCCGGATACTACTGTTGATGTACCTTTTTGAAGCTGTTCTGAATCTAGAAATGCTATCAGTAGAAATGTTATGTCATCGCGCCATCATGATGATTAGTGAGATGTTCTACTCATTCAAGAAGCAGACGACAAATGAATTTAAAGCGTTCCTCAGTGAGTTACGCGATCCATAGAACTTGATTCCGTACCTTACACGTTGTTGATTTTGGTTTCATTTACCTGCTCCTGTAAATGGCATCTAATCTTTACAGCAAATTCCAGGTGGGGATGACAGGAGCGACCAATCTGAGGTCTAAACTTGCACATTTGTTCCGGCAGGAGCGTCAGATCTTCTAGAAATGCTCGCCGTCTCTGGTAGTTCAAGCACCTAGACGTGGACCTCCAGAAAAATAACTGTTCCCTTTGTTCTCCTCTTCTTTTCTGGGTGTTTCTGAAAACAATGCTTGTTGTTTACCTCATATATCAGCTCATCTTTGCTAGTAAGGCTCCAGTCACTTTGTCTTGTGATTCTGTCTAATCCAGCAATTACACGTTACTTTGCGTGTGGAATCGCTCGGAAACGTCAGCATATTGTTTTTCATGTTGTATGCAGAGTTCCAACAAAAAATATCCGATTCACTGACATCCTCCCCGTCACTAATTCAGGTGACATGAATGTTGCACAAAAGCATTGTTGCAACAGCAGGAAGCAAACATCCCAGTAAACAATCCTC
The DNA here is from genome assembly GCA_037903475.1 of Ancylostoma caninum. NCBI lineage: Eukaryota > Metazoa > Nematoda > Chromadorea > Rhabditida > Ancylostomatidae > Ancylostoma > Ancylostoma caninum. The sequence goes on along the minus strand of JBAJFG010000492.1, from coordinate 2,700,429 downwards.
GAAATCTGGCAAGATCTGATTTTGAAAGTCGATGTTTTGGAGCTTCTCACATTGGAGCCAAATCATTGTTGTTATATTGGGCCGTGATCCAGTAGTCATTAAATTGAGTATAATCGTATTCGAAGCTTTCTTGGACTCAGGCCCCTTTCAGGATCTCATTGCTTAATGAATCTCATACTGAAGCTTTGCCATCTCCGACGGCTGTCCATGAACACGTCCATGGAATACATCTACCCCTCCCTCTTCTCCTGGATCTCCAGTGATTTTTGGACCTCATTCTAGTGCTGGATGAAACCATTCCGTCTAAGTGTGCGTGAGGAGAGCTCGGAATGAGCAATCTCCTAAAACAGAAGAGCGACCAGAAGTAGGCGTCAAGAATAGGCGTGTCGCCCTTAGGCGAAGCCGGCGCGACGATATGTCCGCTCCCTGTCTATTCCGGAGGCATTAGTTAGTGAGGTTGTGACGTTCTATTGTTGGCTGTCGTGGACAAAATCCTTGAAAACAAGCACATCAGCGATAATTCCTCCATACAATTGCCTTATATTACGCTTACATCTTAAGGGCGTGGCAAATCACCGAGATCGGCAATTGTTATTCTCATTTCTCTCATACACCCAAGAAATGTGCCACCTTCTTGTTCGTAGATCCATTTCCTAACAGCGTACCTCACTACCAAAGTGACGTATTTACCTAACTTCCTAATCCAGATCCCTTCTACTGAACTCTCATGAATTTTTCACAATCATGCTTATGAATCAAATATTCTATCAGGAATACTTCATCAGAAGAGACCAAAACACGAGGTCATTTTTATTTCTTTGTTGGCGAGAGAACGATTCCGTCTGTTTGAAAAACCCTGCTCAGACACGGTTTGCTCTCTTAATGCTGCGTGAATCCCAGCCAGATGTCTTACGCTGATATGTAAAGTTCACTACTTTTTGTGATCTGTATAGTATTTAAGCGGTAGTCCCTTATCTAATAATTCACTGTCCTACTATATTTCGACAAACCTGTACCATTCCTTGATGAAACCTTTCAGTTTGCCTTCTGCTCACAGATTATTTCACTACTACAGCATTGTGCATAATTTTGGCTTCACGGAATCCTAACGCCTCTTTTTTTCAAAATGCACTCTTAGGGTTTTTAATTCATAAAAATGGAATCCTTGTGAGCTTTCGGGTTATAAGTGAGAGTGGTGAAGCTGCAGTAATTACGAGGTTTCACAGTTTGTTGTGAAAATTTCGCTTCAAAAATCAAAGCGAAGCCTAACGAGATAGAAGAAGGGAGTACTAGACCAAGCGCGCACGGATTCAGATTCCATAATCACTTCAAGGTTAGTGTAACGAAACAAGCCCTTTATAGCTTGTCTTATGAGTCTCTGAAGGGTCTAAAAGTCCAACGGAGTCATTAAAGGAATTGGAATGAAGTGGTCAGATTTATTTCATCTTTAGCCAATGTACGGGAATGGCCTGACTAAGCACTATGTTGGGTGCCGTGTCCAGTTTATGTGAACAAAACTTGTAAAAAAACGTTCAATAACAATTACTGCTATTATTATAGGTCAAATTTCATGCAGCCAGCAATTTTATATTTGCTTTCCTAATCATTATATTTCATCGAATTGCTGACCACCTACTAGTCACCTGTCCATTTCTTCCATTTCTAAGCTACTTTTCAACCTCTTCGAAGACTTCTTTCAAAAATGAACGCAAAGATGTGCCTGGGAATAAATTTAGGAAACATTTCATCTAATTTCCTAACTACTAGCACAGAAAAATGTAAAACGTCTATCAAGAACAGAGGGTCCGCAGTTCGTGCAACTCAGCTTGTAAGTTCTGCTGCTCAAGTAAAAAGAATGCTTGGCCTCAGGCATTTGCTCTCAATTAATCCTTTCTTTCCACTCCACCTATGCAACTCCACGCCTATGCATGCCCTTCACTCTCCTCACCCTCACTCTCCTCCATTTTACTCTCTTCACTTAGGGGATCCAACGTGAATTCATAGCGAATCTCTGCATTACCGATCAAATTTGTTACATTTATTCATGTTTAAGTGCTCCGCCCCAGACGGGTTGAGGATCTAGGACCAGGGTTTTAGTACATCTCTTCCTTATTTCAGGTTAAGATGGCACGCATTACACGATTCCTGCTCCTACTTCTGTTGGCAGTTGTCGGCCTCCTCAATGCGTCACCAAAACAGCATGTGTTTGGCTTTGGAAAGAGGTAGTCCCAGCATTTTTGACAAATCGTACTCATCAACACAAAACCTTGAACTATACTAAACAGTACTATACCCACACATACGTCTGTTACACAGATCTATTAGGTTAAAAAATGTCGTTATAAATCTCAGCAACCGGTGCGCAAACATAACGTATCACTTCGTCTGAATCCACATCGAATTTGACGGCAGAAAATTACCCTCGCGTTTTTTAAGCTAATCGTACATACAGCTGCTTGAAGATTAATCATGGATTTTTTGAGCTTCCTATTTTATAATGGAAGAAGGAATCTTCAGTGTGGCAACACTACAGAAGAATAACGAATTTGAAGGTGTCCGTTGTGGTGGACACGCAAGCCTGTTCCGTTATTAACGGAAAATTGAAACAGCTCCTTGGAGATCCGCAAACTCTGCTTGCATTTCTTTTTCCCTCTCTCCTTTTCCAAGGTGTCTCCAGTTAGAAAGATTGGCAGCAATGAACAGCGTACCTACATTTCCTTTCTTGCATAAATCGCAGAAAAATGCAGCATAACAAAGCGAATGGTCATTTACATAATAATAACCTAGGCCTAATAATCTTCACCATCTTTCAAGCAGAAAATGAAAAAAATGGATAATTACTTCCTTAGTTTTGTCGTCAGGATGAACTGCATATTAACCAAACATTAAAACATCAAGTATGCAAAGTAGGCCGATGCACTAAAAATTGGATAGCCCAAATCCATAAGTTTGCTTACGGACATCAATATCCGATCTTGAAGGAAAGACTCTGAAAGCTTCATACTGGACGGCGTCTAAGGACACTTACAACCCGCGCGCGTAGCAACAGGCAGGTTTGACGCTTCGAACGAAAAAAAATAGCCAGAAATGGTTCAAGGAGGTGCACCAACTCTCTCTAGCGGCTCATTGATCATCTTAGATCGAAGCTGGACTGTTGTTCCTCTAAAATGACGGAGAACAGCAGCCCACAAGAAGCTTTGTGAAAGATGCTAGCAAAACTTTCTTCAAATCGTCAACTGCAGTCGGTGGCGTATGGCCTACCAACTTCTTCTTCGGCCTCTGCTCACCGGATTACTCTATGTGGGTTATTCCCGGACTAAATGCATGCTAGGAACCACATACTGGCGTTGGTGGTCGTGGGAAAGCTTTTCACAAAAACTTAAGAATGATAGTGATCACTATTTTTTGTACCGCAGATAACACCTACCTGGTAAGTCTGAAGGTCCCATATCGAGTTGATAGAGTAACATTCGAAATCAAATCTAGATCATTGTTGCTGTGAAACTACGTACCTAACTTACCCTCTTATAGACCTTCCGATATCATAGCTTCTCCGTTCAGGAAGTTAGATTCATCTGGTATCCATAATTTTGGTCCACTCTGTATGCATCAATCGACATTCCGACGGCATCCGCGTAAGAGAACTACAACTGTCTATGAGCAGCGATCTGTTACAGTGATTTGTTAGAAGAGAACAGCTGAATGTTGAAGTTCGATATAATATCGAGTAGGCTGGATCGTTTAAAAAGTTCTCTATGCTGAAAAGTTCTCTATGCTCGCTACATATTAAACATCTCTGTTGAATTAAAGTATGAACTAAAGATCTATAGGCCAATTTTATCTGTGCCTAAGCCCACTCACTGGGCGTCTCCGGATATTTTTCGCCGGAATTCCAGTGCGTGATGCATATACATCGAACAAGGATAGGTTTTTAACTGTCGAACCGGCTCTTTCAAAAAACTTCATTCGTCAAAAAAGTGGTGAATGACCTGAAAAGTGTGGTAGCCAGATGTGGACAGGTCTGCTGCTCGGTCAAACAATTGGTCCCAGCTGAGATCTTAAATCTTCTGCAGATCCATCTTTCAAAAATGTGGTTAGGCTGACTCATGTAACAGATGAACATAATCTCCATTTGAGTGTTTAATGTTCGTAAACTAGCCCAAGTTCTAGTTTTCGTCAAACGCTTTTTTGGTGCTAGTATCTATGAATCAGCGCTGGAACATCTCCTGCACGTTCCAAATGAAGCGCTTCTCCTGTAATTGAGCTTTCAAGCGTACTGGAAGCGTTTCTTTACAAGCAAGCCACCTGGACTAGCGTGCCTTGCTGATACCCAACATCCGACCCTCGCCTCCTCTGTTGGTTCTCCTCAAAAAGTTCTTCTTGCGTGGAAGTAGAGGAAAAAACCTCGTGATGGACATCAGACAGGGGATGTGTAAGTGTAGGACGGTCTCGGACGCACTTCTCGTACCCGTTCTCCACTTCTGTTACTCCACTCTGTAAATAAAGTTATGCGGTGAGTAGAAGGTGCAGTCCTACCGCCTCGTTCCTGCCCACACATTGGACGGCCTAAAAAGCTTCTACGTCGAATGATAACGAAAGCGTCTGCCAATCACATTTCGCTGCTCGTTGCCTGGACCACACTAAACCATTTGGTTCCCTCACCCAGTCTTGGTTATCAAATACAGAATTGCATTGACACTGCAGTTAAAGTCTGCTTCCTGTACGTCACTTCTTATGAAAAAGGTATTCAACTTTGTTTTCAGAGCCGCCGAAGCATTGGGGGACGCAGAGGTCGATTGGAATGCGATATCGAAGCGAGTGAACGTTAGTTAAACTCCATTATAACTGATCAATTATCGATTGGCATCGGCTAAATCGATATTACTCGCGCTGCTACTAAAATTCAGTTCCAGAACGGTCAATTCACCATGGGGTTCGGCAAAAGAGGTCTAAATAAACAGTTCACGATGGGTTTCGGAAAGCGGATTCCAGAGGAGGAACCCCAAAGAGGTAAGTAGTTGAAGTTGTTGTGAGAACATCTATGATTTGTGTAGCACACAAACAATTTTGGATAACTGCGATATATTTCATTCGTAGATCCTTCTAAAAACTAACCAGAAATTTTCTCAGCACCTTTTTTGAACCATAAGACTATCAAGGTGTGATGCTTGTTTAGATCCGATCCAGAATTTCTTCTGAACGAGCGAACCGTCAATATCGATCATAAATCTGTTTTTCCTCACAGTGCCCAGTGTTAAGACGAAATAAATATTTTTTGAATTTCTATTGTGCTTTTTACTTTCAAATAACCAGTAATGGGCGTTTTTCGCTAATTGGCACGGAAACAGGTGAGCTCGAGTGTGTGATGTGGCGAGTCTATCTCCTGCTATCACTTTCGGTCATGGCTTCTTGTGCAAAATCGCGTCATCGCTCTGGCATGCTGACATCTACACAGAAATCTGTGCTATTTCTGTGAAATACATTGCTTAGATGTTGAGATTGTTCTCTTATCAATCTTTGCCCTATTCCAGAAGAGGACATGGACAAACGAGGCACGTCGGTGTTCACGAAGGGACTCGGAAAGCGGCTCTACGGGCTTAACAAGTGAGTTAATTTCATGTTAAATAAATGATACTGGATTAGACCAAGCTTCTTTTTTCTCGCCTTGGAGATTCGAAACATCAACATTATACGACTACTGGATTAGCTCACTATCTTCATTGAAAACTCAGAAGAAACGATGCACGAAAACCACTACTCAGTTTATATGTATACGTGGTTAGGAGAAAATAATCTATTGAGTATATAAGACAACCCTATCTTGGATACCTTAGACGGCCATTCTTCAGCGGGAATGAATTCCACTATCGGTTTCCACAGTCTTTGACCATTCTTCTATTTTTTTTCGCTTTTTTGATCCATGCAGGACCGCACAAGGCCTTAATGAAATCCAGTCATCGTTTTGGTGGTCTCCCTTGAGGTCTCCTTCTGTCCCGTGGATGATAATGATATCGAATTCGACCAAGCTGGATGATTGATGGTGAACATCTCACTCATCTGATTCGCCGACGATGTGGTACTCCTAGGTGAAAGTGCCGACGTAGTGCAGGAAATATTGGGGGAATTATTACAGAAAGAAAAGGAAGGAAAGGCGTCTTCAAGATAAACACAGTCGTTCAAAGACAAAAAAAAAATATCAGGTCAGTGTGCTCCGAAGTGGTCTATAACGTTGGGAGGTGAGGTCATAGAAGAACTTGCAAGCTATGTCTCCCTCGGACAAGAAATGAACACTAATAACAACCTCACAGTCGAAACCTCATGACTACGCAAAGCTGGACGGTTGAAATTTAAAGGCAGCAGTCACAATAAGAAAAAAAGTCGTCGATTTTTTCATGAAATTTCACTCTGGAGGCTACTCTTGTGCCCACAAAAGGAAAGACCATCAAGAAAGGCGTTTGTGAGAAATACTGAGTTGTATTTTGCCAATACATGTCCACTCATACGAGATTTATCGCCTGAGATGGGTGCGGCCACCGAGGTGTGGAAAGGATCACCACTATAGGAAAATCCTGATCGATCCCGTATCAGCTGAGAAACACAGCCGCACACGATCAGAGAGAATGGGGTGGTGCTGAGCGGGGTGGGCGCATTTGTACATGCGTACGAGTTTTATTACTCGAGTAACTGCATGATTCGAGGTGATTCCTTTTGCAGTCACACTCCAATTGATGGCACCTTTGAAATAAGGTCAAATACGAGAGAACTTTTCTCAGCGTGAGTGCTGCCTTCAACGATGAAAGAGAAATCCTGCTATCAAAAATTGCTCCAAAAAGGGAAGCAAAGATCTTCAGTAAGACATTCAGTCTGACAAAAAAATGCGAAGAAGCTCCAAAACGTTTTTGTTGAGGTGAAAAGATGGAAAACCGGTGCTATAGGCAATTTGAAAATTGCGACACCACGATCGTTTAATCCCTAGTTATTCGAAAGTAAACAATTAGGATAGCATCACAAGATGTGTATAACAAGAAGATTATCTCTTTTTAAACGAGGATAATCTCATTCGTTTAGCCTCCCTGGATTCCGAACAATCCAGTACATGGGCCTCGGCAAACGTGGAGTTCTATCAAACCAAGTGAGTCCTTTTCGTCTTTGTTTTCGTTGATATATTTGCTTATTTTATTCATTCACTTATAGGTAATTATGTCCGCAGATCCCAGAGAAATAGTAGCTGGCCATCAGTTTCAGGCGGCAGCACATCTGCAGAGGTTCAATCTTGGACTTGGGCGACGATAATTTCCTGTATGCTATGAAAACGCAACGTGTGGGGATGTACTGTAGTGTGCCGACATAACTACGACCATATTAACTCCTATTAAGTTCATATTTGTGGCCTCATTCATTGGAAGTTGAGACGCATTTGTTCTCTTTACGCTTCGTGTGAACAGCTTACTATGTTTACTGCATAAAATATGTTGATACCACTTTACGTGAGAATGTGATGTTCACTAATGCAGTATTTAGCTGCCAGTGGTGCTTCAAGGAGTAGAGTGAAGAAATAAAGGGAAAGTCTCAACGATTAAGAGTTGTAAGTTGTACCTAACTGTTAGGGTAATCTCGGCAAGGGATTAAAATATCCCTCAAAGGTGTGAAGCAAATGAGGTTGACCTTTCACGGAGCCGAACTCGTGAGACATGTTATCAGCATCGAGATTGACCCAAGTTCAGGATATTTATTGAATAACAGGGGTGGTAGTAAACCTCCCAGAACGGCGACGAAACGATGAGCAGAAGGCTGCGGTGAACTGTCAGCTCTGGTTCGCAACCATGAACTAGCTAGGAGCTAACTGACAACTGTGGTCTTCGAATGATGAGGCTCTTGCAAAACCTTCAAAGAGATTTTCCTTCACACATGGAACACTCGCTGTCCTCGAAGTATGCTGACATACGTCTGAACCATAGATTGACAGTGCTAACGGAACCTCGTGACCATTATAACATAAGCGGCCAGTGAATCTCTTCCCGCGTAACCTAACATTGATGTGTTAAGCTCACAAGTGTAATTGCGAGCCCATAAAATATGTAGGATTTAATCTGGGAAGGTGTAGGGCCCAGCTGTCAGAATCAGCCACCAGGAAATCGCAGTCATCGGTGATCTCCTGCGGAAGGTCATGGTGATCGAGACAGTGGGAATATCGATCAGCTTGGTGTGCCCGGAAATGCGTCTTCACCGAAAAAGAGTCAGTGCACGTTCGATTGGCTACAACGATGAACTCGAACCGTGAGGAAAAAGTCTTCTGAAGGACTTCTTCGCGAAACGACAAGATCGCCGCCTGCGTCTCGCACGCCGCACATTCTTTCGCTTCCCGTGTCCTCGTCATTTCATAATGGCAGCAAGTTCAGCGCGACGGCGAGCTCATACTTCGGTCACGAATTGTGAGTTTACCTGCAAGTATGGTCCCGGTTCCGTCATAGTACAGTGCGTTTCATAAATATGTAGGCACCCAAGGACTTACTACTAAAACTTGTGCATTCTGCTATATCGATTTTTTGAAGCCATCACTAGGGCTGGTGGAATTGCTACTTCAAAAAACCTCTTGTCTCAAGTTTTCATATCACCACCTCTACAGCCTGGTCCACTGGCTCAAATCTTCGATATCAGTTCGACATCAGACCGTTTCATAAATATGTAGGCAGCAGTAGCGGACGCAGAAAGTGGGCGGGAGGTGAGCGTGGGAGAAAAGCGGGGTCTCAGCCGCTTTGGGGACCCAGATGGAAAATAAAATTAATAAAAATATTAATTATAATAATAAATAATAAATAAAAATTATATTAAAAATAATAATAATAAAAACAAACAATTAAAAAACTAACACAAGATTTTTATTTGTATTGTAAAGTAATTTCGAAAATTTGGCGACCCATTCCTGGGGGGCGCCCCCCCCCCTCCGTCCGCCACTGGTAGGCAGTGCTCAATGTTATGGTATTAACCCCCAATTTTCTTGTCTGGGGTCATGGGCTCAAGCTAAATCCCTCCACTCACCTGACCTTTCAAACGCTTAACCAGGAGCTTCGGCGCTATTTCCAGAGAGCATCGACCGATTTTTGAGGTGATTTTCTATGGACGACCAGAATATTTCGTCTTCCCATGCTCATATACTGTGCAGTCAGAATTGAAGGCGAATTTTTCAATTGACATCAAGTTCAACCCTCAAAATCCACGGAGGTACCCTCCCAATTCGGCACGTCACAAACCAAAAACGTGGAATTTTCGTCTCAAATTAGTGAATTAGTAAAAGTTCTAGGCTCGTACTGTTCCAACCAATCCCTCGATAACTGCATGATAGCGAGGTGCTCGCGAGGACTTTAAGTTTGGTGGGTGAGACTTTGATCAATTTCTCACGTTCACGGACAGACGCAAGGTGGCCTATTTTCACTGTGCACATGCTAATTTCAGTAGGATTTATTAAATAATGGTATTTCTGGACGAAAAAGAGCAAAATTAGGCGGCTTGGACAATGCACGCAGTTTCCAGAGCATGTTTTGAAAAGGAGCACTCTTCTCTTGCCACTGAAACGTTGTAGTAGGAAGTTTGGTGACATCTGCTGTAGTTTCTCAGCATGGAAAGCTGCAGCTAACTTTCAATTTCTGACGCATAGACAGGCAAGAACATCTGCATATTTTGGCCCTGCACGTCCTGCCATTTTTGGGCGGTGGAAGGTTTCAAAGTTACACTTCCTGGCAGGACAATGTCACTGTCCATGATCCCAGCTCTAATAAAAGCTGGTTAAATCAACATAATATTCGACTGCTCTACTGGTCAACGTGCAGGCTAAATCTCAGCCTGATGAAGAACCTGTGACAGACCCCAGCACAGGTTTTCCCGAGGGCAAGCTGGGCTTCGCAAAAGGGTCAAAAAGCAAAGGAGGCTTCGTACTGGGGTCCGAGGCGGATCCCCGGGAAAAAATTGTGGTTTTTTTACTTCTAAGGAAAGCATCACAGTCATCAGGCGAGATAGGAGGATTGAATAAGTTAGGTGATCGATTCATTAAGTGCGGAGAAGCTGCTCTCGCTTTGAGCGGTCAGGCGAACGTCCGGTCCAATTATTTCGATTGGAGCACATATTCTACAGACCCCGTAGGATTCTAAGGATTCCGGCGCAGCCTACACGCAACCAAATGACATGATATCTTCACCAACAAAAGAACTAAAACACTACCACAGGTGTTCGAGCGGACGAGCAAAACTTATGCACCGCATGAAAGATATGCACGAAAAACGCTTTTTCCGGAAACTTCATGGAGCTGCTGTGAAGTTAACACTTTAAGATTGGGCTTCAAAACTGGAGTTTGGGGAGATCTAAGAAGGCACTACAACTGTGTGCTCAGTATTGCCAGAACCGATTAACGACGCAAAGAATATATGCGGACGAGACCTCAGGTCTCCCTCCAGGTCTCCCAGGTCGACCTAAGTCACTTAATGAGCATACACTTTTTTAGTTTACATAATTTTCAGATTTGCTCCTCATACATCATCATACACTCATACACTTTTTCTGTAGGGTCCGCTTCATCATTCAAGCACCTGGATTTATGCGATCCATGAAGTGTGGTATTCTTAGGAGTTCTTGGAGTGTTGCTAACTGGCGGTAATTTGGCGCTCAGCATACATAGGGAGCATACACTTTTTTAGTTCACATAAGTTTCGGTGACTTTCAGCAGGCACTTGTAGTACCCCTTAGTTCTACTGTTACTGAAGATTGCAATTCAGTCCGTTGCGTTTACGCTGCGCAGGAATCCTTGGGATCCGATGGAGTCCAAGCCCTTAGAATATTTGCTCAAACACGTTTTGCCATGTGGAACATGTTCAAATGTACCCTGTGGATAACCCAGAATTGTAAATCACTGTAATGTTTGCTCGTAGCGTCTCTCATGTGTTATGGTCGAAATCTCTGCTGTTTTGTTTCATTCTCGAACATGTCGTGCTTTCTCCGACATCTTTTAAGCTTTTTTGTAAGAATCAGCTGTTCATTCTCATGTGTTCCGGTTACCATTTCAAGGGCAATTCATAGGTTAATTATACTAGCTATGTGCGTAAGACGCACGCATTAATTGTAAGGAAAGAATCGAGGGATTGTACGTACTGCTGCCTCGAGGCCGCGTGCGCCTTACCTGAGTCTGCGGTGCGACTGGCCTTATCCTGCATCATATAGAAGCAAGCATCTATTATAAATTGCCCTTTGATCGGCTCAACTTCCTAGTCCATTCCCTTTCGGACTGAAGGATATTCCTCGAATTTATGCTTTTTTAAAAATTTTTTGCGTCAGAATGTTGGACCCTCACCTTCCTCAGGTTACAATTTGAACAGTGAAACCCTCGTGCCCCAGCATGAGCTGTTTCCTGGGGCTCCAATTTTCAAAGTGAGTTCAACTTTTCCTTTCGTTTGCATGTTCGAAGGAAGCTTCGTAAAATTTTGGTTTTTCAAAGGGGCTTCGTTTTGATTTTGGCCTGAGGAAGACCTCGTGCCGGGGGCCGGACTTGTGGGGAACATTTGCGCAACGTGTACATGCCAATGCACTGCAGTACAATCTCGTTGCAGATTTGGAACCTCTTTTAGTCGCTGGGGGGGGGGGGAGGGGTTGCACTGGAGAGTAGTAGCGTCAGGAAACTCGTGGATGTTATGCAAAGAAGAACTTTCTAGCTAATACGTAATGAAGAAGTTACCAGAAACTCTTGGGACACATTTATTCCAGAAGAACTCTTGGTTTTTTCCACTGCCTACATATTTATGAAACGGTCTGATGTCAAACTGATATCGAAAATTTGAGCCAGTAGACCAGGATTGAGCGGTCATGAAATGAAATTTTCGGACAAAAGGTTTTCTAACTTGCCACTTCTACTAGGTTTGGTAGCGGATTTCAAAAAGCGTAATATTTATGAAACGCACTGTATTTAAGCATCATGCTTGGAGAACCATGTTCGTTCCGCTGAAGCTTACATTACTCTACCACGTTTCCCCGTAAGGTGGAAGTTAGCTGCCAGTTAACGTTCATGGTTAACCGACAGCTTCAGTAAGTTTACTACTACCCCAGATGTAACCCAGATGGTAGACGAACATCTGTACATAATTTGCTAAACTCCTGATGAAAACTCCTCGCTTCTAAGGCACATCATGATCTGTTTGAAACTCGACTCCATAGAGTGAAATTACCAATTTTGAAAGATTACCCTCTTCATAATATGAGTGAAAATGGGGACTCACACTGAAGAGGAGTTCGTTAGAACTGTTAGTCGACTTCGACATGCACTCGTAAACGAATACTACTGATTTCTTTTTCTTTAGAGGTAGTCATACCTCATTCTTCAAGTAGTAGTTTGAAAATATGGTAGAAGCCGCCACGTTTTTGTTTGGTCATCTAGCAGCTAAGAGTATATAAACGTTATTTTCTCATGTGAATTAAGAAAGCTCTTTCATATTAATGCCACGAAATGAATGGCTCTTTACCACTTCGACGTTCTTGTGTGTCCTTTTTTAGAGTTTCTATTTCCATCAGCGATAGTGTTCCTCTGCACCGGAATGGTGCAAGCTGAAAGGTGTTCTTCTTGGATGGGCAGCTTTGAAATTTCTGCTGAAATGGTTGGTAATCACGACAGAAATGCATCACTTGCAGCCGACTTCTCTAAAAATGCAAACAATGCTGTGGATGTTTCTTCGCTGCCTTCCACTTTACGACAACTCTATATCAAGCGTACGCATACATAACAGTAGTGGAGAAAGATGAACAAGCCATGGCGAGACTCTTCGAAAGCATCATAAAGGATGCGACACGGACACATGGAAGAAACTGTCAAGGAGTACGACCAAAGTAGCGTTCCATATGGGACGGAAGAATTTTTATCACGTGGGACCACGTGCTCTACCGGTCGTGCACGGGACCCATGCACCCGAAAGCGAAAAGTCCCATGAGGCACTTGTTGAAATTGAAAAAAAACAGCCAGGGTTACGTTCGGCGTTTTGTTCGTCTCGTCCTTGCTGAAAGATGCCATCAACTTCCAGACCCTGACCACAAGCAGTGTTAATACCCGGGGTGGTAGTAAACCTACCGCAATTGTAAGCTAACGATGAACGTTGACTGACATCTATCTCCCATCTTACGGGGGACTTCAGGAGAGATAATGCAGGCTTTATTGACCCGAACATGGTTCACAAAGTGCAGTGCTTGAAAACTATGACAAAACGGGGAGCAAACTTGCAGGGAAACTCACAGTTCAAAATGGAACTGTGAGCTCACTGTCACGCTGAAGTTGCTGCCAGTATGAAACGACGAGGACACGGGGAGCAAAGGAATTTGCGGCGCTCGAGACGCAGACGGCGGCCTCGTCGTTTCGCGAGAAGGTCCTCCAGAAGACTTTTTGCACATGGTTCAGGTTCATCGTTGTAGCCAGTCGAACGTGTACTGGCTTTTTCGGTGAAGACACATTTCCGGGTACACCCAACTGCTCCATGTTCCACTATCTCGATTATCAAGGCCTACAGCAGGAGATCACCGATGACTGCGATTTCCTGGTGGCTGATTCTGACAGCTGGGCCCTACACCTTCCCAGATTAAATCCTACATATTTTATGGGCTCGCAATTACATTCGTGAGCTTAACACGTCAATGTTAGGTTACGCGGGAAGAGATTCACTGGCCGCTTATGTTATAAAGGTCACAAGGTTCCGTTAGCGCTGGACTCTATGGTTCAGAGGTATGTCAGCATACCTTGAGGACAGCGAGTGTTCCATGTGTGAAGGTTCGAAACCTCTAAAGGTCGAAAGGTTCTGCGAAAGCCGCCCTTAGCTCGTAGCTTATTCATGGTTGCAAACCAGAACTGACAGTTCACCGCGACCTGCTGTTCATCGTTTCGTCGTAGTTCCAAGAAGTTCACTACTACCCCGGATTTTTGCCTCAGTAATTCGCGAATGGTTAGTTGTTGTCTTTGGCATTAGCCCTTCATCAGTGATGACCAAGCCGAGGTTAATGCTAGCAGACAAAATCGCTATTTCACCACAAGCGATCCTTCCTGGATCTCCAGGACACGACTATGTTGAACACCAGTTGAATCAAAGTGAGCAGGACTTCGAAGCGATCCATAAAAGATCCCGGGATGATTGAGATCTACCCGCCTAACTAAGCTGCAAGAATTTCCAGAGAGGAAGGCCTTTACTAGAGCAGTTTATTGTGTATAGTGGTTGCAAAGCATGTGATGAAAAACAGCAAGTTTCGCTGGGAAAAATTGTCCTCTCGATGACAACATATGTTCCCGAACCTTTGCGGAAGAAGAAAAAAGAACCTCGTAATCTCATCTTGAGACTCTATCTTTAAAGTAATTGGTGACTGTTATCAAGCCAGAATCCGGTATTCATTTGGGAATGACAGCACTTACCAGGTTCCAGAGTGGCCCGCGTAGCGTCAAAATTCAAAAGATTCACTCCTCTACATCGTGATCGTTCTGCTATTTTTGCAGAGCCTCACCCCTGGCAACTACGGCACATGGCCTCGGTGACCTCGTATGAAGGTATCTTTATGACTAGGGATTCAGTGATCGAGAACATGGTCAGCTATGGGAACACTTGTCACCTGCATCATTGAACACCAAACGTTACACTTTCTAAACCTCCCAAGATGAAAAGAAGACCGTTAGTGACAAAATATATCTGATATTTGTTGTTTGATGTCCGACCTTGAACAATTTAAATACTCTAGATATAGGGGACTTCAAGTTAAAAAGACTTCTGAGCGCGCTCAAAAATCTGGTGTATTCTCCACTCTCACGCCTGTGTCGTCCATAATTCCATGGAAATGGGTCGAGGAGGTAAAAGCAGTCTAACCACAGCTGATCCACTCTCGCAATATACGATTTAGACGTAGTTGTTATGCGGAATTTACACGGTAACCTCTGCTGTAAGATCAGCAGAGCTTGATGAAGCATTATACCAAGAAATTCAACGAGGCTTAACCACTGAAAGCTGAGGCCAAATTCTCGCATGGCTGCGGCTAGCCACCTTTGGCCGAATAGAAGTCGGATGAAAATGCTGATTTCAGCCGGAAACCGCAATATCATGCAAATTGACAATGATAGTCGTGGTCAGCACCTCACATAAGCACTATGTGTAGTTTCAGAAAGTTTTGTAGATACCATGTTTACCGTGATCGTAATCTTACTAAAATGGGGCTATTGAACGAAATGGATGCAATTTTAGTGTACAGCACTTAAAATAACCCTCTGTGCAAAGTTTCAGCCAATTTTTCTCCAGAAGATTCTGGCCACATCTGGCCGCCTTTCAAAAGGTAACCAGGTGCGGCCGCTTTTGTGACGATTATAGGCAGGGGCCCATCTCAGATTCGTGACTGAGGTAATGGCAGATTCTGCATCTTCTCGGCACGCCGAATTCAAACTGTCTCGAAACGGTCTTTAAACCCGTCTTCCGGAACTGGGTCTGTAACAGTTTGCTAATCCGAGTTGATGTGTGAAACCGTTGATCTTATCGATTCAACATGCCCAGACTCGTTGGCGAACGCTGCAACCGTGGCAGGCAGCTAGCACAGCTTGGAGCGATCCGCCTCTGGGCTTCAAAAATGTAGCCACTTCGACTCTTAGCGGGGCTTTTGCCGCTTCTGAGCCTGCTGATGTACATTATTGGGATCAATATGGCGAGAAGGTTTAGGATATGTCTATACCTCCGAAAAGTGGAATGAGGTGGACCCCTACCTTTAAGGCTGGCTAGATGGCGCCAGAATTACGCACACTTTCCCCACCCACCATAAAGTCACAGATACGATGGAATGATTCAATGTGAATACGATATTTGTGTTTAACACATCGAATAACCTTTATTTGCGAAGTTTGAGGGAATTCTGTAAGATACCGCATCTACACTACATGGCCAGATCTGGCCGGCCAAAGGTGGCTGGCAGCAGCCACGGCGGAATTCGGCCTTTGAAGAAAACACATTCCTTACGAGTGAACCTATACCACATCTTCCACCAGCGCGCGGATGAACGGTTTTATTTTAGAAAACCAATTTGTGAAGAAAGAGGAAGTTCATTAGCAGATTTACAGAAAAACAACTGCGTCTCAACTATGTCTCTAGGAGAGTATTAGATCAGTGATTCCTTGAGGTAACCTTAATTTACGAAATGTCCTTCCACGCACTTGAGAGAGCAACTTTCGCGCTTCACCGGAAATCAGTGTTCTTACAAAGGAATTGCAAGAGGCCAGGCTCGCAGATCGAATGAAGCCTTTTTTATTTGAGAAGGTGCTACAGAATATATTTCATTACTGTCCTCGGTTTCAAAAAATAGAAATCCCACGATACTACTGTATGCGCTGCAGCACCCGGCTGGACTGTTAGGCAGAGGGTCGAGGGTTTGAATCCTGTCATCAGCACTCGTTTGGCAGTCTTGTTTTTTATTCCTATCGTTGGAATCGAATTTAAGAGGCTAGAAGACAATATCTTACTGACGTACCAGCCACGGAATGATTATGCTGCTCGACTGGAATTCTATTTCGTGATTGTCCTCTACAACCCGAAATCTTGAAAAGTGATGTAACCCAGTACTTCACCTGGCGTTAGTGCTGTCAACACATGAATCATTAAAAATGGCAATTCTTTTTCGTTTCGGATGGAAAATTCACTATTTTATAGCGAATCGAGGGAGTAAACTACTTTTAACATAGTTTGGTTATTCCGTGGCTGGTACATCAGTAAGCATAGGTACTCTTCTCACCTTTTAAATTCGATTTTCACAACATATGGGAAATAAAAAACAAGAATGTAAAACAAATGCTCATGAACGGGTCCAAGCCTTCGACCTTCTCCCGAGCAGTCCAGCTTTCCCGCTCGGCCAACTCTATTTTTTGAAACTGAGGGCAGCAATGATAGCACCTTCTCAAACAAAGATTGAAGCCAGGTAGGTTTCATTCTGATCTGGTCGCCAGGCACTTTCCTTGTTGGTGGATGAGCAAACAGAACATTCATGCTATGTTCATCGCACGATAAAACCAGGGACATTCGGAATACATATAATGCGGATGTTAGGACTCAATCTAATGCTGGTCATAGATAACTTTCGTAAGCTCACTGCATAAAAAAAAGATGTCGTCTGCAATGATCAGCCTTGGAAGTGTGCATCGCTGCGTTTCTGGAAGCTTGAGCTCATGTCATAGTCCTCAGCTTCCCCATAACATCGTCAAAATCTTCAAGCTGTTAGAGAAGAAAGGAGACCCTTGCTAACAGTGTGGGGCGATAAAAAAAAAACTAAATTATAGAAGACAAAATTATAGAGGAGTTCGAATGGGAGTGGCGAAGGGTACCCATGTATCAGGCAGCGCTACATGTTCTAGCTCCAATTTTGTAGCAATTCACTGACCTCGGGAGGGGGGGGGGGGGGGGGATAATGGAAGGGTCTGCTAGAGCGGCTCGGGAAGCAGACCGTTGACCATGGCGAGACAATAACGCTTCCTAGTACTGCGCTGCGCTAGCTATCTATGAGGAAACGGGACGAGATTCGACGGTTTTGGTTCTAGTAAATTCTCAACCATGAAAGTAGAAGAAATATGACATACTTGTGTAAAAGAGAGGCAGTCCTCATCATGGTCCCAATTTAATTGAATACCCCCTTTGCACTCTTCAAAAAACACTTCTACAGCTTCTGCAATGAAGGCCTAGAATTTCCTTTGTGAGCTTTGATTAGATCCGTCTTCAGTTCTTTGAAAGGGGGTTTTTTGTTGAACTAACTTGCTCCAGATTGCAGACGTAAGTCCTATGAATTCGATGGCCAATCTCAGAAATTACGAGAGGATGCCCGTCGTGTTCGAGAATAGAAGGCTATCTGCGATGCAATCCTAAGGAGTTTCGGATCAGTACATTTGAGCACTTCTGATAAAACATAAGATTTTCTGCTCCAAAACACTACCGCACATGAGGTGGAACGGCAAAATAGCCAGAAAAGTTGGAATGACAAAATTTGTAATTCGATTGCTTCTTGTCGAGCAAAAAGCTGATTATCTCTCCAGTCGACTAGTGAGTAGTCTTATTTACTATGCAGCACAGATCACACTCTCACATCACCGCGAAAATGTCGGTCAACTCTGACTCACTCGGTTCAAAACTCCTTGCGCGAATGGCTCACATTGACGTGGTACCATACGTCCCAGAGCACTCGCCGAACACCTTCTTACACTATTCTTCCGTTCTATTACTTCTTACACAAAGGGATGTTGTGGGCGCAGCGAAATGTTTTTTATCACTGGTAAGGGCAGACAATTTACCTGTCGTCGTGAGTCACTCCATCATCTAAGAACATTCGTTTCGGCATACACTTTGTCTCTCGTCAATTTCTATTCGAGAAATCGCCCCTTCACTCTGACTATTTAAGTGAAACGTCAGTGCTAGAGGTACGGGCAACATGAGTTATCCTTCCTGGATTCTTCTGTTCTGCGTAGCCTACTCTGTCCAGCCAGCCATCCTTCGGTTAGTGCAATTTTAACTTCGAACAGGTGTTCATTCGGAGAGAATGTGGTCACATGCAAAGGTCACTTTGAACGAGGAGCGGCATCTGTTTCTTTTTTTTCAAATTCTTCCCCATAGTAACAGCCTCGAACTCGTTTTTCATTAGAATGACCGTAGACACATAGCACCGTATAGTCTATTTTGAAGAAGAAATCATACAATCTGGTCTGTTTCCTTGATGGGACGAACAGCTTTATAAAGTTCAACTGAGATCCCACTAATCGCTCATGTCTTCATATATTGAACTACTCCACGTTTGCCATCACTGATTTTTTTCTCCTTTTCAGAGCAAAGCGTGGCTATGGGCGACCTTACATACCTCCTCAACCAAGCTACCAGCCTCCACCAAGCTACCAACCTCCTCCAATGCCAATGCCAATGCCACAACCTCCAAGCTACGGATATCAAAGGCCAATGCCACCACCACCGCCACCACCACCATCTTACGGTTATGGAGGAAGCGGCGGCGGTATGTACCCCGGTGGCCAAGGTGGAATAATGCCGCCATTCGGTCCAATGTCTGGCGGGTCCAGCGGCTCATTTGGTGGATCGATGGGATCAATGGGTGGATCGATGGGATCGATGGGTGGAGTGGGTGGATCGATGGGAGGACCAATTGGAGGAGGATCAATGGGGTCGATGGGTGGACCTATGGGTGGCTTTAGTAGCTCAGCTGGTGCACAGCCTATGCTCGCTAAAGCCGCCAAAACACCGTAACGAGACGCGAGACTTTATTAATTCTCAAAGGTACAATTTGTTTGTGTTACTTCGAAACTGTTGTTGTGAATCATGCATGAATTTGTCAAAGGGAGTTCCCCTAAACTTTTATTATGCAATAAAGTCCATTATTAAACCATCACGTTACAGCACACTTCCACCACACAATGTTACGTACGTAATCTTTAGTTAGGATTATCCATCTTGTGTACCCTTCTTCTCCGAGACCTACAAGTTTCTAGTCATCCGAAACAGTAGCACATTTCATTACATTTTTAAAGTCTAGATTAAACGATTCATCCTGAACACTTTTTTTCCCCAACTTACTTTTACAGAGGAGACTGACTTGATGTATGGGTACCAATGCGAAAACAAAGTGGTCAGGGAATTCAAAAGAACGTAATTCCAATTTGCCCTATATAGCGGTTGTGGCTCGGGTTGTGAACACTGTTTTTTTTCCCCAACTTACTTTTACAGAGGAGACTGACTTGATGTATGGGTACCAATGCGAAAACAAAGTGGTCAGGGAATTCAAAAGAACGTAATTCCAATTCGCCCTATATAGCGGTTGTGGCTCGGGCTAACTGTAATATCCAAAACTGTATACGAAGATCAGAAAGAAAGAGTGGTGGAAGACTCTTTGGTCTGTAATGTCCTTCAGCGAACAAGGCACCAGTGAAAATGGTAAATTTCAAATTTTCTGAGTAATGTTGTTTGCTCAAAATCATCTTCAGGAAAAGAGGAGTTCCACAAATAGGTAGTTCTATGCGAAGGAATTTTTGCAGAGAAAATGTCATGTGAGAACCTTACCGGGTAGTCGAAAAGTTTATCCTCGAAGAACATCAAAACCAAATAAAGCGAAAAAAAGAATATCGGGCTAAAAAAGCAGTTGATAGAGCTTTGGGCTGGGGAGGATCGTTATTAACACTTCGCATAATTAACACAATTTATTGAATAATCAAGCAAATACATAAATGATGCTAAGAACTTTTCGTCTAAGGTAGGAAAGCTTCAAGTTTTTCAAGTGATTTTAATTTCATTCACACTTAATGTGACTTAAAGTCATTTTCATTGCATATATTAAAGGTTCCAGTATAATGGAGCATTGAGTTGTTTACATGTTTGCCTTATAATATTTCACAGCGTTATGGGAAATAATCCAGCAGAAACTTCACATATCGTCATTATCAGTGGTTACGTGTTAGTTTCATCGTCGTGCGGCTTTGCCTCATCAGTTATCGGGACTTCCGGGGTTCTATCAGCGGCACTTGTAATAATGAGACAAACGAAGTACTTTAAAATCATTCTAGTTTCTTGGTTTCTTCCTCGTTAGGGACAGCTCGAACTAGGCTGTTGTGCTTCTAATTTAATAAATATAAGATTAACTGGTGTAATGCAGGAACCTTCATCCGATACTCTCGAATAACGGGTCATTTTCCTTGTCATCAACGAGTCATTTTCGTCTATTCCATGGATCACCGATACCAACGGTGGATGCATCTCCGACTGGGATGTTGTACCTCATTTTTAACACGATTTTGTTAGAGGCACAATCGCACATTCATACAAAGTTTTACACCGTAATAGATTGGAAGAATACTGTTCGTCTCTACCTATCTAGACATCACAACGTCTCAATCCAGGAAGTCTCGACTAATCGGACTAACTACGCTTCATCTCTGTTCCAGTCACCTTCGAATCGTTAGGTTAGAGACGTTCTCCGACTATCTTCTGGGTCTACAAGTGGCCTGGTAAGGATATGCACATTCTGGCGGATAACGTTTGCGATGAGAATATTTAGTAGAATGAGTTCTTCAGTTCCGAATAAAGATTAAGGATTCCTTTATGAGGAATGTTAATAGAATCAAGCGCCTTCTGAGACCGGTGTCAGCTATGGATCCATTTTATTGCATGAATGAATAACTCAAAAACTCATCCGGAAAAAATGTGTTTTAAAATGGAGAGCTCTACGATAATTGCATATATCTACACATTACATGGGGCACTCTTTTAGCGGCTTCCCATGTACAGTGGACGTCAGTGGCGTTGGCCCATCTGCGGCCTCGAGAAGGATGTCGCGCAACCGCGCTGCGCGCACCGTAACCTATGTATTCTGCTGCTGTTATGCAATTTCTAGCAGCTTTTCTACCCGATTTCAGGGATTTTCGAGCAAATCGGGAAGAAAAGACCCTAGAAATAGCACTCCGGCGGTGACGACGCCGATCTCAGCGCGCGCGGCGCGGTAGCGCTGCGTCTTCCTCAAGGCCGCGAATGGGCCACCGCCATTGCCGTCCACTGTATGTACTCAAGATATACACCGATTTTCCGAGTACATAGTGGTTCGAAAAACAATGGTTATCCATCAAAAGAGGTGCCACACAAAGAATTCACTGATATGGGATGGGAACGCGAGTATCCAGATCCGGGATAACGCCACATAGTGAAAGGGGCCTACACTCAGGAACTTCTGAGCACCAGTGCCGACCCAAACGGGTACATGTGCCTTTATCGGCGCCAATAGTGGAACTACTACTCATGGCGAGAGTAAAAATCCTGGAACGGCGTCACTTCGCATTGCGAAGAGAGCGCGAAATAATCCATGTGTGGACTTTTCGTGCGCTGTGCGGTCACTGATGTGCCGCCATTCCTGCCGCGAATGGATAGTGCTGCAGGCCCGGGATCTTTACCGTCGCCGCGGTCAGTTTCGTCACTGGCACCGGTGCCCCAAAGTTTCTGAGCAGATCCACTGATAATGCTGTTCATGCCACTGCTACATGCCTCATGTCTTCACTTTTCAAGGTTTTCATTGCTACCTTTAGTTCTTCAGAGGGATTCTATGTAAGCCTGAAAATAGAAACTAGCGTCGACGACAGCGATTAATCAATTTAAGCACTACACATTTACCTTCGTGCGTACACACGTGCGCCTCGCGCTCGAAATTCATGGGAAATTGCGCAAAGTCCATTTCTACACAACAACGCAAGGCCACATGCTGCAAATGTTTCTCGACAGAAACCACGGGACTTTACGTGGACTTTTATTCCTCACCTCCTTATTCACCGGCCTTGGCCTCGTCTTTTAACCAACGATTTCTCCACCTGGCTGTTGATTCAGAAAGAAGATCAGGAAAAATCCTGAACAACAACAACATATCTCCAGAGAGTTGGAATGGAAAGTCTGCACCAAATGTTCTCTCAAAGTGACGGCAAAGGCAACATCCATTTCAAAATGTCTGGATACTCTTTGATTAAAAGTAGCGTCACAGTTCTTGTTAAAAGATCGTAAAACAACAAAAACTAAGCAAAGGAATGAGCCGAGCGAACAGGTATAAATTCTTTTTCAAGATCACATGTGTGCAAAGAACGTTCTTTAAAACTGGTAATCAAAACATTTCAGTTCCTTACTGTGACCTCGATTCGCGAAGCAGGAATCCAAAGTGAGCCCAAACGTAAAGGAATGATCAGAGCGTCTGACACTGGAAAAATATGATCGGTGGATAAGTGTTTGAGTCAAACTAGATGTGAGTGATCTCCTCATAGGAGACCCTCCCATGTTAGATGCAAAGCATAATAGAAAATAACCCACTTTTCACACTATTTTCTTCTACTGATTACCTTGTTCTATGTGCGTTGTCAGCAATGTGCTGTTCTCGTTTACGGACACCTAATAGCCACCCTTATTCCTGGCCAATCACGGCGGGCACGTGGAGCGGTCTTTCTAAGCATTCCTGTATGAAATAGCTTTGAAAATATATCGAATTGTTCGGTCGAAGAGTTGTGAGTCCTGGAGGAGTCCCAGACAGGTTCTATGAGTATCATAGAGCTGTAAAGAACTTTCAATCTTATTTGGACCAATTTGCTGAAGGACTGCTAGGCGTAATCGAGGCTGATGGACTAGAGGCAAGTCTACAAATGACCTCAACCAGAATTCCATCTGCGGCTGGTCTTCTGATTCGACCATGGCAGTTTTTTGAAGGTTGATTGGATAGAAGAGCTCCGTGATCAAGTGTTTTATAACCATCGCCCTGTCATATTGCTCTTTGGAAAGTGATCACCCATTAGAATCACTGTCAGCTCATTAGCTCATTCGTTGCGACTATGACTCAAGAAGTGTGTTCGCTATAACCAAAGTAAGGTCTTCTGATTTTGCCAGTGAAGTATTAACCGCTCATTCTCCGAGGAGAAAAGGGTTGAGTAGTAAAAAAACACTCAGATGTTCCCTTATTCTTCGTGCATTTTTTTTTGAAGAATCTTCTCTGGGCAAAGAAAAAACCAATAATAAGCGAATTCCAATCAAATTTGGCGATTTTTATCTGATCGAAAAGATTGATTTATATGACTGTTAGCCGCCCAGTTTTTATCCTTTGCGCAAGTTGAAACGAAGCCGCAACCGGTGTATGTTGTGCTCAAGAAAAATGATATGTCCGAAAGCTTTTTTGTCTCAACAACTATGAACATCACGTGAGTGGTGCACGGAAGTAGAATTGGAACCGCCAAGGAAACTGAAAGAGAGAAGTTCTTCTAGATTTGAAGCACAAAACAGAATTCGCAAATGAAGAAACTAAAGCTGCCGGGCAGCCTCAGGCGATGCAACCAAATGGTATTGCCGCAGATTCAATGGAAATTAATGTTTTTCAACAAGTGCTCTACACCTGAACTCGAGAGTTCGGTTTTCTCGGACCAAGCAAAGTTTTGATAATCATCTATAGGTAAAAAAGCATAGACATCATGAGAACCGGTAATCTTCAGGTCAGTGGCGTACGCAGAAAGTGGGCGGGAAGGAAAAAAGTGGGGTCTCCGCCATTTTGGGGACCCCGATGGAAAATAAAATTAATAAAATTGTTAATTATAACAACAAATAATTAACAAAAATTATATTTAAAATAACAATGAAAATAAGCAATTACAAGATTTTTATTTGTATTGTGAGGTAATTTGAAAAAGCGCCGCCCCCCCCCCCCAATGCGTCCGCAACTGCCTTAGGTGTATTTGCGAGCCTATAAATCTCGTGTAAGATCTATGGCGGAGCGTGGCGTAAAAGTTTCTAATCAACCAAGGGGAAGGCTACAGATTTGGAAAGTGTTCAAAGCAATTTCACACGAAAAAACCGATTATGGGAGTGCATCGGTATGAACTACATATGTTCAAGAAGTCCCCTAATGTTAAGAAGAGATCCCAATTAATAGGCCTAGCAATTTTGCAAAAAGAAAAAAAAAGAAAATAAACACTGATTTGTTAGTGATGTTTGAGATCCTTATAAAAAAGCTTTCTTTGAATCCAGTGGGTGATTTCGGAGCTCCGTTAAGAGCATAAGAAGAAAAAAGCCCTTGTTCCATTTGCAAGGTCGCAGGCCAGGTTTCGAAATTCCTTAGTCCTGAATTAGTTTATACATAGCTAGCTGAGAACAAGCAGTTTATGGGGTTAACACTGCAAGCTTCCAGGAAATGTGTTAAGAAGCATGTTTTTCCAGACGCATGATAGTGTTCATGTCTTCCATTAATTACCTACGATTTTGTATTGTTCAATCGATTCGGTATGCTAGTGGGGATTGATGCGATATTGTACTTATCTACGTGTGACTTCACATCCTCAATAAATGGAAGGAAAAAAACACCACCAATCAATAGTGATAAAACCCTTTGACTCTACTGATTAGGAGAAAAGTCTTACCATAGATAGAAGCTCAGAGCCAGTCCGATCGGATATTTATGATTTGTGGTGGATGCATGATTGATTGGGGCTCCGTTTTGGCCCATCAATACCAACTATGCGTGATAGTTCATGTGTAACCGCACCGCTGGTATTGTGTGTGTGAGTGCACTACAGACCACAAATTCCAGAAATGACCGTATTTTGCACAAGTCAGATCTGTACACTCGTTCTGAGACAGGTTATTTGTACCTTTCTCTTCTACGTTATAGAAACCACCGAGAGCTTGTACATACTAGTATTAGTAGTAGTAGCCAGTGGCGGAGGCCCCCCCCCCTAGAATGGGTCGGCAAATTTTTGAAATTACTTTACAACACATACAAAAATCTTGTACTAGTCTATTTTTACTTGTTTATTTTTAATATAATTTTTATTAATTGTTTATTATTATAATTAAAAGTTTTTAGTAATTTTATTTTCCGTCTGGGTCCCCAAAACGGCGGAGACCCCACTTTTTTTCTCACACCCATCCCCCCTCCCATCCATTTTCTGTTTCCGCCACTGGTAGTAGCTAGTACAGATCACAGCACATTTTGAGAACTTTTTGTGCATGTCGAGTGAATTCCATTTTTCTTTTCAAATCTATGGCCAACTCCGAAGTGTGATGAGTACACCAGCAGAAATCCGAAAATAAATGAAATATAATACATAAATCCGCTGTTCTACTTTAGAGGCAAGAACCGGTCAAAACCTTTCCCATTCAGGTTTTTTGTTCTGTGGAGTTGAAACCATCTGTGCAGCCGCAAGATATGAGATAAAACGCTCAAGAACTACGGTGTACCGAAGAGAACACAGTCAGAAAACATCACCAAATTAACGCACCGTCAAGCGAAGTACAATTTTAGCAGACTATTATATGTGCAGTCCTTTCAATATGAATTTTGCCCTGCGACGCGCGCAGTGTAGCGTTATTTGGAAGCACGGCCGCCGCAAACTCTGATAACTGTACAGCACGAACGCAGCCCGAACGGCGTAATGGTTCGGTTGGAAACCCTAGCAGCAACGGTTGCCAGTTACTGCCATTCTCTCCTTGATTGCTGTCATCCCTCAGCAGTTGCTGCTGAAGGGCCGACGGATTGAGCAGCAATTGAGGGGAGGATGGCAGCAACTGGCAACCGTTGCTACTAGGGTTTCTAACCGAACCATTACGCCGCTCGGGCTGCGTTCGTGCTGCACAGTTATCAGAGAACGAGCAAACACCGCACCAAATTCGTGGGTTATGGAATGTTTCCAGCAATTCTCCAGGGTTTTCGTCCAGCGAGTCGCAGTGGGTGACCGATTCAGTGGAAACCCGGGAAACAGAGTTTTGCCCATGCCTTTTCGTTAAGGAGAGAGTTGCGAGAAGAACTCCGTGCTGTGAAGTAAAACCATCCAAACTGGTAATTTCACTGAGTAATAGGTGACTTACAAATCAAAAGTTCTGTGCCAAGTACGCCACCCTATACAACAGACCGCATTAGTAGGCTAGAATGCGTACATACTTTCACAGCTGGTCGTTCACTGGAACCATGACGAAACATCGGCCCACAAGTGCGCCAACTTCTCTGTGGAATAATATCTATCGATTACTACCACTGAGATCCATAAACGTTTCCCATGGTGTATTACTAAAGAAATAAATGTTATGCAAGGAAATCTGTTGCTTGTTGCGGAAATTGGCAGAAATCATGTAGAAATTCGTTCAAATCCTGGGAGGCCCTCAGAGCTATCAAATGTCTACCTCCCATATCTGACCATAACTCTCCACCTTGCCTATTTCAGAATCTGCGACTCCAAGCTCTTTGTGCACATGCACGTTATCTTTTTGAATCCAAAAGACCATGATATTTGCTGTTCACTAGAGTTTTGTTCACATTTCATGGATTCACTTTGGTAGTGGTAGCTCCGTGATCTGTGGTCACTCCTGATAAGATCCTCTTGTTTCGTTTAGTGGATTATGTGCCGCAGCATAGAGGCTTCTGTTTATCCACAGGTTTTCTCATAATGGCGCCTTAGTCTGAGCTTATTATCGCTGCGCTGGAGTCGGTTTTTATAGCTGCTGCAGTTGTGTGGATTTCTCTTACTTTTGCAATTGGTGCTCTGTTGCAAAGAGGAGTAATTCAAGCCAAATCTCTCGCGAGTGGTTTTCATACACTACAGTAACCAACTATCCGCATTCATTTTACATCTAAGAAGATTAAATACTGCTCATTTTGCAATTATTTCACTTTTCATTACATAAGGTAATTATAGGCAAAAATGTGAGTGATGCAAAGCCTCAGCATACTTAATACAAAACGAGCAAAAACTTACTTGTTAGACTTAGTTGAATGAGAAATAGTGGACACAAATGAAATAAAAAGTGGAGAATTTCGAATACCACATATCTGATTATCTCGGAGGATATATGTATGCCCACTTCTGCGGCGTTCGAATTGCTGATTTTCCCTTCGAATAACTCCTTCTTCTTAAAAGGTTGCAATGAGCTGTGCTGACATTTTTGCACACCCAAGCGGATGAATGGTCGAAACGGCTCGACAGCTCCATTTCGAGAAATCAAGTGAATAGACAGCATAAATAGTTTAGGCTTTAATCAACGCAACTAGACGCACGACTGGACTCGATTGTTCAAAATCGAACAATGTAATCTCTAATCTACAAGTCTCAAGCAAATATTCAAGAGTGTAATGTTCTCTTATTTTTATTATGAACTCGTCTGTACACTGCCCACCTACATACTCTACAGTGCAGGTATATAGTGTACAGACAGTCCACTTACAAAAACCCTGCAAAAATGAGTGTTGCAGAACGAACTGGATGTGGCATTCGTGATCAGCAGTACGCGCATGCAAAATTTCAGCTAGAAAAATGCTGAACTACTGGTACAGATTTACATCTTTATGATCTGGTACTACTACTCACCGGGGAAAGACACTTCGTTGACGGCCTTCAGTAGCGGGAGGTTCAACGCCTTATGCACCTATGAACGCTGATTTTAATCTGTTTTGATCCTAGAGTTGCCTCTATAAGGAATTCCACTGTCTCGAATATACGCGACAGGGCCTATGGAATGGTATCTCGACAGGACTAGCGCCCCTACGGGTCGCTAGAAAGTGGGGTGGGGGAGCTAGTTGAGGTTTGTCCTAAGCCTTTAAACTTCCGAAGTCCACAGAAAATTGAGAAGAAGAAAAACTAATCATTAACCGCGCCCAAAATACAAATTCGCTCCTATGGGCCGTGCATGTTCTACCAATCTGCCTGCTCGGTTATACAAACCTTAACAAACAAACATATGACGTCTTTCCGCAGTTGGACGCAGACGCTCCCTTCTCAGTCGATGAAATGGTATCCTGGCGTTTTCCCCACCACTACGTGGGGGGGGGGGGTACCCGTGCTCTACAGATGTACCCTCCAGCGCACCCGTACCCCGGCGGCAAACCAGCGTCCTAGTCTTTTCCACGCCATATTGAGCTAAGCTCGAAGCTCTTGTATGCAGGGGTTTCCGCGATACTAGGCGCCGACGCAACCTTTATCGTAGGGCTCGTATCGTAGAGTTTCACCCGCTGTTGAGCAGGCACCGTACATTGTGCAGCCTGAAAACCTCTTAAACACTGTATCACCCGTAGGCAGCAGGACTGCCAGCTGAGTTGGACCTACCGCGAAGTCCTGGATGCGCTGTCTAAACCCCTCGCTTTTTTCATTGGCGACTGTATCAGGGATGAGCGGATTCGAGATTTTCCACCCGGATAGCGGTGCGGATAACGGATAGGTCAAAAGTAACCGGTAACCAGATACCGGATAACGGATAAGTGACCCAGATGCTACAAAACACCATATATGTCACTGCCAACTAATTTGTCCTAGTAAAAATGCAAAGTAGAGAATGAGTGCTACAATCCGAACGATTCGGGTTATGCCATCATTTCATTTCCATTCTGCCATACCCCGAACGGTTCGGATTGTGGCCATTCGTTCTCTACTTTGCATTTTTACTAGGACAAATTAGTTGGCAGCGTCATATATTCTATGTACAATACAATATTAGTAATGATAAAAGTAAGATAAGATGTGAATATTGTGAAGAAAAATTACCACAATTTTTTCATTATGATAGTCATCAAAATTCGCCATCCATTGCGCGACGCTGAGCGTGACGTCGTTGTAAAGAGGTGTAAGTATAGTCACTAGAGTTTGCCATAAATACAACAGTTTCCAGTGACATTTGGATATTTGCTAACTTGAATGACACACTAGCTGCTTGGGATGATACGTGTCCGTGTCTTTTCAGTACAAGGGTGAGATATCTGAAGGTTGGTCCTTCCTGGGTTTTGTTTTAGGGTGGGTGGAACTAAAGGGGAAAGTTCGTTTCATATATCTTCTGTGGAATTCTGATAAGCCTTTTAGTGCTGACTGACTAATATGAACGTATTCACTGTTGAACGCTATTTGATCAATACGTACACTCAAAAATTGATACAAACAGTAGGGTTGAATGAATATTTGAAAGGAACCTTGCGAGGAAGAGGCACCGCTCATTGGTGAGCCCCAAGATGCAACGTTTTCAACGGCAGAACTTCAACCAACGTTGTTGAAGATTTTACAACTACTATAAATGTTGGTTTTGAGGTTATTGCTTGACTTTTGTCGGACGACTCAGAAAGCATGAGCAACAGCAGTTCTATTTGGGCAGGCACAATTCTGTATTACCTTCTCCTACCTTGCTGTAAAATAATTGTAAATTTACTAGACTTAAAATGCGCTAAATCGAGCAAGTCGTTTTGAAATGGAAGCCACCCACTGTTGACAACTTTCAAAATGAAGCTTCTATTTCTGGCCTTATCCGCACCGTTATCCGGCGCCAAAAGCCCGGATAACGCTGCGGATAACGGATAGGCCAAAACCTACGGATAACGGCAAAACGGACAACCGGATACGGATAATCCGCTCATCCCTGGACTGTATCCATCATCACCGTAACGATAGGAACCATACGAGGACGGGTCCCATCGCGACTGCCACTTCATCTATGCACGTACAGTGGACGGCAATGGCGGTGGCCCATTCGCGGCCTCGAGAAAGACGCAGCTCGACCGCGTCGCGCGCGCCAAGATCGGTGTCGTCGCAGCCGGAATATTGTTCCTAGGGTCTTTTCTTCCCAATTTGCTCGAAAATCCTTAAAATCGAGTAGAAAAGCTGCTAGAAATTGCATAACAGCAGCAGAATACATAAGGTACGGCACGCGCGGCGCGATTGCGCGACGTCCTTCTCAAGGCCGCAGATGGGCCAACGCCATTGACGTCCACTGTATCTATGACGGAACATCGGCCGAATGTCACGTCAACCGTGCATCCAAGGCACGTCTGTGATCGAGCCTCATGACGAGCGCAGATCACGTGCTGGTCCCCTATGCCTGCGCTCTAGAAAATTTTGTTGCACTACCAGGATTTATATAAGAGGATTTATATAAGGGGATCTTCATGAACACTCTCAGAGGTTTAATTCCTGTGACAGTTCTCACTTCTGCATTCTCCTTTCACTTGCTGTTTCCTTTTGAAAATTATACTACGCAGTTTAATAATAGTAAGGTTGATATGATAATTATAATCTCAATCCTAATATAATTGGATGTTCTGGAAGTATGGGAGAAATTTCAAAGATTCTCACTACACCGACTTTGTTAACAGCAGGACTTTCTCAACAATAACGCATGTGAGCACGCATTTTGCAGATTTTGCTCTGCTGAAGCTCTCACAGTAGGGCTATGTAAGGTGCTGAACACGAATGTCGTATTCATCTTGTACTGTAACTCTATTTTCGTACGGTGCGCTAAAGTAACTGTAGAAAAGCGAAAGAAGTTATCAATTTTGGATGAAGAATGGTAGTGTCGTGAAAAATGATATTGATAATCGATTCAGTGTTTGGAATTACTCGTCTCTGCACAGCCTCTGGAGATACCTTGACTTTTGGAAGGATTCTGCGAGATATCTTGACTATATATCCTGCCCCACTACTGCGTTCAAATTGTACGTCCTACACGGACACTGACCTGTCATGTGCCCTTCCGAAAAACAGGAGGATGTACACCTTTTTTGCTGAAATTTTGCATAGAGGTCCGTACATACAGCTGCTCACGAAACCTGGATTCGTTTCATACGGCACCACCATTTTGGCTGGGTTACGATAGGTTAATGAAGAAAGTGCACGTATATACTGTACAGACAAGGCTATATCTTTTCTTGCGGTGAGGTTCAGTAGGAACGGTGGAAATACTCAAGATCAGCATTGTCAACTTCACATTAGGACGGATTTCCCGTTTCAAAATATCACGGACACCTGGTATCCTTCCCACATTAGATTTTATGCCGCCACTACGCTCATGGCACAGTTGCAGTTCCGGAACCGCAGCACTGCTAGCTAAACCGCACTGGTGGCAGAGCTCGGGACCGTATCGAGTAGGCATGACCGGAAAGTTCCGGTAGCCACGCTGGGAAAACACCGCACAAGGATGGTTCTGCACTCGCTTCACGACGCGAAGTCAGCTGAGGGCCTTTGTTGTCGCGATTTACACACTGGCACCTCTAAAGACACATGTTCCATAGCAGGAGCATAGATTTCAGATTAGTCAGTTTGGATCGGCGTTCCTGCCACAGTCAGAGTGTCAGACATGCTCGGAAGTTCCTCAGTATGCTACGAAAAATAGTGATACATTCACTGTAGTATCTACCCCATGGTTGGTATATGTGAAAGTGAAAGTTTGTATGTGTGTATGTATGTATGTAATGAATAGAAAATGCGGAGAATGAACCGATCCGGACCGGTCACTTTTGACCACGGGTCAGTGAGAACAATCCTGTTGGGGTTTCTCAGTACACTGAACACGAATATGACAACTATTTTCCGTCAAAATATCGATCTACTGATCTATTCGCTTCCATCGTTTTTTTTTCCTATTTTTGCTCGGAGACGGGTAAGTGCATGTCTACTGCAGTTTTCCAATACGCTAAACATGAATAGGACGACTATTTTGTACGATGTTGTTGGCTTACTGACTTATTGATTTTTTCGATTTCTATGCTTCTGTTCGAGGACGAGCGGGGACATTTCATCTGAAGTTTTCCAATGCGCTCAACACGAATATAGCGACCATTCTGCACGGAGTTATCGATTAATTGCCTTTATCGACTTTTCGCCTCTGTGCGGGGAAAATGGTTACTGAGATCATCAAACATGGTGATCATCGAAATGATGAGCACTTCGAATGAATGTGTAATATTAATATCACTAACAGTCCACATCAGTGTGAAAAGCTGGAGGTGGTAAAAGTTCCGAGCGAAGCCGGGCTAGCCGTCTAGTAGAACTAGTAATGGTAAAGGACTAGGCGAACTCCTTTGATCAACCCTGTCCACTGACTTACTTACCCCTCCATCAGCAAATTGTAAAACGAATTGTTCCTTCGTTTCACTAAAGGGTAGTGGCAGCATCAAGCATAAACGGAAATTGAAAACGACAAACTGAAAAACAAACCATTTCGATTCTTGAAGCTGACGGGCAAGGGGAAATAACTGTCTCTGTTTTCCCCTACCAAGTGCTTTCGAAAGGTGATTAGTGAGCACGTGTTACACTACAACATTCAGGCAATTTTCATTATTTGTGCCAAGTAGTAACATCCGATTGCTTTCGAAAACTAAAATATTGTCAGAAAAAAGCGCGAAATAAAAAACATAGTCAGGCGCCAGTCAGCACCAAAACAAGAATAAAAGCGCAGTACTCTGAGTTGTAGGACTCAAGGCGGAAAGTGGTTAAAAGAAACTAACCAATAATCAACAAAGAACGGCGCCACACTCATTGGTGATTTATTTCTAGAACAAAGACAATTAAGCTCGAAGCATTATAGACCATCATGTGAACAGAGATGCGTTTGAGAGGAATCTTCGCATCAATTGCTTCGTTATCCAAAGAATTCTAGGAATCTTTTGTGAGGCTCCTGTTTCAAAATCAATTGAATTGAGGTTGAGAAACCTAACGAGAAATCTGATGCTATTTTTTTTCAAATCCACGAGTTTTTTGTGATGTTACAGAAAGAAAAGAGTAGATGAAATTAGAGTAGATGAGCTGTAAGATAAACCACGGTTACTCAGGGGGGACAACGTATACTATTGAGAAGAAAACTCTTCTTTACTGCATAATGCGAAGTTTTTAGAATTGACTGTCTCTTCTAGTTTCTGTTGTCAAGATCTTTGGATAGGTGGAGTTGGAGGAAGATGCTGATAACAATGATGCACATGTTTCCGTTATTGCTACCGAAAGATCCGTACTTTTCTGAGACGACTATGGCGAGCACCTAAGGAGTGCGAGACATCTACTCTCTAGTTCAAAATTTTTTTGCAGTGGACAACCGACAGAAGGTCGCAAATATCCTCGCCCATTGGAAGCATCGCCCCAAATCTCTTCGAAATGAGGGGAAGAAAGAAGTTTTGCTCTCCTTTTCTTTGGAGTTTATGTATAAGACAACAATTAAGTGCTTCTTGACAGGTTCAGTTAATGAATATCTCATAAAAAATGAAGTGTGACACAGCACTTAAGTATGTTGATGTCCGAAAAACAAATTCGTCATATCTGAGTCAATTTCGTACTCGATTCGATTCAGAGCAACAGTGTCATCCAGAACAATCGAGCTATGAGTGTTCGTATTCTTATGCGATGTGACTCATGCCGCCTTCTGATTTTCTCATTTTTTTCATTCTGCAAATATTCAGTAGCAAGCCAATACCAGAAGGGCATCTCCCTGGGGACGCCTATCCTGTAGGATTTTGAAAAATTGTCATGCACTCTCATGCGAGCCCGTTGGTCTATAGAGTTGTTGCGCAGAGCTTGCAAACTTAACTGTCATCTCGACCTACTGCCGGGTTTCACCGCGTGTTTTATGCAGTCATTTTGCAAAATGATTTTTGACTCTTATTTTGCTAGCGAGGCACGAGCTTCGCACCTTCTTTGAAAGATGTCGGAATAGGGCTATTCCCTACTGATGTTCTTGGAAACGCTACTATGTCCTCAATCCTTTTACTGTCAAAGATTGGCATTGTCTGTCATGACAAGCTGACGCGGAAAGTTTCATGCTAAACCATTCCGGAATCTAAATCCATTTTAAAATTGAACTGAAAGATAGCTGACGTAAGCGAGATTGGAGCATGTCTTCTATGGTATTCATTCGAAATTGGTTTTTTGAGGACATGTTTCCTCATAATTTCTGTTTCCAGCTAGTGGCGAGGATTTTGCTCCGGTGTTGGAAACATTATTCAGAATGTTTCGCCTAATAATTTAAACAACCACGCTTACCCACTATCCTTTAGCCCATGAACAATCTCAAAATATTCGTTCATTCTGCTACTTGCAGTTATGTATGAAAGGGAGAAAGAAACAGTCACCCACCTCGTAGGATAACGATCGAATACTGAAGAAAGTTAAGCAAAATTCCGAAATTTAGTACTTTTGAATTATTATGGAATTTACTTTGTATACTGCTCAATTACATTTTACATTTTTTTCAAAGAAATTTATAGTAAAGTTCGGAAACAACTACAAGAAATTCTCTGACAGAAATTTTCTGCCAATCTATGTATATATATATGTATATATCTGTTCATAATCTATATATATATATATATATATATATATATATATATATATATATATATATATATAGATTATGAACAGATACCAGTTTATATCGATAATACTCTTCATGCAAGAAATTTACAGTATTCTCCAGCGTTATACTGAAATAACAACATGTATAGGCCACAAACAACATCCAAAGGGTCCATTGCCTTCGATCTCCAAAGGAATCACTCAAATTTATAAAATACGGTCGCTGAACATTTATTAATAGATATTTACTATTTTTTGTTGTCTGAACGTATACTGGTTAATCAAAGTAAGCTGGAATGACACAGGCATCAAAGCAAAAATATAAGCCTAAGAAATCCTTCTGACCTACACATGGAATATTGCTATTCAGAGTGTTTGAAGAATAACGGTTCAATGGTATTGCTATGTTTGGAAGAAAGATCCATCGTATATGGTCCATTAGCTCACAGAAGGCGCCTGATCTGACATTGTCTGCAATTACGACTCTGCCTGCAGAATGCGTCTGGAAGGATATTTTAGCGGATGGCAGTGGGGAAACATAAGAATGGAAGGAACCACACCATATGGATATCAAAAAATTGCAAAAAATAGATCGGTTAGCCTAAAAATGGTGAAGTCGTAGTTGCGCACAAAGTCAGATCGGGCGCCCTCTGTGAGCTAATAGACTGTACATACATATGTACATACTACTGCCGATCAGGCATCCGTGCGAAGAGAATTTGTACTTCTGCCCTCAGGAACTCTGTCAAGAAATCATGAGAATTGAGGTAACAGCCAGTACATGTTGAATATGTCATTAAGTCTCCAGGTTGCAGCTTTTCCATAGCTTCAGTACTGAGATTAGCAAGGCACTCGCTCATAATTGTACGAGAAAAAAGGGCCTTTGTTCGAAACTCTGGTTAACTGAAAATTGACTAACATCTGTTTCTGGCGCTGCTGTCCTTCAGATTTCATTGTAGAGACACTCACTTCTGTTTTGCAGTATATGACTTGTCGAGTCCTTGTTAATGCTGATCCTTGTAATGTGAGCTTCTCTCTGGCTCCAGCATTCTAGTGATTTCTAAAAGTGCTCACACTGTACTACTAATACTACATAAGAACTACATCACAAGCTAGCACACATGTGAACTGCAAATACTCTCGATATTCGTCTCTTATTTTCCCCTTTCGCTCTACAATTTTGAGAAGACAGCAAGTCATTGCCTCTGAAAGCAGCACTTTGCCATTGTATTACGATAGAAGCAGAATAGAAAAGTAAAAAGGTGTATAGCATTTATACTCTCACGTCTCAGGGGTTGTATCTTCTCACTCAGATCCACACTTTCCTCTGCTTCCTCTTTAAGAGTTCTCTTGAAAAATCGTTATCAA
This sequence comes from Ancylostoma caninum, assembly GCA_037903475.1. Taxonomy (NCBI): domain Eukaryota; kingdom Metazoa; phylum Nematoda; class Chromadorea; order Rhabditida; family Ancylostomatidae; genus Ancylostoma; species Ancylostoma caninum. The sequence continues at coordinate 2,664,458 of JBAJFG010000492.1, read as the reverse complement.
CCAGTGGCGGACGCAGAAAGTGAGGGGGGGGGGGGTGGGAAGAAAAGTGGGGTCACCGCCGCTTTGGGGACCCAGATGGAAAATAAAATTACTAAAAACATTGATTGTAATGATAAATAACAAATAAAAATTATATTAAGAATAATAATAAAGATAAACAACTAAAAGTAAACTAATACAAGATTTTTATTTGTATTGTAATGCTATTCCAAAAATTTGGCGACCCATTCTCGACCCCCCCCTCCCCCTATTCGGCCACTGTTATCAACGTATAACGTATATCTCATTGAAGACCCGTTTGTTAGAAAAAAAAACCATGAGTGAGTTAAGCGCTCTGTATCGCCAACATCTACTGTATTACTGCTTTGAATAAAACTTACTGTACTAGTAATCTAATGAACACACGAGAACTACCATAGTACATAGAAGGCGATGCAAAGGAACGCTTTTTGGTATATTGATCTAAAAAAATTCTTTGCCGTAATCACAGGCAGTAGTCATTTTTTTCAATTTATAAGCCGCCACGAAATAAGCAGAGTCCCAGTGGGTGCACACCAGTATGACGTCTGTCACAAATCCATTAGCAGGTGCAAGTAAAAAATAGTAATTGCTTGACATTTCAATAGAATTGCTTTTAATCTACAGCAATGTTGTCAGCTTTGGTGAGTAGGTAGCATGTTGCTGGAGTTGCCATGAAGGGGAAAAAATGTTCCTTATCCATACGAGTCTACTGATTGAATGGCTAATGAGCCAGACGTGGTTGCCTTCAACTGATACGAAATCTGCTTGATAGTGTGCAAAGATAATTATAGTGTTAGATCTAGGAACGCACAATGAGCCACAAATTCCTGAATGGGACATAAATTGTGAAAATGCTCAAAAAATTCGAAATACGAAAGTTTCACGGATGTTGACACTTCTCGTTGCCCGCAAATGCAGACAAGGTCGATCTGGTAAACCCAATACTTGTTGTGGACCACTAATAACTGCTTATTTGAATATGTAGTATTGGCTGAGCTGCACATTTAACGCATACCTTCTTTTAATTCTTAGACATTGTGAGTTATAAATCATTGCTCAGTCATAAATCAATCTAGCTAGCTTTTCAATAGTGTTGTAATGAAAATATTGGAGCTCACCATTTAATCACTGCCTCAGCTTTCCAATTTTTCTGAGTATAACAGCCGCGTATCTGTGCACGTGCTTCTAAAGGACAGGTAGAAGAAGTGGAAGGCAATTTATTACCACCTTAACCTACTGGTTCTAGACTAACAATTCAATTAATTTAACACTGGATAGACTGCAATTACCGTAATTTCATCTCAGATATTACTAAATGACATGGTCAGACATTAACACCTGTGCTTAGGGCATTGCGGATTAATCGTGCAAGTCTGTTATTCCAAGTAGCAGCTACAACTGTATGAAGAAGAATTTTGAATAAACTTCCGGACAAAACTATAAACTAAAGGACTGACTTTTTCAGGCAATCTTGAGAGCCATAAAAGAGCCAGAGAAGGTTTATGCAATGAATTCTTCAGAGCAGCTGCATTAGAGTCATCCTATTACACTTTGTTATTTTACTTGTTAATTCCTGTGGGATTACGCCCTTTTCGCATTTCCTTGTGTCAGCTCACGCAAGCAGCAGCTTATTTCTGTCATCTGAAATTTCCCAAGAAACATCTTCCAATTTCGAACGTGTTTTGAAGGATTTTCCAAGTGGCTTGCATGGGAAAGTCAATAGTCCAGCAAGCGTTTTTATATGAAATTCAATCCTCCATGTGAAATAGTGTACCTTATTTATGTCCCTAAAAAGATCACTATTCATAGTTGCAGGGTTCACCCCATTTCTGCACTCATACTTCATTCATCTTCTTGACAAGTTTACTAAACACTGGTTCTTCTTTTCATATTGATTTTTGTTGACATTGAATCAGTCGAATAACTAAACCTGCTTTTCTCTATCGATAAGTCGATATACTGGATATACATACAAGCCTCATATGGTTGGTATACATAGTTTTTTTCATTGCAGTGACTCAAAAATGTAGTTTTTCTCGATCGAAAGGCAAACAATTCACTTCAAATACCAGTCTAGCACCCAATACGAAGAATTGGAACATACCAGCAGCTGTTCTTATTCTTAATTCCTTCATCTATGTATTGTATGTGTGACTCTCCTTTTTCCTTTTGGGCGGGCAGCGCTATCCTTCTCGAACATCCGAACTTTTAAAACGTTTAAAATCGGATATTTGAATCCTAGTAAATCTAACAAACCCGAGCAATCCAAACAGTGACTATTCGTAAGTCACAATGCATCTGTCGGGCCAAGCATCTACAGCCTACCACATAGTAAACCACGGATATTCAGAACATCGCAGCTTTCTCAGATCTCTAGATGATATAAAATCCCCTCTCGACTGTGCCTCGCCTTTCACATTTTTAAAATCCTCAGTACTTCAAGTAAAAATGCTTCAGGTATTCCAGCAGTGAAGAAGCATCACCTTGCTAACCTCCAAGATGCCTCATCACTACTTTTCACCTCTCCGTGAGTCTATTTTCTCTCGCCGCGATGATCGCCGACACCATGTAGTGTGATTTATGACAGTATTTTGTCTAGGATAATGTGTCGACACAGAAAAAAACTGCTTTGCCTCGATCACAGACCGCATAATCACTGCAGAATCTGCCATTTTCTTGCAGAGAACAGGAGCAGAGGCTGGCCGGACACCTGGGAGCAGGCCAGGGACGCCCCAGAACAGTCGCGACCGAAAGTGAGCCTGTTCGAGATGCTGCTGTACGTGCTGGACCATCGTACTGCAAACGAAGCAGCAAGTGCGTTCTTGCTGCGATTCGTCTTCGGCACCGTCGTTTTTGTCTGACCCCCATTTATCATACATTCAGCGCTTCGCCCCTCAATCATAGCATTTTTAGGGAATTTCCACATACGTCAGGCGACAAAGTCGAGGGACTTGGCTCCCGTTGAGCGGAAAGCAAAACGAGGACGAGTTTCGATGGAGAGCAAGAACCGATGAAAAGTAGAAAAATGTCATTCGATTCCTTATTTGGTCACTACTGTCAAAAGCTGTTGTTACGAATTCTCTGCAGTAATTGCCCAAGTAGTAACAAGTAAACAGATTCCAGGAGGAGACTTTGCCCAGCGATATTTGCGAGTTCAACGTGTCTTCAGAACAAGTTCTACGTAAAACCAATTCAGAAACGTATGAGAATTGAATTATTTAGCACTGGAGAAAGTAATGGCGATGACCAGCACATCTACAGTAGGCGTCAATGAGGATACGTTTTTTGCGGCCTCGAGAAGCACGCGGCGCGACCGCACCGCTCACACTAGAATTCTCTCCACGACAACAAGCCTTAGCGATTTCCTGATTTTTATTTTGTTTACTTGATAGGTAACATCAAATATGATGAGGAACTATCACGACTACTCTGATCTGCCACCACAGCGTCGATTCCAGGCCGAGCGGCGCAGCCGCGCCGCGTACTTCCCATGCCCATCGAAAACGTACCGTCATCGATGCTCATTCTAGAGATAACGACCGAAATTCAGTGAAAAATACTTTATAGCATCGCTTAGCACTACGTTTGCCTTTTTGCTTAGTCCAAAATATCTTGATTACTTTTGTGAGCTTCAGGCGTTGGTGGCAACAATTTTTTTAGCTCACGTTTCTGCACATCACCGTCTTTAGAGCTTGAAATCGGCGATTCAACTATTCCAAAATACTTCAGAACAAAATAAGCTGCATACAGAGTTGTTCCACCATTAGCTTTGGAAAAACCACGAGTCTGAGAAATCCTCAATTTCATTTACTGGAGTTAGTTGCAGGACAAGTGTTTTACCCAAAGCCTAATCGTATCTAATCTTCATCCTGATGAATGTCACTTAAATTCATAGCAATGGAGCATTACTTACGCTTTCTTAGACCACTTCTTAACACATCAAGTGAGTAAAGAAATAAACAAGAAACTAGGATAAAATATATCATTTAAATCTAGTGAAGAATACATGGCTACGTTCGGCAGTTCCGAGCTTTTATACATAAATGAAGTGTGATTGAAGTTGCTAAATTCATGGATAATTCATCATATTTTCCAATCCAAAGCATTAGAAAATTCATTTGATCCGCTCGCACAGAAAATTGAACAAATACGGAAGAAGTCATAGCAATCGCAATCAATAAATCGACGTGTGAGTTCTTTTCATGTTTATGAATTGAACTTGTTTTCATTAATCTTGTAGCAAAATGAGAAACCTAATAAAATCGGTAATCTGATCAAGCTCATGCATGGAATGTGTGCAAAAACTCCTCCAGACAGGTGGCTACTCTCCACTCTCAGCACTTCCGCTGAGGATGAGCCATCAAATATTTCAGGAACGCTTTGCTGAACTGGTAAAAAAAGTTGTGAAAACCTTTACCTTAACTTCAAAAAATATCTTCGAAGAATAACATACTTCGAAGTTGTTGCTTTTTCAACACTTATTTTCAACTGTATTTTCGGAATCGCTATGGTGTGAGACCCCAAGACAACGCAGAAATCAGAAGAATCTGCGGTCGACCCTGAGTACAAGGATATTCATATTTCATTTCGAAACTGCACAAAACCGATTCCTGGAAAAATCATTTTTTGAGAGTTTGAGGCCCCCGCACTGCGACAACTATCACAAAGAGTCACTCCAAGCTAAGATCCAGCGATCGATACCATCTCTGCCATGGCATGTCGCAGCTGTCGCAGGGTCATCGAACTCGCCAAAATTAAGTGGATGAAAAAGTAGTTTTCTGGCTTTCTTGTGAGGAAAAGAGTACTCATTTGCAATCAGCGTTGCCGACAGATTCTTGTGATCAAGATCTCAAAATCGATCCTGAAATGAGAAAGGTCTTCGAGGATCCCCTAATATGTCAACACGTATATGCTAAAGTGACACTTAGTGCCCGCCTTTGCATATCACTCCAGAAAATTTCCCACTAACTCATGTGAATGGACAATTACCTTTCTAGTTTTTACTGGTTTCGATTACACTATCCGAGTTTATTGGCCATTTTTTCATGATATCAACGTTATTAATCTCACGGCCCTCAATTATCCGCAATGTTTTCTAAAAACCTACTTCGAAGTGCATGTTACGATTACAGAGAACGGGCAATGTATCAACTTCAAACCAAGACGTCCATGTTCTGATGAGTGGTTCGTACATGGATTACTCTTTCAGTATGCATTGGTATCCTGAAATCCTGAGATCCTCGAGATGGAGTAAGTGTAGGAATAATGGAGAACTTTGAATAAAACTTTCATTTCTTTCTGAACATTGTCGTGAATATGCAGAGATCTGAGGTCAATGTGACAGGTTAATCGATCAATTAATGACATAAATATTGCTCATAATAAGTACCTAGTACTTCTTAACTCTATTAAACATGAATGACAATCTAACATGATACGACAAAGAGAAATCAGACGGAGGATGAGACAATCGGAAAGCTCTGAATCGGTCACAACACCAACGACTTGTGTGTATGCGACCAAACTTGGAAGACATACGGAACAAGACTAATCGATAACTATAGAGTATAATTAGAATATGAAAACAAAATGACACATGCATTAATGTTGTGAATCAATCCTTTATTTCTTGCAGTTTACCCTTTTGTATCGCAGTTTTGTCACCGTTGCACCCATAATGTGATCAAGGATATCCATAAAACTAGCAACCACGTTGCAGCATTGTCAGCTCGTCTGGAAATATACCGCTATTGGTGACGCTTATCCGTTGACAAACTTTGACGGGTTTTTTGTCGTCGGGTTAAGCCATGAGTGTTATCGGCGACGTTTTTCGGGCGTCGTTTTCTCGGACGACGCGATGTCGGCAAAGTCTCACAAGTGAACTGCTGTGTAACATACTCGGGGGTCTCTCATAAAATATTGTGAAAACATTCACTGACATTGAGTTCATGGGAACGCTCGGATAGTCGTTGCACAGCTGTCCCACACACCAACACAGCTCCACACTACGATTGCTGGAACGGGCCGCCATATGAGGAGGCAGCAGGCGATGCGCCGGCATTCGTGAGCATGACGTGTCTGGAACACAGTCCGTTTGAGAAAAAATCTGGCAAGTCCTGAAGAAGCTAAAAAATCGTGTGGAAACCCCTCCATGAACGGTACAATTCCACGCTGCGCAACCCTCCCGCTCCTCGCTGCACAGTTGCTGCGGCGACAGTTGACGTCCGGATTTATTAGAGCAATTCCGAGGAACTGCTCCTAGAAATTATCACAGATCCCACATCTCACTAGCCCTTCGCAATACATATTACCCACTATTAATCATTTCTAAGAGGATGTGGAGGTAAAGAAGTCATTGGGGGAATTTGAGGCGCGTGTAGATGACAGGAAGCAGCAGTTCTTTTCGTGAATTACCGGGACAGGAGCAGACGTTTTGAACGATTCCGGAAGATAGGATCACGTCCGGGATCATAGCTGGTTTAAGATAGCGCTTTAAGGGAAAATATACTTCAATGACTGTACATTGGTTTTATACATAATTTTTATGTATGTTTCTTCTGAAACTACAGATAATCCGCTTGAGTTCTCGCTGAAATAGCAGAACCCAGAAAAACTTCTACGGTTGTCACTTTGAAAAGAACAGAAAGTTTGATGAAGAACAGGCAGGAAATTTAGAAGACAAAATAAATGAGGAAAAGTCAGATTCCCTAGCTACTCTCATTCGAGTACAAGAAAGAGTTTATGAGAACTACGCCTACGTTTAGGCGAATTCGAAAACAAAACGGATGAAATTCTCTAGTCTCTGGCACTTCAAACAACTTTATAGCTATTCAAAAAAATCTACCTCATTGTCTCATATAAAGAATTCTCAAAAATTGCATCCTATGTGGGCCTTAAATTAAGCCCATACCCATCCTATGAGGTTATCTGTACTGAGCCGGTCATGAAATTTGTATGACTTCTCCATTTACGGATGAGAAAAACAACAATATGCATGTCACTACAGTTCCACTCGATGGTCAACGGTTTTACATGCAAAACATATTATCAAATTATGTAAATCCCCCCCCCCCCCTCCCTCCCTCACCCCACAACCCCCATTTTCTCGCTGTAGCTGAAAAACACCCTGAAATTCACAATTTCAGCGGGCCCTGCAAAATGCCCCAATAGCAGGAAGAGTTAACTGGAACTGCATTGTTTCCGGATGACTCAGAGAGCACTTCTACCAGTCAAATTTTCGCCAGTGCTTCATCGCATCGACTCGAATTCCCATTCCATTCCACCAAATAAATCCGGATAATTACTATCAAGCGCAGCTAAGCGATGAATAAATGAAGCGCATCGACATCAATTTTTCAGCAACTATCAAAGCGTTTTGCGGATCCATCCATGAGACGCATGCCTAAACAAGGACACGCGCTGTTGAGTGCACGACGAGCCTAAGACACGCATCTATTGCCGGCCTTTCGCGAACAGAACAAAGCGGTCCAAGTGTGTTTTTGATGGTTTGCGATGACAACGCTGGGTGTGCTTCAGCCAGAGTGCGTCACATGCGACTTCTGCCGGACTCGTACATGACGAATAGCTTCGGCAGTGTGGCAACGAAGAAATATGGGTCTCTGGATGGGTGCGAAGGCAGGCGGCTTCAGGCTCATGCGATTGACCAAACCTCAAATGGCTTCCGGCTTAACGCAATTCACATCGGTATCGGTAAACTACGAACAGGATAAGATGCTGTAGAAAATCCACAACGATCGGATAACTATTGCCATTTCCGGTCATGTTTATCATTATGACAGAGTAAAAAGCACAGGAGGAGCAGATACTTAAGTTTTCCGCTCGTCCCTCTTCATGTCGAGCACGCTCACGTAATTTCGCAAAGTATACTGCAAAAACTCAGCATGAATTAAACTTTCCTGAGAACAGTGCATAAAAAGGGGCAACGTGTGTTAATACAAATTCCAGCACGAGTATGGAAAAAGATATGGCGAATCCTGAATTACAATGACGCAGAAACGGGTATGTTCCTGTACTGGGGAAAATACGTAATACATGGTTAGTTGGAGGTAACCTATGCACAGGTAGATATACCTGTGGAATTGCTTACTAGGGTAATACATAGGAACATAGGAGAGAAAAACTGCTGAAAACCAGGAATTCACATTTTACGATCATTTCATTGTTGTTTTTACCCTTCCTATTGCAGCTTCTAGCTCACCAATATTCTTCAGCGCTTGTTGCTTTAGGCCCTATTAAGGAACTACGCCAAAAAATCCTTGAAATGCGTGGGCATTCATTCTAGAGATGAATTTATGAACATCTCTCCGCAAATTTTCAGCTCTGCCTTCTCAGCCTCTTAAACATTCCAATTCCGCCAAATTCCAAGTTCGCTCGTGCCCCGTGGCCATCCGAAGTATCCCCTGGCATTGTGAGTTGGGGAAACGTGCCAATTCTAATCCAATATTCAGAGTGGAATTGTCCAAATTGTCAAAAGAAAGATTGTCTTCCAGCAAAGAAACTTAGAAGACAAGTTTTTCACTTGCAGAAGACGTCGAAGATGAGAAATGACTGCATATGCTTTCGAAAAGAAGCATTGTTCATAACCACGCTCTCCTACAGCAATTTTCAGTGGGCAACCTCCTTGCAAGTGGGACAACTCGAATTGCTGAGAACGGGGTCGCATAAAAAGCCACCACCAAAGCAGTTGTGCTTATTATGAAAAACCGACATGCAATGATGGTGTAGTTGTTGACACCTGCACGAACAGCAACGTAAAAATATGGCGATTCACGTTGATTTAGTGCTGTTGAGCCATGGAGCAACCAAACGAAACCCTAACACTCACCAAGGATCGGTGAACTCTGTGCTCGCGGTGTCGCACCATACTTGAACACGCTGGCGAAGCATCCACGGATGATGTTGTTGCCGATGTGTTGACCTGAAACTTTGACGTTCTTCAGGGAATCCGATCCAGAAAGTGTCCTCACTCATAGTAGTACGTCGGCAGACAAGTGCACGGATTTCAGGCGAACAAACTCATTTCGAACATGAGCAAAACGCGTACGTGAAGCACATTAATTGCCCATGTCCTTTTGAGATAAAATAAGCAGTCCGTTAGCTCCCTTGCTCGCCCTCTGCAGTGCTGGCTTTGCGACCGCTGCCTGGCCACCTCCAGCTAGTTACGAACGCAGTAATATACTCTCATATATCTCATCACCTCGAGGTTTTCTGTAATTCCAACGGGAACAAGAGAAGCAAAAGCGCGGAACACGGGAGTAAACAGCGTGCTGCTGATGCGGAATAACCATTGGCTCTTTCACAGCCATCCAGAGGTTTTAAGGAGTTCAATGGCGCAGCGGCAAGTGAAGTTCATCACTCGCGCAGGCGTGGTGGATGGCATGCGAAGATGGGCTGGATCACTCGGATTACCAGATTAAATTACTCGCTACACCGCGCTTATGCACTATTGTCCGAGTTGGCGATATACTCGCTAAGCAAATAGTAATTTATTCGCGCACTCGGACATCTGTTCCTATTTTTGGTGTCGATGTATCGGCGCGTACCCCACCCCCAGATCCAGCGTAATCGTGGGAAGAACTGACGGTTCGTAAGCAGCGGCGTCTTCGTCCTACTTCTGCCGAAGTATGCACTCGTGAGGCTCGCATATTCAGACATAAGTGGGCACTTCTTAAGCCAGTGAACAACACGATGAAAAGCCGCTTCAACGCAAATCAGTCCCGTAGCTCTCGTCGTCGTCGGGCCTACTCCTCCTCTCGCCTCCCATACTCGTCCTCTTCGTCCCGTCTCTCACTCAAGCACACACGCACATGCACACGGAAATTGGTCGGGCATTTTTCGGATGTGAAGCACGGACGAGAATCGAGCATGAGCTTGAGGTTTGGAGCTTTAGGATAGCTGAGAGATAAACTTGTGAAAAACTGATTGATCCTCATTATCTCAGCGAAGGTGACCTCATGTGGGGGGGGGGGGGTGAAACAATACAACACGCTCAGCATTCGCCTGATGATATATTGTTACACCGTGTTATGAACAAGCAGAGGTTTACACGACATTTTTCTCTTCACACGACATTTTTCTTAAGTCACCCTTCCTGCGCTTGTGATAACGATGCTAATGGATATTTTCCCAATGCAATAGTTTTAGATGAAAGCTCTTCCCGGAATGCTTGCGTAAGAGAGGGAACGGCCTTGTAACACTCTGCGCGACAAAGCATATCAACTTTGAGAATGAAAGCATGTTAAACTGGAAACGAGATAAAAGGCTGAGTTTGTGATTGCATCCCAAGGAGTATATCCCACTATAGAGAAGGACAGTGTTTAGATCCTTCACATTATCGAAAAACCTTGGTGATTGTTCCTTCTTCCAGGATTTGCCTCAATAAAATAAATAAAGAATCAGAGAACGTCACTCCATTTCTATTTGTCGCACCAGAAGCTTTTGCAAACGCTGTTAATTTGAGTATATGCTGCTTGTGACTATTTGTATGAGTATTTTAAATGACCAAATTTCGGGGATCCATCTGTGAACAACTCGTAATTTATTACAGATTAGTTCAAGGCGAGTTTACATCCAAAATTCTTACACTTTGCATAGGGATTATGATGAGGGTGAGAGTAGAGACGAGAGTTTCAAAGTTCTGGAGAGAAAAAAATGGAAAGAGTATTATCCCAAAAAAATGGAGACTGAGTAGGTGAGTTGAACTACTTCAAAACGCCACATAAATCGAGAGTTGTCAGTTCGATATATTTTTCAGCGTTCACTTATCTCTTCTACTTAATGTTTTTCAAAATCCATGGAAAGTCTCTGGATTGTTCTCTAAAATGCTGAATTTCTTAAGTGTTTGCCTAGTATCAGGAGTCACAATTGTTTACTATGTCTAATGGGTAGCCGAGTGGTGAACAACGTGCAAATACGGAGCAAAGTTTGCTGTGCTTCAGCCTCACTTGAGAAGATCTCTATCAGATATTCTGTTTGCAAAAAGAAGTGTAGTATAATAGAACCGATACTTCCAGAAACTACTCTGAAAATAAGAAGAAACGGTTGAAAACAGTCTTTGTTGTAAATTCTGGGGTTCTCAACGAAACAATGAGTACTACGAAGCAAAATTTATGTGGAGCGGAAAAGTTATCTTTGCTTCAAAAACTTTAACCAACTGGTTTTTCTTTAGTGAAGCAATTGGTATCTATGCAGATTCATGCTGCTAATTTTGAAAATACACTAGTGAAACGCTCATATGACTCAATTACCCATGTTGGTTTAGAGCTCTACCGCCATTTATGCATGCCGCACTCAATGAATCCTCCACGGTGTGCTGTCGAAAAGCCCAATCATAATAAAACCGCGAAATGGAAACGAATGCTTGCAGTGCATGAAGGGTACTCGACAAATGGACTAGTCATTATCGTCAAGAGGTTCTCCCCACATCTCACGGCGGTTACCGACGCTCGCAGCGGTTTCGTACCGAGATCGCCGCCGGACTGTTTACTCATTATTTGTAGCGAAATTGGCAAGAATTGTAGCAGTCTAGTTTTAGGTCTGGCTAAGCTAGCGCTCCATAAACGTGCTCAACGCTCGAATATGGGGACCATTCGGGTGGCCGACATCTACACTGAAATTAAGCGGCGTCCAAATCGAATTCGCAGTCGCTTCCATTCAATGCGTTGATGTCATGATAGACGAACAAGTAGCCAAACTGCTGCAAACTCAATTTCAGTACATTACTCACTAATCCATAAATCAATTCTCATCTAGTGGCCGCAAATTTATAGTTGCTGTCGGCAGCTTTTCGATTGTAATAAGTAATCGATCAAACTGTCTCACTCCGTTCTGGTGGGGCGAGCGTTTAGCGCTTTGCGGGTGGTCCGCGCGCATATTGCCATCGGCGCGCGGGCGTCTGCGTTCTCCCTTGACATTTCGCTCAATTTTCCTCATTTGTTCGATCTGTTAGAGCGGCTGATACAAGAGGATCATCGAGCAAACCCCGCCGAAAAACTCGCAAACATATCCTCGAGTTCGCGCAAAGCCGCCACCGCCACTGCCGCCCGGCTGTAGCCTGCTCGATCTCTCGGACGACTCGAGAAGACGTATGCTAATTGAGCGCTGAACACGTAAAGGAACATGCATATTCTCATGCGATTGCCGAGTCAAGGCGTTTCTGCCCTCAGGGTGTTTTCTCAGTCGCCGGCACGGATTTTCGTCGCACTTCATCGAAACATCACTTCGCAGCTACGCACTCAATGATTGCGGAACTCTTGGAGTAACCGTAATTACTATCCAGGAAGGCCATTATTGCAAGAAATTGAGAACAAGGAGTTTAGCAGGAAATGATGAGAAATTCAAAATAACTTCCAGTAGGAAAATCTGGAAAGAAAAAAAAAACAGGGAAAAGATTATAAGCTAAATCTTGGCGGGAAATCAATGGAAATGAGATTACATGGTTCAACCTGCTGCTAACTAAAAAATCATTAAAGGAATTCAAATAAAAATACGAAACAGCGTGCATTCTGCTGAATTTGAGTATGCACAGCGTAGGAAGTGAGAAATGTGAAAAAAGATGAGAAATTTAGCACTCCTAGACACGAGTTTGGACCCCTCCAATATCGCCTAAGAAGTGAGATTTTATTCCAAATGAAGGAAAAGAAAACGGGAGGTTGGAGTAGAATTTCGCACCCAATCGAGATGTGTGATCATACATATTCCTTTTTTGGAAGCATTTAAGATTTAGGAAGTAATACAATTCTAGCTTGTCCAGCATGACTAGATTCGGATTCTGAGCTTTATTTTCTGAGAGATCTCTTAGAAGCCTTATTTAGGTCGAGGTTTTTTTATAGGTAGATTTGAGTACGATTTGATATTTTGATTAATATCGTTCAAATTTTGGGGTGAACAAGATTTACTGCATATTTTCTACCAGAAAAAGTTTCAGAAATCAAATTCGGACGCGTTGTAAATGCAAAAATAAAGTACGAGGTTTAGCTAACTTCGTGGCAATTCTATCAGATTACCAGGAGTAGGCTGTGATTGGTTTCCGAGCTGATATCCAAGCTCCTAAGAATTTTATCGTTTAGGGAAGAACAACCATGAGTCCTCTGAAGATTATTTCATTAGAAGAAGTGAGAGTAACCAAATATGCCCAGAATACTCTCCCAGAAAGTGATTCAATCCAGAAGATTGAACTTTTAAAGCAATCTTCAACTTCAGCTTGAATTAACAACGGTACCCCCAACCAAAAAAGTTAGGATGCTCTATGTATAACACATAACAGTATGGAATGATCAGCAATTCTTGAGAAAACTCATTTACCATAAGATTACGTACGAAGAAGAACCCTCAGAAGGTTCAAACAGCTCACCTGCCAGGATCCTCGGCTCAATCACCGTGACACACATCGAGTGGCTGCACGGCGTCATCCCAATATTCATCTTAGCAGGAATTTTAAAACAATGATCAGTGAAGTTCATTGGCCGATAGTAAACCTGCAAAGAAATGCGAGTTATGTGAGTGTTTCGATCAAGCTGCCCAGAGTGTGAGGACATCCCTGTCAAGCGCGCACACTTCATTCGCACTGGGATTGGCATCTCGTCGTTTTTTACGCACGTAGCATACCTGATTGATGTGCTTTCGGCTTAGAACGAAACAATGTCAGTGATCGGGCACATCCATCGATCACTAGCGTTGTGGTCGACGTGGATGCATCATTTATTATTACTAACTCTAGCGGGTTTTTACAAGCGAAATTTATGCGAGGGCAATGTACGGGAGCGGACGCTGGGTAACGAGCAGTGTTCATCACAACGACTTCACCCGCGAGTCCAAGGGAACACCGTCCATCCGTACCAAGGTCTTAAACCCTCACGAGAAACCATGCCACCCAATGAGCAAGATCTTTCAGCTTATCATATTATCAGAATATCAGTGTAATGATATAAAGGTGCAAAAAGGCTGAATGCATTACTTGTAACCATAGTGATGTTAAATCACCGCAGGACAATACGGTATTTAATGGGAGAATGAATGAGGTGAGATTAGGTGAGGGCTAATGTACTGAATGCAAAATGAGTGTCGCTGAGGAATGTGGCTAGACTTACATGGATGAGAAAACAAAAAGACGTAAAAAATCAGGTGTATTCATAATTACCTTCTACGCTAACCAACCAGGTAGGATTGTTATTTCAAGGAAGTATTAAATCAAAGGAAATTGTGCATTGTAGGGAAAATAGCGGAAACGTAGCAGCGTAGTGAATTCATGGATTTTGACAGCCAGTGAAGAGCCAGATTGAATGACATGCGTAATGACGTATGCCCACAAAAAAGAGTAAAATTTTGATGGCAAGTCCATAAATTTCTACGCATACCACTGCCACACCACATCACAAAGCTCAAAAAGTCAAGTGAAAAGGCTATTAAACCAATCCATGCACAAGAATCCGGGCCTGACCCGCAGATTGTGCAGCGAAAACAAAAACATCCCTCAACAAAGAATCACATGAGGAGTGACTTGGGCCGTTTATGCGACGACCAAAATGGAAATCCAATGGGCGAAAAAGTGGAGACGCGTGCTGCTGGCCGTCGACCTTCCAAAGTCCAAATTCGCACTCGCCTCCGGACACCTCAGTGCAGCTGCGATTGTTGACGTTCAGCTGAGAGTAAAGCGAAATGAGCGACGACAAACTGCTCATCTGACTGACAATCAGCGGGGAGAGAGTGCGATCATGAAAGATTGACAGTTAGTCGCAGTCCAGCAGTCAAAACATCAGCACTGCGATTGAGCGCTGAGTGTTAGCACACTTCACTCTTTTCATCGTGCCGCCACAGCGCTGAGGTCGTGATCCTCGTGACCTCAGGAAAAAGCTCGATATGGGCCGAAATCAGCACTGCGCATAAAGTGATATATAGCTGGAAGCTCTCCAAGGAATAGCCGCCGTGCCGCGCACAATAACTATATCATCTCTATTGACAAATTCGGCGACTCCAACCCGTAGTGCACAGAATTGAAAATATAATATACTCGAAGCAGAAGTGGTTCGCCACTAGCGCAACGCCCAAACACCTCAGCACTATGGAAAAGTCCTCTTTCCACGCAAAAATCGCAATATAAGCAAGCGCATATGCACAAACATGCAGAGGCCATTTCCTCTCCTGAGGGTGTTGTGTCAGGTGGGTTAACAATAGCCGCTCATATTAAGGCAAATCGAAAAAACACCGCGACCCTCGGCAGGATTCAGTGAGGGCAGCTGTGATGAACTGGTCCCGTAAATTCCTTGCTGACATTTCCGCTATTCAGAGCACGATGGAAAAATTCGGCCAATAAACCCCTTCACGAGCACTGTCCGGAAGAAGGGAAGCCCACCGGCCTGAGCAGATAATAAGAAAAAGGGAGTGTGAAAAAACTCCCAGACAAGATGAACAGAAAGAAGAAAAAAACGTGTACGAACGTAAGAAAATATCGCTAAGAGAAACATATGCGATGTGATACGCAACAGAGAGAGCGCCTTGTTACAACACTACAAAATGAAATTCAATCCTAAGAGAGCGGCTTCAACGAGCTGTTTGACTGCAGGATATCAGAGCATTCTGTGGAAGAGGCGCGTATTCATGCATCAACACAGATCAGATAACAGCTTAGCGTCTATGACGAAAAGGAAAATGTGAGAAGCGTTGGAAGGGTGGGGGTTAAGAAGCTAGGCGAGAAGAAGCCTCAGGGGGACACAAGTCAGATGATCGCACAAACATGATAATTTGATCGGGAATGTTTGCGTCGAAAATCGCGCCCGTATATGCAGAATCAGATTTGAAGCAGCAGAGACTGCCGGCTCACCTCGTCCAAATAAGGCCAATGTAGCAGGAAGTCCTCAGACATACAGCTATAACAGTATTTAGTCGTTGAGCTGAAACAAAAATGGGTGAGGGTGTGGTGTTGAATGCAGGAAAAAACAAAATAGACAGTTCTCAGCAGCATCTTCAGAACAAAAACAACCGCTGCTGTCCGTCAGAGGTGTGAAAGTTAATCGATCACCTGAAATCCATGTACTCCACAGCAGTGGTGGGTCGGGACAAAAAGTGAAACAAGGCTAGAATTACGACGAGACGTGACGGTGATGTAGTCCAACTATGATGTTGCATTAATGACACGTCGTCGGCGGGAACGACGCCGCTCGATGGCCTTGGAAGACCATACAGCGTCGACGGCACGATGCAATGTGATGACAGTAACGACTAGAATGGTGATCCGTGAAGTTCTGGGATGATGACCGACGATCGCGGTTTTGCTGATGGCCACAACGACGAGACGGACGGGTACACTAGACGAGGCGGGTCGCAACCGGCGGCACCGCCCGCGCGAGCTCCGCCCCAATCAAATCCGAATCCCGGCGATAGGGGCCCATAATTCGCGATAACAACGTGACGGTCACTCAATCCTCATCTTCGGAGGCATGCTGGGGATCTCTGTGGAAAGTCACGTCCGCGGAACAAGGAACTCACACCAGCATTCGACACATGCGTCAGCGAGAGACTGCACGAAGTCTCACCTATCAACTATTTCCAAACTCTTACACTCGGCCACAAACAAACACATGAACACAGCATGCCTCCCCAATTTTCACAATAACAATCAGTAAATGTCCCACAAGACGGTGTAGACTGTCGATAACAATCTATTCTAATCACTTCTCTAAGGATCATATTTTCGAGACACAGGGAACCAAAAACTCAAGTTTCAAGAATAGCCAAATACTCTAAATTTGGGTTCTCCTGGATTTCCAATGCTACTTTGAAGCGTTTCCTAACAACAGAGGCAACTTCAGCGGCGCTGTTTAATAAGTTTTGCTGCAATTGCAGTAAACAACAAGCTAACGCTAGTTTTTTGGAAAGCAAAAACCCTCCACTCGTAGTACGCTCCGCTGGAAAAGTGGATTAGTACGAATAACACCAAACTGCTTAGTTTCGGTAGTGTGTGTTTTACGGTCAAATGAGGCGTCATGCATCTATCCGAAACTATGTAGGTACTGCGTGATCTAATGAGTAGGTTAGGCATGGATTGGTGGATCCGTGAATGTTACATTGTTGGGCATGCTCCTCTTAAAGCAGAGATTGAGCAGTCGTGGACACATGCTATAGATGAAGCAGTGCTGAATAAGTTATGATGTTTTTTTTTTCTTAGAGCCTAACAAAGGCCAAATGATTATTTAACATGATTAACCACCTCGGAGCCGCCTCGGGTATTCCAGTTTTCAAGGAAGAAGAGGACTCACAGCAGTTCGCCGCTTTCTTTCAAAGCCGCATTACTCCCTCTTTCTCTCTCTCTCTCTTCCTCTCTGCTTTGCTCGAACATTCCAATTTCTGACTCACCAAAATCAAACTTTCGAATCTGATTATAAACTATACCTGCGTTATCCGTTAACAACTACTATTTGTTCCATCAAAACACATCCAATATACTCGCATACAAATCATCCTGAACCTGAAGGAGGAAAGGTTGGAAATAAAAAGAATGGGGACTTGAATGGTGCCGTTTTATGGAGTGGTGTAAGTTTGAACATGGAAGACTCCAAGCAGCAAAAAAGCACTCCTGCTTTTGAGGGCAATCCCCTTTAAGGGAGTTGTAGGGCGGGAAATCGCTCAGTTCTTCCCTCAGCGCTCTCGGTTTTCAACTATTTCTGCACTCAAATTTCAGGCTGACGGCGTAGTTCCACATATGGCGCAACCTGGCTTCTGCATTCCGAGCACTTTGCATTAAGACTGTTGTTAGTGTTGCCCTTGCTTCCCTCCTACACCGTGGATCCAAGCCATTGTGTCCAGAGTTACACTTTGAGACATTTACTTTCATGTGCAGTCTACAGCTCCAAGTGCGTGACACTCTCTTCAAAATACAACAAAAACTGCTCTCCTCATTTTTTTCTTCTCGAAAGCCTTGCATTGGTGGACTTTCTTATTCCAGTAACCATCGAGGAACAAAGCACGATGTCGGAGAAATATCCACTCAATTAGCAATAACGCGCTATTTCTAATGAACTTTCCATAGCGACTGAAAGAGAAAGCGGCTCAATACAGCTGCTTCGAAAATTTTAATTTCTCAGGATTCGCTTGTGAAGGTTTTGTGAAGGAATCGGCATGACTTTGGAGCTTCACCTACGGGAGAGACAGGAGTACACTCAGAATGTTGTTTTTTTAATACAAATGACATTTTTGGAGCGAGGCCACTGGCGGGATGAAAATACTTAGACAGAAGCTCCTCAGTTTTCCTAAGATTTTCAAAAAGAATGGTGAATTTGCGAAATTTTCCACTTTCCCGCAGAGGAGATGATCTTTTACTGAAGGTTTTCCTCTCAATTAAACCAATTAGCAATCGTAGAATCCCCTCTTTGAATTAGCATGAGCCACTATTGCTCAAATTTCCAAGGTTTGTTCAATATTTCAGTTTTTTTCTAATCTTCTAAAAATGGGTGTCATAGCACGTGATTTTCCATTTATTTAAACACGGACATGAAGAGGAAGGCTTGTCTTCTCCATCACTACATGTTCCGCTTCATCTCATTATTATATTCGTCTATTTAACTGCTCTGGAAATAACTCCGAAGAAAAAAAAATAAGACTGAGCATAGAACAGAAATCAGAATTCCGCCCCCCCCCCCTACTACAAAAAAAATTATAGTCGGGCGATGATTCCTTCCCATGGCACTTTTTTATATGTAAGTACTTTACCTATTCTGGAACGTGTCACATAAGATTACTGAGCCTCCAGACTCTATCCGTGCATTTCTATTATGACTTTTTCCAGAAGGGTGTTTAAAAATCTATTGAGAGCAGCGTTCAATTTTCTCACGTAAAACAGACTGCATGGGAAAGCTATGTTTGCAACCTGGTCTCTGCTGATGAAATTATTTACAGCTAGGTTCTCTTACTAGAAGATGACGTAGATATTTAGTATTGGAAAGTATGTATCGTATTTGCTATGTTGTTCACTCTGTACAGCATTTCCTATTCTCATTACGATGAAGTAATGTAAGTATGTAATTGAAGTTATGGTATATAACAATCACCTTAGCAGTCACTTCCGTGTAGTCCCACGGAAATATGTCATTCAGGAAAATTCGAGAAATGATTCAGCAATAATAGTGAGTGACACCTTTCCTTTAGGTAGTGTTGAGTGGCACCCTAGAACGGCACACTCTTCATTGGCCAACGTTGAGAGCGCACCGCCTTCATCTGAGCCTGAGAGGGTTTGACAACTCCCAAACTCAGACCTGTCGGTAGCTACTTAAGTTAAAAGTTTGAAGCTTCGTTATTCAATCATCGGGAGAACAACTGCGAAAGCCTGCGAATCAGGGGCAAACCTTCGCCACCGCTAGCGCGTACTTGCCGGCTAGTAGCGATTATTGGTGTCATTTGAGAGCAAACCCGGTCAGTAACGTTTGCTATCAAGTAGACAGTGATTAAGATATGATGCCACTCCGTTAATGATTGCTAAACATTCATCTTTGCGAGTCATTTGTGGGCATCTGGCTAACATCTTTGTTTTAAAATAATATGAGCGCAGGAGCAAATCTACTTCTATTTCTACGTAGTTTACCTATAAGGTTCATGCACACAGCGAAAAGTGAACAACTAATAGAATATGGATACAGAGTATGTAATGAGAATTTGGAAGAAATCCTTATTTTAACAAATAATTAGTGTTACTAGAGATTTCATTTAAGGTACAGCAAGCAACTAATAGCTCCTCCAATCTTCGCAAATAAAATAAAAGAAATCAATTATTTGACCAATCCGGGTTGCCTGAAATTTTCCCCCACCCGTTCTAAGCTCTCTGTATTACTTCTCTTCGGCTTTACAATTCTAGCTTTACAGGCTTTGTGCTTTTCTGCTTTTCTATTCTTCTACACATCTCTGCTTCTGATCAACTGAGACTAATGCTGTTCCCTTGGCAAAAAAAATCGACATTTGTTAATGCTCGAAATCGCGGGCAGTATTAGCAGGTGTTTTGAGGCATCTCCCGCTGACGTTCTCGTCATAATATTATAGAAACCTTCTCAACTACAATTCCAAAAAAAAAAAGAGTCAAAAACAAAGAAGTAGCTCTGCTCAAGCGTTTCTCTAACAACAATAAGCAATCATTATTCTGACACCTGCTCTCTCGAATCTAGGCGGGGAGCTTTCAAGGCTATCAAAACGTTGTGGGAGTGCTGATTAGCAAAACCGCTCTTCTCTGTTATCCCATTCATAACCAGTGGGGTTGATTTCAAAGTCAGACAGGCAATGAAGTGTTTACTTATGTAACAGCAGGCAGTGTTCAGTTTGATTTAATCTGGCACACACCATTCTGACCAATAACACCTCCTTTTTGCTCTAACCTGACTTCCTTGAGCAACCATGTTTATAGTCCATTCAACCGGCAGTCGATATTGATGCAAGGAGCATGGACTGATACGCGGCCACTTTCAATCGATATCAAGCATGTTTGATAGTGCACAATCGCACCACTCACCTCCAATCCGTGAATGCACCAGTACCGACTACTTTCCGAATACCCTATAGAACAGCGGAGAAAAATTGTACGAAACTTTGTGGGGCTTTGTGATTTTTCATCGACTTGGTTCTAGACAGAATTGGAATTCCTTTGACAATTGAAAACAGAGAGTTGTTGAATATTTTACCACTTATTGTTGTGCACAGGTACATACATGTTTGATATCCAGAAATCCAGTCAAAACCTCCTTTGTTTTGGGTAATAAGAAATGATGGACATTTGCTTCCTGCACTTCCAGTGATGTAACACAACAACTTCTTCCCATGAAAAGCAGTCAAACACTATTAGAATCTTTCTGCAATACCGCATGAAGCGAAACCTCCTTGAAGACACAAAAAAGGTCTGTCAATTATGTACCTAAGAAGACATACTAATGATAGGGTGTAGAACTCTCACGCTCCAAAATGATCAAAAATCTTCATACATGCAAGTAATAACCTAATGAATTTCTAAATGTTGAAGCACTCGCTACTGCGGCATTTTGCAAGACACTACCACGCTCACAACTTTTTCTGAGCTAAAATATGAAAGTATTCATAAATAACATAAAACACATGAAGCAAACGTGAGAACCCCGAAAGATTTTATACATTTTCACGACATGCCCGTTCTCACATAAAACTTGCAAGTTTTCTGAATTTCTGTGCAATCTTCCTATGCAGTTATGCTGTTAGCTTTGCTGCTGAAGAGAGATCCGTGAACATTAGGGAGAATTACTTCGAAAATTTTCGAAAAGATGTGAAAGCCAAGCATGTCTGCCACTTCAGGATCACTTTGAAGACGAAATAGGATAGCGTAGTTGCTCAAAGAATTATCGAAAGGAAAATCTACCCCGTTAGATTTCTATGTCGCACTACAGGATCAGTGAAATTGTTCATCGTTAAAAAATTAGGAAGCCTTAGTGCAGTTTTCCTCCGCTGTTCCGCACATTTTTGCTGAAAGAAGAAGTCAGCTCACAGCAAGAAGAAGGTGCTCTTGCTCAGAGCGAGGTATTGCAGATTGAATTGAACAGTGAAGCTTCCTGCTTTTACGTAAGTATGTATTTTATTGCCTGTTGCAAATTTTAAATCCATCACCCCTGGTTATGAATGAAAAAAGCGCCTTTGCATTTCAGCAGTCTCATCCACTGAAAGTTTTGATATCGTTCAAACATAGAGAAGTCCTCATCTCAATTCCAGTGAGAGCAGCGATTCCTTATTGTTGCCAGGGAAACCAATTTCTTCCTCTCCAACATTTTTTGAAGATCTAATTGTTACTTTTTCTATCTGCTTCCTTCATTATCGGTCGAAATAAGAAATACTCATGATCGGAAGGATAGACATTGTTGCGATAGTGGAAATATGGGGATGACGGGGGAGGGGGGGGGGGGGGGGGAATGGGTGACTTGCTGTCAATGGGCAGTGGCCCCCAACACTGCAAACCGATAGGGTATTTTCTATTCCGGATGCCAACTCAGTCTCCAACAAATCAGCCAACCCCACACATGTCGATGATATGCTGATATGATGATGATGATATGATGGTAATGATGAGAACGCAAACGGGAAATGTCTCAGAACACCTCTGCTATCCGCCAGACAGTTGTAGATTCTGGCGTGCTAGTAAACCTCTTGAAATGACAAACAAACGCTGACCTAAAGATATCAGTGAAGTGTCAGGTCTGCTCTGCCATGAACGAACTACGAGTTCACTGCCAACAGTGGTGTTTGAAGGATGTGATTTTTGCGAAACTGCCGAGACATCAGAGGTTTCGAACATTTAAATCATGACTGCCAAATCAGCCAACAAACCGATTCCCTCAGCGTTTGCAGACATCCCAGTGCACCATAGAATCAACGGATATTGCAATATATACGACCGTTACGATCTGACCTGCTAGTGAATTCCGTTCCGCCTAATCTATGTTTGTTGCGGTGAGCTTAAAAATCCAATCCCACACTAATAAAATAAAATGTGTGGGACTTAATCTGAGAAGATATGGGGCTTAGCATTCAAACCATCTACCAAGAAATCGGGATCATTGATGAACTGGTGGAAAGCCATGATGACAGGAGCAGTGGGAACAGGGATCAGCTGCATTTCCCCACAATTGAGTCTCCACCGAAAACGGGTTAGTGCAGGCTCCACTGGCTATAGTCATGAACTTGAACCTTGAGCGGAAAGTCCATGAAGGACTTTTTCGTGGAACGACGAGCTTCTGTTACGTACGCCACTATTGCCTCGCTCCACTTGCCTTCGTTATTCCATGCGAAGTTCGGCTATACAGCAAACCTTCACATCGCCATCGAAGTGCAAGTTTATTCATAAGTAGTGCCCCATTTCCGCCCCAGTACTCATCTACAGCTATTATACTCATACATTTTCTCAAACAAAGAATAGTTTTTTTTTTCACTGAGGTTACAAATTTATCGCAAGTTAGCTGCGAATTGACGGTCACCATCAAGTTGCAGCTTCAGTGTGATTACTACTACGCCAGATGTGAGCGGTGGGAGAAAACGTGGGCTTGAGGCGAAAAACTGCTATCTCAAGAACTCAGATGGCTGTGATTTCAAAAAAATTTTTTTTTCGAAAAGACATTGATATCGAAATCGAATCATCAAAACAACTGGAGAAAAAACAAAGCAAAGGATAAAGTGGTCGGCGTTAATGAATTCCGTTTGTGAGATACGCCAGGCACTCGACTTCATCCGAGCATCGTAGAGGCATTGAATGCGTATGTGTCCTGTATAGTGACTTGCGGGTACATCCGATGTAGCAAGTCAGTGCTTCATCCTCCCAGACTCCACTGCTACCAATTTATCGACCACGGAGTTATGGAGGGTTTGGTTGGTCTGGGCAAGATCGAACCATCGACCGTGCGAGCGAACAGCGTGCTTCTTACCACTGCTCTATGCTCGCCCTAGACAAAAAATATTGAAAATAAAATGAAATTAGGGACGTGTCAATGCTATATTTTCATCAGTTTCAACGTATTTTGAAGCGATCTACTCGTCCATTATCAGCGGTGGAATGCCTCCCCAGTGCCCGTGTTCTACCGTCAACATGCAGTTGCATTTCAACCTTAGTACTGTGCATATTCGTTAATGTTTTCTATAGTTCTTAAACTTTATTAAACATTACATTACTACGTATATCCATCAAGAGAAACCAAATATTGGAAATGGATCTCTGTACAAAAAAAAAAACAAGGTCTCGCAGCTCACACTTACATGCATCAGTCCCAGGCAGTGCTTCTACTAGTAATACAATAGTTATGAAAATCCATTATATATTTCGCTCTAGTACTTGGGTACAGTACAGAGCGATTTATGCCAGTTGTGTAGCAGAATTGCTCAATCGTTGCCTAATTCTTGAGGCCGATATAACGTAGCTAATATAGCCTATTCATTTGTTTATCCATTAGACCCAAGCTTAGGTAGCTGTAGACAAAACACTCCACTGAACCTTGGAGAGCCGATCGCATTCCGTACTTATGCACTATTCTGTTTGCCACACAGCTTATTAGAAAAAATGCACCGTTCCGAGAGAAGAGCAAGGTGCCCATACGTTGGATCCTTGGTTTGCTCTTTTATCAGGAGTATGCTCCTTTCCGATATCGAAAATAAGCACGACGTTTGTTGCCAAAAAATATGTCACCTGAAGACGAATTATGACAGATATGTATGTGTCGCCTGCGGATGCACCACATGAGAACGGATTTCGAAAATAGCTTGAGTGTACGTTGGGAGCAAGCAAGTTGGAGCGTTGATCCTCATTTTATGTTAGGATAACCATAGCCGTGCTATCTCGGTATTTAGAGATACTCATGTCCGAGGAAATGCTACCACATCATACTTCACTCGTGTGAGAGGGAAGTCTATCTCATTGGCGGCTGGAAAATGCGCAAGCGAATAAACGCTCAACAAAACTGTGCAAAAATAGTTGAACCCCAAGTTTCTCGATAACATTTTCTCAGAGATTTGCATCCCATCTCAAGTGCAATTTGTCCATGCACCAATTTTTTGGAGGTAGATCGGGAAATAAACGGTGATTCCAATAAGAGTTTGATTTTAAAAAAAACATCTTAACTTGCGAAGTATTAGCTAGCTATTAAAGTTTTGATTCGTTGGAGTTAAAGCTCTTATATTTTAATTCAGCTTTCCCAATGTCAGACCTTTCAGGCTCAAAAAAAAAACATTTACAATGAAGACTGTAGGAAAATTGAGCACTTGAAATGAAAGGACGTGAGCCCCGCATCAGCTAATCGGCTGAATCCTTTGGAGAAGAGAGGAGAGAGACTGAGAGGAGGGAGAGCCAAAGACAAAGAAAGCATGATAAGCACGGGAGGGAATCCTTTCATATCTGACAGATGAATTAAAAAAGTTCATCCCAATTTCATTCAGACCAGGTTTTTGATTTTTCCCAGAGATTTTACTGATCTCAACTTTCACCCCTCATCAACGAACGCTAACGCCCTCCAGCTATAGGACCACCTCGCAGTTTCAGAATGTCCTAAATTAGCTCCCATCTGTGCTCCGACTCATCAAACACTTTTTCCCTTGTGGACCTCTAAAACCACATTGCAAATGAACCCTACGCTTGTCACTCTGTGGAGGTTAAATTATTTTTAACCAATACTAAACAAAGCTGTAACTACACGTTCCCACTTTTCGAGGTTTCGCAGCTCTTCTGGATCAATTCTCTATGAACTTCATCTCTAATTTTAGTACTGAACACTGGTATTAGGGACCTTTAAAAGTGCATGTCAAGTGAGAAAGGATTCCGACGACTTTTCTACAAATCAAAAAGACTGTGTACATCGCTTTATGCACATAAACATCCTTTAAACACAACCCTCAAATATTTAACTGTAACCCTGCTACACAATATACCCATCGAATATACCTCGTATAATCCCCTAGGCCCATCTTTGAATTCAACTTGCAAATGCACAGTGAACTGAGTCGAAATATTTAAAATTGTGGAGTACCACACTCACACCTATTACTATGTAGAAATTAAGTACCTAAGGTTCACAAATAACTTTTGAAATGGAGGAGAAAAGCAATAGATGTTTTGCAGGGACGGTGACCACATGGAGTGGCTGCTACGGGGGTAAGCTGATAAATGAAGCTTGACGGGACTCCCTAGATTTCAAAAGAAGAAGCTTTTTTTAACCTAGACTCAACGACGAGAAGTTTTGCATGCGTGCGAAATTAGAGGTATAGGCCACCTTGCCTAGAGAGATCTATTTCTTATCGATATTTATGATTTTATTGTAAAACCAGGGCATACCCCCTTAATCGTAATTCGTAAAAAATACAAAAACTGGGCGTAAATTGTATTTCATACACACTAGATCGTGATTAGGTACATCCCTGATCCCAACACCTGGGCATGGAAAAAAACCACAGGAATTTTTTTTTTGAATGTGGAAATCACACGAGTCCGAGACTTTTTCCTAAATCTAGCTGGCTCAAAAGTACATGCACCTTCCCAGGTTCCGCTACTGCTACGTTACGTGAAGTTGAAATATGAGTGAATTTTATTTTGTGTAGACACAAAATCTCACCCAAGATGCTGATATCATTTTTTTAACAATTTAGGGGGCTTTCTACCACATTTTTCTCGTGAAGCTTGTTCCTAAGGTATGCGCTCATCCAATGAATGGTTCGTTCTACCGATTTTTAGGGTTTTTGCATTGATGACATGAGAAGGCTTGCTGCATCAAGCAGCATGTTTGTAGGACATTTTCGAAAAACGCTCTGCTTACGTAGCTGTTTAGCAATTGTGACCTTGTAGAATGAAGACGTTAATGAATCCCTTTTTATGTCGCTTACAGATTCCACTTCATCTCAGAATCGAAAGACATTGAATGCGCATGTACCCTTTACATCGACTTGTGTGGTCAACGATTTACAGGTCCTCCTCTGAGACTCTTCTAGTGCCAGATTATCGACCTGAGAGAAGGACATTTGGTTGGCCAGATGCGGGAATTAAACCACCGACAGGGTTAGTGACAATAAACCTCTTGCCACAGCGCTACACGCATTTGTGGATGCTAACAATAATGGCATTTCGGCAATATTAAGCTCTTACAAAAACTTGCATTATCTTCAAAAGATTTCATACGCGACAAATGAGTGGAGTTGTCCTTCTCGCATATTCATGCTGCATCCCAATCCTACTTCCCTACGTGTACTTTCCCGAATAGGTTATCCTTCTGGATCATAACCCCAGGAATTCTGCCCTAAATCACAACCTCAAGCCCTTTCAAAACTTTGCTACCCGAAGATTATTTTTTTCCTTTCTGTAAAATTTAGAGACACTGCAAGCGGGAGTTCTGGTCTGCCGAATCCTTTCAGTAAACGTAAGAACATTCATGTACTTGTTTGCCCTAGCATTGAGTGGTTTCGTAATCCGAGAAAGCCGCAATAGTTTAAGAAACTATAATCCTTAATGGATGTGAACCGAATTCTGAATTCTATAGAGTTAAAATCCTTGAGTTTGTCTGACGGTTTGAAAATGAAGCCTAGAAAGTACGGAGGATCGGGAAGGATTTGCCTCTGGCGCTTCTCAGCGAATAAGCAAAATCTGTGCTTACTACACAAACAGCAACAGGAACAAAACCAACGTTGACGAAAATGTTACTATGGGGTGCTTTTTATTCAATTAACAGAAATCGCATCCATGTTACTGTTGTGCGAATACACACAATATTGTTCAAAAAAAAAAACTTGTACTGGTTCGTTTTTAAACGTTTCTTTTCGCCATTATTTCTCAAACGTTTATTCCTTATTATTCAGCATTGAAAATAGCATTTTTTGTTTTTTTTCTGTTAATCCGGGTCTCTCGAGTGGAGCAAACCCCGGTTTCTCCCCTCGCTCCTCCTCCCTCCTAGCGCATTTTTGCGTCCGCCAGTGGTATCTGGTTACTGCACATTTTCAAAAACTGTTTTAATTTTTCGACTGTTTATTTATCTGTTCGATTTTTGATTGTTCGTTTATTCATTCTTTTCTCCACTCGTCAATCTATTTATGCCAATAGTGCGCCAATAATAGAAAAATTAAATAACGAAAAATGAAAAAATGAAACACGGGAACTCAGAACATGGGAATGATCATCCTATTGCGAACCAGCCCATAATAGAAATGTAAGCGTAGAGTCTCTTTTTTTCTCGAAACGGTGGAAAATGAGATTTCAAGCGGGAGGAGGAATTACAACCGTCAACAGGTGAGCAAAGTCCGATCTCCTTCAGAATGAGTCAGGCAAATTATGAGAGAAAGTGACACGAAATGTAGTAGTCGTTTGTAACATTCCCACACTCATAAGAAGTCAACTGAGGTAGGACACCACACGAGTTGAAAACTGCCTTTCTCCCAACTTAACGGGCACCTTTTCAAATGCAACAATGACAAATAACATTTGCTCGAATTTTCAAGTTATCTAAATGAAACACTTTTTCAATTGTGCCGAGAAAACTACTAACCGAAAACAGAACTTTCGTGTTCACTCGACTGACTAAATAGTTCGGACAGCATATCCTTTGAAGGTAGCCGAACTCTTGGAATGGGCTGGGTCAAAGAGATGAATGAACATTTCCATTCGAATTCAACCTCATATAACATTACAGAAAATATTTTATTTTGCGTTAATGCATCCAATCGATCCAGAATTCTGCTCATTAGTTTCTCATTGTTCAATCTAATTTATCCATTGTATGTACATATAGACTCAGGCTATGATCACGGACCAATGAAAACGTTTAAGAAATAGAGGCAAAGGCATTAATTCCCGCTCTCATACCAGCACCATTTTTTTTGCTCCCATTTCAAAAACACTTCTGAGAAACGAGGCAATGAAAGGATATTTATTATTTGAACACAAATATACCAAAAATGTATTCGTATTGTTTGTGTGGCCCTAAAGAGGGCCGTTGGGTTAAATTTGTTCAGCACAGAATGGCGCTTAAGCACGCTCTCCACGGATGCGTCGAGCCAGCTGGATGTCCTTGGGCATGATGGTGACGCGCTTGGCGTGGATGGCGCAGAGGTTGGTGTCCTCGAAGAGTCCGACGAGGTAGGCCTCGGACGCCTCCTGCAGAGCCATCACAGCCGAGGACTGGAAGCGCAGGTCGGTCTTGAAGTCCTGGGCTATCTCGCGGACGAGGCGCTGGAAGGGCAGCTTGCGGATGAGCAGCTCCGTCGACTTCTGGTAGCGACGGATCTCACGGAGGGCGACGGTTCCGGGGCGGTAGCGGTGGGGCTTCTTGACTCCTCCGGTGGCCGGGGCCGACTTGCGAGCGGCCTTGGTGGCCAGCTGCTTGCGGGGAGCCTTTCCTCCGGTCGATTTGCGAGCGGTCTGCTTGGTACGAGCCATTGCTGAGTGTTCTGAGGGTGACGATCCTCTGGTGGCCTTTTATACTCGCCTAGCAAGGGGAGGCGGGGCCTACGCGGCTGTGAGACCTTGTGAGAGTCAATGCTTCCGAAGTGTACTGTATTCTCAGAACCACTCTTTTGCCAGTGAATTGACACTATGACATTTCTTAACTCAGGAGTAATTTGTTCATACATATGTGCACGGAGGTGACATGATCGGCAAGAACTTCATAGAAGTGTACAAAACCTCAGAGTTTTTTCCCCTCGACCGGGAAAATTCCTGTCTACGGCATAGCTTCCGTAGGTCTCTGTTATTTAAAAATTAATACATGATGTCTATCATCATATGAAAATTGCTCACTTGCTAGGTGATTGTTTCAAGATTACTTGTAATTAAACCTTTAATTGTAAAAACACAGCAGAGATACTCTCATAAGCAAGTATTCCGTCTCCATATTCCATTTTTTCTTTTGATGTAAAGAGAAATCAAAGTGTAAAATTGGCATCTCAAAGTGTGATACTTATCCTGAAGACGATAATCTCCAACTGCTGTATACCTATCGGTGTACTGAAACAAGCTCACCAAAATGAAATGAAGAGTAGAAAAAAACCGCAAAACTTGCAAATGCTGTGCGTCGAAGAGCACATTTCCTCAAAGCGCAGTTTTGAGTCTCGCGTGCTAATTCGCAGCCCCAAGTAATTTGGAAGGTAGTCGATACCTAATAAAGCTTGAAGCACGATTCTGACCTCATCTTGTAGTCTCATCTCCATAAATCGACTAGTGCATAGTACTTTCGATAAGGATGTGAACGGGGTTGTCGCGAAAGACGGAGAAAAAAAAAGAAAAGAAAGTCCGAGTATTTTGATGAAATATTGACGTAGAAACTGTAGCAGTGCAATGCTGTCATAACATGAAGAAGGAAAAGGAAATTAAAAATACTGCCTTGATTTGCAAACAACCTAACGCTTTATTTTTATAACACAATCGTTACACTACAAGCGAATATATGGTCTCAATCAAAAACCACCAAATACGTTTGATTATTCGTTTAGATGTTGCATAATTGCTAATAATTAAAAAAATATGCAACATCTAAACGAACGATTAATTTATCACTAATTTATTGCACCGATTCCAAATTCCTCTGTGAAAAGAAGTTTTCTATGTAAGGAACCAAAGACATTCATCATAAAGTATTCTAATTTTCACTGTCGACCTGTGCATTGAGCTAGCTCTAAGTAACTTGAAGAGCAGCTAAACGTGTTATGTTTTGCATGGCACATATTTAAAAACGTAATGTTCTAGCGTGGTGAAATATGAACACATATACAGTCAGCAAAGTTCTTTCTTGGTTGGTTAAGCTAAACAACTTCTCCGCCGGCTCTCTTTTCCTTTTTTGTTGCTTCATATTTCTTACAGAAGAAATACTAGAGGAAGAATAATGTCTGATGATTTAGAAATCCTCTCATGGGTCAGATCCACATGATGACCTACTCGCTATATATCCGAAGATGCTCACCAGTAATTCTCACTGCCCATCTTCCATGGTGGAACAAGGAGCAGCACTGCGTAAACCTATGGAATGGGAGTGGCAGACGGTGCAGCTTGCAATGGCTCAGCCAAAATTAATGTCAAAATGGTTGAATGGTCACATCACATGATCTCAGGCAATCGTGGGGGTTGACTGCCTGTAGAAATGGCGCGGGGCACGTAACCCCCCCCCCTCCCCCACATATCGCAGACGTCCCCTATGTTCCCTGGCAGACGTTCGCTCTCGTGCCCTCGCGGCTGTACCCGATGCCAAAAAGGATACAGCTCCTTCACACCTGTTCAGATGACAAAATTTGAGCAGATTACTTATTTATTTATTTCAATGCACTCAAGGTGCTCCAAAAATATGTAAAAACAGAACACAACAAATCATCAGATAGCGTAAAACAACCAACATAGTAAACACCAGTTAGGTAGCAAGGTACCAAGCCAATTTTACTCTTTATTGCGTGTACTTTCGAGCAGATTTCGCTTATTTTTCGCTGAAATATTTCCCCATTTTACAAACAAAAAAATGCACATAGATCTCCAGGAAACACGCTCGACTTTATGCGAATTGCGCCCAAAAATTAGGCGTAATCTGCTGGAATATGTGCGCGAAGACAGCTAGATGTTCGACGTTCCGGTCTCGGCAACAGCCCTGGCAGTAACACATTTTCTCCGTTTCTTACTTACTTTTTGACATATTTTCTCTTCTTTTTTTCTTACTGTGGTCTCACTAGATCTTTACGGAAAACGTGATTAGGATAGGAAATTAGTGCGATTTTCATGATCAGCGCATCGAATAACCCTTTAAATTGAGGTTCAGACTAGAATTTCTAAAGAATGCGAGTCCGATCCCGAGTCACCTTTTATAATTCTGTGGCAGCAACACCGCCGTGGGTTCGTGACAAAAATATTGCTCGTGGAAGAACAAGCATTTTGACTATTGACCCAAATCCAGTCCCTAGATCTGCGACAAGACCTTCCTCAGTAGATCCGGCTGACGTGCGCCGTACATTAGAATGGTGAATTTTCCTCAATTCAACATGGAATAACTCAACGGTAGCACGCCTGGGGAATCCCGGCGGACTGCAGCACGTCCAGAGACATGAGCAACATGTTCTACTCAAGCAGAACGTCGATACCCGCTCCCCCAACTTAAAAAGTAGACGGGGCGATGGAGTCCTACCTAGAAGCCACTGTCTCCCTGACTGACATTATTGAAATCCACCGTATGCGCGCCTTGCTGAAACTCGGCTGGCTCGGATTCCTCCTAGCGTGGAGAAAATGGCTTTGTTTCCCTAATATTCTGCTGTTGTACCTTTATAATCTTCAACCACTCACAAATCTTCAACTACTACTTGGCTATTTTCATCACAGAAATATCAAAATCAAAAATTTCGCCTCTATGAGTTATTTGATATGCTGATCACGAGTATCGTATTCATTTCATACCATGAGGATATTTAGTACTGTTACGATAGGTTCTCTACTGTGAGGCGGAGCACTGCTAATTTTGGGAAGAAATGTACAGTCTTTTGCAGAATAAACTTGGTACTCGTGATACTCACATCAAATGAACCCACTGTTCCAACGTATTTTCTGAGGTGTCGTTTTCACCACACAGCATCCAGGGCCTTACGAATACGAAGTTACAATGCAAAATGAGTTTGATTTTCGTGGTCTGCACATCAAATAACACCCTTAGCAAAGTTTGGTCGAAAACTATGACTTTGATATTTTTGGGGCAGAACTAGTCATATTGCCTAGTATTTGAATACTAAGGAGTGGTAGAAAAATATAAGTGCAAAATAGTAGAATAATAGTGAAAGGAAGTCATTGTGCCAGCACCAGGAGGGATACGATCCAGCTGGGTTCCGGCAAGGTGCGCGCATACGGTAGATTTTAATAATGTCAGTCAGGGAGACAGTGGCTTCTGTCCTACCTTCCGTTCGACGCCACGATTATATGAGATATAAGGCCTATAATCATTTTGACAGTAATTTTGGCTGAGCCTATCAAGAGCCTTTCCATCATGTCAATACTAATAGCTCTTTTATTTCAAGACGACAGCGAATTGTCAACCGTCAAATAAAAACATCGTTACAATATACTTTATTACCACAGTGATAATGTATACCAGCACAGAGGCATATTCGATTCAATTTGTGGCCCTAATGAGGGCCGTTGGGTTAGAAGTTTGAATGTCTCGCAATGAGAGCTTATCCTCCGAAACCGTACAGGGTGCGGCCTTGGCGCTTGAGGGCGTAGACGACATCCATGGCAGTGACGGTCTTGCGCTTGGCATGCTCGCAGTAGGTGACGGCATCACGGATCACGTTCTCAAGGAACACCTTGAGGACTCCGCGGGTCTCCTCGTAGATGAGGCCGGAGATGCGCTTCACACCACCACGGCGAGCGAGACGACGGATGGCCGGCTTGGTGATGCCTTGGATGTTGTCGCGGAGCACCTTGCGATGGCGCTTGGCTCCTCCTTTGCCGAGTCCTTTGCCTCCTTTTCCACGACCAGACATTGCAGCGATGATAGCACTCACGAATGAGATGGGGGACGAGCGCGGCAAGCGCTTATATGGCCTCCGCGCCGGCCACCCCGGTGCGACCCCACACGAGGAGAGGACCAGCGGTGGCGCAGTTTACTACCGACACGAGTGCTGATGATCGCGGCATAGCGTCCATAAGCAGAAAGACATAGTCCATCGCCGAGACTTTTGTAGTCTTACACTCTTTTGATACAAGAGCTTGAATAAGCCTGAATATTCCTCTAACACTGTCTTCTGCTATCACCAGATGAAACACATGAATTACGGCTTTGAAGTGGATCTTGACTCGCTTGCTATTCAACAAAGAAGTTAAGTCATTGTGAGTGCTTTATCAACCCATTTACCAATCAAGAATTTTCCTCACACACTTTCTTTCACTGTAATTGCCCTATAGAATAAACTCATAAGAATGAAGTGGAACGAAAATGGTGATTCCAAATTTGACATTACTGGAATACGATGGTTATCACTGGCGGAGTTTTCTTCCTTCTCAGAAATCATCAAACACCCTTCAAACTGGTAAAATTCGTAGATGAAAACCCTCACAGGCTATCTTTACTGTTTCGCATCTGTGGTTTGAGAACCGGCAGCGTAGCCATTCGGTACATAGGCTCCTCCCACCAGCGAGATGCGAGAGGCGCAGGCCACGATGCGCCGGCGAGACACACGATGCGCAGACATGCGCCTGCTTCCACATGTTCGCACTGGCCCGCCGCAACGCGATGCCGCGAAGAAAGAAGCGCGGCAAACCGCAGCTACCGCAACAATTGAATGCCGCAGCTACCGCAACAAGAATGCATAAGATGATGAATTTAACATGACGAAACATTTGAGTTTCAATAAAACTCGAAATTCAATTTCGAACAAAAAGGATGATTTTAGAAAACAAAGTAATCATCCGGGGGTTATTCGACATGCTGATTACGAATTTAATGTTTATTTTGTATTCTAACGTCACTTTAATAGTGCTCCAACAAGTATAGAAGAGATACTCAATTTTTCTGAACACCAGTACAATCCATTTTGTGTTGTGTTGCCTTTTTTCAGCAATTGAAGTACAGGCGGGTGAATATTGAAGAGGATTTATGTTTATAAAGCATTCAATGAAGCAACTTTTGAAAGGCAAACCCACCATTTTGTTGCGTATAGCTAGTGTTTATCAGTTTTTTGTTTAATCGGGCAAGATTTCTAGTTTTAAAATGTTCTTTTCCTATATACATGGTTCCAAAATAGTAAAAAGGAGAAATACAGAAGTGTAGGTGAAACCTGTGCGTAATTTGGATGATCTTTGTCACTACTGGCTATCCAAACCTCAATAAATTTGTTTTAGAAATTGGAGTCCTTGGCGTTGTTAATAAATAATATTTAAGCATGTGAAGCACCATTACCTCAACTCAATGTAGGTTCACTTATTAATACTTTTCTAGAATGTTTCACATGCAAGTACATTTGCGTTGTTTTCTGCATAATCGATCATTAACCCAATCGCTAGATGAGGTGTTGGAAATGCCTTGCGGATACGCACTGCGCCTGCAGGCGTGCCTTGTGGATACAGTGCCGCCAGATTGTCACTCCGCAGGAGTATTGTTAACATTGATTTTCTGGAACTAAGAATGTAATACTCGAACAAAAAGCGATTCCAGAGCAACAAACGTGAAATAAATTAGTATTCACTAATTCATATCCATAAAGAATGTAAACTACGTGAAAGTTGTCACAAGCGGAAAACTTTTAAGAATTTATGACGCGCTTTTCCTTCCCTTTCGTTTGCTCACAAGCAGCAATAGGTAACTTCTCTGCCAGTAGCTGAAATGATTGAAAATCTCCCATAAGCTCAAAAATACCACAGGAGGTGATATCTTTAACTGTATCAGAATCTTTTGAGTTTTTTATTAATACAAAAAGGAAGAACACACAACACAAAAAGGCACCTCACCTTTTCTTTAGAAACACTTTTCAATAGGAAAATACTTTTTCGTTGTAGCAGTAGTGGTTTCGTTTTCCAAATCTTGAACGCTTTCGAAAGAGTTTGTGATGAGAACGAAGAATAAGCCCTGTTCGCAAATTTTGAGAAAATTCAGAAAAGTTCAGTATCTCTCCTATACTTGCTGCAATACCAAGAAAATGATGTTAGGATACAAAATAAATATCAAATTCGTAATCAGCATGTCGAATAACCCCCGGATGAATACTTTGTTTTCTAAAATCATCCTTTTTGTTCGAAATTGAATTTCGAGTTTTATTGAAACTCAAATGTTTCGTAATGTTAGATTCATCATCTTATGCATTCTTGTTGCGGTAGCTGCGGTGTGCCGCGCTTCTATTCGCGGCATCGCGTTGCGGCGGGCCAGTGCGAACATGTGGAGGCAGGCGCATGTCTGCGCATCGTGTGTCTCGCCGGCGCATCGTGGCCTGCGCCTCTTGCATCTCGCTGGTGGGAGGAGCCTATGTACCGAATGGCCCGCCTTCCTGAGAACCAACAGCGATTCCTTCTTTAATGGTTGCCGTAAATGTCCTCTAGCAAATTCAAGACAGAAATGGGTTATCCGGCAACACTTAACGGATAATTGGACCCCTCTCCCAAGTCATCGAGGAGCTCCTGTGAGAATTGGTGGGAATCATTCAAATTCTGGCGCCAAATCGGACAGTACGCGTTGTTATCGGGCGACGACCAATTGTTAGTTGACCGAGTCAAAAGTGCATGTGAGAGGCCTGTTTGGTTGAAATACGATGGGATAATGTTGCAATAGTTCCAAAATTTTGCGTCTCTTATAATAAAAGGAATGATTGTATGAAAAGATGAAAAGGAATTAGTTCTGAAATCGCCTTTTAAATAGGGTCTATTCGAAATAAACGTGTTGTTTTGTTCTCATGATTGCTCTACTGCTTTGAAGCAAAGTGTAATTCTCATAGGACAAGTAATGTTGACTGAAACGCACTTCTCCTGTTTGGGTTTCAATTATGATTCGCTAAAATTCTCTCATGTTTTCGATCCCGGCACCTATCTCTGTTTCCATTTGAGCTGCCAGTCACGCAATAAACGACAAATGCTAAGTACACTAACGATTAGAGAAGTAAAAGCTGACGTGAAAAAGATACTAAATTATATTTTGAAAAACAAGAGGAAAATGTAAATCATTCTACTTATCCCTTCAAAGCTATCGCATTTTTGCATCCGCTGCGTAATTCTTCGACAGAGAGGGGAAGGGACAAAAAAGTTCTGTTGAGTTCGAAATGCTGCTCCTGTTTTACTGTGATTGCATCTTTTCCTGCCAAGGCCTTCAGTTTATCCTGTCAGTTCCACATGTCCACCACAGATGTATTAATAGGTAGAATTTTATACCTAAACCTTAAACCTATACCGAACGACTCAGAACTTCTGGAGTCGAAGTGTGACAGTTGTTGCGTCGTTTACAAACGAATCAGGTCGTGGTATCAACCCCTACGTTGACCTTTTTCGCTACCTTATCGCAGCTCCGCTTTCGAGGATGTGCATTTCTGGAGCACGATGCACTAAAAGATAACATTTTAAACCTTCTACATCGAATCAAAGTTTTGAAAAACAAGCTAGAAGGTGAGGGGTCTTGTGCATGCAAGCGCTAAACCCTTGATTGTAGAGGAGCTTCTGATGAATTTTTTTTTTAAACCTATATTCAGTTATAAGATCTTCTCAGTTTTGAGAGAACTTTGAAGAGAATCTGAGTTTAGGAAAATATATCAAATGGAGCCCCTTCCTACGTGACTGTTGAGTATTGATGTTGACCTTTGCAGCGTTATGCACACATCATTCCATCTCCATCAAAAACATCTGCTGACCTCTTTCCCTCCCTGTGATGAACAATAATAGCCCCATAGAGTCGGTCTGTGTTTGGCAAGGGCAATAGGTATGCTGCTGGCGAGGATTAGAGATGACCTGGCCATTCATGCGCAATCCCCATTTCTCCCATAGAAGCCATTATCCGTAAGAGGGTCATCAAATTAACCATCGCATACAGTACGCTTTGTAACCAGCCGGCGGCACCTTTTGCTGCTGATATCGACCTGGCGCCCTTGGCAATCCCTAATACGAATCTATTCTTCTTGTTTCGGGATCGTTTTCACCAGATTCGCATTTATTCGTACTAACGGTCTGCAACTGCTGCTGAAAAGACCTGAGAAGGAGTCAGTTCACTTCATTTATTCGCACTACATATTATATTATCAATTATACTCCCATATTTTTACAACTTCTTGGTGCATTGCTGATGTTGTTTTCCAAAGCTTTTCTTTGAGAGTGGAAGATTACATTCAAAGCAGGGTTATAGACATAGTTCAGGGTGATGAAGGCCATGATATAACAAATTCAATGGAATCAAACTTTTTTCATATGAAATTTGTGCCAGGTTCGGAGTGCTAGACAAATCACGCGGTCAAATTTCTTTTTCCACGCAACCTGAGCATATTTTCACATTTTCTTGCTAGTACTACTGCACTTCAACGGCCCACTATCGACCCAACAGTTTCCAACTCTGCTGGAGTTTTCCCCATCAAGTAGACCTTTTCTCGCGAAATTATTATCACATTTGTTACCAGTACGTTCAAAAACCACCGTATGCAAGTTTCAGAGAGGAAGTCCATTTCTGAGAAAAATCGATGGCATCAGTAAAATCGATGCTATCAAGCAATGTTGTTAGAAGCAGAACGTGAAAAGGATTGTGACAACCATAGGCAGTGAATTTGCGTTTCACTTTGAATAATCTTCCACTCTCAAAGAAAAGCTTTGGAAAACAACATCAGAAATGCACTAAGAAGTTGTAAAAATATAGGAGTATAATTGATAATATAATATGTAGTGTGAATAAATGAAGTGAACTGACTTCTTGTCAGGTTTTTTCAGCAGCAGTCGCAGACCGTTAGCACGAATAAATGCGAATCCGGTGAAAACGATCCTGAAACAAGAAGAATAGGTTCGTATTAGCGATTGCCAAGCGCGCTAGGTTGATATCAGCAGCAAACGGTGCCGCCGGCTGGTTACAAAGCGTACTGTATGCGATGGTTAATTTGATGACCCTCTTACGGATAATGGCTTCTAATCCCCATGAACCATTTTCTCTATGCCAATAGTCATGACGTGGTAGCAAAATCGAAGAAGAAGAGGATGAGCAGAGAAAAGGATGTTTGTTTGCGTTACGAGATCCTGGTATCTTCGAAGGAACGTCTTGGTGCAGCAATAATAGATGTTACATGGTGAGGTGCTTGGGTAAGGCAAGAGAATATTCTCGAAAGAACATCCTCACCGAAAATCTCCCTTTCGAAACATCCTGCGGTAACTATTTGGGTTTATTTCAGAAAGTAACAGGCTCAGACATTAAATAGCGAAAAGAACAGAACAAGATGGCATGAAGGGGGCGAAACAAAGATGGAGAAATAGTAGTGGTGGTAGTATGGTAGCGGGCCATATTGTAGTGAACGACTTAATATTGAGCGGAAAGCTTTACGAATTTCTTCAGAAACAGAACTGGAATAACCTCACGACACTCTCTAACCTGACCGTATTACAATGCTGAACCCTTTCAGGGATTCCAATTTTGATAGGGTTATGAATAACATTCACGGGTTTCTTCTTTCATGAAATGGGGTCAAATAATTGTATCCATAGAGAACTGCCTTGACGTATGTATACTTAGTAATGATATACTTTCGTAAACAAATTTGTGACCTTCCTTTTCAAACATTTACCTAGCCAATTAGCTGTGCCTATTTGAGCAATGCCTTCCTCACCTTTGAGACAGAATGAAATGTTCGTATCGGCGCACAAATCACATACCCACAATCACTACTTTCTGCATAATGCAGAGGAGTTTGCAAAAGGCCTCCTTTTCAACACTTTCCCGGTGTTCTCGAAATTATGTTTGCTGAGGATTTCAACAACACCGTCTCAGACTAATGTCTGCACTACTCAACCCTCGACAACTTTGGAATCGGTGCTCTCTCACACACCTTCTGCATGCTTTCAATCCATATATTATCAGATCTTTATAAACTGATTTTTATAGTCGTACACACGTATTCGATATGACATGTGGCCCTAAAGAGGGCCGTTGGGTTAAATTTGTTCAGCACAGAATGGGCGCTTAAGCACGCTCTCCACGGATGCGGCGAGCCAGCTGGATGTCCTTGGGCATGATGGTGACGCGCTTGGCGTGGATGGCGCAGAGGTTGGTGTCCTCGAAGAGTCCGACGAGGTAGGCCTCGGACGCCTCCTGCAGAGCCATCACAGCCGAAGACTGGAAGCGCAGGTCGGTCTTGAAGTCCTGGGCGATCTCGCGGACGAGGCGCTGGAAGGGCAGCTTGCGGATGAGCAGCTCGGTCGACTTCTGGTAGCGACGGATCTCACGGAGGGCGACGGTTCCGGGGCGGTAGCGGTGGGGCTTCTTGACTCCTCCGGTGGCCGGGGCCGACTTGCGAGCGGCCTTGGTGGCCAGCTGCTTGCGGGGAGCCTTTCCTCCGGTCGATTTGCGAGCGGTCTGCTTGGTACGAGCCATTGCTGAGTGTTCTGAGAGAACGTTGGGTGACGCTCGTCAGTTGGCCTTTTATGTGCTCTCGGCGGAGGTGGGACGGGAGGCGGGGCCTTCACGTTGCTAACCCGACGCAGGGCAACCACTGCAAGAAATACAGGCGACAGGTAAAACGTAGATAACACATGTCGGCAAGGAAATCACGCCCACGACTGTATTGCATTAATTTGTAGATTTTTCCTGCTCGATTCGAATACTTGTATGGTTTTTTTTTCAATGACGACTTGGCAGGTGCTTAGCAGATGTGGATTCACGCACAAAAGCTAGCGCTCAGAGGAGATGAGGTCCATTCCTACAAATGCATGGGTGTGACACTAGACATGTAAAGATGTGGACAGCAAATCAGGATGGGTTCTTGAGCAAACACATCCAGAAACGTTAAATGTAGTAAACGCTTCGCAGTTTGCGTTCGCGTAAGGAAATTATCGAAAAATCCCGCAGTCGCCGCTGTGCGCACGTATATTACCCTATTCCAGTTCTTGGATGAACATAGAGAATCTTTCAGTGTTGAAAGGACACTGGAAAAACAAAGAGTTAGCAAGAATCACTCGTAATTTACGACTATTACAAATTAGCTCTGTTATGTAATACTCTCAAAAATAAAACTAAATAAATTCTAGTTTCGAGTATACTATTCTGGTAACCACGACACCAATTTTTGGAGATTCTAAATTAAGATTGAAAAGGATCATGCACAAAATCAGTTGTCAAAGCATTACATATTTCTTTGCTGTGCCTAGTTATATCTTCCACCTTACAACCTTTGTTAGATTTTTCTGTTCATTTCAAATACCAAATGGTAGTGAAATCGCGAAAAAGTGAATAGCAATATCACCACTATTTACTACGTGTTTTTTCCTCTATTTTACCTATATTATACGTGCTTCGTCTAAAAAGTCATAAATAATTCCTTTGTAAATTTTCCCATCCATACAAGACTTCTTGC
The DNA here is from genome assembly GCA_037903475.1 of Ancylostoma caninum. NCBI lineage: Eukaryota > Metazoa > Nematoda > Chromadorea > Rhabditida > Ancylostomatidae > Ancylostoma > Ancylostoma caninum. The sequence goes on along the minus strand of JBAJFG010000492.1, from coordinate 2,623,934 downwards.
TCCTCATGAACAGCCAATGTGAAACCACCATTTGTGGAAGCAAGCGTGTTTCTCATTAATGTTGTACACTTTTCAACATTGTCGTTTGAGTTCCTGAAACGATTCAAATTTTCGCGGCAAAACGAACTGCGTGCTTTGTTATCCGATGGAAAGGGCAAACAGGAATAACTTCTGAATGTATCAACTACGAATATACAGTGCAATGGCGCAATACCCACATGAAGACCTGCAGCACCGTTACGCCGAATAGTCGACGTACTCAAGTAAGCTCGGTCAACTACAACTAGAGGGTTAACCATTACCCAAACAAATGTCATCTGAGTCGTATGTGAATATGATTCTCATTCTCATAGACATTCTTCTTGTGCAGTAGCACAAACAAGCTCAGAAAAACACCTAAATTGGATTCATCCGCAGCACCGTAGGGGCGAATAATGGACATGATGAAGTATGCTCCAACGACCAGTACTGCTATGTTAACCACCACCCGTATAAAGGTCATCGCATTTGAATATGGTTTTCACCCTCATAGACGTGTTACTTCTTCCACTACACAACAATAAAACAATAAACAAGCTTGGATAAACAAACAATTTATTATGTATTTACCACGCAAGGTATTCGATAGCAATTGTGGCCCTAAAGAGGGCCGTTGGGTTAGAGTAAGCACACGAGTGCAAAGCGTTTATTCCTTGTCTCCGGCAGTCTTCTTGGGCAGGAGAACGGCCTGGATGTTGGGCAGGACTCCTCCCTGGGCGATGGTCACACCGGAAAGCAGCTTGTTCAGCTCCTCGTCGTTGCGGACAGCGAGTTGGAGATGGCGAGGGTTGATTCTGGTCTTCTTGTTGTCACGAGCAGCGTTGCCGGCCAGCTCGAGCACCTCAGCAGCGAGGTATTCGAGGACAGCGGCCAGGTAGACGGGGGCTCCTCCTCCGATACGTCCAGCGTAGTTGCCCTTGCGAAGCATGCGGTGCATACGACCGACGGGGAACTGAAGTCCAGCCCGCGACGAACGCGACTTGGCTTTTCCTCCGCTCTTGGCTTTGCCTCCCTTTCCACGTCCGGACATGATGACTGAGAACTGCGAGATGAACACTCACGGGTGCCTAATGGCGCCGAAGCGCTCCCTTTATGCGCTGCTCGCGCTCCCGCCACGCCCACATGACCGCCGCGTCGACCACCTGCATGGGCGGGCCACAGCTGCGGACCCGCTATATGAGGAGGCCCGGAGAAGCGTACCTCACCCACTGACTACCCAGTGATTCCTATCGTCATGCCACCAAAGCCATCTGCCAAGGGAGCGAAGAAGGCCGCCAAGAGCCAGAAGACCAGCCGCGCCGGAGACAAGAAGAGGAGAAAGAGCCGCAAGGAGAGCTACTCCGTCTACATCTACCGTGTGCTCAAGCAGGTGCACCCCGACACCGGTGTCTCGTCGAAGGCGATGTCCATCATGAACTCGTTCGTGAACGACGTCTTCGAGCGCATCGCTGTTGAGGCTTCTCGCCTTGCCCAGTACAACAAGCGATCGACGATCTCCTCTCGCGAAATCCAGACCGCTGTCCGCCTCATCCTTCCTGGAGAACTCGCCAAGCACGCAGTTTCTGAGGGAACCAAGGCTGTCACCAAGTACACCTCCAGCAAGTAAACTGCTTGCAGATGGTGCGTGTCGTTTAAACTAACCCAACGGCCCTCTTTAGGGCCACAATTTTCTACGAATGCTTAAATGGACTAATGAAAATAAAGAATTCCTTGGTGAAAAAGTTTGATCTCTTGATTCCACGCCTCAGAATGCGCCGGCATCGTCGACATCACAATATTTGTGAGTCCGAAAACATAGTACATAGAAATATTGTGGAACACGAACGAGTTAGACAATGTCCATATAATGGACTGAGCAATAAGGCAAAAACAATAAGTGGCGCTAATCTGGAATAAATATCCAATTGCTCACAGACTCCTAAACGTTTTGTTATGAATAAAGAATGTGAGGCAGCACAAGAAAAATTCTGAATATCAGTGTGTTAGCATTGAAAGCGGTGCCAAACATGAGAGGCAAGCCTGTTTCCGTCCATTCAGGCACCCACGCTAAAGAATTGACAAGCAGAAGATACGCCATCCATGTGACAAGGAGAAGTTTTACCAAGGCGAGGGAACCAAGATCGTCACCATCATTTAGTGTAATGCAACGGCCCTCTTTAGGGCCACAGTTGATCGGAGGTGCTTCATATTTGCTGATGTTGGAATGAAAATATTCTTGTTGCGATTGCAATGACCAGTATCATCTGGACAATAGTGTGGTACCTCATGTAGTGCTAGTGAAGTAAAAACTACAAGTGCATCTAACTGGTTGTGGGAGTAATCATGTAATCCCCCACGTGTTCATGGAGTACGCTCAGAAAATTTCTCACAGCTTGAAATTGTCGTTCAGAAAATTCAAGTGTTATTGAGTCGTGTTTAAAGCCATAAAAAGGAAGAGAAAATCGTATTCCCTTCCAGTCGCGTAGCATACATCCTGAGAAATGCCGATTATGTGCGTGTCTTCAGAACAACGCTGCGCTGTGAGGGAATGATGTAGTACCTCATCTTTTTGTAAAATTTTTAAGCCATTGCAGTATAATGAGAGCCACATTAATCTCGTTGTACGCTGTATTTCTAAAGGAGACAAAGCATGTTGAGCAACTGACGGGTATGTTCGCAATCTCAGTACGTTCTCCAATGTCTAGTAGATTTTTAATCTCTTTACCACTTTCACCAATTAATGGCGTGTTTGTTCTGTACAGCCTGCTGATCCAGATATCACAAAAGGGTGAAATGTTTTGTTGATGACTTATGGTTGGCTGTGCCGATCTTACTCAACACTGAATAAAGATAGAAATGCCTGATTAATTCAATTATTAATTTGCGACCCGATCCAAAAAAAAAACAAATGTTCAAAGTGACAGTTCCAAATGCCTTCTCATCCTCCCTCAGGTGTTGTATTGCCCTCTATTTTGGACACTCGAAGCATAAACTTATGCGAAACCGAGTCCTGAGCATAGTGTGAACGCTTCCTCAGACCGCACCTCTCGCTTTCGAATTTTGGCGCCAAAACTACTAGGTGGCGTTGTTGACGAGTCGCAAATCGCTCGGCTCGTCAAAGCAGGGGTCATCAGAGTGTTATGTTGCTGCTTGGCCGATGCACTTAGAGCACTCGTTGGAGTACGGTATGTGCTCTCGGGATTTCCGCTCAGAACAGTCAACTGTTGAGGTTCAGACTACAGAATTGCAAAAGGTAACTTGTCATCGGATCGGCTTTCTGTATAAATTTTGTTCTAGACCTCATCTAAGTAGGTATTTGATGCCCTGATCTCGAGAATCGCGCTAACAAGGGAAGTGCACGAACTTAAGCTGCGCAAACGAGACATTTATGGTCGGATGAGTTGTCCCGAACGATGTTACAGATTATACTTGAATTTTGCTAAATCGTTAATACAAGCTCAAAATTCCAGTCAGCGTCCTGTAGCTTAACTAGTGTAAAATCAATAATAGTCTATCTCCGGAACGGCTCCACACCTTGTTAAAGGTTAGGAATTGAAGTTTGCAAAACAAGACCGGTGGACGGGATGCAAACCTTTGAGCCTCATCCTATGGGTCTGCACCACTATCCACTCGTCTATCCTGCTGCCAAGCCGTGGGTGAGGGAGATTCATGTCAGTATGATAGGACATGGAATTTTGAGCTTGTATTAACCATTTAGCAAAATTCAAGTATAATCTGTAACATCGTTTGGGACAAGCCATCCAACCATATATATGTCTCGTTTCGAAAGCGCAGCTTAACTTCGTGCGCTTCCCTTGCAAGTTCTAAACTGATCCGGATTTTATATAGAAATGGTGAGATTACAACAAGAAACAAGGAGAACATGTCAGTTGTGGCAAGGAAATGGCAGTCTGATCAGGCCCTATCCCGCTTTCTCTGCTCAAAAAAAAAAGCCTCGAAGTTTCTCCACTGATTAATTAATGGATCATTGAAGGTGATAAACCTGCATATCGCATTCATTCTGTACTGTAACCCCATCTACGTGAGCTATGTACTTTGCAGTTACGCAAATGCCACTTCTGATACCCATGGAGGTGCTAGCATTTTACTTCATTCTCCCATGTTATTCCCATCGTCAGTTTAAAAGAACTGGGCTATGGTAGAAAAATAGAGGCACTTCCGTGATCAGGACATTAGATGCTGGTCTAATGTCCATATCACGGAAGTCTAGGTGGAAGTTTCTAAAGAAAACCGATCAGATGACAACTTACCTTTTATAATTGTGTTCAGGCTTCATTAACGGTCCTTATAAAACTATGTAGAACCTAAAAATCAAATTTTACATCCACTCTGAAAAAATAAGAAGGTGCGCCAATAAAAGCAACACCATCTTTGAAATCAGACGGTAATGTTTCCATATTAGAAGAGCGTTTGGGACCAGCTGCAAACAAGGAGCGGCCAGTGATGCCCTATGGATATCAGGGATCTACGGACAGCCACGCAGAAGCAGCTCCCGCAGAACGATGTGGCCATCGTGCGATTGGACCGTTCCTGCTCACCACCAATGATGTGTTACAGCTACGGAGCCTTTGAATAACACTTTCACTTGAAGAGTTAAAAGAAGGCTCGAAGATTATGCTAAAGGCAACGCACATGGAAATTTCTAGGTTGGAGATTTCGCGGCGTATTTGGGTTTTTAGGGACGATGAACTCATGGAGAACGATGAAGTAGGGTGAAACATGCGGAAAACACAGATAATGATGGCGGTATTGCATGTGCGCCGATAGCACGGACTAGTGTTCCGTGATGGGTCCCGCCACGAAACCCTTAAAATAGTGCGGATTTCATACACGAGCCTGCGTTAGCGCATATGCGCACACCTCGTCGATGGCGTTAGCTGGAGCGACGAAAACCCCTTTGTCCAGAACGGCAGATGTGTCCACGGCAGTATCTTCGCATGTAGGCGGCCATTCACTGTGTTCAACTTACTGTTGTGATTGTCCAACAGCTGGCTACATCGTAAGGGACCCAATTCAGAAGTGAAAATTTCCGTGAGTGCTGCCTTTAGTAAGAAGGGGAATAGAACGCCATTGACAAAGACTTCGCAGAATTTCTTCGATAATTCGTGTAGGGGGGTTATTTGACATGCTGAGCTGGGATTCATGAAAAAGTAACCAAGCAAATCCATGGTGTTGTTGGTTATCGTACGGACAACGTGATGCTAAGAGAGGCAGGACGTGAAAGTTGGTTTACTAACCTGGTTTCTCCCGGTTATTCGTTCATGAATCCTGGCCCTGAACACGAGAATCACGTTTGTAACCGCATAAAATGACGTCATGTATTGGTTTCGTGGCTAGCACAACAAGTACACCTTTATTACAACGTGATATCATGTCCTTTTGAACGAAGAAATATGAAGAATTTGCGGATTTTGAGAATTACAGTTCCCACTGTACTTCTGCTGTAAGCGTACACAAAAAGGCATCATAGCAAACGTAGATAAGAGAATTCAGAGCTACGGAGCATCTTGAATAAAATATTTGTTCAAATTGGCTGCACTAGTGATAAAACTTGGAGTAGCTACAGCAGGATTGAAGGTGAGGCGAATATATCCCTACGGAACTCCGAAGAATGATCACGTTCTTCCAGGCTTCCTAGAAATATTAAAACATCTCAATCTCAGCAGGGCCATTCTGCATTTCCAAACCGGCAAGTGTTCAGCATTTATATGCAATATCCAACTATCAGCTTCGTAACAGTCTGGACCAACCAACGAGAATATAGCCACAGTCAGTCTCAAGCAGTTAACACCATTTATATGATAGTGCATTGCCGTTCAATTCGGCGTCCTTGCGCTGTTGGGACCAGTATGACATGTTGGGACCCTACAGAAAAAAGGATGGGTCAATCAAAGTATAACTACGATAATGTGGTGCAGTGACTCCAACATCACATGCCGACTTGAGCTTATTAGCATGTAGCTTCAATGCTAATCTCCAATGTTGTCAACTACCATGGGATAAGTTCTTTGAAGGAAACAAAGGGTGGCTGCACTCAACTTGCTGGCTAATTAGGTCGTTATCGCAGCTAGGAACGGTCTGAGTCATAACACGACGCAGAATACTCTGCACAGGAGTTGATATGGAGGCTTCCATGATCCATGCTAGGCCTCGACTAGAGATTCACGGCACGGCAGTCAAATTTCTTTGTGCGCGATAGGGACAGAATCATGTAGGAAGTTGTGAATGTGACGGTAGCAGTAATTAGATCAAACCACACTTCGGTCATGGGTATAGCGACCACCAAGTCTTTGGTGCACTATTCCGAAAATCATAGTCATTCCATGTGTTAAGTATAGGTGCACTATTAGAGATTTCCTCAACGTATAGTCGTACTTGTTATCATTCTGGGCGTGAGCCGTGGCAGTATAGGTCTTGAGACGCGTCCAGCACAGAAAAATTCTGAAATTGACAGTGTGTGTGCAGGTGCCTGCACACACCGCATTTGGACGCTTTTCGAGGAATGCGGTGAGTTCAAGGTACAGTCGTCGTCGATGGCTGTGGCATCCGTGGCCTCGAGGACGCCGCGCAACCGCGCCGCGTGCTCCCAGATTGATGACGTTTGCCGCCGGAGTGCTATGTCTAGGCGTTTTTCTTCCCGATTAGATGATCTCTTCTTTTTTTCGGTTAGAAAAATTCTAGATATAGCACCACGCCAGCAGACGACATCGATTCCGGCGCGCGCGGCGCGGTTGCGCGGCGTACTTCTCGGGGCCGCGGAAAGGCTACCGCCATCGACACACACTGTAAACTAACGTATGGTGCCACCCTTCTGGTTCATTTCGCCTTCTAATCAACTTCGCAAACTCATACAGAGCACTCACTTGAAAAGTCAAGCACCCAACAAATAAGTGACCATTAAATGTATTACAAAAAATGAATATTACAAAGAAAAAAGAACTGCATAGAGGAAAAAAACCTATTCAAATAGATGAATATGGGAATTACCAAAACCTATACAAAACAGAAAGAGAAATAACGACATTCAAAAAGAAGAGAACAACTGAAAACTAATGAGATACTAACTATAAATTGTTGCCTATACAAAAAAAACACTTCAAGATAAAGAAGCGATACAGCTAACGATATACTAAAGATAAAAACAAAGCTTCACATGAAAGAAGTCCAAAATTTTCACCGGTTTCACAAAATCTACCAGTAAAAAATACCAGTAATCTCATTGAGTATCTCTACTTTACCTGTTATTACATCTGTTATTATACAACAAATTACTCCTGTCATGCTGACGCTATCTGTTTATTACTTTATCCCTCAAACGAACTACTAGATCTTAACAGAAGAAGTGATTATGGTAGCTAATAACCATAGGAATGAAGTACCTAGTAAGAAGACATGTTAACATGTGGATGAGAGCTAAATACCAACGTTACTAAATTGAACATAAAATAAGCATTTCATTCCTAATTCCTAACTTTGAATCAGAAATATTTCGAGTTCGAAGTTTGTTGACATGGAAAGTTCTGTAGGAGCTTTACATATGAGGAATATATGAGTTGTGTAAAAAAAAAAAGGAAAAGAAGGATTAATGTGTTGAAACCTACACCTACATTCGCTATCACTTGCCATCATTACCGGTACTATGATGAAAACAGCAAAGGAAAGCATCCACATTTCATAATGGAATACCTGATCCTCTTCTGGGAATGCTTCCACTGAACTGTAGTAGAGCAGCCATACATTACACTTATTATGAGAAATGGAACAAAATATCGTTGATCTCAATGCAATACTGTACCTGAATAGAATAAATAACATATATTGATAACATATTGGCAATGAATATTTAGGTGTTATAGATAGCCAACATAAAAAAAAATTTCATTTGAACTGGATTATGGATTATTGATTGTACGAGTATGATAGCTGTGAAAATGCTAAGAAGAATCACCCTCTAGCCGCATTTTAATGCAACGCTGAACCACCGTTGGACCTACATATGTACCTTGAAGGCACCGTCCCACTTCGAATCGTGTTCGAGACTTCCAAATGAGAGGAAATTCCAGGAGCTACCGATCTCAATGGTGTATGTCATTCTGTATAAAGCTGCTAAAAATCTCTTTTCTAGCTCTAACATTCGAGGAGCTTGTGGGCGGAGCTAGGCGGGACTATGGGAATTCCGCATCACGTGCTCCCTTGCTGGTCAAAAATGGAGCGTAATTTTCATCCTATTAAAGTGGGTGATGGGAAACTCTCACAGCATGTACGAATTTTCTCAGAAGGTTCCTCCTGAGAGTGCATTATTCAAAAACTTCACAATCCCCCTTGCCCCGCAACCTGACTCGGCGCACAAGTTCCCCAAAAGTAGGCTCGAAAAGGATTTTTCGGCAATTTTGCAGGTGATCAATTACACTATTGTGATCGACAGCTTCTGGAAATTCTTTTCATATGAAAATCTCAGACCCTTCTGGGTTGGAAAGGTGCGTTTAAAGGAAGCATTTCTGCAGGCGTTGCCCCTCCTCGAGCACTAAGACCTCTAGGGTGGTTTCTTCTGAAAACGCCCACAGAATTTACATGCAAAAAAGCCCGTTAAGACATTGGCAACCACATTAACCAAATCCTTCAATTCTGTTTTTCCTACCTCACGACAACTTCTTTCAAACGAAACCACAGAAATACCTTTCGAACAAATATTGTGCGGGAAAAGATGGAAGGAAGCAGAGTCCACAAACTAATCTAGAAGAGGTTTTCCTGAAATAACCTAGTTTAGTGAGTATGCAGTGTAGAACTCTTTATGCAGTTACTGCGATATTTACTACATGGAGAGCCACCTTGAAGAAGCGTCGACTATTCCTCATGATTAGTTTAGCGATGGGTTTCATCGCATTATACGTGGACTTCAGAACACGACAACAGCTGCATGGGCACCGAGAGAACTTGTGTTCCTGAAATTTTAAAACAGATGATACAAAGTAGCGGTTACAACATTCAAAAGTGCTACTAGATAATGAACTTTTAAAGATTCGCGAGAGAAGTGAATTATGCAGAATTTTAAGTCTAACAAGATGAAAAATTGGAAAGCTATAACTTCAAGGAGCGGTCATTCCAGTGGAGCGCAGTACCTGTAAAGGTCAGAGGCCGAGGGCTCAACAGCCTAGAAAAATGAATGGGCAGAACGCAATGTTCCACTAGACCTTTCCCAAGAACAACGATCCACGCTCCTGTCATTCCTATCCACGATTGGTTCCTCTGCAGATGGTATCAATATGTGTCGCTAGAGCGAGCTGGTGCGAAGGTGGAGCAGTCCTCGGGGCTCTGGAACACTTTGCTAAACCGAATTGACATGCGAAGCCGTAGATCTTATCGATCGAACACGCCAAGACGTGTTACCCAACGCTGCGGCGGTGGCGGGCAGCCACCACACGCGGACCGCTCCACCCAACTGGTCCACGAAACCACATTGGATCCACCAGAAAAAGAACGGGATTTTCGCCATTTTTATGACTTCAGGCATATTTTTTAGAATCAGCGGACCGAAGAGATAAAGGATCCGTCGATATCTCCAACAAACAAAGCAAGGTAGGAGACTGCCTTTAAATCAACCCCCTGTTGAATGTAATTGGCCACTATTCCACTTGTTTTGCCGAAAAATCTCAAAATCAAAAATTTCTCTGAAACTTCGTCCATTGATGTTATTTGAGATGCTGATCACGAGTAGCACATTCATTTCGTGCCGTAACCCCATCTGGGTAGGGTTGCGGTACGGTTAGGCTAAGTAAGGTACCTCATGGAATCACCTGGATTTTTGACTACGGGATTTATTTGAAGTGCTGATTACGAATGTCACACTGATTTTGGAAGTTGGAAGCAATTTGAGGTATTCCTATGGACTGTACTTACCCTTACCCTACCGTAACCCTGCCCAAATAGGGTTGCGGCACTAAACGAGTATGGTATTCATGAACATCATATTAAATAACCACCCTAGACTAAAATTCAGATGATTCTGTGAGACACCATATTTACCCAAACCCGACCATAACCTTACCCAAAGGGGTTACGGCACAAAATGAGCGTCATATTCGTGATCAACATGTCAAATAACGCCCCTGAACGAAGTTTCATAGAAATTTTTGATTTTGAGATTTTGGAGCAGAACAAGTGGAATAGTGCCTGTAATTGTTGACAAACTGCTCAATAGACCATAGAAAGCAGCAGTGACTGAGAAAAATAATAGTCAGACAGTCTAGAACTCCAATCTCAGAAATATAACTGGAAGTGCGAATAATTTGGGAGTAGCTGTAAAAAAAACTACAAGTAAGATAGGAACCTTGGTGCAGAAGTCAACAGAACCAGAACTGAAAGATAATCAAAAATAAGTGACTAAGATAGTAAGGGAGCAAGACACTTAAACAAAAAATAACCTCGACAAAAAACACTTAGTGCTTCTAAGTTGAAAAACGCTAACAATAATGGGACTAACATAGTTCCAAAGAAAAAAAAGCTGTAGATTAAACGTACCAGTAAGAAATCAACGGGCTCTAGAAAGTCATCATTATCCTGTGCAGCGGATGGCTCCCCATCTGAAACTTCAGAAATAGCACGGCTTCTCTCTAGTTCTATCTCAGATAGCTGCGCCGGCCGACTGAAAAAAAAAACCGCATATGTTCAACCGTCCAGAATTTCAGAAAAAAAGGAGGGGGGCAACAAAAAGACGGACCTGTTCTCGGCTGCTGGAGTGTTGCTGCCGTGCTGATGAAGATTAACATCTTGCGCTTGAACATCAGCAATTGCCGCTCTTTGCTGAAGAGGTAATAAGCCAGAATGGTTTGCGCGGTTGGCCGGAGATGGCAGTAGGATCGGCGGCATCAATAAGTTAGCTATCGGCAGCATCGGATTGAGGAGTGGTGGAAATAACTGAGGAAGATCAGAGGTCCCAACGTAGATGGAATTGTTGATGATGTTTTCTATCTGTAAAAAATATAGCTGCAGAATTGTCAGAGATTGAGGGATCTCAGAAGTTTGCTAATGATCGATGAAGGGATCTATAGTCCGTTTCAAAAACGACGATAGTGAGTATTTGTGCCTATGATTTGCATTTGTCGGGTGCCTCTTCAAACACAGCACTATTTCTCGCTTTCCCTCTTTCTCTAAAATCTTCCCAGCTACGTTCCCCGATGAAACAGACTATACGTCTCACGAAGTATCTCGGCACCAAAATTGGTATTGAACGTACCTGAAAGTTTCGAGGCTGCGTTTGATGAGTAATGATCCTAGGTATTGATGTGATCCGACCACAAAGCAATAAATACACCAGTAACGGCAAATTAGCGAAATCCTGAGTAGTTATCGTTATAACAACAAAAACACAGCCAAAGAACTCAAAAATTCCAAACATTTGATTCCCATACCATGACGACGGTAGGATCTGGAATGATATCTACCTGCAGTACGCGTCCCCGAACTCCATCATACAGCACGATAAAAGAAAATCCTTGAAAAATTCTCCACTTAATATAGTTCGAAGTCACCTCGTTCTCTTGGTAATGATACATGCAGTCTGTCATATAGCTCTGAGAGAGCCTACTGGCAGATTTTGAATTGCTACGCAGTGGTATCGGCTGGCCGATCGACTGGTTCAATCGGAGACAGTAGCGAAATAACAAAATGGAAGGAACCACACCACATACATATTTGAACTTACAGAAGAAGGTTTAAGAACAGATCGAACCAGTCGATACTACTGCGGTCGCAATTGCACGCAAAGTCCCCGCGTAGGCACTCCTTTATCTAACAGGCTACATAGTCCTCAAAAAGACGGATACTGTGACTACAGAGACGCGGTGGGATCTGAGCAATGGATGCGCAGAAAGGATACACCAAGTGAGAGAGTGGAGTAGGTCCCGGCACGATTCTGCGGTCGCGACGATAAGAAACTGCACGGCGCAATCCGTCTTTTTGACAAGGACTGTACAGTGGACGTCAATGGAGGTGGGCCATCCGCGTTCTCGAGAAGGATGTCTCGCAACCGCGTCGCGCGCGCCATCAATGATGTTTGCTGTTTGCTGTTATTCTTCTTCTAGCAGCTTTTCTACCCGTTTTAAAGACGTTCGACCGAATCGGGAGGGAAAGCGCCTAGGAATAGCATTCCGGCAGCAGACGACACCGATCCCGGTGCGCGCGGCGTCCTTCTCAAGGCACCGTCACTGACGTCCACTGTACGTACAAGGGTTCGCAAAGTGTACTCCACTTACCTGGCCAGGCAGGTATGCGAAACGTAACGGTTGAACTAGGAGGCAACGAAATTATGTTAGGCATGTTTACAAGCAATACCTGTAACACTTTTATTTACCACTTTGTTGGGCATGAGTAACGATCACGTCATCAATATGCATGCTCGATTTCAGCTTTAACACTCTACCTGGACAGTCTGGGGGTGACCCCGGTACCACTGCACCTGAGCGACCCCACTATCGACCCCAAACTCAAAATCATGGATTTCTCTGAAAACTTGCATACAGAGGTAATTCGATGTGCTGATCACGAATATTATATCATTTCGCATGATAGTATCGATTTTATTGATTTTATCGATCTCTTCCTATGCATGGACCTCCTCTCGGATCTCTCTGAAAATTTGCCTACTGGGGTTTCTGAAGGTGCTGGTTGCAAATATCATGAAGATTTCGCAAGAAAAGGTCGACTTGATGGGGAAAACTCTGGCAACTGCACCGCCCCACAGATAAAAATCTGGAGAAAACCAATGAAATCGAGAATATGATGCGAAACGGCTATTATATTCGTGATCAGCAACTTCACAAACCTCTAGATGCACTTATCAGAGAGATTTGAGATACTAGTCGAACTTGGAAAAAAAGTCGATAAAATCAATAAAATCGGAACTATCGTGCGACATGAATATAATTGGAGCTCAAGTACAATAGCACCGTCGTCCTGCTGATGTTAGCTGATGGCTTCTTTTCCTAACGTCGCTTTCTCGAGTTTTTGCACATGAGGGGCGGAAACCAGGGTTGGACAGCGGAATGGGCGAGACCACTCTCCAGACTGTTTAAGCAATCTCGGAATACGTTCAACAAAACTGTTATTTCACGAAACGATGGTAATGAGTTAGAACAGAACTGAACATTTCATGAACCGTGTTCAAAATAAATGATACACCATCGCATTATCTATGTGTGATGTCTTCAAGGGTGAGATCGAACCCTTCGCTAAGCAACCTTGAGCTCGAGAGTTCAACATTAACTTTTCACAACATATACCTCACTTGACAACTCGAACTAAATCATCACAGACAGCACAGTCACAAAGCTGACCATATAGAGCTCACCATTACAATGAAGGCATCACACCACAGTATCGGTACGCATTGTGGAAAAAACCGCAACGAAACTTCACTATAAGTAAGAGAAAAATAGGACAACACGTAGAAAGCACAGGATGAACAGATAAATGAAAAGATGAAGCAAAAAAGAGTGCTTTCCACATGAGCATGTCCAAGCAGATTAAATGGCCAAACGCAATGATGTAGGAGCTAATTACAGTACCAGGTACTAAAAAAAGCAAACAATAACAATTCTTGAAGCAGTGACTGAACTACGGGACGGATGAAGCCAGTATCAATTTCAAAATTTCCAACCACCCTAAAATCAATATCGACCGCTCCAAGTGAACAGCTTTCCTCTCGAGACCCCGCCACACGTTCTCACAAGCACACGGGAGGTTATTAGATGGGCCGACATTTAGGAGCGAAAAGTTCACGGAATATAGACCCCGGGCAGTTCTTGGTGAAAATGAAGCTGGTTAAGCATAGGAATAGGCTTAGGCTTAGCTTAGTGTTAGGTCTAGGCTTAGGCTAGTGCTTTGGCTTAGGCTTATAAGGTGAAGCCTATGACCTTTCATAGGGTGCCCCCAACTCCCTTTTCACCGTTCTGCCTATTCAGATCAAACACTCCGAAACTACAATGTACCGATTTAAACAAGAGGCTCAAAAATAAATCAGGCACATTGCTTAAGTGATGAAATACCCGGAGCACTGTAAGCAGATGACCTTTAACACTCACAAAAATTTGATGTAGTAAATGAACAAAGGCATGCGAGACTGAAGGAAAGGTATTCATACGGAACGGTTGCCAAGAGCTTAAACTTTATACTCAGCCGAAGTGCAGCTGTCCCTCCATAATTCATGACAGACTGTAGCATGTACATCCAAGAGCTAAATTTTGTACCATAACACCACTTTTGCACAATCAGGCGTGATTACAGCCTATGGGTGCAGGAAAATGGCAGACGTGCAAGAGTGCCCCCCCCCCCACCTTTCAAAATTATTTCATAGAACAGTTGATCGGCATGTTTTTAACTATTAATTTCTCCAATTTTTCAATATTTAAATTTGAGGTTCAAATCTAAGATCTATATCTCTGGAGTTTCGGTGGGTGGTTCGGGCCCCCAACTTGACGTAGGCTCCAGTTTTCCTTCCATTCATCCACTATTCTAACCTCCTCCCCATGTCTATCGGGACTCACCGGGAGGGGGGGGGGGGGGGTAGGTTTCCGAAATTACTTTACAAGATATAAAAAGTTTGTACTAGCCTGTAACTAGTAGAGACTATCTGTATATATAAAAGTGTGTGTGTGTGTGTGTGTGTGTGTGTGTGTGTGTGTGTGTGTGTGTGTGTGTGTGTGTGTGTGTGTGTGTGTGTGTGTGTGTGTGTGTGTGTGTGTGTGTGTTCCTTATAGAAATCGCGGAAGATGAACCGATCCGGACCAAACTTTGCATACAGGCCCAACGTGGGCCGGCGGAGGTTATAGGCTACTTTGCACCTGGGATTATCTATTGGTTTATCGATTACATCGATTTTATCAATTTTCCACCATTTTTGTCCAGGGATCGATGAGGACATGTCTACTACGGTTCTTCAATATGCTGAACACGATTATGAAAGCCGTTTCGCATGGCGGTATCGATTTATCGATTTTATCGATTTCTTACAATATTCGCTCGGGGATTGGTGAGGACATGCCCACTGGGGTTTTCGAATGTGCTGAACACAATTATGAAAACCGTTTTGAATGACGATATCGATTTACTGATTTTATCGATTTTTCACAGCTTCTACTCAGGGGTCAGTGAGGACATGTCTACTGGAATTATGCGCTGATCACAAATATGACAACCACTATGCATGGAACATCGAGTTATTGGTTTCATCGGATTTTTAATCAAGTTTTTGATTTTTTCCGTTACTTCTCAGAGACGAGTAAGAGCGCATTTACTGAGGTTCTCAAAGATGCTGATCGCAAATATGGCATGCTTTTCCACAAAGTTATTATCCAAATAACTTCACTGTTCCGTTTTTAACCAATATATCGGTTAAATAAGGGTTATTCAGGTCCGTCAGCATGCAGATCACCAAAATGATGAACATTTTCAATGAATCTACCGGTAGTAGCAGATTTCCTCATCAATGTGACATAGCCAGGGTAGTAGAACACCCGAGCGAAGCCGCGCATACCGTCTAGTTTCTACATATTTAATTCGATTCCTTGACAAATGCCAAGGCTGGCGGCGTTCATCGCTGGACCCATCTATTCAAGAACGCTGCGGTCTTTCGAACACAGTGTTGGGGAAGAATTTGGAACAGGTTGCTGGTACAACTGAGCAACTTTCCGTCCCCTACCAGTGCTCTACTATTCTTTCAGTGTTCTACTCTTGTCTTTATCGCATTTTGGGCATTTCAACTTGTTGCCATGCGTTTGCATTTGCTAAGTTGTTCAAGGATTTTCAGCAGAGATTTTATATTTTAGCACGTTCAAGTTCAGTCTGGTACTTAGTCGGGATGCCCACAATGCGATAAAGACGGGGACAGAACACTGACAGAATAATGGAGCGGTGGCAGACGACGGAACGGTGTTCAACCGAACCAACTATCTAATCCAAACTCTTCCCCAACTCAGTGCTCGAAGGACCGCAGCGCTCTGGAGAAGATGGGTACAGCGATGAACGCTGCCAGCTTTGGCATTTGCCAAGGAGCCGAATTAATATGTAGAAATAGTCTCTACTCCTGTATCTTATGTAGGTTTCAGCTACTTTTGCATAGGGATTTTTGAACGCTTACAATAAATAAATACCTATTAGATTTTGCTTATGTCCACATATCGTTTTGAAGCGCATCATCTCGCGAACATTTAAGAATGTAAAACAAATTTTTCCGTTCTGTTTTCAAGATGTAATTGAATTCGAAGTCAATTCGGAGCGCTTCAAAAATGCAAATCTGCTGATAGCGCTTGTACAAAAAATAATTTTACGACCACGTTGCAAGATGCTAAGCTAATTTGGATGGAGTCATCTCGAGGCCATTCTTATTCTCCCTGTTACTCTCTGGAGTTGAAGCAATTGAAGTGGAATTTATTGCATTGTGATAACAAACATCAATAGTTTTCGGGAGGTAATCGGTAGAATTTTGATGGCAAGTTCCAAACGTTCTGTGAAGGTCACACTATTTTGCCACACAACGGAGGGTGCCCTAATTTAATTGGTCGAACTCTCCGAAAAAGGGAAGAGCTCGCGGAGGAATCTTTAATTGCGCATTATGTAGCACAAATTTGACCCTAGCGCGAGCGCCGGTTATCAGATAACAAGTTCGTCTACTGTGCGAGAACCGACTTGCCAAAGTCAGTGGCCTCCAGCAATGCCCGATCTAAAGCAGCGAATTCGAGCTCCTGTTCTAAAAACGGTAGAAGTCCAGTGACTGTTGTAGTGGATACTTTGATCGACATCTGTTGTAATCTGATTCTTTTATAATGCGTTTTTGTCGAAACTTCCAGAAAATTTTCAAAATTATGTTACAACCTAACACTAATTTATATTTAATTGCTCCTTTTCATTAATATAGTGGCCCCGTAAGCCACGTTATTTTGCTACTTTCCGTAGTGTGACAGTATTGACCCGTTGTGGTTTTTCGTGCGCGCCAACAGGTTGTGTGAGATTCACACCCTCAACTCGAGCTACGCGATCTCACAACTGTATATGTATATCTACATATAAAATTATTCAGTCGAAAAAGAGCACATAGCGTAGCGAATGAGAGAAGAGAACTCACAGAATCCGTGAATCAATTTGTTTTGTTGTTTCTATCTCTGTTTTTCGCGAGCAGCGAGCATACCAAGGACAGCGTGAAATACAGAACACAACTGCTTTTGTATTGTACAAACCACTCGGTCAATAACTCAGTAAGCCAATCATACAAACACACCCTCAGCATCACCACTGTATGTGACTATCCCATCCTTCTAGTTCAAACCAAACTCATTCTATAAAACTTCATACTTTCCCAAAGTTTTGAACAAAAACTGAAAACAAATTATTGTGAAAAGAGAATAAGCATCCCGATCGCTTATTTCCACCAACCTTCTTCGTCATTACTCACCGATATTCACCGACACGACGTGGCTCATTTATACTAAACCAAAAAAGTTCTAAGTGATGATTAAGAAGGTGATCAATACTCAAATCCACGTGGCCTAGGGAAGGGAGATGATCAACAGGGTTGATAGTATAAATGAGTAGGAGCATAAGTTATTGGTTATTTTTCGCTTAAGCTCAGGAAACGAAGATGCTTCATGAGATTGGTGGGATACTTGGGGAGGCGATCCACGGTGTTGGCGGAATACATGGGATGGGTGCGTAAATTATTGCTTAGCCTTTTGCCTGAGCTTCTGGAACGGAATGTAATCCACTGGTTGGGGGGATACATGAGGTGGGTGCGCAAGTTATTTTCTAGACTTTTGTCTGAGTTTCTAGTAAGGGCCACAGAGTTGACGAGATACGGAATTTTGCCTGAGTTTCTAGTAGTGGAGGTGGTCCACGAGGTTGGCGAGAAACATTGGGTGGGTGCGCAATTTATTGTCCAGGCTTTTGTTTGAGTTTCTGGAAAGGGAGGTAATCCACGGGCTTGGAGGGATACATGAGGTGGGTGCGCAAGTTACTTTCTAGACTTTTGTCTGAGTTTCTTGGAAGGGAGGCAATCCACGGGGTTGGCGGGATACATGGGGTGGGTGCGTAAGTTATTTTGTAGCCTGAGTTTCTAGTAGTGGAGGTGGTCCACGGGGTTGGCGAGAAACATTGGGTGGGAGCGCAGATTATTTTCTAGACTTTTGCCTGAGTTTCTTGGAAGGGAGGCAATCCACGGGGTTGGCGGGGTACATGGGGTGGGTGCGTAAATTATTGTCTAGGCTTTTGCCTGAGTTTCTAGTAAGGGAGTTGGTCCACAGGGTTGACGAGATACATGAGGTGGGTGCGCAAGTTATTTTCTAGACTTTTGCCTGAGTTTCTTGGAAGGGAGGCAACCCACGGGGTTGGCGGGATACATGGGGTGGGTGCGTAAATTATTGTCTGGGCTTTTGCCTGAGTTTCTGGAAAGGGAGGTGGTCCACGGGGTTGGCGGGATACATGAGGTGGGTGCGCAATTTATTGTCCAGGCTTTTGTTTGAGTTTCTAGTAAGGGAGGTTTCTAGTAAGGGAGGTGGTCCACGGGGTTGGCGATAAACATTGGGTGGGTGCGCAAGTTACTGTCCAGGTTGATGCCTAAGCTTCTGGAAAGGGGGGTAATCTACGGGGTTGCTGAGATACATGAGGTGGATGCGCAAGTTATTTTCTAGACTTTTGCCTGAGTTTCTTGGAAGGGAGGCAATCCATGGGGTTGGCGGGATATAGGGTTATCAAAAAGTTTCCGGCCTAGAGTACTTCCAAAAGATCTACAGCGAGCAAATTTTGTTGTAGTAAAATACAGGTCCCTCGAACACTAATACACTTTTCATGGCTCGATTTGAATTTTTTCAAACCGTTCAAGGAGCTGCTTTCCTCATTTGACTCAGAGTATCTTTCAACAGCCGACTCTTTGACGTTTTCGACATCCAGTCCCATCGTGCGAAGATGCTGTTTCAAATTTCCAGACAGAAAATAGTTGCTGGGTGCAAGTTCCAAACTATAGGACATGTGATTCAGTAATTCGAATCCACGTTCTCGTGTGGCAGCAAGCGCAACTCTTAATCTGTGGACGGGTGCGCTGTCGAAAAGCATGTGAAACCCACTATGGTTAGGTTAGAAAAAAGGGCCATTATTATTGAATGAGTCAGCTTAAGAGCATGAAACTTGGCATGGTGGATTTGAAGATTTTAGGCTACATGATCGCACTCAAAGTTTTGAGAAAAAAGGGATGGAACAGGTTGAGGCCGGAAACTTTTTGATACCCCTATACATGGGGGGGGGGTGCGTAAATTATTGTCTAGGCTTTTGCCTGAGTTTCTTGGAAGGGAGGCAATCCACGGGGTTGGCGAGATACATGGGGTGGGTGCGTAGATTATTGTCTAGGCTTTTGCCCGAGTTTCTGGAAAGGGAGGTGGTCCACGGGGTTGGCGGTATACATGAGGTGGGTGCGCAATTTATTGTCCAGGCTTTTGTTTGAGTTTCTAGTAAGGGAGGTGGTCCACGGGGTTGATGAGACACATTAGGTGGGTGCGCAAGTTATTGTCTAGGCTTTTGCGCGAGATAGTAACCCCGTGAGTTCCTTGGCTCAAAGTTTCACCGCATTCTATCAGTGTTGGTATTAGAGTTCGAGTAGAGTGTCTGCAAACAAACCTAATTAAGCACTTCATTCAGTCTCAACACCTGTCTGAATAGAACTAATCCTTAGATTTTGAGAAACTCAAACTGAACAGTGGCAAACAGCTTGTCGAGGAGTCACAAAATGCCAAAATTGACTGATTGAAATTTTTGAAGACCACGACCTTCTTTTTGTTGACGACCAATGAACACGTGTTGCCTTTTGCCTGAAGCCAACGCCGCTTTACCACTGAGCCAGCCAGCCGGACTCACGGGAAAATCCCGGCCAACAGACCTCGCCAATTCACTACTGGCCCAGTTGGACTCAAGGAAAAGTTCCGACCAATGGACCAGTGCGCCCCTTTACCTAAAACCAGCGCTACTTTACCACTAGCCCAGTCAAACCCGAGGGAAAATACCGCGCAGTGGACAAGTGTGCCCCTTTACCTGAGACCGGCGCGGCACGTGTGCCCCTTCATCTGACACCGGCGCGACACGTGTGTCCCTTTACCTGAGACGGGCGCAACTTTGCTGCTGACAGCGTCGCAGTCAAAGGAAAATCCTGACCAGCGGACCCGTGTGCCCCTTAGCTTGAGACCGGCGCCTGTTTACCATTGGCCCAGTCGAACCCAAGGGAAGTGCTGACCAAAGACCCGTGTGTCCCTTTACCAGAGACCACCACCTATTTACCACTGACGGGAAAATTCTGACCAACAGACCCATGTGTCCCTTTACCAGAGACCAGCACCTGTTTACCATTGGCCCAGTCGAACCCAAGGGAAAGAGCTGAGCAACGACCCGTGTGCCCCTTTACCTGAGACCAGCACCTGTTTATCACTGGCCCAGTGGAATCCAAGGGAAAGTCCTGACCAACGGACCCGTGTGCCCCTTTACCTGAGACCAGCAACTGTTTACCACTGGCCCAGTGGAACCCAAGGGAAAGTCCTGACCAACGGACCCGTGTGCCCCTTTACCTGAGACCGGCGCCTGTTTACCATTGGCCCAGTCGAACCCAAGGGAAGTGCTGACCAAAGACCCGTGTGCCCCTTTACCAGAGTCCAGCACCTGTTTACCACTGGCCCAGTGGAACCCAAGGGAAAGTCCTGACCAACGGACCCGTGTGCCCCTTTACCTGAGACCAGCAACTGTTTACCACTGGCCCAGTGGAACCCAAGGGAAAGTCCTGACCAACGGACCCGTGTGCCCCTTTACCTGAGACCAGCAACTGTTTACCACTGGCCCAGTGGAACCCAAGGGAAAGTCCTGACCAACGGACCCGTGTGCCCCTTTACCTAAGACCAGCAACTGTTTACCACTGGCCCAGTGGAACCCAAGGAAAAGTCCTGACCAACGGACCCGTGTGCCCCTTTACCTAAGACCAGCACCTATTTACCGCTGACGGGAAAATTCTGACCAACAGACCCATGTGCCCCTGTTTACCATTGGCCCAGTCGAAGCCAAGGGAAAGTGCTGACCAACGGACCCGTGTGCCCCTTTACCAGAGTCCAGCACCTGTTTACCACTGACGGAAAAATTCTGGCCAACGACCCATGTGCCCCTTTACCAGAGACCAGCACCTGTTTACCACTGGCGGGAAAATTCTGACCAATGGACCCGTGTGCCTCTTTACCTGAGACCGGCGCATGTTTACCACTGGCCCAATCAAAATCAAGGAAAAACCTCAACGGATGGGAACAGCGCTACCACTTCGTTTCAAAACCATGTCAGGAAACAAAGCCATGTGCTAGGATTTTGTTGTAACGTTAATCGACATTATTAGGATTATTGGGCTCCAAATCGGATTTGCAGGGAGCCCCTTCACCCCTCAGAATGGCTTGCTGGATTAAAAAAATCTTATATCTGTTTGATCCTTTGAATCCAGTTGTTTAGTTTCACCATTATTTTTTGAATTTTTATTACTAGACTGTGTACCCGGCTTTGCTCGGGTCCTGGCAAAAATAGCGAAAAATCCATAAAATCGATAAATCGATAGTGCTGTACAAAACGGTTGTCATATTTGTGTTCAGCGTATTGACATACCCCAATAGCCATGTCTTCACCGTCACTGGGGCAAAACAAGCGGAAAATCAATAAAATCGATAAATCGATAGCGCCGTACGAAACGGTTGTCATATTCGTCTTCAGCGTATTGACATACCCCAATAGCCATGTCTTCATCGTCACGGGGCAAAACAAGCGAAAAATCAATAAAATCGATAAATCGATAGCGCCGTACGAAACGGTTGTCATATTCGTCTTCAGCGTATTGACATACCCCAATAGCCATGTCTTCACCGTCACTGGGGCAAAACAAGCGAAAAATCAATAAAGTCGATAAATCGATAGTGCCGTACGAAACGGTTGTCATATTCGTCTTCAGCGTATTGACGTACCCCAATAGCCATGTCTTCACCGTCACTGGGGCAAAACAAGCGAAAAATCAATAAAATCGATAAGTCGATAGTGCCGTACGAAACGGTTGTCATATTCGTGTTCAGCGTACTGACATACCCCAGTAGACATGTCCTCGCCACGCCTGGGGCAAAAATAGCGAAAAATCAATAAAATCGATATAATCGATAAACTAATCAATAATCCCAGGTGCAAACTAGCCTAAAACCTACGCCGGCCCTTAGGGAGGTGTCACCCTATAACAAGGAAGATAAAGATCTAGGAAGAAAAAAGCGGACAATGTGGAAATTTAGGCCAGGGGCCCCTTTTTTAAAGTACTCATCACAACACTGCGTATCGACAATGCGCTGAGAGTCGACGCGCAGTAACAGAGGCGTTCTCGGGAATTAGCGACCAAATCTTTTAATATAGTAGGATATTCGAACGAACACTATTAGTTATTTACTGTCGTGATTAATATCCCCATTATTTTTATTATCAACCCGAGCACCTAAAGTGGCATACATTCCACTTCCCACCCCCCCCCCCCTCCCCCCTCCCTCCATCCTACCGACCGCCCACTTTCGCGTCCGCCACTTATGGGCAGTAAAAACGGTGTCTCACAGAATCTTCTCGGACTTTGTGTCTTGGGATTATTTCGTATGCAGATTAGCAATTTCCGTATTACAAAGTAACGCTGCCTTTGTTTGACTAGGGTAACTGTGCTGTGGAGAACTGGAATAGAACGTGTATCTCAGTGAGAATGTCCACAACCTTTGAATCCATTTTTTTTTTCAATTGAAGTTGTGATAAATTTCTTTGAAATTTTGGGGACGAATAAGCAGAGTGCTTCAGGAGAGAAAAAGCAGAATAGTGCTTCTAGCCGACCTTATTTTCGGCGCTTCATTTCGGAATCATTCTTGAGACTCTTTTTTAAAAGATATCTCCACCGTAATAAAGGTCGAGAGAGGTTGATCATTCGGTGTGCACTATTATTTGCACAAGCGCAGAGTCCTTCTTTTGAATGGTTCTGGGTGCGCACTGAGACTGAGAGAAGAGTGCTGCATCCGGATTTCTTCGAACATTCAAATTATTCAAACATTTGGGATATCCAGCTTTTTCCATACCAAACTATTGGGTTAATGATGATGAATACATCCTCAGACCCCAAAAACAACTTGTCGACAAGCACTTGACGAGCAAGTTTCTGATCGCATCTGAAATTTGCTTTTCGAAAAACTTGCCGACAACTTGCTTTTGCACTTCCTTGTCGACAACTTGTCCGCCCAAAAGCTCGTCAACAACTTGTCTTCTCTCTTCCTTGCTGACACGTTGTCGACCGTACACTTGTTCTTGACCCGTTCTTCACTGGCAATCTGTCAGCCCTACAAGGTTGCTCAGATTAGGACTTGTGTAGGCTAGCATAATCGCCCTTCATTAGGAAGCAGTCGTCAGGTTGTTCAGATAAAAGGTTGTCGACAACTTTTTTGGCCAAGAGCTTATATGTACATTGTTTTATGGAAAAGCTGGTCGACAACTTGCTTTTTCTTTTCCTCGTCAACAAGTCGTCGGGAGAAAAGTCGTTTCCTGAGCTGGAATTTCGTCGACAACTTGTTTTGGGTGACATGATGACATCAAACTTGTCAACAACGATTTGCTAGTTAAAAGCTTGTTTGCAAGTTGTTTTTGGGCAAACCTGGGCCGACAACTTGTTTTTGGGGTTCTGAGTCTTACACGACAGCAGCGTAGCTGTCATTTCCTCAACGGATCGTAACGTGTAGTTGATTACAACATTCAGATATGGTCCTGGCACGACCGGCATGTGATCAGAAGTACGTTTCCCGAGCTGGGATTCAAGAACGCGCAACCATGCTAAACAGATTAGCAAACCGATTTTTTGCTTTCTGCGCCTCTTAACTTTACATAGTCTAGAAACTAGTCACGCTAATCTTGGATGTTTTGCCTGGTTGATGTCTATGAATCCCAGCCCTGGCCTCGCCTCAGAAACCGAACTAGTTCTGAACAAGTTCAATAAAATTCTAATATTTATTCGAATGTTAGAAAATTCGTAGATACGAGGGCTCCGAATCGTTGGAATATTCGATAGCTCTGTAGTATTCGAAAATTCGATTCGATAGTGCCGCAACATTGGAGAATTCGAACACTGGGAAATTCGAGGGCCGAAAATTTCGAGTGTGGGAAATATTTGTGCTTCGCAACTGTGCTGTTATTTGACTTCCATATTCTCGCTGTAGAAGTGTTTGAGTTGAAAGCACAGTTCAATTTATCATTTTCATCCAATATTTTTTTTCATAAACCTGCGCGTGTCTTTGCAATTATTCGTAAGCCGCCAATCTTTGCTACCGCGAACCAGACTGTGCACGTTTGATAAGAACATCTTTCCACTAAAACGACGTAGCTGTCTAGACGCTTGAAGAACCAGCATTTTAAAACTAAATCTCTGATTATTCAAGCTTCTCTTGCACAATTAAATGAACTGCAAACTATTATATAATAGCAACTTCTGCGCAGCATTCTGTGCTATGTGTACTTAGCCGATTTCCAACTACTGCTTCACTGGAAATCTTTCTGAGTACATAACGTTAGTTATGGAGCTTAACGTTTGCATGAAATTTTGGGATATCTTTATTATCCCTCGGGTCCAAACATACTCCGTTATCTTGTTCTAGAAGTTTTATTGTAACCTTGGCATTACCATACGATTGCGGCATATAAACTTGCAGTTTAGACCGTGTAAACAGAAGTAATATTGAGAAACGAGGTGACAGGTAGTGTGCATTTTTTGGTATCATTGACGCTTTTTTGAAGATGGGCATAAATTCATTTATGCATGGTAACCAAACCATGATACATACCCAACATTATTTTTATCGCGTCAATATATCTACATTCTCTATCTTCTGTTGTGTTTAACCGCAAAACAGAGGTGCCTTCCTGCTCGCAGCCTTTCATCCACTTCGCGATACTTTAAATAATGGTTTCAAACATCAAAAGAGATTGGCATTCTTAGGTTTGCAGGAATTTCAACTACTTGCAGGTCTAATACCCATAAAGGATCAACTCTATGTATAGTAAAACAATCTTCCGGTCATGAGGAACTTGTGAGAAATTTCCAGCAACCGCAAATGAAACGTGCTACTCGAAAAGTTTAGTGCCCGCTGTCATTGGGAAGCACATCTCATCGTTCACCTACATGGATGGATAGAAAATTTCCTTACCAAATGGAATGCTATTCGGATAACTATTCAAATATTCGAGTGTTCAATGTTTGAATGTTCAATGCGGAAATTAATGTACTGTACATACTGAATGCTTATTTCTGCAGGATTCCCAGATTTTTCCGCATTCTTTTCTCATTTTATGTAGGACATTTTATGCTTGCAACAACTCCACACTTTCAAATGGCCGTAGCACCGATCCATAGCGATTCTGGCAATGAGCAGGGTGATCTCCATAATTGTTACTCAGAGCTGCACCTCAACATGGACGTGGAAAAGAGGCACTACTTTGTCGCTACCATATGCCACTGGATCTGCTCTTCAATTTCTCGCTTAGTTATTCACCAAGCCTCATGAAAGCCCGTTCGACAGGATTGACTCTCCTGGTTCACTCAGACGTAGTACAAGTAAAATTATTTTGCTGGATTCGATGTTACTTGTGTGAGTGTGAAAAGTCGCATTTCGTATGTTGAAGCCTAGTTGAAATTCATTTTGGCCCTCTGCTGAGTTCTGGCGGTTAGTGGTCTCTCTTAAACAGCGAATCAACTACGAAGTTTCGTGAGTAAATTTAAAAAAAAAAGAAATTTAGCACGGAATCCAGTAACATGCACTTAGCTGGCAAGTTGCTACCAGTATGAATAATACTGGCAGTAGTGAAGCAGGTGTACCGAATTACTACTGTGAATAACACCTCGGTCAGTTTCTTATCACTGACTACATCGTTGCAAGTGCCAACTGGGTCGTGATCATGAACCAAGGCGGGCTAATTGCCGTAGAAATTTCTTGATTCGTTCGTTGATTGATCGCTCCAACATGAATGATTTGTACGCTTTTCACCAGTTGTTGGACGTTTATCTGAATCTGCCTTTTTTAGTAAATGACAGTAATTCCTATTAAACCTGCTATTTTTTCTCCTATAAGAGGAAGTAACAGAATAGTTTCCGAGAGCTTCATATTCTCTGACTTCCCAACTGTGGACGTTCCAAGGTGATCTGTGCTCAAAATTAGTACATTATTTGAATGTGTTGTAAGAATTCGCTCCACTTTTGTCAAATTACCTGCTTTCACACTTTTTTTACAAGCGCATGCTTGGAGCAGATGGTACGAAATACATATTGCACCTTCGAAATGATTTTCAGTTTGAAGAAAAAAATACATGAAAGCTGGTTATCCCGTGGTCTTCGCCTTCTTTTTTTAATAAAACATGCTTGGAGGCAGAGGTTCGTATAGGTGATAATGTCAGACCACCTGGTCGGAACACCGTTGCCGATATCTCCGAAACGAGTCCGTGGCGCAGTCATTTAGTCGCCAGGTTGAAACATTGATCACTCTTTCACCTTCTATAATATTTTGCA
Organism: Ancylostoma caninum; assembly: GCA_037903475.1. Classification (NCBI taxonomy): domain Eukaryota; kingdom Metazoa; phylum Nematoda; class Chromadorea; order Rhabditida; family Ancylostomatidae; genus Ancylostoma; species Ancylostoma caninum. The sequence continues at coordinate 2,597,293 of JBAJFG010000492.1, read as the reverse complement.
GTCGTTCTCAGTCAATTTTTGTTTTTTCTTCAGTATTTCTCGTTGTTTTCCGTTGTTTTGTTTTTGTGACTTCACCGGGTCTTTTTTAGCTGGTTATATCACACCTTATCATTTGCTAAAAAGCAAAAATTTCGCATCGTAGCTTCCGAAACTGTGGAATGAGGAAGAGATTCAAAGATTGTAAATCTTCGGATCTCTTCTTCAGTCCACAGTTTCGTAGTCACAATGCAAAAAAAAACCAAAGACTTAAAGCAGTGATTTATGCAGGATAGTATATTTTTGGTGAATTGGTGCAAAATCCATGCAAATTGCTGGCTTAAGGCGAAAAAAGGTCAGTTACAAGAATGACTTAGTCAGCCAAACTATATCGTTTTTTCGGAACTCGTGATTGATCCTTATACGACAGTGGATTTTTCTGGGTACTCATGTCTAGTGTTCTACTTCTAGTTACTCAGATCACTTTCACGGCCTGATTGTTACCGTTCATTTTCAATAGTTTTCTTCTTCAATTTTATTTTGTTGATCCTTGAAAGGCTCTGAGTTGTGATGGTATGAATATTTCCGTTTTTCGAGTAAGCAAAGTGAAAAGTTCTTCTCAGACACAGATTCTGGATCTTGCAGGCATAACTGCCATGAGGAACGACATTTTTGAAAATTATCTGCTGAAGCCAATAGCTCAAAAGCGGAGAGGTATTTTAAGAAGCTACATTGTACCGGAGATACTACAATTTTTTCCTACTCAGCACAAGAAGTTTTTCAAGGAGATGTCAGAAGAAATATTGAAATGAGCAAATACCGTACGCTAATCTTCGTGCACGCTTGTGTTTTTATTGGCACACCTGCAATTACTTATTTTCCATGTTTTTGTTCTGAGAAGTATAACCTCGGGTTGGAAACCGGAAAAAGCTGTAGTTCAGGATGTTGCGAAAATATGTACACGGGCATAAGATATGTATTAGACTTCTTTATGAAAATTGCTCGCTCACCAAAACATTTGGTCTACTTGATTGGTCTTTTATGCACACTTTGTACCAGATACTAGGCAGCCTGCTCAGCTTCTGACCAAAGCATTACATTTACTTCAAATTAGGCAAATATGTATGAAGTTGCGCTAGAAAATCTTCTAATTTACTCTTGAAAAACTAATGGATGGGAGTGACGTTAGTAACGATAGTAATAGGGAATGGGCATATGAAACGGCGAAAAGGTCATGATGTATAGAAAATCAGAGATTCTCGCAAATCGTCGTTTACGGAAAGAAGTCTTCAAGAAAGGCACTATGGAACCAGAAATATGTTTTTTTTTTACTTATGAATGCCACAATAACCACTGACAGACGAGGGCATATGGAGGTGGGATGGTGCGGGGTGGGGGGGGGAGAGGGAGACGTGGATCACTGCCCAGTTCTTGGAAGTCTCTGTTAAAGGCAGCAGGAGCTGAAATCCTCGACTCCGAGCTGAGCTGTGGGTGATGAAGTACAGACTCAGCACATCATAAATGTGAAACGAACACAGACGACGATGGCTTACCTGCAGAGAAAATGGAACATTCGTCGCGAACACGCCTGGCCGTGTTCGCGCGCGGACGAGTTTTCCCCGGCGCAAAACCCATTGCGGTGCGTGGTTTGGCGCAAAGGGAAAACGAAATGCATTCAATTCACACGGTTTCATGGCGGGACTCGGCCAAAACCACACGCCGCAATGGCTTTCGCGCCGGGGAAAACTCGTCCACGCACGAACACGGCCAGGCGTGTTCGCAACGAATGTTTCATTTTCTCTGCAGGTAAGCCATCATCGTCTGTGTTCGTTCCACATTTATGATGTGCTGAGTCTGTACTTCACCACCCGCAGCTCAGCTCAGAGTCGAGAATTTCAGCTCCTGCTGCCTTTAATAGAAAAGAAAGAACAAAAAGTACGCATTTGACATCTTCCTTCATCTTTTCGTTTCAGGATTACGAGCGTCCATCTTTCCTCGCATCCAGATTCTATTCGTAGTCTGATATGCCCACATTATCAAAATTAGCAAATAACATTGGGCTACCTGTTCTCAATACGAATTGCTACGAAACGATTCACACATGGACGCCAAATTGTAACCAAGCGATAATCGTGGGTGGTCTGTCTCTCGTCTTTTATTTTGCTAGCTATACTTTTTGACATTTTTCAGGACACCATCCCCGATGGTATACTCTTCTGCTTGAAAACTTATGCTCCCTTCTATTTGGTTTGTTACGCAATGATACATGGGGAAGATACAAAACAAATCTCTGTTGTGCTTCAGGTGACAGCTTTGGTTGCGAAAAAAGGAGACCCACGGAAAATCGACTGGTGGCGTTATTTGAAGGACGTTACTCGGTCGTCCATATTCCTTGCCTGTAATCTTGTGCTTTTCATTTTCTTTTTATGTCGCTTCAGGTTGGTCACCTTTTTTGCGCTGTTCCCAGTTCATCGCATGGTGTTTTCCAGGCTTTCTGGATTGCAGCACACCGCGTTTAAATAGTGTCCTTTAGACATGCCTTGGGTTTCTTCACTCCAATCTCAATGGGTTTGATAAGCAGTATGTGTGGAAGTTTCTTTTCTTTATTTGTTGAGAAACGAAGTAGATGGCCAGCTTTAGCACTCTACCTAACTAATTTAGTAAGTTCTCGTTAACAACCTTGTCGTTCCTGTAGTTTTGCTTCTTCTTATCAGTGACCGAAGTTTTGAAGGTCCATATTTGGCAGCATAGCGGCTAACCTGCTAGACTTGACTGAGCAAAGTACATCTCTGAAATTAATGTTATATTATTCTATAGGCATCAGAAACATTGTTCCGACAGCTCTCCAACCATGGATATATTTCTAAAGTTAAGAATGGTGAGGTTGTGCCATTCATTGTTGGAATGGGTCTACTTTCTTATCTCTACACAGCTTCGAAGTTAGATAATAGCACCAAGAAGATCTTCACGTAGGTCTTTCTTTCGTAGATTCAGCAAAACATAAGGCAAAAAAAGTGAAATTCCACCATTATTTTGAAAACCCATTTAGCCTCATTAATAATATCGAAGGAAGTAGGGACATCGCGGAAGACCACCCGCTCCCTAAACAATTCAAAGGATTTCTCTATGAGTTGAGGAAGAAGTATGGAAGAACTGAATTATGCGAACACAAGCATTCCTGTATAAGTAATGCGGCAGAGGTAATCGCTTCAATCAGTTTGTTCACTGTTTTCATTTTCCTAGGCAGATGTTGGGCACTATTCCACACTTCTGCCCCAATTTCTCAAAACCAAAAATTCCTTTGAAACTTCGTTCAGGGGCGTTATTTGACATGCTGATCACGAATATGACACTCACTTTGTGTCGTAACCCCATTTGGGTAAGGTTACGGTAAGGTTTTGGTAAAGACGGTATCTCACAGAATCATCTGAATTTTTGTCTAGAGGGGTTATTTGATATGCTGGTCACGTATCATACTCGTTCAGTGCCGCAAACCTATTTTGGTAGCGTTACGGTAGGGCTAGGGTGAGTACGGTCCATAGGAAGACCTCAAGGTGCTTTCAACTTGCAACATCAATGTCATATTCGTATAATCAGCATGTCAAATACCCCCGTAGACGAAAATCCAGGTGATTCCATGAGATACCTTACCTACCCTAACCACATCGTAACCCTACCCAGATGAGGTTACGGCACGAAATAAGTGTGACATCCGTGATCAATGTGTCAAATAACCCTACTGTACGAAGTTTCAGCGGAATTTTTGATTTTGAGATTTTGGGGCAGGACAAGTGGAATAGTGCCAGATATTGTTATGAGGTCAGAAAAATATTCGCAAAATTGCCAATTCAATATGCTGGCAGAAATATTACCACCCTAGTCATTGATCCTCCTCGAGAAGATAGGCGTCGCAGCTGTTGAATCGCTGCGGGACCTACTCGACTCTTGCAGATGAAGCATGCTGTTGTCGCAGCACTTGTTCAGGTCCGGCCGCGATCCTGCAGCCTCTGATTCTATCTCTTTGAGAACGACTGTAGGTTTTGGTGCTGGGATTGCTGCAATTTGAGGGAAGGCATCGTAACGCCCAAACTTCAAATGAGAAAAATTGATATGTGGGTGCTGCCTTCAACTGTAGCTTCGTAGCTGCTAGTAAGTAGTGTCCACAAAAAAACACTCCTGACCTGGGTTGGACATGAGCCTTGACTTGCGTAAACTGCATGGTGAGAGGTATTCGGCTCTCTCGTTCTGTAGATTGCTTACAGGATCAACACCTTGATGCATACATTCTTAAGTTTTATTGAAAGCTATAAACGAATGTGTTCTGAAAAGGAATATAATATATTGATACATGACCCTACCTAGACCAAGCAGGAACTCGGATTTGTTTTCGAAATACATAGTTATTGGCTTCATTACTAGTAGTACACGCCGTATTTTTTATCATCCAAGACTTCGCGTTCAAAAGCTTAACTCCAGTGAGCTATGTGGTTCACTTCCAGAGTTTCTGCTACAACTTCGTTATTGGGATTGGAGTAAGCTCCGCGATGGTCTTACTCAGAAATCTTCCGATTTTATTCAAGAATCCAGTGAATCTGTTGAACCAATTGTTTTCCAAGTCAACACTGAGGATTCCTACATTCTTCGGATTGATGCCACTGATATTCCACGTGAGTCATGGGGTCTTACGTTTTTTTTTTCTCTGAGTTTGAGATAGCGGGTACTATCCAGATATACGTTACATTGGATCTATCAATTGCACTTGCATAGCTTATTCGTAAGTTACAGTAATTCTCATTACATCTCAGTGTTCCTCGAAAATCATTGGCGATTTGCGAACGAGTGCCACAAAAATCAGAAACAAATCTAAAATCTCTACTGCATCACGCAATAACTGAAGAAAGTATCGGAAATGACGATTTAGCACCAGTCAGCCTGGTATGTTTGCTTTTAGGTAATAAGATGCAGCCTAAATCGTTTACCGTGGTCTGACACCATGTTCCGGAACGTCGCTGCAGGAACAGCCTCCGGATTTGCAATGCTAGCGTTTCCAAATGTCTCAATTGCTATGTACGTCATGTGGAAAGCTATTGAGGTGAAAACAACACCAAATTCAGAGAACAGCGGAGCGTGACATTTCATTTGAACGCATTCCAGATAATCTACTTCGATCTAGTTAAACAAGGCAAAATACGTACACTACCTTACGGAGATTTATTGCTGTACACTGTTTCTACTGGATATGTGCTCTGGCAAATCATCATAGAACCTCAAGCTATCCGAAAGGGCTATCTCAAGTTCTTGCTTGGTCTCACGGGAAACAGGTATGGAGATTTTTGTTGGTGATGTAGCAAAATAGGGAAATTACTCCTGACCGTTGTGGGAGGGATCAAATTGCTTGCTTATATCGAGAATTTTGCCTATGATAACAGTATAGCACGAACGAAGTCCAAACAGCGTAATAAGTAGAGCACGAAGCCTATGGACATCTACTCTTTCTTGCTGGGATCCTCTTCTCATTTGCTGCTAAGAGAAGGGAGGCTTCAGCAGCCGTTGAGGGGAGGGTTGCACTAAATGGGGGAGATGTTCTTGAGCAGAGATGAGCGAAAGTACTGCGTAAGACCAGAAGTCGGGAATCGGAAGTTGGAGGAATTTCGAAATCGGCAAAATTTGAAGAGTTAAAAACAACATGTATGGGTTGGTTTTACCTACTGGCGATCCTCTAGAAATCTAGAAGTCAGAGATTCGCATAACACCAGAATTCAGGAACTTCCAAGCTTCCGAAACCGGGATTCTGCTCATCCCTGGTCTCGAGCTCCGACTTCCACCTGTTAAGCTATTTGAGCCGCAGTCCTGTTGCACAATTTTCAGCAAAAATGACGTTATTTTTATGAGAAACACCGCGGTGCAATAGCTGCTAGCGCATAATTATCTTTTTGCCCAGTTTGGTGAACTATTACCAGGAAAATTACCTCTCCTGACATTTCCGACCTTCGACAGCACTGCCTAATAGGCTTAAATTGATGGCCATGAGGAATTCTACTGCAACAATTCAAAAAATCATCCCAGAGAGTGCAACATTACATTTTTCCCGTATATTACCAGCTTATGTAGGTCATCTTATTGGTGTTATTAGTGTTCCCCGGAGGTTCCGACGATTTACCTGGAGTGGTTTTTGCCTTGGTCTTTTTTTTGCTCTACTTTTTACTGCAATTTTCAGGATGTCACTATTGAATCGTGATCTCTACGAACACTTCGGTTACCAGTCACGTCTACTATTTCCTTATCGTCCAGTGCTAAATACTAAATATGTAACAATTAACCCGATGCTTTATCAGCCAATTTCTCCTCCTTAAAGGCGATAAACTCTTTATATACAGCAATAATAATTAGTTCGAAATTTTCGGGTTCTTCAGCTTTGAAAAACTTTTTTATTGTAAGATTAATACGTGCTAACGTTGTATGTAAACAAACGTGTTTCCTTACATCGTTCTTAGAAATCGATAACGGCGTGTGACCGCAATCTGGCTCCACTGGAGTGATCATTCCTGACGCTGTTTGCATTCCTTCCGTACCACTACCTTTCTTGTGGTTATATTTCTTCAGAATACTTGTTTAATAAGGTGCCATTTTCTCGAATCATCTCCCCTCTTCTTCGACTTTATAGCAGTCTCAATTCTTGTTATCAAACTATGTTTTTCTCGCACTTTGGACCTTCACCTATTTATTAATGAGATAATTTCACGTTGTGCTTTATTTATTTCTGTATTAAATCGTTCAATTACAACTTTCTTGTTTATTCTGGGGAACGGGGAACTCCTGAGAAATGATGACAAGCTCGATGTGCATACATCTGACGTTACAATGGAAATTCGCTGTGCTTTTTTCATCCTGATTTGATACTTTTTGATGGTTGAATCAAGCGAAAAATTCAGTGCATAGTAGACTTAATTCTGGACGATTTTTATCAACGACTATTTTTATTTTCAGTGGTAGATATCAGTCATGTTCTTTCCAGACAAACTTTCGAAACTTCCTCGGAGCTTGCCAATTTTCGGAACTTCCGCGTTACTCATTGATTCTTAGATGGTTCGTGGAAATCCCGAATGGAGACGCAGCCAAAAGAAGTTGCTTTAGAACTTCTGCGGACCTTGATTTACTATCGAATGGGCACGGCACGCGCAACTTCTCTGATAACTGTGCAGCACGAACGCAGCGCGAACGGCGTAATGATTCGGTTAGAAACCCTAGCAGCAACGGTTGCCAGTTGCTGCCATTCTCCCCTTGATTGCTGCCGTCCCTCAGCAATTGCTGCTAGAGGGCCGATAGATTGAGCAGCAATCGAGGGGAGAATGGCAGCAACTGGCAACCGTTGCTGCTAGGGTTTCTACCCGAACCATTACGCCGTTTGGTCTGCGTTCGTCCTGCTCAGTTATCAGAGTTTGTGAACATCCGTGGAGTCTTGACGTTATTCGGAAGCTCCGCGGAATTTTCGGAAGAATGACACGATAAGGATTGTTCCGGAACTTCCGCGTAGCTTCGAGGCAAATATTATGTATTATTCAAATATTAGGTTGGTCTGAAAGTCTTGCACCTAATTTCATGCTTTTTTCAAAGAGTGCTAAGTTCATTGTGACTAGGTATCAATCAACAAAATAATAACCTTCATGGTCCACGAGGTATGGCCAACGCTTCACTAGAGCATCAGCTCCAGAAGTCAAGAATTCTGGCAGCTGCAAGTCCAAGAAGCTTGAAATCTCACTTTTCGGTCTGGTCCGATCATCAAGTTTCTTTTCTCGTAGATGGAGCTTCAGGGCTCCGAACAAGTGGTACTCAGACGGGGATAAGTCAGGAGAATAAGCATTTCTCAACCTAGTTCGGCAATTTTTTGGCGAGTAAGCTTTGCCGCGTGGGGTCGGGCGTTGTCATGAAGTGGAGCAAAATGTCCAATTTTTCCCTGCTCCAGGCGAGTTGCGTCTGCTATTCTCTGTAATTAAGAAGAGTAGAGCTAGGCAGTCACGGTCGCCCAGGTGTCAGCACATACAGCATTCCCTCGGAATTCCGCCAACAACACAGAAAAACTCTCTTCCGTGCACTTCTCCTTTCGGCTGTTTTCGAGATGGTTCGCCTCACGGGAATTAACTTTCCTCTTCTGTATGGCTAGCATACAGCACCCAACTCTCATCTCCAGTAATGAATTGGCGGAGAAAATTCCTCCTGGGGGTCGCAGCAGCAAAGACTGACACACACTAAGTCTTGCAAGATACTCAGTGGGGGACCCAACTCGTTATCAGTTTTCTGTAAACCAGCGCTTCGAGATGTCTGGAGGTTATTGTACGGCCGCAGCTAGCTATATCCTACACTTCACATGTAGTGGCATTTTGATTCAAACTCTATGGATTTCCAGATCCTAGAAGATATCTTGGTGCAAAACTTTCGGACCAACCTAATAGAACGATCCAAGATACAGATGCTAACATGTCGAATAGTATAAGATACTCGGACAGCATACCTTCAGCCGCATGTTCTTGCTTGACTTCAGCTGCCATATAAGAAACTGAAGTAGTACATGGAAACTTTACGGTTTTTTGTTTGAAATGCCCCAGTAATGACATCCGTAATGTCGAATTTCGGGTAAAGCTGGTGTCAAATAAAATGTACTGTTGAGACTATTCCCTTAACTATGGAAATGTGATAGATTTTTACCAGCAAGGATTTTTTTTCCATGTTATCATTGAAGTCGAAATCAGGCCCAGGTACGTAGCGCAGGAAAAAAACCCTTGAAACTTCGAAAAACCAAAGGATCAGTAGCGTAGCTAGTGGGAAGGAGCGCTGTGTTTCATGTTCCCATATTTTTGGTCTCGTAAAGCGTGGGGATGTTTGTCGCTTGGAACTGGTCGATTTTGCCTTATTGCTCGATTTGTGGCTGATTCCATCATGAGCGAATTGCGTCATTCTTGTTCTATTTCAAAACCTCCAAAAGTTTGGATAAAAGTTCACCAGTTGTGTTTTGGTGAAGGCAAACATCGCGGCAAACACTCTGAGCCTGTCCAAGACAAGAGTAATTCAGACATGTTATCACACTACATATGTACATTGTAAACTGATAAGTAGATTCGCTCAAATGGTTATCTGAAGTCTATTAGCTCAGAAGCGTGAGTGGCACCTTGTCTTCAATTAGGGCTACAGCGTCGTATCAGCTGATCACCTGGTTCGATTTAATGTTTACACTTCCTTCCTCAACTCCCATAGATATAGGGTGTGATTCCTTCCACTTCGATGTTTTCCTACCCTCACTCAGTAAAATCCCCTACGAAACGCATCCTGCGACCTGCTCCCATCGATCGAACCAGTGATCTCCTGGTAGACAACGTGCTGCAGCCGTAATTGCAGACAAAGTCACTGATGCAGTCCCTAGGCTAAAGCGTTATTTATAGTGCGTCGGAGTCCGATTCGCATCGGATGTGGGCTGCGACGGTCGGATACGAAATCGTAACGACGCGTCATGGCTTTGTTTATAGTCCGCAAGCACACGATTTCGGATCAGCTGTTTCTATCCATGAATTTTGCATGTTTTCTTTGCAAATCAAGCTGTATCAAGCTGTATTTATCGGTTTCTGACTTTTTTCTTTGGTTTTTGGAGTTCTCAGCTTTTGCAAATTCTCTTCAACCTCAAGAATTTTATTGTAATCTTCCACATAAATAACATCATATCATTATCAAACTCTTCCAATTATACAATTACTACAACATGGAGGTGATGTAAAGAAGTATACGATAGGTTTTAGGACTAGCCATTTGGAGAGTAAATGATAGTTAGTGACACGAAAGAAGAAACAAAAGAAAATAACGAAAAAGGGGTGAGAACAGCTGAGAAAATTCGCCCCACGAGATCCTATCGATTGATGCATCGGAGTCCGACGTCGCATCGGAGCCACTAGTGGATCCGATGCGACGTCCGACGACGATTCGGAGGCAAATCGTTCCGATGGAGTAAAAACAGGCGTCGTCGTCGGACTCCGATGCGTCGGATTCCGACGAGGATCGATACGTACCTTTTGTTATCCGACGGGATCGGATTCCGACGCACTATAAATAACGCTTAACAGACTGTATCTGTTTCTCATATTGCATTAGCCAGCATTGTAGATCAAATTTCTCGAAAATTTGCAGAAAAATTGCGCCGTCTCTTTCTGTGGAAATTATATATTACATTCTAAATATTCGGTTAAAATGCAATGATAAGAGCAATGAAAAGATAAAAGAAGTCTCTCTAAATAGGGCGAATTTAGGATTAAGTATCGCTTACACATAATTAACATTATTTAATTCGAAATGGCACATGAGTTGTGGCAATTTAACACATCGCCGGAATGGATCAAATTACGAACCAGTGAATACAAAGAATGTTAGAGCAACTTGAAGAAATCTGTCGAGTCAGATGTCTTGGTAGTAGCTTCGAAAATGCTCGATGCAAGATTATAACACCTGCCAGACCACTACTCATTTCTGATTTCGCCTCTAAATTGATGTAATGCAATTATCCACTAATATTTACGCTTTGCGATGCGATTACGATGCCTAATTTCACTTTCACTGCGACTGTCATTGGGCGTATCGTTTTCCTAAAATGTCCGATGACAAATGCAGAACTGATAAATCACGCACACAAACACTCACTCCTATCACACACTACTGGTAGAATCTAGTATGATCAGCTGGTATTTATAGTTTGTATGGCAAAAATCTTATCTTGCCGCTCAAGTTTTCATTATCAGTGTTGTTTCGTGCTATTTTCATTTTTTTTAAGCAACTGTGCAATTGCGGGAAGTGGTTGTGGTCTACAAGATCTCATATCATGAAGGAATTGTGAGGGAGCACATCAATAATGTTTTTTTCCAGAGCAGATATCGATCTTTTTCTCTTGTTGAATAGACAAAGAGGTGATTTTTGCCTCCTTTCATGAAAGCTATAGCTTGTTCAGCAACCTTTGCCCCTTCAAAACGATATCAGCCAGTTGCTATCGCAAGGAAACTAATCCTGATTTTTTTTTGTCATACCGCTATTCGTTTCGCATATCATAACTGTTTTTCTGTAGTATCGCCATTTAGTAGTCCTTTTTCGCACAAATGGCTTTCCTTTCGAAATTAGCGTATGCTTTAAATATGCAAGTATTAACTACCAACTGCTATGAAACTACTCACACTTGGGAACCCAACTGCTACAAAGCTATTCTGGTGAGTGGTTTGTTCTTTTGACTCTCTCTACTTTTTTTCCAAATCATAATTGTTGTAATTGTTGCTGGGCAGCTTACTTGAGTATAAATTAAGAATTTAATCCATCGCTGCAGATTTTACCCAACTTCCATCTCTTCATCTTCTTTTTTTATTTTACTTTCGGAAATATGTTTTGTACTGTTTTTTCAAGCATTCGTGTGATGCACAATGGAGATTGAATTCTCTCAATGCGGAGATTAGCAGAACCGTTATGGGCCTACAATATAACTCTCATTTTCGCAGTATTTGCGCACCCCTGTGAGATGCTGTTAATAATTATTGTTGATTCGAAAATAATAGAAAATCCCCGAAAAATTAGAGAGTCCAAAAATGTCAGATTTTGAACGCTCCAAGCTTCCTGGATTTTTGGAGAGTTCCTCTCTTTTTTAAAGCGCCTGCAGTACTGTAATTCCCACGTGCAACGACTGTGCAAAGCATTGAACACTACCATTGCAAACTGGTAGTCGAGATTTTTTTTGAACCATACGTGTTATCATGCTCCGATTCTGTTACCTCGAAGCTACGTAGAATTGTGGCCTTATCCAAGTTTGCTCCGTTGTGGTGGTAGCCGACTGGCTTATTTTTAATAGAACTTGCAAGTTATGAAAATGCACGGCCGCTCTCTTATCTATTCATGCTGAATTGCTATTTTGCATCTGTTTTGGTGAGAATAATTGTTAATAAATCTATAACTCTAAGTGTTTCTCTTAGTTTCCCTGCTGAATAATCTAAGAAAAATAAAGAATGAAAACTATTTCCGTATGAATATCTATTTACAGGCACCTGTGCAGATGTTGACCCGAACCAATTTGGGCTAGAATTTTGGTTGTTTGCTTTTGCTCACCTTTGATTTCATTTTTCTTCTTTGCACTTGTTGATTTCGCTCTTGCCAGGATCATTCTCTGCTTTTGGAAATCCCACCCAGGCAGAACACCAAATAACAAATATCTAAGCGATAGAGTTTTTTTGTTTTTTTTTGGTCATCTGTTCCCATTCCATTCGTTCTAAAAAGAAAAATGTCTAGAATTTCAGGTCGCCACTCCAAACGGTTTTTTCGTCTCTTTGCGCACTTATTTGACGTTTTATTTGGTGAGTTTGTATTTCATTTTTATAGAGAAAGTCAAGATCAGTGGAAGCGCTTGTTGTCATAAAGCTATGTGATTAAATGTCTATTACATTACATGTAGTAGAGCAGCAACTACGTGGACCAGAGATCTGTTTATTTCGAGCATGTGCGTTCCAAGTCCAAGCCATGCTTAATAGGGCGTGAAAGCCCTTCACGCGTTGACGCTTTGCTCATTGAGCACGAATCCTGAGAGTACATTGGTCGAGGTTTTTATTAGCAGCGATAAGATAACACCACAAATTCCCTTCTTTTTGATAGTGACCTTTCAAATCATAATTGTCGTGCTTAATGACAACTGTGGGAAGGAACACCTGGGTAGTTCTGTTCACTGTTGGAGGTGTACTAGACCAGAGATCTGTTTATTTCGAGCACATGTTTAGTAAAAGGTGGATACTGGGATGCGGTCACATCTCGACATGGAACATCTCTCTTTGTAGGAAGTGGTGGACGCTGATGGTGAAGCCGTTATCCGTCTTTGTTCAGTTTTACTGCGAAAGCAGTCATTAACATTAAATTCTGCAACGCGTGTTTGTGGGTAATATTATATCTGCAGACGTGTCCATACTTTCTTCTGGTAATATTTTGTGCAAGGTGGTCAAAAGTGCACCTACGTATATATCGTAGTGAAGAATGTTCCTAGTTCCTTCTGCCGTGGGTTCAGCGAAAATGGGAAACGCATTCAGGACCAACGTTCTTGGCTGGATATAATGAGATGCATATATTTTATTCCGGAAGATCAGATCATTTTAGTATCTTACCTTTGTATAATAATAACGGTACATTGAGTTATGGCTTTAAAGGCAGCAGGAGCTGAAATTCTCGACTCTGAGCTGAGCTGCGGGTGGTGAAGTACAGACTCAGCACATCATAAATGTGAAACGAACACAGAAAATGATGGCTAACCTGCAGAGAAAACGGAACATTCGTCGCGAACACGCCTGGCCGTGTTCGCGCGCGGACGAGTTTTCTCCGGCGCAAAAGACATTGCGGTGCGTGGTTTGGCGCAAAGGGAAAACGAAATGCATTCAATTCACAGGGTTTCATGGCGGGACTCGGCCAAAACCACACGCCGCAATGGCTTTCGCGCCGGGGAAAACTCGTCCGGGCACGAACACGGTCAGGCGTGTTCGCGACGAATGTTTCATTTTCTCTGCAGGTAAGCCATCATTGTCTGTGTTCGTTTCACATTTATGATGTGCTGAGTCTGTACTTCACCACCCGCAGCTCAGCTCAGAGTCGAGAATTTCAGCTCCTGCTGCCTTTAAAGGTTATACATTGGACCGAATGAAAATCGAGTAATTTTGTTACTTCAATTACCCATTCAGGAAACAGTTCAAAGTGTTCGAGATTGAGAAAGCTCTGAAGCTCTTCTTCTCTTCCATGCAGTATTGGACTTGATCCAACGTTGGAACATTCAAATTTTCCATTTGTTCGAAGTATTCGATATTCGAAGGCAAAAATGTTCAAATTCGAATAAATGGAAAATTTGAATGTTACACCACTAGAGAACAAGTGCTATATGAGCGAGAAGAAGAGCTTTAGGGCTTTCTCATTCCCGAATATCTATACATTTGAATGGTTTCCTGAAATGGTAATTGAAGTAACAAAATTATTCTATTTCTATTCGGTCCAATGTATACTACTGGGTTACAGAATACCATTATCTCATGAAATATGGAATAATAGAAAATGCAAGCTTGTACTGCATAGTTATTCCTGTATTATTGCAAATGACTATATTGTAGTTCAACCCTCTCTTGAATGTCGGTGATAATTTCAGCTGACAACTCTAATTGGTCACAAAGGAAATCTACGGAAAGTGGACTGGAAAAAGTTCTTCATCGATGTTCTAAGATCTTCTTTATTTTTGACGACGAATCTACTGTTGTTTCAGTTTTTCATGTGTCGAATAAGGTGAGCATATCAGCAATTTCATGGTTTTCTGTGGATTCGTGGATTTTTAGGCATTTATTAGGATTTTTCACGGTTCCCACAATGGGCTGGTTGACGAGCACATTGGCTAGTTTGTGTGCGATCCTTATTGAGAAACAGTCTAGAAGGCCAGCGTTGGCGCTGTACACGACTAACTTGGTAAAACTTCATTTTCTGGACACTACTTTCCGTTAAACTCGAGTTGCTTTTTAATTTGGATAATTGTAGGCGTCTGAGACTCTCTATCGACAGCTATATAATCATGGATACCTTTTTAATGTGAAGTTTGGAGAATGTATTCCGTTTGCTATTGGTGTTGGCCTTTTCACGTTCCTTCGTTCTCGTGGAAAGCTCCAACCTGCAATGGAGAAAGTACTGAAGTGAGTCATTGCTGTGGCTTTCATGAGGGAACATTCTTGCGAGAACTGGTGCTCATTCGCTGAGCCTGAAACTGCCTGAAAATCGCGTTGCTCACAAGTCCAGCTCGGGTTATGAACCGTCTTCTACTTGCCATCTTTCATAATTTTTAGGAGGGCATTTTTATTGTAATCACTTTGGGAAATCGAGTTTCCCAGAAAGTAGGCTTTAGCAGCCAGTTGTTGTAGCATGGGACATACGACGGTGTTAGTGGAAACTTTCGCCGACATCTTCCTCGATAATTCATAATCTGTATATAAAAAAGTGAACGTTTGTTTGCGTGTTTGTATGTTCCGAATAGAAATCGCGGAGGATGAACCGATCGGGACCAAGTTTTGTATGCTGGTCCAGAGTGGCCGATGGAGGTTATAGGCTACTTTCCACCCGAGACCATCGAATGGCTTATCGATTATATCGATTCTATTGATTTTTCGTTATTTTCGCTCGGAGGTTGGTGATGATATGTTTGCTAGGGTTCCTCGATACGCTGAACACGAATATGGCAACCTTTTTTAGCGGCAGTAGCGATTTATCGATTCCATCGATTTTTTCTGTTTTCGTTCGGGAACAGGCAAGGAGATGTCTGCTGTGGTTTCCCAGTACGCTGTACACGAAAATGACAACCGTTTCACACGAAATACTGATTTATCAATTTTATTGATTTTTCGCTAATCTACACCATGTTGGAATGAAGGCATGTCTACTAGGGCTTCTCAATACGTTGAATATTAATATGATAATCATTTTGCACGAAATATCGATTTATTGATTCTATCGATTTTTTCTGTTATCGTTCGGGGAGGGGTAAGGACATGTCTACTGCAGTTTCCCTGCAGTATGCTGAAAACGACTGTGATGATCGTTTCGCACGAAATATTGATTCATCGATTTCACTGGTTTTTCTCTGTGTTACCCTGGGGGGGGGGGGGTGGGGTGAAGACATCCCTACTCTACCCTGGTCAATGGAGACATCTCTACTGTGATTCCTTAATAAGCTGAATATGAATATGAAAATCATTGTGACCAATACTTCAATTCAGTCTCAACGAATTAACTTTGCTGGCTTTTTGCTTATAGCTTGGTGGAAAAGAGTCAATTAAGCTCTGTCAATGTGCCGATCATCAAAATAATGGGCATTTTTTTAAAAACAAATTTATGGGCAATAGCAATTGTCCTCAGCAGTATGAGGTAGCCGTGGTAGTAAAACACCCGAGCGAAGCCGGGTATGCCGTCTAGTCTATCATAGATAGAAGCCATTGCTGTGTCGATTATCCTGCGATTTGACTATAATTAATGAAATGAGCCTGCTCGGAGAGAGGCAGATGGATGTTGAAGTGGATTAATGCACCTTTACAGCTTCTCGCACTCCGTCACTCCCAACGCTGATATTCTGGACTTGAAACAGGTACCAGATGACTTCCACGCGCTGCTGCATAAACTGCGCTATGATTTTGGCAGAACTGTCAGATGTGAGCATAGGTACTCGTGTGCTAGTACTGCAGTTGAGGTATTTTTGATAAACAATTCCAAAGTTGGTGGTGTGCTTATCATTCAAACAACGCTTATATTAATTTCAGAGTTTTGTAAAGAATTTCGCGATCGGAACTGGTATAAATGCAGTTTTCACGTTACTCGGAAATTTGCGGAAGTTGCTCACGAACCCCTTGATGATTTCCAGAATACTTTTCTCTCCAAACAACTTGAAATTACCACTGTTCTTTGGATTGATGCCGTTTTTGTTCCATGTGAGCAAATTATTACTGATGGCTATCATTCTATGTGTATTTCTAGCATTACCAAATATAGTAGTTCTTTATTAGGTTACAAGATGTCTACTGAATAGACAGCGGGGTTGCAGTACAGTGCTGAATAATACTGTAGCTGGTATGGTATCTGCTGCATCAATGACAGCTTACCCAAGCGTTACGATAGCTATGTATACGATGTGGAAGGGAATCGAGGTATGGAGAAGACTTTTTTTTGAGATTTTACTTTTGCCTTCACCTGATTTCTAGTGTCATTGTTTTCTGAACAATTTTCCTTCTCCTATAGTTTTTCTTGGGCTTTTTAAAATTTGCTTAACTACGGTCACCTCAGGTATGATTTCGGGTGCAATTTCACATTTTAAAATTTGCTTAACTACGGTCACCTCAGGTATGATTTCGGGTGCAATTTCACATTTTAAAATTTGCTTAACTACGGTCACCTCAGGTATGATTTCGGGTGCAATTTCACATTTTTGCACTGTAAATAGTCGTGCTAGTAGATTGTATATGAATACAGGCCCCAGTGTGTATGCATGGTAATACCAACCCTCTTGTATACAGAGCCAACTGGTCTCTCACCCGCGACTGAGTTGCGCAAGCAAGTCAATGATTTGGAGCAGTAAATCAGACAACGCTTTTCCCACGTTATTTAGCTGGTTTAGTTAGAGGCTTCTGGTTGAACTATTACATCTCTGTCACATATAGGGAACCCCAAACGGCCGTGTGCAAAGGGCGGGACCGTGGCGCGGCATGGCACTCGGGCTGTCTTCTGCTGGCAGAAGCACACAAACCAGAGCCACATGCAGAAATTCTGTGTCTCTGCCCAAGAGAGCCGCGCCGCGGTCCCGCCCTTTGCACACGGCCGTTTGGAGTTCCCTGTATGGGGCGCTGATTTTACTATGGGTGCATCAAATAGATAGTCAAGTAATGAGGTAATTCAACATAGTAGTACAATAATACTATACAATGATACAATTATTCTTCATGAAGTCTAAGAAATAAAATGATTTATTATGGAATTGAGAAAATTTTGCAGCTTACATTCGACGGAATAGTCAAGGCAACCCTTGATATTTATTTATTTATTTATTTATTTATTTATTTATTTATTTATTACATCACAGATGATGTGCTTGATGCCGATAACAGTTTACAAGACAAGAAGGAAATATGAGCGAGGAAAGTGTTGAATGTGTACAAGGAAAGGAATGAGGTCTTCTCAGCAATTGTTAGAGCGATTGCTATTATTATATTTTTTTGAGTGGTGTAAACTAGGATGAGCAAAGAGGAAATGCTAGGAGAAAACATAACTCTTTTGATCTATTCAAGCCTGAAGCCTTTCCACATGCAAGCGTTGCCAAAATCATCTCTTAGTGCTAGATCCACGGTAGTTTTCACATCGGAGCTAAGGTTCATTTGCTGCGTAGAAACGGCTGTAGGCACCTGACTACTGCAATAAAACTACTAACAATAGTTTGCCAATAAGAAAAAAAGAACAGTGGTTGAAACCACGTGTCACATCATTCTCCTAGTAACCATTGATCTAGCTATGTTTTTGATTACATGTATTTTTGGAGGAAGTGGTGCGGAGGTGGCCACTGCCAGTTTGCTGTCTCGTCTATTGAACTGCATGTATAACAATGCATCAAAGCGTCAACACATTATGCTTTACTCGGCTGATGCATTTCCAGGAGTGAATGGTGATATCAGGTCGTCATGGGGGATGAGGTGGAGCAGCAAGACCTCGTAGGCCTGCCGAGGGAGTACTTGCTAGAAGAGTTCTTGGCATGAGCGCTTGCTCTGTCCTCACCACTGCATGTACATACATACCGTTGCACTTGAGCAACAGTGAATCGTATTTTCCATGAGGATGAGTAGTCGGTCCTCCAACAGCCAAAAATCATCACTTTTTGCTTCTGAAAGCTCCCCCATTTTCGAATACAAGCATCTGAGTCGGCCAAAGGGTGGCTTTCATCGAAATGCTGTTCAGCTTGGTTGCTTGCTTCCAGAAACAGAAACAACTCCCCAAGCGAAGGATATCATTTGGGCCCATATTCGTGCTGCTTAGTAGCACTGTTTCGAGTTGGTGCAGTCTAGTTGCATCGTTTAGAATTTGAAACAAAATGTCATTGACATTCCTAGATTTGAGAAATTTGTTCGGAATGTTCCCAGATGAAAAAAGGGAGGGCAGTTCACCCGCAATCACTCTGACATATCCTCTCTAACAACCGCAGACGTGCATTGCGTAATTACGTGACATTGAAACCTTCGGTCCGGTTTTAGTTTTTTTTTTTTTTCAGGATTCTGTTTGACCCTGTACATCCCTTCTAAAGCGCGTAGTAGATTCGGAACCATAATGGCGTCATTTTTTACCAAAAGATACACGCAACCGCTCATAATTTTTGGAAAAGGAACAACGCGACGTAGTAATCCGTCTCAAAGCACCGCACTTCCTGATTTTTTTTTGAAAACCAACCAACTCCATTTTTAAGGCAGAACAAGGGAATCGTTTCTACTGTGGAAAATCTGATAGTTCTTGAATTTCTCAATGATTCCATTTTGGTCAGTACCTCAGGTACAACGTTCAGTGAACGTGTCCAGTTGTGAGCAACTCAACCCTACTTGTGGAATATCTGAACTAGTGGCGCAAAAAGTTTGACGGTCAAACATTCACACACATTCAGACCCATCCTGAATTGTTTCACCCTTATGCCCATGAAATGTATAAAATTTTGTTTATTTTTAAGAAGATTGTGACTATGCAACGCTTCGCGCCGGATTGATGCGTTGTGCGCATCTTTTTTTGTGTTTGAGAGAGAGTTGTAAGAGGTTCCGTTGTATGGTTGGACTCAGGCAGTCTATTATTCTGGTTTGATGTAGTATTCCCCCTTTTTGATGACCACATTACGCATTTCTTCTGATTGGCATATCATTGAATTGTGTGTGCATATTTATTCTATTAATTTGTAGACGCTGACCAAAGCCACGCATAGATGAGTACAAAATCACATCGATCAGAACTAACATGTCAAAAGACGTGAACATGTCCACACATTCAACGCTTTCAAATACGTTTTCCTTACATGTTTCCTGAAAGTTTGCAAGGACTAACTAATTAACTAATGCTTGTTTTTAGGTATTAGCAGGTTGAACTCATTTACAGCTCTTTAAAGGCAGCACTCACGGAAATTTTTGTGTTGAAGATTTCGCTGTATATCGGGGTTTTTTAGGGACGATGAACTCATTGACAACGATGACGTAGCGTGAAACACGCGAAAAACACAGAAAAAGATGGCGGTATTTCATGTGCGTCCACAGCGCGGACGAGTGTTCCGTGATGGGTCCCGGCACGGAACCCTGCAAATGGTACGAATTTCACAGACACGCCCCCGCTGAACCGCATGCACACACCCTGTCAAAGGCGTTAATTGGCGCGACGGAACCCTAATGTCCAGAGCGGCATACGTGTCCACGGCAGTATCTTCGCAGGTAGGTGGCCATTCAAGGTGTTCAACTAACTGTTGCGATTGTCCAGCGGCCGGCTACATGGTAAGCGACTCATTTCAGAAGTGAAAATTTCCGTGAGTGCGGCCTTTAAGTAAAGAATTTCGGCCTAGCCTGTGACCATGCAACTGGAACGTAAAGCTTGAGCTTTCATCTCCTGGTTCTCTTCAGCGGAACTCCAAAAAAAAACCCAATTGAGTTTAAAGGAAACTTTCCTCAAAAGTTTTTAAACATCATTGACAAATCAGCATTTGTTCTTCTATTTTGATAAATTGGTAGACCTATTTCCTCTTCTTCCCCATCACTGAGTGGCGACTTCTTTGCGCAGCACACCACGTCTCTAAAGCAAGAGTTTCCATAACTTTCACTTTCAAAGAAATTTAGAAAAAGTTTATTCAGTATAGTTCGTACGTCACTCTGCGAACTGTGTTTCAACCCATGAAAAATGAAAGAGTGGTGGTGGGATGAAAGTTCTAATATAGATCCTATTTATTTTAAGCCATTAGGAAGATGAGGAGGTATCGACAGCTTCCTCAGTAGATGTTATTTCCCCAGTGCTGATGCAGAGTTTTGCAAAGGAATGGGAACGGAAATATGGAGTAATTTACTTCAAATACGCTTTTGTTGTGCGAGTCCTTTTTTGAGTGTGTAAGTTTATCCCAGTGGACATGCTTTTCTGCAAATGTTAATAATCTTAATATTTCCACTCTAAAAAACCGGTATTCAATTCGCTTAATAGTAATTTCTGTGCTTGCGGGCTGTTAGAAGTAAAGCCTATCATCAGTGTCCTTAGTACGTTTCTGGTTTTCTTATTTTCAATGGTTCAAGAACAAACATAATGGTTATATTCCTAGTGAATATGTGCTCATATTTGAGGCTATCTACTGGAATCTGGTAGAAAGTGGAATATTACCAGTGGTACCTTTCGGCGACATTATTATGTACACATTCTCCACTGGATATGTACTATGGCAAACTGTAATTGAGCCGCAGGCGATTCGAAAGGGTTATTTGGGATTTCTACAGCAGATCACTGGTAACAGGTTAGTTAAACTTTCATGAGTGACTCACTAGAACGTCCTTTCTCTCTAGCGTCATTTTCGTAATGCACAAAGACTAATTTATTCTATTCTTCTAGAATAAAAGTGTTCAACCGCGACCTGTATGAACACTTTGGATTCCAATCCAAGCTGCTTTATCCAGATGCTCGACCTGAACTCAACACAAAGTATGTGACGTTGAATCCGATGCTTTACCAGAAGATAATGCCTCCAAGATGAAATTATTTTACTGTTGAGACGATCTCATATTTGAGCCTCATATTTGTACGTAATGTAATGGTTCCCACTGAGTATCTGGATGAGAAGCTCTCTAAGGTACTGATAATCTGATCACTGAGTTCACTTCTTTTTCGAAGACTTTGTATTTCACCTCAGTTTTCACAGGGACTTGTTTCTGCATATTGTTTGGTTAATTATAGAAATGTTCAATGTCTCCAAAACTTCCTATTTATAGTCAGGACTCGAAGTCAGCAAGTAATATGTTCAGGAACTTTCCATCATCATGAATGGGTTTTTTCTCATCATGAAAAGACTAGGGGAATCACTAGCTCTAATTGGATATGTCTAAGTGGTGGAATAAAAAGATCCATTACTGTGGTTCGTTGTATCGATGCTAGGAGAAATTCGAAGTTGCTGAGTGGTTGAAGGCATTGGCCTTACCTTAAATCGCCTGAACTTGTAACTCTCCTTCATCTGACATAACAGTTGTCTTCGCAAGTAAACTTTCGCTGAAATGGTAATCAATGAACTTGGAATGTAGCCCTTGAACTTGTCTTCTTTGTAAGAGTACGTTTTATTAAGATCATGTTAGCATAGTCGCACTGGCGTTTAACAACACCTTTATCCGGCTATGGCATATAACAATGGACCCAATAGCAGCGCATCACTATCATGAGGGTTGACAGAGAGGGGCGGAGATGAACTGATTCGAGGAGGAGCGATGGTGATCTGACTGAATGCTGTGCAATGGAGATAAAACGACGACAACAACGCGCGACAGAGATCATTCAGTGGCAAACAAACAAACATACACATATTAGATATATATCGATCAAAGTGCGATGGTAGTGTTGGTCGTTGGTGTTTGTTTCTCACTCTCTAGTAGTAGTTTGCCATTTCGAGCTTTTGCAGCGTGGATAGGATGTCGTGCATGTGGTCTAGATGTCCTGATCGACCGAATCGAACTAAATGCACGAAGAATGACGTTTGTCGGAGATTTGTCAAGATACTCTTGCAGATACCATGGAATTCTCAGAACAAACACATTTTCAGGCGAATTGTCTGGCTACTGGGAGACTTGAGCTTATGTCAAACTTAGCATGACGACAATATACAGAAAACGTTCGCAAATAGTTCATACCGAATGGCTGTGGAGCACCATTGCGTTTGTCCTGCATAGCGGCCTCGTAGTCGTCATCAGCCGACGATCTCTTCCCGAACCTCAACCCAGCGAATTACTCGAGCTCATTGAGCTTCTGCGACAACCTGAGAATTTCACGCTCACCTGACCAGCGCATTTCTCATGCCGCCTCCAGCGCGACCGAAACGTACCAAGGCGTTACGCATCGCTCGCTTCTCGGGGCTAAAATCAGGGCAGACACCATGACGAAGTAACTCGAGAGCTATTTTCATTGACACAAACATTGTTAGTTTGGAAAGCATTATACTTTGGCGAGCGCAGTAAATCCGTGCAATTTCGAAATGAGTCAACACATAGCTCTACTGCTCTGGATCGTGTCTGGCTCACGAATAGGGCTTTGTTTTTCTGGCCTATAGCAATTTAGGGTTAATTTGATGGGATTTTGAGCTCGAAGCACGCGTTCAATCGGCTTGAACACCCGTCATGTCAAAAGGAGCTCCTCAGAGCCCATCACATAGACATGTCTTATAATATGCGAGCACAAAAGCACTGAACGCACTAAGAAAAGAGCAGAATCAGCTCACCTGGAGTCGTCTTGCGCCAACGCGGCGACGACCAACACCGCTATGAGGCAGAGCGTTGTCGAAGCAGGCGACGGCATAAGGAAAATGATGAGTGAAAGTAAGCGAAGAGTTGGCCCTTAAATAACGGTGGAATAGCCGCAGGACACGTACTGAGCGCAATATCACTGCACCAAACAGCCGGAGGCGTAGGCCACTCCAGATGTGGCCGCGATATTAACTGCGTTATTGAAATGACGCGTTGGCTTATTCTGAATCGAGGCGTTTAGGAGTTAGGCTAAGTGGGGGCAGGAAGAGAAGGAGCTTGTGGTGAAGTGAACGAGGTGCTGAGGATGTCTAGGTAGAGCCGGGGGCGGCCAGATGACGATGAGCCTGTGGAGGAGGAGTGGCTATATGACGCCTGTCTATCAGTAGTGTACGTTCAGCACGAAAATGCCACATCGGTCGGGCAGTTTATGCGCGGGTAAATGGCATGTGCGAAAAACATTTATAGAAAGTCAGGGGATAAACAGGCCATAAGATTTGGAAGTAAGTGTAGAGGTTACGCAAATAGAAATAGACGAGCAATAGAAGCGAGAAAGTTCGCAAAAATGTGAAATGTACAAGTAGGTTCACAATAAGTTAGCTATAATTGTTTTCGAGAAAACAACGGGATCTGATGGAATGTTATGAGTTGGCGGCCCCTCGGATATGAATGACCCGTTGGGGCCAGAGCCAACATTGTTCTCAACATGCGCGAATTCCATCCGGACATTGTGCTCTGGGCGCTCCGCCGACGAAAACTCATTCTTCTCACTCCTACTCGCTGCTCCCTTGAC
This sequence comes from Ancylostoma caninum, assembly GCA_037903475.1. Taxonomy (NCBI): domain Eukaryota; kingdom Metazoa; phylum Nematoda; class Chromadorea; order Rhabditida; family Ancylostomatidae; genus Ancylostoma; species Ancylostoma caninum. Next base: position 2,573,479 of record JBAJFG010000492.1, on the reverse strand, counting down.
TTCTGCATATCAGATATGTTACCGCGATTGTCGCGTGCCCAGAACATGACGTCATCTTACCCTTTATTGTAGACCGCCTCAGGATAAATGGGACCCAACATCGCTACTCCCGAAACTCAAGATGATGTGGATACAGCTGAGAAAATGATGTCAGCTCAACGCTGCTACAGCGGAGACACTCCGAGGTTGAAAATAACTAGCACAAATGAGCTAACGAGTGGACGTAAGCCATGCACTTTTCGAGGTGGGCTTCTGACTGACGAAGTGCCAACGATAAGCCTTACAGAGGCTATCCACGGCTCCAAAGCGCAATTTCTGAGAAGACCTAATATCCATTACCAAATTATTTGAAAGTACACACAAAGTAGTCCTTGTTCAGCTACAGCAAAACTGAAAACTGACACACAGCTGATGTCGTTATTTCAGTTGTAAGGCCACAAGTCTTAGGTGAGGCATACACACAGATGAATTATGAACCACCAAGAATTCTTTGTTTTTCAATAGTTGAGAGATGTTACTACATCGAAATCACTGCCATTATTTCTTCATACATGTGGCTTGAGGACACCGCTAAGAGGCGTGGAAATCCATTCGTATGTGTCAAATTTATGAATTAAAAAAAAACAGCACCAATGACGAGTGTAACTTTTGGAAATTTCACGCTTTTATTCAAAGTGCCAACACAGCCTTCACAACATAGTGAACATCAAATGAGGTTCAGAGACAGAAGCATACTATATAACATAGCGTTTCATAAGACAAATGGTTCTGGTCGTCATTGACCGTATTGTGGGAAATGGGCACCACTCCACTCTTTCGACAAAGAAGCTAAGCATACCTCGAATGTACTATACTTCAAAACAGTTCTAGTCTCACCAAAACTTAAAGGCAACACCCACGGGAATTTTCGTGTCTAAGATTTTGATCGCTTTGAAACCTTAACAATTGTCTCAACAACAAAAAATCATGGAACCATGGAAAACTCAACCGTTTCTAAGGAATAACGAGTTGAATGTACAAGATCCTGGTTCAGTAGGATCAGCGTGGGGTCGTTCGATCGAGTTGTGATGGCAGCGGACTGTCGCTGCCAGCCGATGGGCAGTCATTTCTTTTCTTGTGATTATAATGCTATTTTTTACTCTTTAGCTTTCATTTTTGCATCACCTGCCACAAAAAATTTTCTACTCGTTATTTTACTACACTACAAATTTACCTGTTTATGTACTTGTGTGGCTTGATTTTCGTCAGTTTTTTTCAATATTGAATTCTTTCATTGTATTGGGATCATTTTAGAATTCGTTAGAGTTTCCGCGACATCTTGACTGCTTATGTGAACTTTTCAAGATTTGTTTTTTTTCCTTACCCTCGGAAACACTGAAAAACAGTGCAGAAGATGAAAAGATTTGCCACTAAAACAGCTGATAAAGAAGGCAGCGGTATCGGCTTTCTCGGATCCGTCCACATCGAACAGGTCGTGCAACCCGACCCAGTCTGTTCGAAAGCGATGACCTCAGAGGTTATGAAAACAGGGATATTGAAGGTTTTGGCGGTTTTTATCATTTTAGCAGTGTTCACTACACGCGGTTACCGCACATTGTGCCGGAATCTCGAGGTCGAAAATTTCCGAGGGTGCTGCCTTTAAGTGCAATCGCAGGAGACGTTCTAAGGTAAAAATAATCAGAGAGAGATAGAGATCAACCTCATAATCTAAGAGAGAAGCGATCAATGTCTAGGTAGGTGTTTCAATCAGTCGTTGCATTCCCAGTAGTGAAGACAGTATGAAAGTAGACTATCCGAAATTAATTGAAATTCTAGGTGAAGATGGACCACGGCTTGAAATTTGCCCTTATCCATATCCGAAAGTTGCGCGATAAAGATTGGAATCTGCTTGATGCAAAAGTTATATATAATTAAAATTTATAAGGTTTCATTTAATTAAAGCATCCCAACACTGCCCGGTGCATCAATGCTATCATCGGAGAAGAACCACACTCCTCAGAGCAAAACTGTCCTTTTTCATCAAAAAATAATTGCCAGCAAGCGTAAAAAGCCTTGATGACTTTAATGGCTGCACCAGAATTCTATTTCCTTCCCTATTCAAAAATTCCAGTATTTTTCAGAATAAATGCAGAGAAAAAGTAAATCTCTCCAGATTTCTGTCATTCAAAACATCACAGTTACGCTGAATTTTTCATGTACAGCATTTTGTAGAAGAAAATAGCTTGCTATTCTCCAGTCTAGTCAAACAACAGCGAAATAGTGTTTCAACAGGTCTCAGAATCTGTTCCTGAAGCAAATGTGGATCCTTGGGTTGTACTCAACGAAATCCTGTTCTAAAGGTAAACTCTGCTGAAGCAACAGTTGGATCCCATGAGTTGCAGTATGCAACCAGCAATTAAGAGCAAATCATAAGCTGAACCCTGCATGAGAATGGGCTCGCAGCGTCAAACTCTGGAAGAGTTCCGAGGCGATTGTTAGGAGAAGTACAGTCTCACTAGATATAGTGTGCTAGAGTTTATCACTGACCCTGTAATACCTGAATACAAAACAAAAAAAAATGCTGGAAAGGAGAAGCTTTCAATCTTGCTGAATTGTGGAATAAAATTAAGGAAATACTGGTCGTAGCCTCCACCAAATCTCTGAAAATAGTACTACTTGTTGAGAAATTTGGGGCATTTCTTCCTAGTTCTCTTGAGAAGATAAGAAGAGAGGCGAAAGATGAGGTGAACACGAAGCGCTTTCGCTGGATGAATGAAAAGTCACGCCCAGAACGATGCTTCACTGCTTTTGAGTACAGGATTCCCCTGGAATTTCCGAACGCTTGAAATGTAGAATAAATTTATTTATTTATTTAGAATAAATGTATGCGAAACAAATCCTATAGTTAAATAGTCAATAAAAAGGGAAAGCGGAGAGCGGCACAGTGTTCTATTTCGAACTAGTTGCGTTCTAAACCGTTTAACATAATTAGCAATGAGAAAAAAAGAGGCTGTCCACTGGCGACACCATGAATGGGCATCAATTGCAAAGTTTGCAGGCAATCGCTTCTATTATCACTACTACCACTCGTTGTGCTCATTTCCAAAAACCTCTCTATGTTGAACTTTGAAGTTTAGCTTTCAACTGAGTTTGGCTAGTTCTATTTTTCAAAGCACACCTGCTTTGAGGAACTATGTTAACTTCGGATCGAGTATCCATTCTATGGTCATACCAAGACATTGAACACAGAGAATTTCTGGTAAGTGCTAAAAATAGAAAACGAAAAAAAAAACACTTTGCCCGAGGCAAACAAAAAAGGAAATTCTGGATAATGCAAAATGTTGCTTGAAGGGAACGAGGATGCTCAATGAGGAGTTCCTTTACCTTGATTGAGGTTTCTTTTAAATACCACGGAGACAACAAATAGCGCTTTCTGCACATTTGATTTAAATTTATGAAGATCTGTAGGAAGTACTTAATCAAAAACATCACACCACGTAAGAATCTACAATAGGCATACGTAGCTTCGATGACATATCTGAGAAGACCCCTTAAAGCAGAACGCAGCTGTCTCACAACCCCCTTTCCAATGATTCTACACATCATAAATGACGTTATACCCGCAGAATATATTGAAGCCCTAAAAAGTTTAGTGTGAGCTGAAAGACGCATAGCGTGGACTCGTTTCAGTTACACGACGATTTAATTGAAGTTCTAGCTTTCAGAGCTGGTTGCTACGAGTTTTCCGGGCTGGTGGAAGAAAAATGAGTGACTGGAGGATTCATAACTTTCTTGTTGAGGATTCTGAAAGTATTCCGTGACGTCATGGATAATATATGATAATCCTTATTCAGCTAAAAGCCTTTCATCCTCGGTTTAACTGCGGGAGCATGAGGCTTTTCTGGAAATTAGTGTGACGAAGTAAAGAAAAGTAGTAGGGAGGTTAGGTTATTCCACTGCTGCCAGGAAGAAGAAGCTAGGAAATGAGTTAGATAATCGTGGTTACCCGATTACTCGGAATAAAAACAACGTTTTCAATTATTTGTGATTTAAGTGCTTGAATCATCTATAGCATGCGATCTACCCCAATAAACTGAGTTACTGAGACATCTGTGTACTGGTAGTAGTACTAGAAGTGGTAATTTCGGGTGTTTGTTCGACTAGTTGAAGCAGTAGATTATGGCGACATGAAGAATGCCGCGGTGAAGCACTAACTCTTAAGCTGCAAACTCATGTTTTCTCTTGAGCTGACTAGCGAGACGAGAGGCGCGACAGAGTGACGAGGATTGAGGGAATGAGACGACCAGTAAGCAAAAAAGAGATTAGCTGATACGCAAAGAGGTACTATGATTGAATTGATGCATTCGTTGTATTCTTCGAAGGCTCCGTAATCTTCTCAATCAAAACAGGATATCAGACACCAACATGAACGTGTTCCTATCATAATAAATAAGTCCAATTTATCCTAAGCTCATCGCTTTCCCCGGATTTCTGAAGGGGAGCACATCATCAACTCTTGCCACACAAAAGCAGCTTAAATGTTTTTTTTTCAATTTTCTGACGCAACTGCTAAAGATTCTTTGCTAGATTGCCTGTGATCGACGGCCACTAAAAGTCCAGTTTCCCCCGGAAGCACTTTTTTTGAAAAGCCAACTCACTACAAATCATTCTTCCTTGGAGTCGTGCAAATACACTGGCAGTTGTTTTTTTAGACGCTACTTTGAGGATACTCTATCTCTGTGATCAACCGAAAAAGTACGATTTTCAGGAAAATTCCGTTGAGAGGCATAAAGTAGTTGGAAACAATTCATTCATTTGAAATGAAGAGGAAAAACCCAGAAACAGTGGACTTAAATTCCGTCTTTCATTGCTAATATTGAACGTCTAAAAAGGTAGAAATATTAAGGCACTACGTTAAAATGCTCCATGGCTAAGCATGATCTTAATTATCCATCATTACAGTGATGTTGGATTCCTCAAAGCGCACACTTACCAAATCCTCACATGCGAAACGTACAAACATCAATGACGTTGGCAAAAACTAGAGAACACACATGTTTAGAGGAGTAATCTAAGAGGTATTCAGCGATGTCAAGGAGCTGACACTCCAGGGCGTGTCAAACGAGGTTCCTCATTTGTTTCCAATGCTGTCTTATACATTAAAAATTGAATAGTGCTGCATGATAAGAGCATATAACTACTATAAGATATGAATGTCTAATTCTAAGAATACATGTTTAAAAATCGCTGCAGGATTGAAAGTACATAAAATTATTTCGGAAAAATATCCCACCAAATTAACACTCAGAATCTATTAGTGCCAAAATAGACATTTCGGAGAAGTTCAAAAGCTTAACAGTGGAACATGGGATTAGGAGGATAATGAAATTTCCTTGCAAAAGGAAATGGTAGCCATCCATGCATTAATAGTGTGCAACCATTTACATTACCAGACAGCTCGTACTGTTACTTACTCGCACTGGGAAAGAAAAACTTAAAAATATTGTGGTGAGAAATCCATTAATATTTGAAATTCAAATGCATTCTGATGAAGTGTTGCAGGAATTTGGAATGGAAATGTTTTCCAATTTGAAAAGAGCTTTATGTCACAAAATTATTGTGTAGATAGATCTTTCATTTTGTTTCTGTCTCAAAATTGTAATTGCGCATAAAGAGCTCGATTTTCTTATTCTTGATTGATTTAGTCACTCGTTCAACCATTCATTCACATCTGAATCAGAGCCGAGCGGATAGAAGATTTTCTAAGGCTCGGATACCGGCCCGGATAACGGAATCGCTAAAATGACCGGATAACAGATAACAAACAATATCACCCACCAAGATATCCCGAAAAATCCGAACAATTTTTCTTGTCTCTGGCAAAAGAAACGGTCTTTAGTTTTCCTGCTCTACTTCAAGAATCTAAGTCGCTGCTAAAACCTTGTGGAAGAGGCGCTAGAATACGCAGCACAACTGTTTTCCTGGCAGTGACAAGCCTTTTGGATAAAAACTGCAAAATAAAAGCAACCGAATCTTGCCTTGCTCGGACCTCTCTCCGGTGCTAAATGCTAGGATGACGGTATGGATAACGGATATGTCAAAAACTACGTGTAACGGGTAGACGGCTAGACGGATATGGATAGTCCGTCCACCCTTGCCTGGACTTAAAGGCAGCACCCACGAAAAAAATGGTCACTCAGGTTTTAAAGCGATCTTGGGTTTCCGACTATGAGCTACATGGATAATTGATCAATTTTGTCAGTTTTCACGTTGAAATGGTTTTCAGATGCTACCAATTCGTTGCATTATAGCATGGCGGACGAGTTACGCAGGGGGAGTAGATCAAGGAAGTCGATAAGGCTGCCTCTATTGTTTTTTCCTTTTTTTATTCCTTGGTGCAACCAAATAATCGACTAAATTTTCAGCTTGTCAGAGAGTGATAGAATGTTTACTCAGAGACATACCTCAAGAAAAGAAACAAAACTTATGGTCAGGTGTAAAGCGCTGAGCAACAGAAATTCACACCATATTTGAAAAATTGAAACTTTTGGAAAAAAGAAGAGATTGTACGATTTTAATACTGAAGGAAAGTAAATAGGTCATTACAATGTAAAAATTCTCGGAATGAGCGTGGACAACAAAGTTTTCTTTGGAAAACTGATAGACGGCGGCAGAAAACAGCTGATTCGTATCGCGCCACATCTCATTCGCGGATACCCCGATACCAAGTCTAACTTGTTATATCCTGGGAACGGTGATGCCTTCGGCGGTGCAATTTGCGTAGAATTACTGGGACTATCATTCAAACTCCAAAACATTCAAAATTTGAATGTGAAGATTATTGTGGGCGCTGCCTTTCATGCGCTCATTGGTTGGATTTATATGTTAATTCATTTGTCTATCTTCCCTATCTATTTATCTATCTGTTTTCACTCACTCACTCATTTATTTATTTATTTATTTATTTATTTATTTATTCATACACACATACATTCATTCATTCACTCACTTATTCATTCATTCGTTCATTTCAATCATTCGTCGTCCACTGCTTCATTCATTCACTCAATCATTCTTTCAAACCATCACGAAGAGTTCAACAGAAGCGGATGAACCCATGCTGGAACGTACAAGGACATGAAGTTCTCGTGGTCTTTTTATGGAGGGTATTCAATGTTATGATAAGCACTCCAACACATGAACATGACAAATGAAGGATGGGAGAACTTTTAGAAGTTTCGCCCAAATTTCCTCGTGAAAAAGACTCCTAAAGTTGTTTCTTAGACTTCACGATGTACTTTCCATTTCACAGTAAAAAATTCATTCTTTGACTGTTATTCCATCAATATGTACAACATACAGGCATAAAGATAACTTAAAGACAACGCGACATTACTACAACACAACAATGGTTGAATGACGTGAAAAAAATCATCTGTTTATGTGTGTTTGGAGGGCGCTAGAGATTGTGGGAGGAGTAAGAATTGTGATGGAGAAGAAGCTGAGGATGAATGACGCGATATCGCATCGAACAGACAGAGGCGAACGGAGAGGCACCGCAACAGACGACTGAAAGCATGGAAAGCTCGCAAAATAAAGTGATTGATAAAGCGCTTGAAAGTCATAAGGCCGGGCCGAACAATCAGGAGCGTAGGAAGCACCCATGGGATCTGTATATGTGCTTCTGCGGGCGTACGGATAGGCGCGGTTGTAATCCCGAAAGTCCGTAGTGGTCGCCCCCATGATTTGACACTTGGCAACTCCGCGAGTTGCCGTGACACCCCCAGAGACAGCTCCAAAGAAGTTTCTGAGTTACTTCAGGCATAAAGCGGAAAACCATACGTACCCTTGCAGTAGTGAGGGGGAGTTGAAGGCGGGAAGGAGGAGAGGGAAGTATTAATCAAGTAAGTAAACATTTTCTATAGCTAGCGAGTGAACGAGAACAAATCCATGAAATCCACATTATTAAGGCATTAGTAGCAGTTATTAAAGCAGCCGTGGAAGTGATCGTGATATCCGCAGATGAACTCTACTAAACTACACACAACAAAGTACAGGAAATCTGATAGACGTGATCTCTTCAGGATTGCGTCCGAAGGAATCCAGCTGATCGTCCAAATCGTGGACGAACAAAAGAGTCCATTTGTGCGAGAATGTGTTCAATACGCATGCCACCATCTCGCTCGTGGCGGCGACGTTTGTGCCTGGAATAGATAACTTGGATCTCGCACCGACGTCATAACATCTAGGATCACACCTGTGGTGGTGATGACGTGGGCGACGATGAGCATTTTTCCACTCATAGAGGGTCCTTTTGTGGAGGCGCTCGAGACGACCACCTTTCCTCACCATAAACCTAAAATGCAAGGATTTCAGTTGTATGCTTGAAATGAACTAGACGTTTTCAATTTGGAAAACGCTTCGTCTCAAAGGTGCAAACTCTAGTATTCTGGAATAGCGGACTTTTGAGAAAAGTAGAAAAAGGTTTCCGAAAACTTTCAAGAGCTTTCTTGATGAAAGCCTGGAAACATCCTGGAAGTACTCTTGGATTAGCAAGCAAAGCCGGAACAGAGAACGATGCCTCTTGGGTAAATTTCAGAAGTGCAGGGAAAGAAAACTTGTTGAGGGAAGACGTCGGAACTGACTAGTCAGCATCTTATAATCAGTAGGCGACAAACGATATTCTTTCGAGGACAATTTAACCACAACAAGCTCCAATCTTCATAGATCGGCACTAGTTCCCGAAAAAGGAAATACTCTGTACTGGAGTTTAGTAGTATTCGTGTTCACAGCGCATTACGGTCGATTTTTTGGTTCTCAGCAATGTTTTAGATGCATAGTTCTCACCGAAAGATCTAACTTGAACTATTCCTCCAAAATTTTTCAAAAATCTTGAAGTTTTCCCACCTCTTTGTTGGTCGAAAGCGAAGCTAATGGGTGTCATCTCAATTGAAATATTATCGAGAACTAGACATGAAAAATGAAATAAAAAACTTCCGAACCAAATTATCGAAAACGTCTGCAAAAACCTAATTTGAAAATTGCACCGAATGTCTTGGATGACTAGAAGAAGTATATGAAAATGCAGCTAGAGCTATGTTTGCCCACTCCGCGCCAGCAGACAGGACCAAGCCATTTCAAGCTCACTTTTATTCGTGTTCACAACTAGAGGAAGCATCTACGAAAATTTGCACGCATGACGCACGTATGTCTTGGGTGTAAAAAAGTGTTAGAGTGTTCCAGCCGTGAAAGATTAACAAGAAATCAGGAACTGGATATCAGACAATGTATACAATGTGTGGTGATTCCGTCGTGGTATCCACGTTGTTTCGGCTTGAACAATTCCGAATGCAGTTTCTCCGGAGACACGTCCTCGCTGCCTTTCCAGAGTTGCAATGCTAACAACTTCTAACGTGTAAAACAACTTCTTCTACATGTCTGTGGATCGTGCTTCCAAGCAGAGGGAAATTTGATTAATTCTGAGTGGAGAAGGTTAGAAGGCCATAGTCTTCTCTCCTTAGGAAGCTTCTAATTTTTACTATTAAAAGACGGGAAACTGTCTCCCAGACACAAAATAGAAGATTTCTAACTATTGGTGATGTCGCCTATGGAGGAAATTTCGTAAAATGCTGGCGAACTAGTTGTCAATGAATATCCGGAAAGGTAGCATTGAAATCTGGAATCAGGCCCAATACTACAGCTGTGGCATTGAAATATTGTATGTTCCGTCGTGGGAGGGATTCTCGAGCGACATTATGCCAATGTTATCGTATAATTATTATACTACTGTATATTATTATTGCAATACTTTAAATCAGAGACGATGGGGAAGACCTGAGGGAGGTTAAAGTGCATCCTCTTACATAGCACACTATTGACATCATCTTACATCAGTCTTTCATTTACTCTTTTCATCTGACTTGATTACACACTTGTTCAATTGATTATTGTTAGTTATTATGTCCGTAACATGTGTTGCTGTTCAAGAACGTTAACGTTTTCTTACCTGTCACGACTGAAGGCTGCTTCCGAAGTCAGCGCGAGCAGGAATATCAACGCAAAAAATACTGTCGCTCGCAGAATCATCTGGAATGTCTGAAAAACAACATGGATTAGGATATCTACATCCAGTGGGAACGCATCATGAATACGGTATCGGCGTCCATTCACATAAAAAACCGCAAAAAGCGACGGTCTATGTCATTCTGAGAGAAAAACGTCACTGTGATAGTGGTGTCGACCACTTCGCCGAATTGTGCAGCCGGAAATGCATGAGTCAGCATGCGGAAATTGGGCTTGCAGTACTAAATTGAGGAAGAGGAAGAGGCTAAGGTAACAACTACAGTAAAGTATAATCTAAATTTATGCATCTGCAGGATAAGCTGCAAGAAGACAAACTTCAATTAAGAAGATAGGAAGAGAGAAGAAGCCCTAGATTCTCTTTTTTGTAAGAAGATAAGCAACAAAAGAAAAACAGAGCTAGCATGGATGAGATAAAGAACCCTAATCGTAAGTCACAGGTCTTTGGGATTCATAAATTAATGGATTTCATGAAGGGATCCGCGAATTCACTAATGGGGTCTGCATGGGGAATGAGAGAGGAGCAGATGATGTTCCGATAATCATGGGAAAAACTTTATTGTTGAAGAGTTGGAGGCAGCCCATATTTATTCGAAGAAGATACCCGACTATATGATGATTAGAGTTTTACGAAGGCAAATGGATGGTTAAAATTTGAGAATGAGGACCTTCTACGAAGAAATAACTAGATAAATTCAAGGAACTGTGGACCAGAGGGTTTCTACGAATTTACTCAAATAATGACGCAATTCTACCTCAAATACGATTACTGAATATACTATGAATCCCTTTGTTACTCAACACTACTGTGCTGAACCAGCTGTGGCGCCCACCGCGGTGTCAAACCTCATAAATGAGGTGGGGCAACCCCATTGACCGCAGTTTCAACAACTATGATTACCTTGATTTCAGCGCCACTTGGCTGACCGCCAGAATTCGACGACCACGACGTCATTAACGCCTTCGCAATGTGTATACCACTAAAAGCGTTCCAGTTTGTTTACAACTTCAAAAAACACCAGCTATATTAGAAAGACATTCATCGACAAGATCGATGATGGGTTCAAATTCCAGGGAAATGTCCAAGCTTAGAAAAAATATGACAGTGTATAAGAAGGGTTACAAAACATGACGAATCACCGCCAAAAGTAGTTAAAGGTGGTGATGTCATTGACAGATGTCTTAAATGTATGGAAGGATTTCGCAACTGCCCCTTTTTTAAAGCGTTTTTTAGAAAAACTTCGCGGGCCTATTTGTGAAGAAGATTAGAATGAATCTGATGCAGTCAATGTCAGACAGATCTCTAATCCATATCTACTTTGAGGTCGTCGGTAATCAGATTTTCAAGTAGGTTTTGACACTTTCTTCAAAGAAATTCAGTGCAAAAGGTTTCCGTTGCGGAGTTCCTTGAAAATAGTGGGCAACGTAACTTCAGAGGACCAGTGCTCACAGAAGAACGCAACGTTGACACGTGTTCCAAGTGCAAGCTTAATGAGGTTGCGAAGGTCTTTGGCTGGGACACATTTCGAGTGGAGAGCAATAGTTGATCTGACGAGGGAAAGCAACCTCTTCAAGGAGTCACCGCAGCAGACGGAGCATTTCGTCGTCGAAACGCCTGACGTTGGTTTATATAGTAGATGAATGAGTTAGCTGGGCGATGATGACGTTTCCGAGGGCGTGGTCGGGTGTGATCTGTCAAGTCCCCGGAGCTGGTCTGTATATGAGGGCAGAACTTGATAGATCTGGGTGGGGTGAGTATGAGTAAGCGACATTAGTGGTCCTCCACTCTCACCGCTGCAGCTGTATCGCATCTCATCGCATCGCATCGCGTCGCCGTCGCCGTGTGCACATCGCCGCGTCGTCTCCGCGAACAGGTTCGCGTCCGACGACGAATCCACCGCCGCCGCCGCCGGTCCCTCCCCAATGGCTCATTAGGGGCGAGTGAATTAGGGAATATGGAACAGACATAACTGTGAACAGGTGTTTATTCGCGCCAGACACACCCAGTTCCATGTTGCCAACGCCGAAACACAAACACTGACACGCCGAAACACGTAACATAAGGGGACGGGTGGCTGCTTCCGTTACTCGAACGTCACTTACATACAAGGAAGTGGTTGTAGTCAGCTGTAGCACAGATACTGCAGAGAATAGATCTGTCCAGGAATAGTTCACTGAGCTGCTGAGAACTATGATGATCGTTAAAAATAGTACTGCATATAAGAAACAAGTTGTCAGAATCCATTAGTTGCAGAAGGCAACACATACACATCATAGTACATACATTCGTGATCGAAGATGTGACAATGACGGAGCCATTATCTTACGAAATAATATTTGGCGCAAATCACTCACAGCTTGTTTTGCATGTTTGAAACCAGAGTTCATGTCACAAATCATAATTGGCTTGATTTCCGGTGTGAAAGACTACAGATGTAACAGTAGAGATGAAAGAATATGTATCTTCGACAAAGGAAAAGTCATACTTTGAGAGGTTCAGTGATAATGTAATGCTTTGATTGCAGTGATGAGGTATGTAACAATAGTGTGGAAGGTAGAACTAACAAATAGAAGATATGAAGAGAGCTGGTCGATTGAGATGTAACAAGCTGCAGGCAATGCTGTATGTATAATAATTTGAAATAACCATCATAGCTTCAATCAGTAGTTATTTTGTTTATCCCTTTGAACTAAGATGGCTTCCTCAAAACGTACTTTTACACCATCGTTCTTACACCATATGCATGATTTTATTTATTTTCATAAGCATTTTGAGAGCGTTCATCAGTTAATTCATTTTTTATTTCTTTTGTTGCTAACCGATTGGCGACCGCTCCCTATTTCGCGTTTTTCACATTTCCTCAATTTCCAGCAGTTTTCCTTGCTCAAAAATTTTCACAAAAAAATCCACTGTAGATTTTTATAACCACATTGACTTGGATGCCTTACTACGCCACCCATGAAAAAAAACCGCTGAAATCATTATGGCTAAAATCTGGACACCGGGAAATTCCTCAAACTGGAAGTTTCGAAAAAAAAAACGTGGCTCATCGATGAGCTCCGCGGACGTCGGTGGGTTAAGAACCCCAACTAAAATTTTCAAACTAACTTCAAACCTCAAACAGAATATTTTGCCCCATTCATACGTTGACTGGCGGAGGGGATCTTCACTCCCACTAGAGTTCTTTGAGTGAATTTCCAGAGAATCCAAGGACCACATCAAAGCTTAAACACAAGCACCTTCATGCAGACAGGGTTTGCGTACAAGCTTCGATGTGACTTGATTGAGTGAAAGTACATAGGGTGAGTAGAAAGGCGACATGGTATTGGACATGTAGGGTTTTCAAACATTTGAGGAGGGGAATAGAATTGTCCGTATCTTATTGTAGTATTTGTTGAGTGTTTTCTTTCCAGAAAAACGTAAAAAAATTGATTCTTTGAATTGCTTGCCAATAAAGTCCTAAGTTGGACTTATAATCAAGGAAATGGTATTGGCCGGGTCAATAGTAGTCCAAGTAATATGCTCGAGTGAGTTATTACAGCTATTAAGAAACGTCATTCAATATCAAAATTTCTTTTCTTTCACATTGGCGACCCTGCTATTAATAAGATGGTTTTGCCTACTCCTTCACAACAATGACATCACTATCACTTCCAACATTCTATAAACTATAAATGACCTCAGTGTTTACCGTTAATCTGAATCATCTACTCAGTTCATTTCGTGATACTCGGCCAAGTGATGCAAAGGACCGGCTTCCGGGGGCGATGTCGAGATGACTGACGCCGCGATCGACGATGGTGGCATAATGGCGTGCTAGAAACCGGCACGATAATCACTCGAATCCAAACATGAACGCTCAGGCCATTTCACACCGTCCAGATGACCAGGTGGATATGATGCCATGAACGACGTTTATAGAGTAGAACTAGCTTAAACGATGTTGCCCCTGGAAATGTTTGAAGTGGAATATGCAGTCCGATTCGTGGAACACGATCGGCACAGGTCTGATGAGCGATTTTACGACCACAATTACTATAGCTAAACCTATCGAAGAACGTATTTTACAACTACGCCGTCGAAACTAAAAATCGGCTGAAAAACTCAAGGAGAGGAATGTCAAAGAAGTTGTTGGGAAAGAACCGCGTGCACAGAGCGTGCAGAGTTCTGCTCTCGTCGTAACAATAGCGTTTCTGTACAACTCTTTCAAAAGCAGTACCCTGTCGAACTCCAGGAAGTGCAAACGCAAGCGACCACAATCGCATCAGTTCGCTGTCACAATCGCTAAACTAGCAACTTTTTTTGAGACAGCGTCCTTGTAAGGGAGCTGCATCATCACAGAGGTGCAACATCGCCCAAAGAACTTTTGTAGAATGGAGGCGCAGCTTCTACTGATACAGTTCAAAGATCGGTAAGAGTTGAAGTCGCAATTTGGCTAGATAGTAAATTAAGTTGATATAGCAAAGGATTATCCAGTCATTTACCACAGATTCACCACAAAATACCACATTAATAGAGATAAAGCTAGAAATCAACAACAAGGAACAATTTGGGGAAGTGAAACATTAGGAAAAGATACAGGAAGTACGACATATTACTGCCAATAATAAGCGTTGAAAAGAAAGACGACGAAAAAAGGCTTCGAAATACACATACCAAATCACTGGAGAAGATCCAGAAAGGAATGGACTTCAGGTAGTGGTTCAAGGAACTCACAGTTCGTACGAAAAGTAGTTCAGACGTGTGTTTAATCAAGAACAACACAGCAGTTTTTTAATTGTGCGCTCAAGGACTTCTGCAAGACACCAATGTTTTTGTAAGACGGCGCAGAGTATACCCTAATTCGAAAATATAGTGATGCTTATATAATCAATTAACATGACAGTTAATATAACATTGATCTTATTAATGTAACAAATAATAAAAGCAAATAACAAATAATAGGAAAAAAACATTCGAAGGAAGGGGTCATGCATCTAGCCCGAATTAGCGGTTCTCGAGACATGATACTTCCACAAAAAGAGTTGCAAAGTTGACCGCATAGAATAACTAATCATTCGTGATTCGAATAAGAATAGAGAGGAACAAGACTGGAACCATTTTGCAAAACCGTTTTAGAAAGAAGCACAAAGACTGCGACTAACTATTGTGATAAGGATCTATTCCTGCAAAACGAAAATTTGATTTGTTCCCTTATTTTCACTACACTCTAGGGTGCGCCAAACATACCTGATAGAAACCTGAACTAATGGAAACTAGCTGAAAAAAGACAAGAAAATCATCTACCTTAATAAAGACATAAACATTTTTTACAGAAAACACGTTGAGAGAACCCTGTAGAAGGAGATGTGAGCTCTACAAGTAAGGTGAAGCCAGTTAACGGGTGGTTATTCAGCGGTTTTTTGTGGTTTTAGCAGTTTTTTCTGAGATGTTTCAAAGGAGCTATGGCTCTAGACAGAAGCTAGGCCACTTATATATCATGGGAAGAAGTTGAACTTTCAAGAAAGAAAGGAAGCTAAGTAGTGGTAAATTGGTCTCCGCAACAGCAAAGATCTCAGCGCTTCCGATGGATAACGCGCAAGAGGCGGCAATCTTTTTCCGGAGGAGAGGGAAGCTGAGAAATGTTGAACTTTCACCGGAGGATTTTCCTTACGCCTGATACGAAGCGTTTTAAGGGAAAGCTACGGATGTTAATTTAGATAAGAACTCTCTCCAACAAATCATCGTAGCGCGCAGATTTTTACAGAGCTGGCTGTGCAAGTTCGTCTATCTTATTTCATCATGCATGGACAATCAGCAATAACATTTACCCCCAAATCACAATGACAGCAGAATGACTGCATTTTGATACTATTGGTAGATAACAATCATATGAGCTGTGAGGGATATCAATGAACAAGATAAAGTTCGAGAAATTTCTTAGGCTATAACTTATATGACAGTTCAAGTTGCAAATGTATTTGTGGGTCCACTTTTTTAGCCAAGGTTACTACTCTCTTCCGGACATGAAAGAGATGAAGGTATGATACGTGAGAGCGCCTGCATTAACCTGGATTCCAGATATAGTATGAACTTAGACCTTCCAATGAGGCTTCCGAAAACTTCCTAAGCAACTGCCACGTTTTTTTTTCTGAACCATCATTTCGAAAGGTAACACTGTGCCCTTGGCACTTTGTAGTGGAAATAAACGAGTAAACAAACAATAAAAAGGGGAAAACCTGCAGCATCAGGCTAGGATTACTTCTTACTTTTGATGCTATAATAATGTACAACATCCGGGTTTAATCCGAGATACCAGGACTAAATCACGACTTGAGCTACACACATTGAAACTAAGAAAATTTACCTGGAAGACACTGTGAGCGGACACTTTTGAGTATCTTCTCCAACACACATATACGGACCTTTAACACCTGTGTCCGTTATCGAGAGTACACAGAAATATACTTAAACACACTGACAGAAGACTACACATATTCTGGAGTTGGGAGTAGATCTGATTCCTTACTCTATAGTCGAAACCCAGGTCTAAAATTGAGAGGCAGTGACAAAAGCTTAGAAGTTCTCAATGCGACGGTGTGGGCGTCTGCAAGGATGGAAATGGTCTTTAGGTGAAACTCGAGAAATCCATGGTTAGTTTATCGCTTATCATATCTTTTAGATGATTTCTATACTAGACCCATATTTCAAATCTCTCAAGCTGTCTCAACTTGGTTACGAAAGTCAGCTGGCGGACTGGAATGCGTCACCGTCTGGAACACGACAAAAGACGCGACAGATGCAGTATGTACGAAACTGGAGTTATTGCGAAATTGCGGTAAAAATGGGGCATTAGTCACTGGCGATTCATCATTTCAAACGCGTAGTGTGTTCCAGTGGCTGGGCGCGAACCTCATCGAGCCGTACGATGACAGAAATCTGCGCTGACACCAGCGGAAGTCGACGTTTCTTCGGCCGTAAATCGCAGAAATCGTCTGCCGACGGCGCCGCGTGCACTTGCAACCAGCGCCGTCGAACGCACACATACGAGACGCAAACCGATGAACACGTTGGAAACGATTCTTCTCACGACAGCAGGCGAGAACTGACAGAGTCGATCTGATCGCGGACGGAAGTTACCGTAGGCGCTCACGTGACAAATCGCCGTCGGACGCGTATCATTGGCGTATCGCCGACACGACTTTGCAAAAGCTGTGCACCACCAGCAGCCGCATGTTACGTATCACTGCACATTGTCAAGCTGACAGATAGCGCATATCAAACAACCAGATTCGCATCAAAGTCGTTCGACAACGCCGAGAACCTTTAGGGTATGCTAGACTGGGTCTGGTCTCAGCTTGTTCAAAAGGACAATGGCAGTGGTGTCATCGCACAGGTGCAGCATTAACTGGTAACAAGCTGCGAGTTAGTTGGCAGCAAATCGGGTGGAAGAATTGAACTTGATTCCCCTTACAACCGAACTTTTGTACTGTTTTGCGATTTATGGGTGGTTTGCGGTGGAATTATGGTTGGGTGGAAGAACACGCAGGAACAAGTTCTATGATGTTGTAGTGATACATTGAAAGTTAGTGACTTTTTATCGTTTTACTATGCAAAACACGGAATTGGCGGTTCTGGGATTCTTGACTGGAAGTTACTACACATCTACGGTTTCATCTAATGAGTAAGGCGTGCACTTACTGCAGTTTTCCTTATAATTTGGCGCATACGTAAGCTTTTACATATAGAATTTTTGAAACTCGAGCCTCACCAGTAATAGTCACCCTTTTTCACAAATGGAGAATCAATTCCTGCTTTCCACCTATTTTTCTACAATTTCATACTACTCTCTCTCCATCCATATTTTCTCTATGCAGTTGTACTCCTACTTAGTTGATTTTGTCGTCAACATCGTCAGCAACCCCGCGCACAAGAAGCGAATGAAGGAAAACGCCACAAATGAACTACAATCCGGGAAGGTAGTACTCAATATCTAACTTCTGCATGATGCTAGCTATAAAACAGAAATTGGATCATGATCCCTTATTTTTCCTTTCTTTACTTCTTCTTTTTCTGTAACAGTGTAACTGACGACGCTAATAAGACTAAGATCTCTGGACTCAGCTCCTGGAAAACGTCAGAATATCAGACGTTTTGCTGTCGAAATTCGGGGAATACACAGTCGTTTTCTGCATTGCATTCGATGTGATAACTAGCACGCGTCTGAAAGTTGCATAGACCTGTTTTGTGTAAGAGCGAATTTATTCTGCGGATAATTGAAGTTTCCGGTCATAACAACTGGTTGCACGGGTTCTCTCATTATTTTTCATTACATATAGAATATAATTCATTGTGTAATCCAAGAAGAAGGCTAAAGCAATATTTATAAGCCTATGGCTTTCTGTCTCCATCATTTTTTGAACTAGACATGTTCTCATTCATATTACTCGGGACAGACACGAAAAAAAAAAGAACTCAGAGAAGTTGTACCAATTTGACAGATGGCCAACAGCTACAAAAACCATGTCAACATCGACGAACGTTGCTCGCGACCTCAACAAGAAGGGAGTCGTTTCATAGTACGAGGTTTTGTAATCTAAGGCAGTAGCCACGCTACGAAAGAACGGGATGAATAGTCCTTAAAAGCGGTCTTGAATTCTCTGGAAAATGGTGGATAACTGGTCCTGGAAATGAGATGTTTCTGAAAGTGCTTCTACCACTTTATGGATGTTTTTATCTTCAAACTGCAGAAAATGGATGTGCATGGGATGGGACACAAAGATAAGTGAACACCTAGGAATCGCTTTGAGCAGTATCCGCGCGAAATTTCAGGATTATGGTTAGTTCGCTTGAAGAACTTCCGCAGCAAAATCTGAGTCCGCAACGAAAGTGCCCGCCAGAGCTGTACATACTTCGCAACCAAGCGCATCAATTTTAAGTGGAAATTTCTTCATAATAAGCATGAACGGATTAACGAAACTGAGAAATTCTGAAACACACATCGCCCCGGTGACGGCAGTGGTCAGCGGCAACTGGTCGTGTCCACCTCCACGCTCACACAAAATTCGTCATTTTGCATATCAATCACAGTGACGAGAGCGTCTTTTCGACTGGATTTTATGCTTGATTTCGTTGCAACCCGATGTACAACTGGATTCTTATGCAACCGCTGCTTACGCATCTTCTCACGCCCCAATTACGCTTTCACTAACGTGTTGCGCGTGCGACAAAATCGCTTAAGTAGATCAACTCGTTTTTGGATGGTCTTGCATTAGGACCGTTTCTCACACCCTAGCGACAAATTGCTTCTGCATCCCGGAGATGTGGCGTTGAATAAGAGGTCTTAAAAATAATTATCTGTCAACATCACAAGTTTAGACACGTGTCTGATTAGCGCTGCTATGTGGAGATGACGCAAAAGTAACGAATGGTATTTCTGTCCATGTAAAAATGAGATATATAGGCTTTTGAATGAGTTGACGTTGAAAAAAATAGTTCCACAGAAAGCTCATGCTAGCATCATGTCGTGCTCTTTATTCCGATATTGAGTAACTTTCTCTTTCAAAGCGAATCAGGGTGGATTATAGGTGTAAATAGGCGAAATATGCATTGATAGAGCTTGTCAATTTTGTGTGCTTTTCACACGACTGTTTCTGTAGGGAATTTTGGTGCAGTTTTTGGTGCAAAGTCTTTGGTGTATGAACACAAGAGTGGAGCAGTAGAGGAAAAAAGTGGAGTACTCATGACATATGGAGGAAGAAAGGAAGTGAATTATTAGTGATGGTGGAGAAGGAAAATAATGACTTAACAATGCTGCACGAGAGATGGGGCAGACCTAAACCACGTGTTTTTTCCACCTAATTGGATCTAAATCGGGAAGAGCAGGAACTCTGTTCAAGGTCTCCATTACTACAAGCGGGTCCCTTCTCAGATCCAAGTTCTTTTTACCCACAGAACATGCTGCAACTTCAATGAAGCCTATGTGTCAAAATTTTGTGAGAGCATTTCTGTCTCGTCTTGCTTCTGCAAACTGCGTTCTCTTTACTTTCATTGATTTAATGCTTCTAGTGCGAAGACAAGAAAGGAAAAGGTGCTACACGTCAGATGGATCTCCTCGGTGTTTTCCAGCTTTGCTGAAAAAAAAAAACTACAACCCACATAGACACACTATTTCGTTGAAAAACTTCCGGAGACTGTAGCTCATCGGCACTTGGATAGTCCTCTACCACCTTACAAATAGTAAGGGAAATTGGATGTCAAGTATTCCTTCGAGTTCCAAAACAAGATATGAGCACGGAGAGATTTCCCTCAGGAAAGAAAATATACGTTCTCCAGCCGTGCAAATCCTACATATGTATGTGTGGAGATCTCCAAGAGAGTTTTATGATGTCACTATAAACAAAAACCATTTATCTTTTCATTTATTTGAATATTCATTTATTCACTCACTCATTCATTCATTCATTCATTCATTCATTCATTCATTCATTCATTCATCCTTTCAAATGTCTATGTAGCCTTTTACTCTGAGAAATGTGCGCTGAGAATGCAGTCCAAACAGCGTAATGCGTCGTGTAGAAACAGTAGCAGCATCTCTTTCCAGTTGCTGCCATCCTACCCTTAAGCGCTGCCATCCCTCAGCGATTGCTACTAAAGGGATGAAAAGTTGAGCAGCAATTGGGGGAAGGATGGCAGCAAATTGCAGGAGATGCACCAGGGGTTCCAATTCGACGCATTATGTTGTTCGGGCTGCGTTCCCTGAACATCGTCACGATTAGTGCATATATCTAATTCGTTCGAAATAGACATCCAAACTGCTACATCTTCGTTCTTCAGTACATACTAGTGGCGGACGCAGAAGGGGGGGGGGGGAGGGCGGGCGGGCCCCTGCGAGAATGGGTCGCCAAATTTTTGGAACCACTTTACAAAACAAATAGAACAATGTCTACTTCTGTCATTTTTCAAAGTGATTTTGACTGATTATTTACCACTACAGTTAATATTGTTATTAGTTTCATATTCCATCTGGGTCCCCGAAGCGGTCACTTTTTTTCCCACGCCCCCCCCCCCCCTTCCTGTCCGTTTCCTGCACCCACCAGTGATACAATCTATGTGGATCAAGTACAACTGCTCTTGGAAAAAAGGGAGGCAGCTGGTTCTGGTGAAGAAGTTGGAACTTGCAGTAACGGTGTTTAGGTACTGGAAGAGATCTAGGTTGTGCAAGAGAAAACGTGCAGACGTCGCTGAAAAAAGCTGCACTTTATTCATGTCCTTTTACTATGTTGATGAGCATGGTTCCTCACCCGAAAGAAGAGAAACCTTATTAGGCTTTCCGTGAAGTCAAATTTGTTCCGAAACAGGAAGTGTACTTTGCATGTAAGTTGGTGAGGACATGGTTTTTTGTCACTAGCCTGGTGCAGGTAGCATTTCTTTTTATGATACCAGTTTTGTCAAAGACAACATTCCCCACACAAGCATTAAGTGAGGAGTGTTGCCAATTACACAATCATTATTGCACTGAATGAGAACGAGTGAGGACTTTGTTCAATAAGATTCCCGAAAAAAAAAATGGCACAAACGGGCGTTATGAACAGAGTATGGACATAATTTGTTGACTAGTTTACTTTACTGCATGAACGTAAACGGGCGCGTCGTACTGTGGCTTCCGGCGCACGACTTTGTAATGCGTTCTGGCAGCACTTAATTTCTGCGCTGAGGTCAATCGTCGCCGATTTTCCAGAACCACATTGGCGCCAGTTTAAAAAGCTGTCGAGAGTAATATCGTATTTACTGGTACTGGTTTTCTCAAAAGTACAGTGGACTTTGCAAGGGTATGCCAGGAAAGAAGGGTGGAGAATTATCGGCACCTGAAAAAAAAAGTTAAAAAGGATCACATCGATGATGGTGCTGACTATGCAGGTTACCAAGACAGCATTTTGTGAATTATAACTGCTCGTGCTGTCAACGCCTTCTGTTGAAGTGTTCATGAATAAAGTCGGTCGACTTTTTTACCTGGAACCTCTGCCATCGGTGGAACGGCCTATCGATGACGCGTAATTGGCTGCTGCAATTGGCTAATCTCTTGAATTGTGATTGCTATTACACCAATCTAAATAGATAGATGCTTGCAAAAACAGCGGCACATGATAGACAGGGGGCCAGTAAATGATTGGCCCGTTTTGGAAGATGGAAAAGGTCCCTTTCTTTTTAGAAGATTAAATAGTGACTGTGAGCGACAGGCAGGAATGGATCGTTGACTAAAATAACATATGTCAAGGCATGTCAAGGTCTTACGAAAACAATTCTGGTGTAATTCCGCTTTAGAATTTGAGGTGCATGTGCCAAGGAACAGAAATTTGGTTACAGGCCTTTCTATGTTGCAGCTTTTGAATAACTCGAGCAGCATGCTGTTTTCTGTGATGGCTGAACAGCTTTATAACATGGTTTATCACGGACTACATAGTTTTTGTCATGAAATCTGGTCATGATGATCCAAAAGTACGTAAACCCACCGCTTCCACAGAGGCTGGGATAAAATAGGCCCGCAAGGCAGCGTCGGAGGAGATCATCTCAACTCCTGCACCGTACTGTGAGGACAGCTTTCCTACATAGGGTAATGCAAAGAAAGGAAAAGTGAAAGTGCAGAATCTCTGAAGAGCTAATTTGAAAAGGAACGTTCTTTCCTCACTGTGATATCTAGTTTACGTTCCCTTATAAAGATTGTATGTAGTGTATAGTGTATTAGAAAAACCATAATACATTTGAAGTGATGTATCTAAATAGTTTCGGCATAGCTTTTGCTTGTTCACCCTTCCATGTTGGCACACAGAGAGTAGCGTTTGATCATTAAAAAGTAAGTATATATTTGAGATTAATTATGAAGCATGTGATTGCACATGATCAGTTTACGTAAAAAAATCCATGTTCTGAACTGCAAGAGTGCCTGAATGATTTTGTTTCAACGCTTTGGATCTAAATTTCATTATGCCACATTGCAAAACTATAACACACGCTGAAGGACCAACTGGTTCGAGCTACTGATCTGTTATTAATCGGCATTTTGTTGCGAACTTCTCTTTCCCGCTAACGTTACCTTTTGTAGGAGCCCTGGATAAGAGGCTGACTTCTAAGATGGTGCTCCAGAATGATTCTCACAGCATCATGATTTTTTGAATAAAATAGCAACTAACAATTATATTAACCCTTTGAATTTCTTCGCTTTAGTCTGGCTGTCATTGAAGCTATGAAGGCTGGTCAACCTCCTTACGATCTCTACACAGCGCAGCGGATTTTTGAATAAGGCCAGAAATTAGGAAAAGTAGAACCCTGTACATTGACAAAATTCCGAAACTGCAGAGGGTCACCTCGAAATGGAGTTACAGGCTGTTTTTCAGACTTGTACTCTTTCACCATATTTGAAGTTTACCATTAAACGTGCTGTAACCTAGGTGATTTCATGTTGATTTATTCCTGATAAAATAAAAAAAGAAATAACGGGAGAACAGCTGTTTCTAAATAGGTTCGAATTAAGTGGCATACCAGATGCGCACCACACTCGAAAACTCGAAATGAGGCAAACTTATGACACGGATTTAGTACGTACAATCTTGCGTATTGGACCAAATCCTATGGTAGAGAAGATATGTACCGCTTAGTTGGCTCGGTGCCAGTTTGACAAAGAATACGGTAACGCGTCGAGTGAACCACACCTGCACCTACACACACGTATGATTTCTTTTTTAAATAGATGATATGTTGTTATGTTGAACGCTCCTTTGATCCCACTAAAAAAGGCCTCTGCTGATATCCACGCCTTTTCTCGAGTTGTTGTTCTAGAATATTCTGCACTCATCTCTTTCCAGAAAACTTCGAACGGATTGAACAGTTCATCAGCGGTTCTTCAAAGAATTCAGCATGACCCATGCGGTTGAATTTATTCGACCGCATGCCTCTTCTAAAGATTGTTCGCAAAAAAAGGCACGGAGGAATCCAGAGGAAGCAGAAATCTTGCTCCGAAATGGCTTCTTTACGATGACATCAAGGGAGTGAATGGTGATTCTTCATGCTCACTAGATTATGCTTTTTCTTGGAATATATGACAATCATTACGACACATAAAGGGCATGGTTGGGAACGCGGCGAAGCCCTAGAGTGTTAGAGGATAAAGCCTATAAGGATGCACAAATTTACAGGAGGGCTCGATGCGAAGGGCTAGGAGAGGGAAGGGAAGGAACTTCGTTTGATGCTCTTTTCAGAGTGAATATACCGGTGTGTGGAAACTCGCTTCTCACCCTGCTTGGTTTCCTAGTTTGAAAATTGCGCTACGCTACTTTTTCGAACCGAACCACTATTAGAAGACGACGCAATTATATGGCGCAGCTTTATTAAGCAAGAAAATATATAAAAATGGGGCAGGAGATGGTTGCGATGAGCCGGAAAATAATAGTGGAAGGGGCATTCGCACGCTGCTTCGCTGTCTGTGCCTTCCACAGAACGTTGGCGACGTTCGGAGAAGACATGGTGGTTTCACAAATGATGACCGGAAGCCGATTTATGTAACTCGGTAAAAACTACGTGGAGTAGGCGCCTAAAATGATTTATAACAAGTTTTCGCACAACGATCGTTCCAGTGAGGGGATCTGACTGTTTTTCAGAAGAAAACAACATGTAACCGACACGTGGCTCTGAAACCACTGAGTATTTAGCGAACAAATTAAAACGTTTTTGAAGTGCAATAAATGACGCGTTTTCGTGTGTTTATCTTTACGATGGAGTGTTTTCATTCAGGTGTCATGATATATGTCTTTCTTGATTTCTGCATCGCTGGCCCGCTCTCCAAATGTCTGCAAAAGTTCTCTTAGTCAGATTTACAGCATCGTAAGACTGAACCGGTTTCCTGCAACGAGATTCTCATCGCACACAGATCTGTGGTATCAGGCACATACGGTATTATAAATGAACAAAGAGAAAAGATATCAAAAACCAGCACTGGCACCAAAAGCTCATACTTATTTCCCGAGTTGGATTTTTATGCTAGAGAATTCACGTTTCACAGGTAAAAAGTGGGAATGTCTGCCGAGTTCTTCTTCAAGTTGGCCATGTGACTTCTGAAAAAACGTAGCAGAGCACAGAGCGGTCACACGTCGTGATTTATGTTGATATGTTGTGATTACTGTTCCTGCAATATTGTCCCTGTTTTTTGGATGGTTATGAATTTCGCAACAACCAAGGTGCCGGTTTTCATAAACGATGGGTATCTGAGGAAATGCATCGCCCTTCTTCTTACAAACAACTTACAAATAATGAAATTTCTCCGCAATTCCCCCTTGCAACTGGATTTTAAATATTGGATTGTTTGTTAAGAAAGTTCTGCAGACGTTCTTATCCAAGCGCCAGCATAGAATACAGGATAAAGGATGGTCGGTGTTAATGAATTCCGATGATGGGATGCTCCACGCATTCGACTTTATCTGAGGATCGTAAAGACAGTGAATGTGTATCTGCTCAATATAGTCACTTAGTGGGGGGAGGAGGGGGGGGGGGGGAATGCGAGGTATGACGTCAGCTTTTCGTCCTTCCGGACTCCTCTTTCACCATTTTACCTGCGCCGGAGAGATGGACGGCTTGGTTTGCCAGGGACGGGCATCAAATCACTGACTGTGTGCACCGTCGTGCGCCCCTCATCACTGTGTCACTCGCGCCAAGTTTAAAATAACAAAAACATATTGAAGAAGAGATCTATATGGGACTGACGATTTCAAGCAGAGCTTAAGAATTTTCCTGCACACGTTTTCGTTGCATTCTGCAAAGATCCCACCGTTTTCGTTTTTTTTTTCTTTTGAAAGTGCTTGCTTCGGGTGGCGCGTTATTCGGAACAGACGGTGCTACCAAGCGGTGCGATTGGTGGGCTGAGCGGGTTAGCCAACCGAACAGTATAGCAGCACCACCCACTACAGATATAATGGTTCACGCCACTTGCCTTGAATGAAGTGGGTCCGTCTGAATCGTTCACGGGGCTTTTGTAGGGAAGCAATCGTAAGGATACATTGAACACATTGCTGCACAAGATCCTTTACAAAATTACAGGAAAACGCTCCACTATGCCCCTCTTTGTGAATTAATTTGAGGTGAGATACTTTCTTTTCAGTTGAACTCTATTCCAGTATTAATGGAGACAATTCAGATTCATAAACGGTCAAAATGAAGTCGCCTCCACAACTGATGGCAGACATGACGTAGAAGTAATGTAAATTTCTGGAGCTTCGCATTAACGTTATCGCTGCATTTAACGTTGTTACTACACCATCATGTTCTTTTTTAGTGTCCAAAATGTAAAGTGACCAAAGAACGCGGCACAGCGACACGTGCATGTCTAGACATCGTATTTGAAACCGCAGTGTGTAGTTAGAAACCGGCTGTGGTCCTGAAAATTCTCAAAGTTTACGTGTATTCTCGAACGTACAGTTACAATGAATGAACCTTTCAGTGTTTAGACTTTGAATAAAATGAGTTTTCCATCCGAGACATTCAAATATTCCACAAATTATTAATCATTTCTTACTCATAGTGTCCTACCTGGAGTAAGCTGGTGTACTGTAAACAGTTGATTTTCCCAGAATAATCCCCTGAAGAAAGCCATTCGAATATGGATTAGAATGAGCTGCTACAAAGTTTCTTTAAAGTTGAGTTGAGCTTCGAAATATTCCTTTACGAGCACAATGACACGTAATGGTTGTTTATCATGGTATTGCAGAGGCTACAGAAGCCTTTGGCAACTCTCACGGCCGAGGTGGTTGTAGTTCGTGTAGTTTAAAGTGGTTTGCACTAACATTTTATTACATTAGTGTTTTATT
This sequence comes from Ancylostoma caninum, assembly GCA_037903475.1. Taxonomy (NCBI): domain Eukaryota; kingdom Metazoa; phylum Nematoda; class Chromadorea; order Rhabditida; family Ancylostomatidae; genus Ancylostoma; species Ancylostoma caninum. The sequence continues at coordinate 2,546,587 of JBAJFG010000492.1, read as the reverse complement.
TTTAATGGAATCGAGGAAGTGTACTCTAAGTATGGACAACAGAACAAGGAACTATCTTAAGACCGCGTGAATTTTGGCCTTGAAGGTGTCTGCCTCAACAACGATGTGGTTCAGAAAGGAAACAAAATAATTTTGAAGGTGAATTACCGTAGTCGGGCTTGAACAAAAACGTTTCGGTCACCATTCGAGTCAACACATCTACGCTACCTTTTGAATGCTCAAGTAATTTAATAACATTTGAAAGTGGGATCTTCAAATCCTACAAATTTGGCTGAGCAGTTTTTAGTAGAGGTCTTGTCTAGCAGGATTCTTACGGGGAGAGTTCTTAGCTCGAGGAGAGTTCTCGGCTCTTGGATTTGTGGTTCCGCAATGCAATTCACCTTCCCTTCACCACTATTAGAGAACAAATGAGCATGCAATGCATGTGCATGTTTTCCAGGAAGCATTCAACTGCGTCAGTCACTGGTAGTAACTCAGGAAGACAGAAAATTTTTATCATCTAATTTGGTTCATTTCAAGCGCCACTACTCTATGGTCATCCAAACAATAGATCCAGTTCTCGCCTAACGACCGTTTCAGACTTCATGAAGAATCACGATTCATAGTCTAGCGATGAAGCCGTAAAATTTACTGTTCGCTCCACACGGTCGTTAAGCAAACAAACAACAACATCGCCTTGTTTTACGAATGTAATGAAGAATCACGTGGAAACCGAGAGAACGTGACAATTTCTTTTCTACTTCCGAAATTATTCTGACATTTCATCTGTGGACCTTGGCCATCTTTCCTTCCAAGAAAACAAAAAGTTGTTGGATCGCTGCGCTTTGGCGTCGCCATACTAGAAAAAAGGCGCGGAATGTCACAGGTGAATGGGGTATGGGATAGGAGCACTTTGATTAAGAGGAAGGGAAAGAATGTGAGGATGGTTGAAGAAGGAGAGTTGGAGAGAGAGAGGAAGGGACGGCGAGAAGAAATGGAAAAAGGAGACAGATGAAGGTTCTTCCTTGATCCGAGCAAGGTTTTAGTGGGGGAACTTGGGTGGAAAATCAAGGAAAGCTAAAGCAATAAAACTGTTTATGTTTGCAGCAATACGGAAATCTAAGAAATCTTAGGAGCAAACACTATGTGTATCGTTTATTGAGCCCTTCCGAACAGCACATATTTCATTTCGTTTTAATGCTGATTGGAAACAATTTATCAAGTTTATTCTTGCAAGTTCTTTCTTGTTTCTGCTCCTTTCCACACAAGAGAATGGTAGATCAAGCTCAACCGGCTAAAGCAATGATTTCCTAACATTTTAAACTATTATCGATGTATGTTTCAATAAAGTGTGTCTGCAGATATACGTGATACGTGATAAGAATTAGACAGTTAAGAAACTTCCGTTTGCAATGTAGAAGACCGAAGTGACAATTGACCAAATTCACAAGAAGAAAGTTCATTCAAACCTGAAAAACAGTGACGAGAACAGATACTGCAACACTTGTAAGGCACATGCTCAAACAAACTTCTGGTAGGACAGAACAGAAATGAATTTCTGTTATGTGGTTAAAAAAGAGAGACGTAGGAATATAAAAAAAACGGGGGAGGACCACAGCAGCGTGTTTTCTGCTGGAGGTTTTTTTTTTTCGGAAAAAATTGAATGATTTCACTGAAGTATAAAAGGTGACTCGGGATCGGATTCGCATTCTTTAAAAATTCTAGCCAAGACCTTTCATAAGGGGGCGTAATTCGGTGCCCTGATCACGAAATTCGCACTAGTTTTCTAACCCAACCCCGTTTCTGTAAGGATGTGGTGAGATCACAGTAAGAAACAAAGAGAAAATGTCAATTCTGGGGGGGGGGGAACGGCAGTCTTATCAGGCACTTTCGCGCTTTTCTGTTCAGAAAACCCCCAAAACTTCTTCACTAATTGATTGAAGGGTTAATGAAGGTGATAAGTAAAAGTATCGCATCCACTTTGTACTGTAGCACCACTTAAATTAGCCAAGCTGCAGCCAATGGCACTGCCATTACTTCGATTTCGTTTTTGAAGACTGCGTTTTATTCCACTTTCCTACATTATTTCCACGGCAAGCATACGAAGACGGGGTTAGGGTAGAAAACTAGTGCGATTTTCGTGATCAGGGCACCGAATAACCCCCTTACGAGAGGTCTTGGCTAGAAATTCTAAAAAATGCGAATTCTATCACGAATCATCTTTTATAATTCTGTAATGATTTCTCTAAGAGTGCCGAAAGAACTGAGTGAATTTCCAAAAATATTTGCAAAAAATAGTGAAAAAACTTACCTTTGCATTGTACTGACGCCCGCCATGCCGCACTCTCGACACATCATCACACTCAGCTCCACCTGGAATAGCAGAAATGAGAGTCGCACCCCTTGTGCGACTTTGCGTGTAAAATAATAGCGCGAACATTGTGTGATATTATAAATTTTCTGTTCCCCAACACAATCTGTGCTGGCCTAATTCTTGACACTGTGACATACCTTTCTAGAGGCCACCCTGAGGCGTGGACAAGGGTCACCCGCGTTTGCATAGAGGACTGCCCCTGGTATGTCCAATGTGGTATAATAGGGTGTCGTTCTTCCTCTTACCTTCCTCGTACTGCATATTCCTCGCCATCGATTTTTTTCATAGCTGTAGTAATAGTTCTAAATGAATATCCACCATGCAAGCCACAAGATATACAATAGCCAGGAAGTCCGAATGCTTTGCTCTACCGGAAATTCAGAAGTTGAGTTTTTCCTTCGGTTGGCGAACAACAGGTCCTGGCTGACTTTTTTCTATGCACGACAAATCATTCTTTAGGTCGATCCAGCTTTTAGATATGACATTTTGTGGCGATTTTTCAAGAGATTCGAATCTTCTGAATCGCTGAGAAAAGTGGCTCGTTCAACGCTCACACTCTGGTTTGCAAATTGCGCCATCTGTGCCAGATAATGTATACTTCGAATTTAATTTTAGCCCTCTGGAAAAATCACGGCAGAAATTGAACGTTGCTACATTAACAACAACTCTGTAACAGCCGTTGCAGTGTGCGGTCGACTCCATCCCGAGGAATTTTTTGAGCATCTCGAGCATGAAAAGGCTGATGCGGCAGACGGAATGCAGACGTATAACAAAAAAAATATTCCCATACAGTAATAGACTTCGACAATGTTGGCTGGATGCAGTTCTGTGCCCAGATGCCTCAAGATACGACAGTTCTTTCTGACTGCATCTTTGTCTGATAACTGTGCAGCACGAAGGCAGCCCGAATGGTGTAATGGTGCGGGTAGAAACCCTAGCAGCAACGGTTGCCAGTTGCTGCCACCTTCCCCTTGATTGCTGCCGTCCCTCAGCAATTGCTGTTAAAGGGCTGACAGATTGAGCAGCAATCGAGGAGAGGATGGCAACAACTGGCAACCGTTGCTGCTAGGGTTTCTACCCAAACCATTACGAGGTTTGGTCTGCGCTCGTCCTGCACAGTTATCAGAGTTACTGATGAAAGCACAATACAGGGTGAGTTGGACTAAGCTGAATCCTCGAGATTTATTGCAACTAAACACGAGATTAGTATTTTCACAATTTCCATCTTGTTTATTCGATTTTGTGCTGTTTTCCCATTTTCCCCAATGACAATGTTGTTTTTGCATTTTTTTCCCACATTTCAAGCGTTCCATTGAAAAATTGATGTTCCCTTTCTACAGTCTTGGAAAGCTCCAGTTCTTTTCAACAACAATTTTCAGTTAGTTCGCTTCTCTACAAGATTCTGCTTCGCTAGAAAGGGGAATCCTTCCTTGAGAATGCGTGGCCGAGTAAAGGGGGGTGCGTATATGGCGTGGAATATTGTCTCGTCGTGCCACTCACCTAGCCATTCTAGCTGGGAGCTGCCGCATCAATAGCGAGGTGTACCGCCGCCCTGAAGAAGTGCTACATGCCTGTTGCAGGAAAAACCCACAACGACCTTGATCTTTCTTTTCGGCACCTGATGTCCAACTCATTTTAAAATTCAGGATTCACTCGGATCGTTCAAGACAATGCTCCGTGTCACAAGACCTCGCTATATCTCACAAAAATTCCTTGAATGGGGTATAGAGTCCCTGTATAGGCCTGCAGAATCACCATATCTGAACCCCATAGAAATTGTTTGAGGAAATATGAGGAATTTCACTAGGTAGTATCATAATAATTCTTTTTTTAACGTTTAACGCAGGAAATTGGTCAGAAAACGACGTGTATGCAATCCCGACGACCTGGAGGTCAAGATCATCCGATATTGGAGGAAACTATTACCTGATGTTCGCCAAAAGTATGTAGCGTTGGCCCGAAAGCGAATGAGACGAGTTGTTGTGCAGCAGTACGGAATTTTTCCAGAATAACGTCGTCAATATTGATTATTAGGATAAATTGTTTTATTATATTCAATGTAGAATATGTTTTGATTATATTCTACATAAAACACATATCTCCAGACAAGAATTTGGGCTTGTGTTATTTTTGAAAAATTACCACGTTACGATCCAGATAATCGAAGAAAGGATGCCCAATTGTGGTGAAAGTTCTATTTTTCATCGCCTAAAACCTGACTGTAATCGGTGATAGGCGGAAAGCCAAACTGGAGTCAAATTCAAGATAAATAGATTGAAAGCTACCGTTTATTCAGATCTTAGGTGTTCAGGTCGAAGCTTTCGCAGTTTATGATGAAAAGAGTGCATTTCTGTAAAACAGGTGGACTACCGTACCTCCACTGCAAATTTTTAGGCGCCTGTAGAAAAATTACCTAACACTAACCCGGCCACCCCATTGGGAAGCTCTCGTTCCGATCATGCATCAAATACCTCATTAATAGCCGAAATCCTGAAGTTTCGCGAAAAAATATGTAGAGCAAATTGAAACCTGTGATAATTATCCTGGAATTGAACTCATGAGAGAATTAGCCGAATTTCTACCTACCAGTGTCTATGACCTTCCATTCTTGAACGTTCCCTGACAGTTTTTCTCAGTTTCACGTACTTATCTTCAGAAATTTCACCTTTCTTTCAAAAGGAAAATTCCTTGAAATGAAACGATAGAAAAATTCGCATCTTGTCTCGAAATTGGCTGGGGACACCGGATATGTGTTTCAATCTCTAAAATTTTCACGTTTAAGGAAGTCGGGGCATGCCAACGGTTCGTTAACGATTAATCCGTAGCCGACGGATCAATTTGTCGCAATCCTTCTTCTTGCACAAGAGTTATAGGCCGTATTGTAACGGTACTGGGCTGGGATACATGAAACGATAACCAAGCAAACTAAGGATAGCTAGAGTTATTGGTTATCGTAATGACTACATAGCACTAAGAGACGGCAGACGGCAAAAGTTGGTTTGCTAGCATGGGTTTGCTTGGTTATCGTTTCATGAATCCCAGCCCTGGATGTCGGGTCAGCATCTCATTCGTTTACATCAGTGCAAACGGCTCTTTCACCGAAGATTTGAAAGCCTTGGAAACCAGACTTGCGCCTGAAAGTACTTGCAGAATATTCAGTTTCTATATGGCAATGTTTATGAGAGAACGGTTATTTGGGTGGAGGATTCTTAGCATTGGTTGGGAAGTTCCAGGCCAAAAACGTATTATTTAATGGCAGCAATCACGATAATCTTCATCTCTGGACTTCTGGGAGTTTCGAACCTCGTAGTCCAGACAATTATGCGACGGAATTGCCGTCGGAGATTCCGCCTTTCGCTAGATATTAGGAGACAACTTTAGCTCAACGTTTCGAGACAGCCAGCTGCCCTGCTTAGCAAAAGTAGCGTTGGAGCGACACTTGAAACGAATCAGCTGTTTTCGCAGGCACTCATTCAGTTTTTCTATGGAAAAATTTATTCCGCAGACTTTCCCCCATTATTCTTATATTGGTGTGGTTGTAATTCCCATGTTTCCTCCTTATTCTTACGTTGTAATAGTTGTTGACTCCGAACTCGACCGAAAGCGCAACTCGACCATCCTCTTCTGACGCAGCAAATTAATGACTTTCAAAAATCATATTTTCATGAGTTCTGGCAATGTATCCCTTCTCATCGTAGTCGAAAACTCAAGTTTGTGCCAAAATCTCGATAACGAAGTTTCAGCGAAAGAGTCGCAGAAATAGGCGAGATATCCACCTCAGACCCAGTTCCCAAACCCATCCCCAGTGCCCGGCCGGCCCATCCGGAGTCTGCCATTTTGCGCGTAAAATTGGTGTAAAGTGGAGCATCGTTGGGTTATATCAAACTGATTGTGGCGGCGTCTCTCTATTCCGATTGACTCATCTCTGGAAGATCTCTTTCGTATGCGTCTCTCTGCGTATGTGTTTTAAACGTTCAGGTACTGTTGCTCAGCACTCCAGTTCTTCATTTTAGATGATCCTAGATCTACAGTTTACGGGCCTATACTTGATGGAGTGTTCGACGATCACATTATGTCAGGATATGGCTATTCATACCAAAACTTACCTCTTCTTGCAAAAACTAGTCAACAAGTAGTACTTTAGCAGAGATGCGGACCCCTGAAGGAAAAGGAACTGACTGGTTGAAGCTGAAATTGAGGCAGCGAACTGACGCTATCGATCGATGAGAATTTTCTCTGCGCCCTTTACTGACGAGAGGTGTTTCCGGACATCTAGCCCTCATCAGTCAGGAAGGCGCTCGGAAAATGGTTTTCTCGGGCGTTTTGTGATTGTGATCTTTCAAGTTCATACCTTAGCCAAGTAGTTGGTAGCCAAGCCGGCCTAGTAACCGCATAAACCCAATAATCGAAAATTTTGCCTGGACACTGCCTTTAATCTTTCCTTCTACGACCAAAATCCAGAAAACGCAAGACGTAGTTTGCAACGGAAATGTGATTCCTTTCGCCTCTACCTTCGAATGGATCGCCTTTTAATTTTGGTCCCTCCAACGCGCAGACCAAAAGTGGCCGTAAAACGGAAAACGGACAATTCTGTACACTCCTGATTAGAACTTGTGAACAGCGTCTCCTGGCCACTCCAATTACATGAAAATCCTTGAAACGGCATCTAGCAACTGCTTGCTTGATGATTTCAAACAGAACAATGAACTAAATACTTTATTTCAATGATTTTAATCCATTTAAACGTAGCACCCATGACATATCTGTGACAACCGCGTCCACATTAATAACCACGTAAAGCCATACAAAAAGGCAGCGAGGGTGAAAAAGGCATCACGGATCACTCGCATAATCCAATGTCTAACAAATACGAGGATTGGAGGTCAATTGGTAAGGAAAGTGCCGGTACTCATCCAGTATATGTGATATGGCGTTGTGATTCGACCCGTCTAGCAATAATATATGAGAGAATCCTAACAAATATCTCAAAATGCAGTCACATCCTAGTCGATAGGACTAAGTATCGAATACAACAGATAAACATCAATGTGCCTGTAAAATGTAACGGATTACTCAAAATCCTTCTAGAACCTCACAAGGCAGTGCTCTTTACCACATCGATTACTGGAGTCGTTGCTTTTGCATTAGAAACGGGCTGTAGAGCTTTCTGCTGAAGAAGGAATGATGTCCAAAGATTCTTCGACGTGTTAAGGTTACATAATAAACTTACCCGCTTCTCACATTCTAGGACGTCGTTATCGACTGGAATGTAGCTCTTCAGAGCGATAAATAGGCAGAAAAAGCAGAATATTTTGGTGACGACGGCTTAAATGGACACAGTTGTGGTTTTCTAATGAACAGCTTTGCATCAGAGTGAAGATTAAGCGATTTTATTTGGCTGAATAAAGTAATTAGTCGCTGATTTTCTTTCGGTACTAGCTTTGAGAAAACTACTTTACGATCATCATAGGAAAAACTGGAACGTATCCTCTGAAAGATAAGAGGTGGATGGAAAAGATGATATGACAGTGTATTTTCGGAGGTGAGCCCTAATTCATCTCGCTGTTAAAAACCAAATCCTTCCCTACGCCTCTCAGGGTGGAACTGTTTGAAGAAAGGGGCATCTTTCATTGCAAGGACGAATTGGGGCGGGAAGCTCAGAGGTCAGTAAGATATACATAGTTATCATTACATTATTTTCTCATTATTTTCTCACACATCCATTATTTTCTAGATGATTCATTTGCGTGGCAGTTTCCTACTGAATAAATTCTAGTTTTACTGCTGAATTCATCCACGGAAATTGAAGCACAAAATTGAATGCGCATCTAGAAAGCAAATTCACTTTCTCACAAAAATTTGAGAGCTATGATGCTGCTGATGCTGCTCTTCGGATGATTCCTACTCCACAGATACATTTATAAAGATGAGAATGCCTTGGTACTCTGATAGTACACTAATGCATGTCAATGGAATAATAATAGCCCTATAAGTTATGGTGAACTTTTTCTACAGATCAAGGATTGCATTTGTTGAACCCGATGTTCGACTTGTGAAGAAATAAAAGCTTCAATCAATGATGAGAAGAATTAGAAGGAATAAATCGAAGCGCAAAGAAAAGCTTCGGAAAGACAGGGAATACCGATTCCAGGAAAGGAGGAAAGCAATAAGAATTTGCAACTTACTAAAAAGAAATATATAAAATCCGAGATTCTTGGCGTCGTAGAGCACACACTTTGTAGAACCATCACATCCCGTACTCCAGTGCATACAGGTAGTGTCAATCACAGCTCCGAAAAGTACTGCACCGGGAATCGATCCTGAAGTGAAAACACCAGTTGGATGCTTTCAAAAGATCAGTCTCACAGCGAGCAACGAACCGAACACTCTCATGAACATCCATCCAAAGCAAATGAAGGCATCACGGTGATGGAAGGAGACGACCCTTAGAAAGGTGGATTTACGTCCATGTTTGAGAAGGTTGTCCGGGATTCCTACCTCATTGCAGCGCTTTGAATCATAGGAGCAAGAGCAAATACACTAGCAGCAAGCATTGCGAAAAGGGAGAAAAAGATGATCTAAAGTAAGTTCACTCCGAGGAAATTCATTTCAGGATACTCTTGAGAAAGGACAATTTTACCTGAGTACTCTGACAGGAGACCTCACACCACCCTTTGTGCACAGTGTTAACCGTTTGGTTAAACATCGTCGAACAACTGCACAATGTCCATGAATTCGAATCCTGATTTGCACTAGTGAAAAATAATCTAGAAAGCTACCATGAAAGCAGAACGCACCGTGTTCACAGCACATCCAGCATGACATGGAGAGAAGTAGCTGATGCCAGTTTCAGAAGCGCATACTGGATTGAAGAGACCTTCACATTGACATGCATAGTTGCATGGATGGGTGAGAGCAAATGTTTCCTGATCAATTCTGGAATTTTGATTGAGATCTGTATTGAATATCATAACTATTAGGTAAGGTTAGACACAAATTAAAAAAGGAAATATTTTTTGGAATCTTTGATCATAGCAACTGAAAGATTAATCATCGTTTTCTCTCAAATAGTTAAAGAAGCAAGTAATTTTAAATCTGTCCCATTATTGCGGAGTAGAACGAGCGCTGAAGAGTGTTTGAAAGTGCCTCCAACATACCGTTCATAAGGATTGTTCATGCCAGCGATTCGAATCCTAGGACAACCGAGGAGGAATGCCGTAGAACTGATGACCATCACTACTGTGAGAGCCATACACATTTTCATGATAGGGCTGAAATGAAAGGTGGAAATTCTGGAATTGAGAAAGCGAAATGTGGTCTGGAAGATCGAAATAAATGTGCATGCCCTGGTGGACAGTAAAGAATTCTGGAGAAAGGTGTGCTGTAAAAAGGGTCTTGCTGGTGAGCGAGGCTTACCTTACCCCCCCCCCCCCTCCTCCTCCCGCCTCACCTCAATTTTTGCCGTTTTTAAAGCCAAGCTCCTGCAAAAGGAGCCAATTCTCGTGTGACCTCCCATGGCTTTTCCCCTCCGCCCACAGGTGCCTATGCAATAAACTAGTGAAACCTTCGATTTTCTAGAACAACTTCACAGCAAAAGTGCCTCTTGGAGGAGTTTCGGTCTCAATGTTTTACAGTGAACTTCCCGGGACTGCGGCTTAATTCATAGCTACAGACGTTATTGGCTCTCTCATAGACTTCAAATTGTGGAACGGTTCCTCGAAAGGATCTTACCGGAAACGGTTTTCGACTCTCTCACCGAGTTTTCCTCCCATGAAGCTTCCAATAAGTCCCATTGGAACAATAATGAGACCTAAAAAAAATTAATAATACGTGCATTATGGGAAAAATATGCAGTCAAAGTAGTGGACTGAAAATAAAAAGAGTTGACAGAGGGACAGGGTCTGCAATCATGATGAGTTTCTTCGGAGCAGATACATAGATTTTTCCCAACAAAATGGGATTCTCAAAAAAAAAGAAGAAACAAAGTGAAAATGAATTTCAGATGAGAATCTTGGCGAGATACGGAGCAAAAACGAACTTGTCATCGAGGTAGGGGAAAAGATTCAAGGAGGTTTTCTCAACAAAAAATAGAGAAATTGGGATTTTCATCAATGCTACGAATTGTCAGCAATGACTAGTTAAACGATTCGTGCTTAATGCTGTACAAAGGGAACTACACCATTAAAACTTTTTTCTTAAAGATACGGCTTACCGGTCATTGTGCTTGCCCAACTACTGCTGAATCCGAAAAGATTCTCGAACAGTTTCGGGATGAACGTGATGTAACCGTTCATAATCATAGACTCCGCAGTCTGCATCGCTATGAGCGCCATACATGTCTTGTTAAAGAAGAACATCTGGAAAATCCCATCTTTATGAACACATTCGGAATTCTTGGTTTTTCCCTTTTCCGCTAACACACTCGTAGAATTCATCCTCACTGTGGCTTCCAATTCTAATCGTATTCGAGGCACAGCAGCTCCACTTTGTAATCAAGACTAAAGAATGACAGAGTAGCAAGCGCGGCCGCAGGGAAACCATCAAGATTCAGTTTTGCATAGTTACTAGACATGTTTTTTTTTCAGCTTAGCTTTCTTAGGAATCAGAGAACGTATGCGGCCACAAATTTGTTTTGTTGTGATGTCGCTAATGACAGTGTAGTAACTCGCACAGAAAGGCACAGGTAGAAGTGTGGAAAACGAGTGAAAAAATAGTCATCCACATGTCCTCCACTTTTTTTGGTGGAAGGAAAGCCTTTCGGTCATCAATGATGTAGAAGCACGGAATGTAGGAAAATGTAGTTTCGTTGTCTCCAATGAGGAAACGACTGCTGCAAAGTGCCACGCGTTTGGCTGCTACTACTAAACCAACGTTTTGTGATTTTTTTCAAAGAAAAAGATGAGCTTAATACTAGAAGAACAATGATCTCGTAATTGATAAATCATTCCTTGAAGCAGGAAAACTGTTTTTTATAGTGACGTGACAGAAAACTCCTCGCACTTGCAATAAATATGGGTATAAGTACGCCTTCGGAAAAAGCTTCAGTCGCTTCTTCTAATGGTCTCTTTACTTGTTGCTGCAGTCTCTGCACTAGCGAGGTTTTTTTGGTTCCAACTAAACTGATGATGACCTTAAAATCCGACAATTCAACCAATCATCTACTCGGCTTGATCCAATTAGTCCGTGATCCACATCATTCTCGTTAGTTTTGCTAGATCTGAGTGACACTTATGAATCACAATACCCTACAATGGGCTGTTCAAGATCAAGGAGGAGAGAAAAGGTAAGGCTTGACGAATGTGGCGACATACAAAAGAAGTCGAGGTCGCCATGGTGAACTTAAATACGAAAGGCTACAGAAAGACTTTATAAGTATCAAGATAGGTCGCGTACCCTTTCATCTTGCTAAATATATGTACACGGGAGGATTATTAGTGTGAATAGTAATGTCGAGAAGTGAGAATTATTCTTCATATTCTAGAATACACGTAATAGTGCTGTAGAGGAGGGCTATACTCACCTTAAAAATCTTGAAATACGCGAATTTATCACCGGAAAAGTCGACATTTAATTTTGCATGTGTTTGGATAACGTCATTCTTCTTTCGCTCATCGGTATCTGCAAATAAGAATGCAGAAATGGACAGAAACTAGGAAGAAATGTGTGCAGGTTTTTTCGGAGATTCATTCGAGAAAATATTGTGTTTTAAACAATATCACTGGAAAAAGTAGTTTGGAAAGCATTCGAATGGAGCTCTAACGGGTAAGCATAGAAAGTTGATAGGGCGGAGGAACCATCAAATCTCTTTGGCAGCACTCATGTGAAAGAAGAGAATAGCTCCGAAATCACTGTAATCCACAGTGCCCACTGTTGTTTTTAAACGAAAAACTAAAAAAAAACGAACACATATAAGAATCCGCGTGCACAAATCACCGATGTTCATTCTGATAAAGATCGAGGTGAACTGAGTCATCATTGAAGGAAAAAAAATGAAAAGCCAATTTTTTGTGGAAAATAAATGAGTATTGCACTACAAGAAAAGTGGAGAGAAGCTAAACGTTGATCGCCCCGTGATTATGTCTAGACTCATTAGCTCATGTGCAAAGCCTACTGTATGGAGCGCGCACCGAGATATACGCGGTATAATGTTAGCGTGGCTCTAACCCTTCGGAAAGATTTCACATGAGTTACAGAAGCGACATCCAGGAAGATGTTGCTCATCATTTTCCTCGATACACGTGAGAATGAACTGGGCTTACCATTCAATTTCCGAGGGAACATACACAGTGGAAGAGAAGTGACGAATGATGCCAACCCAGCAGCTAGGAATCCTATCCACCAGGCTCCATACCATCGTGGATCTGATGGTCCATTGATTCCGAAACTAAAATAGATGATGTGAGTGCTCCAGAACAAGAGGTAGTTGAGAGATTTCGAGGACTCACTCCAAATAATTTGACTTTCCGATGTCTCCCCAGATCGTAAGCAAATATCCCCCACCAATGAAAGCAAGCGCAGGACCAACGGTGCTCACTCCCATGAAGATAGCTAAAATACTAGATTATTTGTTAAAACTCCATAATCTCATTCCTTCAGCGTGTTCCATTCGACCATCTGTTGTTTTTTTTTATGTTGAACCCTCTGGATCGCAGTCTCCAGCGGGTGTTCTTTTGCACAGCCCCAGTAATTCATTTGATGCGATTTCTCGCTACCAATCCAGGGTAAAAGGGAGTCTTCAGGAACAGTTCCGCGCCGATCATAGACAGCCGCAACTGGATTTTCCCATTCGAAACCCGTTTTACGTGATGCAGTTGCGGTCGACATGTTCGTATAACAAAACAGAACGAAATAGATGTATGGTCGCATTCACTGGTGAGAAAATAACAAGAGGAAGCAGGTGCTGCTCCTTGAGCTGCGCCATGGATAACAAACCGCACTATGGAACGCTGATAGGCTGTGTCCCGTAACCTCACAAACACAATTCTGTATTCAAGAGAGCTTTTAGACAAGAATCTTCAATCTTAAATGAGAGTTCCATAACGGTTTCGAGGCCATGCAGTGTCCGAAGGCTGAACGGGAAGATTCAGGGTCTTGGTGACTAGAACCAGGTTCGAGCACTCCATCTTCTACACGCAAACCCATCTTCACTTCCTCACACAAAAACGGACTCTCCGATTCAATGGATATGCTGCCAGCCAGAGCTGTAGCTGACTACGATAACTCTTATGGATTTAGTAGAGGTAGCGCAGCAAAACTATGTGCTTTCATCCTAGGAGCGACATGCATTCGGTGGGTGCTGGATAGTTCGGTGCTCAGTCGTCACATACCTAGTCCGCAAGGTGCTCATTATTCTTTTTTTAATCTTTTCCCTTTTTCCGTGATTTCCTGGAATTTCCAGCAGTATTTGTACTAATGCGACAAACCAACATAGAATTTAAGTGTGGATAAGCAGCTTACAATATAGTTTGGTTTGTTGTGGAAACTCTAGCTTAGTTTAGCTGGAAGTCACTATGCCCCAATACAATGAAGTAACAGTACTTACATATGTATGGCCTCATTTCATAAAACATGTAAACAAATCCTTTAAAAAAAGAAACAGAAAAGTCTCACCCATATTGTTCCCGGTTTTCTTGTGCGAATCGAATTCGTCAATAGTACTGTATCCATAGGTGAATAACGGAGCGGCACCGAATCCGATGAAAAGTTGCGAGAGAAGTAGAAGAGGATAGGAACTAAAGAGACACTGTATAAAGATGTTCAAAATATGTTGTAACTGTACCATCGTTGCACTGTTGCACTGTAAGAAATAAAGCACTAATGTTATTGTCAAAAGAGCAGAATTGCGGACATTTCCAACTTTTCTTCGATTTTAGATAGCATCACACACTGGAATAAATTTTTTGCATCCATCAATTAAGAAAAAAATCATTGTGTTGTTCTTGGTTTTTCCCTTTTCATCTCAGGTTAGAGGCAGGGGTCCACTTTGTCCTGCATGTTGGGGACATCAGCAGATTCTTGATGCCCTCGGCACGCTGATTCCAGTAATGCACATCAGAAATCACAGAAGTGACGATAACCCCGTTTTCAATAGGGTCAAAGCACCCGCTCCTTGGAGCACGGACGGGGTTTGCTCCAAGCTGTGCTGGCTCTCCGCCAATGCAGCGACTTCCGTGAACACGTTTTGGTCAATCCAGCCAATAAGATCAACGGTGACACACGCCTTTGCCCGTCAATTTGCTCCAGCAGACTGTTACAAGCCCCGTCCCGAAAAACGGGTTTAGAGGCCACTTTGGGACATTTCATGTTCATGCGAGGGGGGGGGGGGTTACAAAACAAATGAAAATATTGGAATAGTTTATTTCTAATTGTTTTGTAACTATTTTTTCGAGTAATTTTTTTGACTGTTTGCTATTATGGTTAACATTTTTGTTAATTTTATCTTTCATTTGGGTCACCAAAGCGGCGATGACCCCACACTTTCTACGTGCGCCACTGGGATGTGGATAAATTTCCTACGTTCAAATTTGTTTTCTATAAATTTATTTGTTCTGGACATTTAGAACGAATCCGAGATCCGTATCAAGAAATTTAGGCAAAACTGTAAAAAAGAGAAGTGCTCCAATGGGAAAATAACTTCTGCCGCAAGTATGTAAAAACTGTCTACATCACCCGCACGCTGAGCGGCTGCGTCCGGTTCCTGTCTACTGCCCTAAGCTACTTTTTACTCACTAACCCTACTCATTCGCTCACTCAAGTATGGCCAGACAAACTTCTAGTGGCAAGAAGACCTCGAGTACAGATGCAGCACAGGAAATGCCCGTTTGGGCCTGTAAGTTAATTGAAAAGTTTGATTCATATTCAATCAGCATGCAACGCTCATTGACCGAGGCGTTCGATCGAATTCTTGGTCAGATAGATGACCTCCATCGTATTCAAAATTCCATCATTTCTCGCCTCTCTGAGATTGAAAATAAGCTAATATCTACTTCGATTTCTACTCAGCAAACCCAGCAGAGTCTAATCTACTCAACGTTTGTCAAGCTGCGTGCTGATGGCCAGAAAATTGATGACAAACTTAAACGGATAACATGGGTGGGTATCGACGAAATGGGCGATGAGCAATCTACAAGACAGTTCGATAGGGAGATTTTGAAGGAAATGGTTTACACCTCAGGTAATGATGACTTGATACAGGCATTTGAGGTAGGTAACATTACATCTCACCGCCACCCAGCTGGCGAACCTCGGGCCCCTGGCTCTCGTGGACGAATAATAAAAATATCTCTCCCATCTCAGGAGCTCAGAGATGCGCTTCTGGCCCACATGAGGAGCGGTCGGCAGAGTTTGACTAAGCAATTCGTCCACTCGTATGCTCGCCGTGATTACACCATGGAGGAGTTGCTGTTTGACCGGACTCTTCGTAAACAGGCAGGTGATCTCAATGCAAGAGAAGGTAAGCTAATTTATGTAGTCCGCGACTTAGAAATCGTGAAACTACGCACTCCTAGAGACCTCCCAAGACGCACTCTTTCTCACTTAAGCACTAACAACTGTAACCCTAGAAAGACAACAAGATCCACGTGGTCTCAGTCGCTTCTTTCTGCGCCTTCTCCATCAGCCTTGACCTCCCAGGGAACAGTCACTAACTTTACCCAGGTTCCACCGATCTCCTCTTTTTCGAGCGCATAGGGAGAGCATACCTCAAACAGCTTCAATTCTGACCTATTTCACACCTCCATTCTCTCAGACTACTCGCATTCACTTAATTTGAAAGACTGGCACAACTTCATTTTTCTTTTCAATGCTCGTTCCATTTGTAACAAAATCCCTGACCTTAACCTTTTCTGTTCTCATAACCCCCTTGCGGTTTTGATCACTGAAACTTGGTGCAAGCCTCATAACATCCACGATGCTGTACTTTCCTATGGTCACATGTATGAGGTGTATAGATGTGACAGAGAAGGGCCTACTGTGGGAGGTGGCGTTCTTGCGCTGATACGTAAGGATATTCCTCACCATTTGCTTCTCTTTAGGAACTTCTCTCCCTACATTCAGAGCCTAGTAATCAACGTGAACACGGGAGATCGTTTTATTCGGATTATTCTCCTCTACCGCAGCCCGTCTTGCTCTTTAACTGCCTTCTTAGATGCCTTGAAAACAATTCGCGAACATTTTGATGCCACCACAAATTACTTATTAGCAGGTGATTTTAATTTTCCTAATATAAATTGGACTGATGAATGTGGAATTGAAAGATATGCTTCTCCCTCCACCAAAGCTCTTCTTGAACTATGTACCGAGTACTCGCTGGCACAGTTGGTATTAGACCCTACTCATGGGGAGAACATCTTGGATCTTCTTCTGACAAATAATAAGAATACGATTGAACAGGTCAATGTCCTTTCTCCTTTTTCTACCTCCGATCACTGTGCCATTGCCTTCAAGTTCAACTGCAATGGGAGGAATAGAAGGAATATCTGCCAACTCTTGGACTATGAGCACGGAAACTACGCAGCAATCTGTGAGAACTTGTTAAGTATCCACTGGCGTGAACTAATCTCGAACTGCAGCTCTGCAGATGAGTGCTATCAACTGCTCATCACCCATTGTCTTGATTTAATTAATCGATTCGTACCCACCAAAATAATACGCAGTCAGGGACCGCAATATTCCAGTAAAATCCGCAAACTAGAGGCAAAGGTTCGAGCGTACTACCGAGCACGTCAAAGAATCGGCATTCTGAAATACATTCGCCTATCCAGAAAGCTCAAACGCGAGGTAGCTAAGTTTGATCTGTTTCGAGAAGATAAAATTGCATTCTGCGGTAACCCAAAAAAGTTTTATGGTTTCGTCAATAAACGGCTGAAGACATCTGGAAACATAGGATCTATTCTGAAATCAGATGGTGGCTACTGTGAGTCGGAGGCCGAAAAAGCAGAAACATTTGCCAAGTTCTTCAAATCTGTCTACAAAGCACCGTTTGACAGTGATCAATGCGGTCCTCCTCTTACTTCTGCAAAAATTGATTGCATAGAAATTACGAGCCAGGAAGTCTACAATACTCTCTCACATTTACCTCCTCACAGATCGTCATCACCGGATAATCTTCCTTACATATTTCTCAAAAAGGCAGCGCTTGGCTTAACTCCAGTTCTAACTTTACTTTTTAACTGGTTTCTTCTTCATGGTGAAGTACCCTCCATATGGCGCCTTGCTTTCGTGAAACCGATTTTCAAAAATGGTAGTAGAGCCAATGTTGAAAATTATAGACCTGTTTGCCTCACGTCATGCACAAGCAAAGTGCTAGAACGAATAGTATGTAGGCATCTTCACCACTACCTTAGAGCTAATAATCTCATAACCAGTGCTCAGCATGGGTTCTTGCCGAAAAAGTCTACTGTTACCGCCTTGATTTCGTCTATTCCTTTTTGGCAAAGAGCACTGGATTCCAATGGATATGTAACAGCTTGCTATATAGATTATAAGAAAGCTTTTGACTCCGTTCCACTCAACCTTCTTTTTGTCAAACTTCGTTCCTATGGTGTTAGCGGATGCTGCTTCGTTTCCTAAAATCATTTTTGAGTGATCGTCACCAAAAAGTCAGTGTCAATGGAGAATTTTCTAGTGTTTACCCCACTCCCAGTGGTGTACCTCAGGGGACATGCCTGGGTCCCCTCCTGTTTCTTCTCTACATTAATGATCTTCCCGAATGTCTCCCTCCTGGAGTCCAGTGCTCTATTTATGCGGACGATTGCAAGATCTTTTCATTTAACGCTTACCAACTCATTCAGCAAGCACTGGATGCGGTGTTAGACTGGTCCACAAGGTGGCACATGGACATTTCTCGTGAGAAAACCACAATCATGCTCATTGGGTCTCACCATCCCAATTGTTGTAGTTTCTTCCTAGGAGGCAGTAAACTTACCTTGTCTCACTCTATATGTGACCTGGGTGTTACCTATTCTAGCAACCTTTGCTTTGATGAATACATTGGGAAAATCGTTCAAATGGCTTCTAAGAAATCCAACTATATTCTCAAAGCTTTCCACACGCCCAAGATAAGCACGTTATTCAAACTTTTCAAAGTGTATGTTAGACCGATCCTCGAGTATTGTACTCCGCTGTGGTGTCCTTCCAAACAGTGTGCGATTGATCAGATTGAGAACGTTCAAAAATCTTTTACAAGGCGGATATTTGCCAGAGCGGGTCTGTTCCAAGTTCCTTATCGGGAGAGACTTTCCATTCTGTCCTCTTCTTCGTTATATTTGAGGCGCATCATCTATGACCAATCCCTATTATACAAAATAGTATTCGATGAAGTAGATGTTGACCGTAGCTTGCTTATAACTTTTTCTTACTTTACCAGTAGGACCAGAGGACATCAATTTAGACTCAGCACACAGACTGCACGTACTCGGCAATTTCATGACTCTTTTCTGGCAAGAAGCTGCAGAGTATGGAACGGGCTTCCGTCTTCTGTAGTGTTATCATCCTCTAACTCAGTGTTTGTCAGAAAGCTGAAGGAGCTATCCAAAGATAGGGGGTTTTATTGAGACTCACATTATAACTAATCGAGTTGTCAAGCTAATTCATTACTAATTTCAGCAGAGGACACTCATAACCGACTTTCACATTAATTCCCATCTCTTATGTTCTCTCTATCATCCTACTGTTACACCTAGCTATTGTTCTTCCTACTCCATTAGATTGTATTGCTAATGTGCTATGCCTTGAACTAGTGCATTTAATGTCCTAATTATTTACGTTTTCTGTGTGTTCACAATTTAATTAACCCAATTCCCCAATACCCCTCACGATCGAATGGATGACACCGTGGTCACCGGCGAGGTTGACGGACCTACTAAGTTGGTATCCGGAGCCCCGATACATTCCTCTGACGGACTTGCGGTGTTGGCGGCCACCGCTCTTCCTCGCCCCCGAGATCCACGAAATGCCCCCCCCCCCCTCCTCACTCCTCTCTCACACTCTCTACACTGACTAGTTATCTCACCAAGTTCCCACATGTACTGTACTATTCTCCCTCGAACGGTTTTACGTTCTTACTCTACTAAATATCGGCGTCGTTCCTCATTTAGTTGTTCTTATATTGTCAGCACTTGTAACCGATAATAAACAAATCAAATCAAATCCACATCAAGGAGCAAAGTGAAGTGACTAAAAATCAACAAAGTAAGTTACAACATAAAATCCATAACCATATGTACGTATCCACCTGCTTTGAAATATCCCCAGTCTTCTCTGAATTAACAATCAAAACAGAAATGTCAGACCACCGCTTCGCCATAGGAACAAAAATGTGGAAATTTAATAAAACATGAGAGTAAAGTAGTTAGTCTTGCATAAAATCCCTATGAACAGCACTGTGAACCGCAGACGATGAGACAAAAAAAGAAAAAAATACACTAAGGCTTTACTGCTCCTCTCTTTTTTTCTATATCAACATATGTATGCAGGAGGAGGCGAAAGGAAAAAGGAAAGTTCCCTGATTCTTCTGCCAACTACAGATTTACAGTAGAATACATCCGGGAAGTGCCCCCTGTTCTGAACATAAATCAGCTCCGCCAGACAGTCACGTTTCCGTACTTTACACAAGTTAGACGCATGTACCAAAGAAATTTCACACTATAATGTGAGAAACGATCTCCGCTACATAATTGATTTCCAAGTCATACTTCTGCAAACAGAATGCAAATAAAAACCCTCAAGAAACATTTTGCCGATATACGGATATATGCTATAATTGGAAGGTGAGTTTTTCGTAGAATATGCACATATTTTCAGGCAACTGTTCCAGGTTCATAGATTCAAATGCGATGAGCAGTTTACGCGGTGGCTTATTTTTCACAGAGGGTTTGAGAGAAAGCAGAAAGGGGCAGTGGCACGGTGTAGAATTCGAATGAACTAAGGAAAACAACTTGATGACTGACTCTGTAGAGAAAACTTACTAGGCAGCAGCAGCCTGCCGTGAGTCGCAGCTGGAGTTCTCCCTGGTAGCATCGCAGACGTCGGATCTTAGAGCACCAACAACGTAAAGGCCATCGATGAAATGTGGCAGAATCAACAGCAGAGCTCCGATCCCCACCATGAACATTCCATAGCCGATACAGCGGACTTTATTTACTGAAATTTCTCTTTATACGCCCAGGTTTAATTGTCTTAGGGTCCATGTACATATCTATTAGGATGAATGGATGATAGTTATAACGATTAATTTTCCTTCTTCCAAGCGTCAGCGTTAGAAAAATAATGGAAAATCAGCGCTCGGATAACTACTGGATAACTATAAAACAAATTCTATAGGAAAATATTAATGATATTGAAAACTTTGAACAGAAATAATAAACTATTAATAATTCAACTGAAGTCATTGAGAGGTCAAGGCAAACGAGTTCCTGCAGCATTGGACAACCCCACAATTGCGCATAATCCATAAAGTTTGTCCGCACCACTTCACTCATTTGTTTTTTTTTGGAAGGGAATAAAAAGCTCAGCAATATCCAGGTCTCCGGCACTACTATGCTCATGAAACACGCAATAGCAATTTTGGCAAAATAAAAGCACCCTTCTCATAACGTTTTTGGAGAATTCCCGAAGACAGGCACTTAAATTCTGCATAGGCAAGAAATTTTCTCACGGCACAATTCTCCGAATAATCCTCCATCGATATGCTGCTGAGCAGACTTTCATCGAGAGAAAACTCTACCGTTGCAACATGTTGGCAGATCTGGCGCCACTCAGGAAAACTTTTATAGTCTTATTTATTCGAGATCCCTTACGAAATCGATGTACTTATAACCAATGCTGCGAGTAACAAGGAAGTTCGGCTGCATAGTTCCCAGTGAAATTCAAAAAAAGCTACTCGTGCAACACTTGAAGGACACTACGACTGCTCTCCAGGGAAGGCCTCATTTGGGGAAGTGGCGGAAAAAGTTTCTCTGCAATGGTTCGAGTGCATAGTAAAAACCATATAAAATGCGTCCTTCACAAGTAGACCATGTTGTGCTTCTTCCTGAAGTCCTCCCTAGGTCATTATACGTCCAAGGTAAAAAGGGTTATTGAAATGAGATAGATCGAGGGCAGTGGCGGCCGTACATTCACAGTGTTTTGAAAATATGTTCAACTTATCAAGACTCGTAATAGTGAATACCTTGTTTTTTTTATTTTACGTTCTACTTCAAAAGCAGCGGGTCATGCGAAAAAAAGAACAATGATGTTAGGATAACTGAGGTGCGGTTTCCTGCCTCTCATTCATTGCCTCCGTACTAGTATGTGCTGGGTACATTTGGCCAGGGCAGTTTAGGAATTACAAGATTGATGTTCCAATTTGAGGAGAGATCATCGACTTGGTAGTGTTGGAATATTGTAATAGAGATGGAAGATTTTGTGTCGAAGAGGTGTGGAAGCTTTCCAGTAACCACATGCAAAACAGCGCCATATCAGTAGTTGGATATCAACGGGCTTCAGATATTCCCCTGTGTCAAATGTTTCACTTAGAAATGAGGACTATATATTACCAATTGTTGTTGAAGTACGAGCAGAAAACTAATTAATTTCTTGTTAAACCGGATGAGCTCAAGTGAAGTTGTTTGAGGAGAAACTGCATTCTACCGAATAAATGTATCAGTGTCCATCAAATATATTCAATAACTTGAAAACAAAATTTGGAAAAAAAAACCTAATATCCCAGGAAGAAAGAGCACTACAACCCTTTTAACATTTGTGTTTCTTCTGAAGCTTTCGACTTAGTCCAACAGAATATTTGGAATCGAATGCACCATTTTGTTACTAGATAGTGGGCATGAACTGTAGGGAAAGAGCTGCTGTATGCATTTAAGGAAAGCATGCATAGTGAAGAAATTCTGATGAAGCTCATCGGCTTTAAAATACTAAAATTGATATGTGGTGCTGCTGACTTGCATAATTATTAATTTCTACAGAGATGAGCGTGATATGGGGCGTCTGGTCACAAATATGTACAGCAACTCGTGCTCGAAATTTTTACCTCGATGAGCGTAGTAAGACAGCGGAATGAGCATGATTGCCACCGCGACGTCATATGTTGCTGAGAACACACCAGACTTTGTGGATGAGAGATTGAATCTGAAAACTACTACAGCAGTTTTTCACCTGTGCCGAGTTTATGACAATTCCTTTGCTTCCAGGAAACCTTTGCAAAGAGATGGTTTCCGTAGGAACCCGGCTCTAATGAAACACCAATAGTTCGTTTACCACAATGGTGTAATTGTTCGTCCCTTGCTCTCCTCACTGACAGAGTACATCTGAGAAGAAACATTGTCTGTGGTGTCTCTCAAATTGATTACCACTCGTTGTTTTTTTGACGAATAGTTCAGTCTAATGAGCGAGTACTCTGTTCAAATTGCATTCTCACATCACTTCTGAATTCTCGAAATAGCTAAATGACTTCGTTGGATAGAATGCTTGACTTTTTTTGGGTCTCCAAAAGTGCAGGCGATTTCTGATGTGTTGCGATTAGATCTAACCAGATGGCAGTTTAAACGCGTCTGAGGGTCGAAGATTCATGGATAAGCTAGGCAATGGGAAGTGTATGTTCCCCTCGTTTCTTCTCCACCATCCACAAAAAGTTAGGCAATAGAAGCTGTGTGTTCCCTTATTTCTTCTCCACCAACGACAAACCTTTTCTCGATGCTGGAGATGCTAGTGGATATAAAGCCATTGACCATCATTCCTTGGATGATGGCGTTGATTGAAAGCACGAACATGAACACGTTGAAGACAGCGAATTTCCGAAGACATTTCGGCGAGAACCTTGAAATGTTCTTCCAATCGTCATTTAACGACCTTCAATTTGTCTGAGCAGGCTACTCACCATGACCATCCGCAGCCGTGAACCTCGCTCGCATCCGGCCTGGACATCACGTCGCTGGTCTTGGCCATCTCGTTTGAGCCTCGGAACAGCTTAATCGCAGCAATTCAGCTGACCAGAATACGGGCAAAAATATTGCGAAGAACAACGATCTCAGGTGTTGTCAGCTCTGGTCACAATGAAGCAAACAACTCAAAAACGTCAAGACAATAATGAATTCGCTTCGAAGTTCTACGTTCTCAATTGTCAATGAAAGTGGAAGAGAGTCTGGCTGAACAGATCCACGAAGGGTGGAGCATTCCCAGCGAGGGGGACGAACTCGGCTCCATTAGATGAGACTGGTTGGCCTAATATGCGTGGAATATAGCGAAGACAATGAACAATGGGATTGGCTAGACGAGACCAAAATGACTAGACTACTACATGTGTTGATGGGTAAAGAATTGTTGATGATGTATGGATTTTGTGGAACTCAGAGCGACGAGCACTGAAGATTGAGGGCCATTGATAATTGAAAGACACCGAGACAACAGCTGTACTGAAGTGAAATAACGGAACAAGTGAGCAATGAGTTTGAGGTGTTGAGGTTGAGGTTTCGGACAACTGTTCCAGGTTCATGAATTGAAATGTGACGAGCAGTTCATTCGACCACTTATTCTCCTCTCACAGTGTAGCAATAAAGTAGAAATTTATTTCGAATAGGAGAGAACTCATACGACGCTCATGTCATGGAAATGTCTCTCTCTTCTACGATAGCATATTGAAGAAGTACAACAAGAGTATATGGAGTGGAACTAAGGTTGGTACCAGAGAAAACATGAAAAAAAGGAACTGGCGGTAGTAAAGCACTGCCTGAGAGCTGCGGTTATGAACAGCATAAAAAAATGAAAATCGTGAAGAAAAATATCAACTGAATGATGAATTTTCTGCAAGAATATCTTACTATTCTGAACTGCACAAGTATAAAAGGTTTCATATCATCACAGAATGCAACGAGCACTCCATACTAGCTCATCGAGGCGGTTTACACGCCGAAGCGCTCACGCCCTCCCCATCCCTCTCCCAGCATACATGCGTATATCGCGTGGAAGCCAGCATAAAATTCCCGGACGAGTTCGCCACGATGTCAAAGCGACATGGTCAGGAAAGATTAATCGAGCGAACGTCCTATTAGAGCAGTAAATGAGTCATGAAAAGATTTCTTCTGCTTCATATGGCTTCTGGTGGGCAAGCGGAACAGATCAGAGATCGCATGCTGGTTTGTGGGAACGTGTGGAACTGGTCTGTTAAGGGAACAATTAGAATAAGTTTTGAGCGCATAGGGAAAAAGCTTGAGAGGAAGGGAGACATGAAAACGCAGGAACAGCAAGATGCCGAACTTGAGGGGCAAATTCCATGATGTAAAACTCTTTTTTTTTTCTTCGATTATACATGAAAAGTTATATGAAACTTACTAATTTTGTAAACATCTGTTTTTTACATCTGTTTTTTATTCTGTAGCAGAGGGAGGGATTCATTTATCGAGAGCGTTCTATGAACTAGCAAGATATTTTAATCAAGGCTCTAACATGCGTGAAGATCTTCCTCGAGGCTAAAACTAAAATTAAAAGACTAGAACTAAAACTTTCAACAATTCTGACTGAGCGGCTTCAAAAATATAGCTCTGGTGTGGAACCAGTAGACCGGTACATACTGAAAGTCGAAAACGGGACATATTCCAAGAATTTTCGGCCATCATTTTCCATTGCATTATTATCTTCTCTCTAGAAGATTGACGAATAGACGCGACAGTGCCAGCATCTTTTGGCCACCATTGAAAGTTGCTTTTTGGCCATGCTTTTTCATAGCAATGAGCTTATTAGCCTGCAAGCAGGTGCCTTGGATATTGATGTATTTCCAAATAGCTTCACCGAAATAGAACTGGAGACATCCATTTCGTATTTCTTTTGGTTTACTCAAGAAAAATGAATGAGCTAAACCAGTAATTGGAGAAGAATTCGTTTTTTCTCACTCGTCGATTAGTGAACCCTTTCCGGCTTTAACAAATTAAGAAGTCTCGATAAAGTTAAAAAAGAGGTGCGAATTCGTTCTTTGCCATTCTACCTTGTTTCATTTCCTTTGATTGTACCGATTCACTTCTCTGCTAACATTATAGCACAACATCAGGTGTATTAATTGAAATAGCGAATAAATAAAACTGAATGAACAGATGAATAGACAACTATATCAAAATAAAACAAAAAATTTGTTAAAGTCGTGTCTAGCCGCTAAGACTTAACGAACTTTTATGATTTATGCTCCACTTGCGAACGTGAATTGGCAAAAACACAACATTCTCGAGACTTCACTTTCATCATGTACGTATGATGCATGAAAGAGGAAGGCGAATAGGAAGAAATATAGAATTCCTTGTCATGCAACCCACACCCTTTCAGAATTATGTTCCCCGAACGATCACAATGCACAGCAGTATTCAAAAAAGAACATTTTCCGAAACAGAAACAAGATGCCAAAATGTTGTGTGATCAATATGTTGGACAAAAACTTAGAGGATAGACTATGAACGAAACCTCGATGAATATTTCGGATTTCCGTATAGTATTCACCATGTCCAGATTTTATCCTATACTCCCAAAAAGAAGAAAGAATGAAGAAGGAGTCGCAGCAAAGTGTACCTCAACCATGTAGTGCTAACTCTTCAAAAGAACAGTAGTCCATTTACATGTACAAACACTTCTTGATATAAGACAGTGAAAGCTGCTGCTGGCAAAATCTTCCTACTATGCATTATTTAAAAACCCGTCTTGAAGGTAATGCACCTCCTCTCATATGGGAAAGGAGAAACATTAAAGTGTTGCAGAAACATTCGTTGTTAGTAGCCTACATAAGTGGGGAACTGGTGGAAAAAAAAAACTAATTCGTTTGGGACACTAATTCTCTTCGAAGTGAAGTTTCTGAATGCTGACGAATACCATTTGTTCACTTCATCATATCTTATAGCTCATATCCTATAGCCCAAGAAAAGGAAGAGGTTATCGAAAACAAGCGCTTGTGCTCAGGAGAAACGAGGTAAAACTGTGAAACAAAAAAAAAGTCTTTGTGCCACTTAGAGAAATATTCACTCGCCATCAGAAAGGAGCAAAAGAGGAGAATTCGGAGCGAGACCTGCAACGGCTCATAGAACATGTTCAGAGAATGACGTGGTGGTGGGGCGGCTAACGTGGCGAGATTTGAAACCTTGATATGGCGAGGTCGTGTCCTCACAAGTGTTAATCACATAACACACAGTCCAGATGGCACATTGTCCATAAAGCAAAAGTAAGCAGTAATCCAGGATAAGCAGGTGCAACTTCTATGGGCAGCGTTAACATGCGGCGTTTGTTTTTTCCCTCCTGCCAATGCGAAGTTAATAAGAAAAGAGCGCGGCAAGTGACTTCATTCGTATAAGGATAAAGAAAAGAGTTTCTTACAGTACTGGTGACTAAGTGTAGAAAGCAGCGCACAGCAGAAGTGACAAAGATCAAAGGCAATTGAAAAAGGATTGGTTTATGACTTCAGTTAGGGGCATCGACTGGAGATTAGACTACAATTAAGGTGAGGCGTTCGTGGGAATGCGGTAAATCCACGCGTTGGATGCGGGTGAGTTTGACAAAAAAGGCCAAGAATTTGCCGTCGTCGAATCGAGGATCGAGGGCAATCGAGCGCACACAGCAGGGTAGCGATGACCTGAATATGCGGAAAAGGAAGAGTTTAAATGTGTCGAGAGTTCCGGCAAGTTCACTGAATGGGAGCATTGGGGACATTGGTTTGACTCAACAATCAATTGACTTACATTATGAGCGCGAGTAACAGATTTTATAACGAAACTATGATAGAAAGCAGATGATCTAATTGTTACCCGTGGACTGCAGTCGGAGAATTAAGAAGAGAGAAAAGTTAGAAAGGTAGAGAGGAAAAACTAAACTTCATCGAAACAAAGTTTAACCTAATTTAGACTAAGCAATAATATGTATACATGCTTCTCTTTTGAAGCAAGAGAGGCAGAATTACACTATATTTACATCCATATTACGTTTACTACACTTACTTTTATTCACTAGAGTTTATTTTTTATGACTTGGCAATATTGTACTTCATTATATTATTTACACACTAATTTTAATGCCGCCTTCGAATACGCCAAGAAAACAACCAACCAAACAAACAAAGAATACAAAAATACAGATGGTGAAATATGAAAAAAAAAAACAGTGTATCCAAAGAAAAATAACTCGTTAAGGCAGAGTACCACGAAAGCATCTGCTAGGGGCAACTCAGAGTGGAAAAGTCAGTAGGAAGTACATTATTGTTCAATAAATGGATAGTGAGATCTGAGTGATAGTTCGTAGGTGGACAGAAAGGCGAGACAGGAAAGCAGCATTATGGTATTAGCAATGGTTGGAGAACATGTCCATTTTGAAGGGCACGATTTGAAACTGGTATTTAAATGAGAGTTGGAAGGCATCATTTCTCACAAAGACTGGTATAGTGACTAAGTTGTGTTCTATTTCATAACCTTTATAATGCATTTCACTGACGAACACTA
Organism: Ancylostoma caninum; assembly: GCA_037903475.1. Classification (NCBI taxonomy): domain Eukaryota; kingdom Metazoa; phylum Nematoda; class Chromadorea; order Rhabditida; family Ancylostomatidae; genus Ancylostoma; species Ancylostoma caninum. The sequence goes on along the minus strand of JBAJFG010000492.1, from coordinate 2,518,783 downwards.
AAATTACTACAAATGATAAAAACACTTTTTCTATACTATCCAAGCGTCTCTGATACAATACAGTTAAAAAAAGCGTGAAGACAGCAACAAGTAAATGCAACGTTTATTATTGTTTCTTAGTGGCCTCAATGGGTTCGTGCTACTCGTAAAGGGATGGAATTTGTAAGGAAATGCTATGTTTTGAATAAAGAGAGGCGCGCTATCGCGACCTATATTTCTGGATATCTCGTTGGACGCTTTTATAAATACTATGGCTGGATCATGGGCGCAACGGTTCGGATCGACCGATTCCAGCGATTCGACTTTACGATCAGCCGCTAAGAAACCGCTGGGGTGTGGTGCACAGAAGATGTCCAAGCGCAAAAAGTGTGGAAAAAGTTGTTCCGCAGCAAGGGGCTGGGCCAACTGTGCAACTTGTGAGGTGCAGTTTTTCAGGTATAGCTGGAGAATGAAAGTTTATGGTGAAAGAACTTCTCCGAAATGGAAACGTTGACGGACAAGGGAGCCACCCACACATTAGAAAAGTGGACCATCTTTAAGAGTTATGGACTTCGTGTGAGATTCACTAACACACCATATTTAGCGACTTTATAGTAAACTGGCGAAAATCTTACTGAAAAAAGGAGGAAGTAGTACGGGACAACTCGATTTTCCTTCTGGCAAAACAGCACCTCACAGGAAAGAAGCGTAATCTTTATTCAAGTGACAATCTCTACCGTAATATTTTCCTCCTTGAAAATAACACAATAATAATGATAAATCGCTGGAGGCAATGAACACGACACGATTCAGCAGGTGACCCAGTAAGAGAGATAATTGTGCATAAAACGCGATGTATCTGAGGTAAACACCCCTCCCGCGGGAAGTGTTGGTTGGCATAGTTAATGTGGATATCTGTACATTATATTAATCCCAGAGTGGTTCGATTTCCTGGTTCGTCTCGCTATCCGAGAAAATTGTGGTTACAGCGAAAGTGTTCAAACTTCCGGATTCTGGCTTGAAAAACAAAGAGAATGAGGAAAACAAGACTTCTCAAACTTTGAAGAAAGAATCATGCAGGTGAATGCGTATTTATGGAGCTAGCTAAAATCGAAGTGTTCGCACTTTTTTCGCGATGCCCTTCGCATCATAATGCATCCGCACAAACTCACGTGACTGAAAATAATGTTAGTGCACACTGTTATCTGAAAATCCAAACCTAAGAAATCTTTAGAAAAAATTTACCTAAAAAAACTGCGAAATCCGACTCACTGTTTCAGACATGCGATAACATTTTTTAGAGATATTCAAAAAGGATATTTACACATAATTTTAAGTTGCACATATTTACAAATTACCTATTGCTTTAACAATATAATTAAGGAGAACAAGACATAAAACAAATGCTCATAGCTACGCAACTTACATGTAGTAACTTGCAGGGTGTCCCGAAATAATGTTTAACCAACTAGAACGTGAGTATTTCCAACGGAAATTATGACAAGAAGGAACGTTCTAAGGAAATATACAGCTAGCCCCTGTATACTGGTTACACTATTGCACAAAATCTTCACATTTGCCATAGTAACAACTTTTCTTAACGTCAGAGCGAGTTTGCTGGGGGATGGAGTTCAAGACGAGGGAGTCTGGAGTACCATCCAGATGTCCCGATTCCCGGAGCCGCTGGATTTCTACTTGGAAACGCGAAGAACGTGGTGTAGACTTCAAAACCACGAACAATCAATGCCACGGAAGGAGGTCGCAGTTGCTTGTAACTCCATTACCATACAAGTGATAGCAGATGCTTGTCGATCAGTCATAAAGCGTTGCAGACCAAAATATTGCTGCCAAGACGGTTGTTTCGAACACCTCTTACTCTCTGAGACTCCAAAAGAGTTCGCCTTGGCTTCCAGGTGTAGTGGGGTTATAGGAGTGAAAACAGTGTAAACGCTGTTTTGGGACACCCTGTGTTTGTGTATTACATTAGGCACCCACCATTACATAAATGCTAGCCAGACGCTGCTTATAAAAATGGAAACTTACAACCAGACTCTAAGGTAAAATTATTAATCATATATGCGTTTGTTGCTATCTCTTGTAGATGATGTTGAAATTGATTGTGTGTATGATTTTAATTTTATTGATTTAGTAGGCGTCCATCCAAAATGGATAAATAAACAGAAGAATAGTCTTTATTTATCTGTTTATTTATCTATTCATTTATTTATTCATTTGTTCAATACACCGAAAATTATATGCCGTAAAATTAATACCCCAATTACCTGAAGTATAGAGATTTCACATGAGCAAAGATGGCAGATAAGTAAACACTAAAGCAGTCACATATTAGCCCTCCGTCTTTAACAGATTGGCGACAACGTGCTCATCGGACTCAGCACGAGAGGTATACGAAGTTGGTCGTGTGCCCAACCGGTGGAGCACTCACACATTCTGAGGCGAACGCGCGTGTCTCGCTTAGTAATGCATGCAAAATCCGTCCTGCTGCCAGTTTGTTGAATAATGGAAAGACATCCTTACTACAGAAATTATAGTTCGGCAATGTGTAGGCATGTAAGGAACATAATTAAATGTCATACGCGCTTCTGCATAAGTTGTGAAAGTTCTCATTTGATAAAACATCTGAATTCTAAGGGAAGGAAAATGACGAACTGGTTCACAAGAAAGTAGCAATAGAGAAAATTGAACAAAACAAAAGCTCCCAAAGGAAGTTTACTGTCAAAACATCTCGCCGAAATAACAGCACACGCGCAGCAGTTGTAGTAATCACGTGATACTGTGTCTGTGTACATACGTCAGTGAAACAGTCGGCAACATGCAAGGAGTTGTTCGCCAAAATTTGCACGCATGGACGGATCAGCAATCGAAATGAAGGATATGCAGTAAAGTTAGATTCCAACCAAGAAAGAAGAAAAGTTCTCAGAAATGTACAGCAGAGAGATGTTTAGCCACAAATCTGTGGCAGGTAGAACTGTCCCATAATATACAAATGGATTGTAACCTTGGGGGAAGAACAATAAAGTGGTAAAAATGGATTGCACCCCGCAGTAAAGAACAATAAAGAAAGATAGGGGGTGCTGACAAAATTGATGAGTGTGCTCGCGCTGAAATTGTCGAAGGAGACAACTAATTTGTTGCAAATGTTGTTTTTATTAGCAATACACCGCAAAGGGGGTCATCATGTGAATTGAATACAATCAAAGCCTAGATTCATCTTTTCTTTGAGGTTACCTGCCTTCTGAGATCAATCTTGTGTGTGAAAGCACTCCAAGTGAGCGCTTTGTGGACATAACTCGGTAAGGAGGCAATCACAGCAAAGACGGCAGGATAATAGGTTTAAAACTCATTGCTGAAATAATTTGTAAACAACCCAACGAAAGAAAATACTTAAATGAAAACCTAAGCAAGCTTAACTGCTCAACATGAGCGCGTTAGTTCTTCTCTGCACGAACATTCGAGGACCAAGACGAATTTCGCCGTAAGAATTTGAATGCGGCAAACCTCAGAAAAAGCCTCACTTGATTAGCGGTGGTCGCTGAACAAAGACTGTTTACGAGTGATTGCTAGTTCCGCGTTGAATAGAAACCGGGTGAAAGAATCGACAGAGCACCGAGTGGACGGCTGCGATGAGGCAGAAGTATGAGCTCACGGCGCTCGGAAGGCCCCGTAGCTCGGCCAGCTGACTGGAGACTAGTCAACACCATTAACATCCAGTTCATCCCCAAACTGAACGCCTGACAGCGTGCGAGGCAAGCGTGCGATCATTTGCATATGTTCCAAAACAACAACAAAATCCTCATATTTGAGGCATGCTTTCCTCAGTAAGGGTGAGTGTTTCAAACTGGAAGCAGAAGTGAGGATTTGGCCAGATACCTGAACTATTTCCAGCTGCTGGAGAGACCCGTGCTAGTAAGCGCCAAGGAGAAACAACCAAACACAATACAACAATATTCCAGAAACATTCATCCACGCGTGTGTGCGGGTAAATGGGTCGCTGGTCATGCCGGAGCGGTATGTTTTGACGGAATCAGGTGCCACCCACTCGACAACCGCTCCATCTCGTTCGGGTTTCCACACATTCGCTTTCATGGAACAGCAGCGCAGAATCGCTGCAACCAGGAAAAAACCTGTGCGGCGATTCGAGGTGACGTCACCGTCGCACTCGTGGTCCCGGATTTGGTCACTTTGCTCGCAGTGGATATCTCTGTCGACATTCCTGCCTTCCTAAAATTATTATCAGCAACGCTAGAAAGTTTAGGTTGAAGTTTTCTGCAGACTACGAGCTCCATTTGCTTGTCACATCGGAGACACGTAGGAGATGATATATTTGGTTCTAGGAAACATTGGATGCTCCTTGTATAAGTGAATACCAACATTGTTGTAGGATAACTAAGGCTCCTCTACAGATGTATACATATGTTTGTTATGAAAACAAAGGTACATTCATCTTAGGAGCAATGAAATCTCGGCGTTATGTTCTATGTACATGATCAGACTCAAAAATGTTCTTATCCATGTACCTCCGTGCTAATATAACCAGTTACTGTCTGACACTGTATCACACCATGTTCACTGCTGCTTCAATTGTTTTGTTTGATTTGAAGATGTGGATGAGTCAGGAATAGTCGTAACGAAGAAACTGAGATAAAATTATTAGCATTGTCCTACCTCTGTGCTCTTAAGTAAAGTAGTGAGCAAAAAGATTGAAACTTTTGGTTTTTGGGTGTGGGTCATGATGAGGCAAAATGGGGCGGCGCCTTCCCGCCCTTTGGAGTCGACTCGTCCCACTCACACTCAGATTTGCATGGGCAAGTATGGTGAAATCGCGCGCGAATCAGTGCGAGTAGGTCCTGAAGGGCGGAGCGAGGGTTTCAGTGAACTAATCGCAGACACATCGCTCACCAACTTTCGCTTCATCATGACCCACACCTTTGGTTTTTCCTTCCTAACCTCTCTCATGGTAGAGCGTAGAAGGTCAGATTCTCATGAGGTTGTAGATGCTTATACGAAGTAGGAGCAAACAGAAATCTCCGCATTTTATTAACTGCTTTTTTCGAGAAAAATTTTCTTCCTCGGAGTTCGAGATCTGTAATCGGGCATTATCCACTAGGTCTCACAAAATGGGGTCCGTAGGAGGGACTTCAGTACGAGTTGGGTTCTATGCAACGGAATCAACTTTTATTTGCTAGAAGATGTGTATACGCTCATCATTGTTCGACATCTACCAAGGCTACTTGAGAAAGTGACCTTCCATGGATGTTTTCGTGACTTATTTCGCTCTGTCAGCTCTGTATAGAAGACAGTAAGTTCACTGACAGCCGCAACTCGTGCTTCAGAGCATTTGCACTTTAATTGCCGTTATGACTATTGTTTGTTCGTTCGTAGCTTCGGATGACGATGTTGCTGCCTATTTTTATGTGCTGGTGCCAGTTGTATACATAGTTGCTGTAATGGTGCGGAAAGTATAGGATTATGCCCTCGTCTTTATGATCCGCTTCGCGATCGTTTGGAGATTTCCAGGAAAGCTCTACTACCACACTATCGCAATCCCATTCAGAACTCGGCAAATCGTGAAAAGATTGCATTGTTGTGGTGAAGAATATGGTCATATACCCATAAGGGTGTAAGAATTAGATAAGCAACTTCAACTTCATTCGGCAGAAGCGACTCCACGATTTATGCGGACTACCAGAGAGCGACCACCGAGTACAAGCGATCCAACTGCGTCTCCTTCGAATTACGCTAAGAATGAAGCAAGACCAGATGTACGCTATGATGAAGAAGTGCATATCGAAGGAACAACATTGTGCTTATCACTTGGGCGATCGCCTCTGGAAGAGGATAGTGGGTGGGTCGATTTCGATATGCGATCGTATTCGGTCTAACCTCAAAGGAACCCTGCAAAAGAAATTCGACCGCCTGTTAAGTAGATCGGGGAGTGACGCTGCACAGCCACCGAATGCTGGGAACCCTTGTAATAACAGTGACCGTGAAGCTGAGACTGTAAAGTATGTACCATCTCGAGTGACCGTGTTGGGAGGATTCCCGCTTTCTCAGAATGCGCTCTCTGCTCTGGAATTGGGCCCCAGTTTTTCTCCATCACAGCCCATTTCTACAATGGTTCTCCGCAACATCACTTGTGCTCTACATATACTTCAAGATAAGCTCAGTAGTAAAGCAAATCTCGACCGTTTGCATGCGAAGCAAGACCTAGTCGAATCGCGTCTTAAGATACCCTTTCCGAGTGCGTTCTTCAAGCAGCAAACCGCCAATCCAAGTGTTGATGTGGACTTCCGACTATTTGCAGACGAAGTTTATAAAGTTCTAGCACGGCAGCGTCAGAGAAAGGCCCGCTCCAATCTGTCGTTTGCACAAAAGCAAGGCATAAAAGAAATCCGAGAGCTGGTCGAATCTGCGCAAATAAGGCTATCAACAAGTGATAAGGGCGGCGAGTTTGTGGTAATTCCTCACTATCTGGATATTGCGATAACAGAGAGACATCTCCAAGATACCTCTCTATATCGTCAATCCTCAGCTAGTGAGTTTCTCACACAATACCGCAAACTGAACAAAGAATGGGTAAGAGAAGCAAAATCAGCTGGATTGCATCCATCTGTTATTGCTCGCCTCAAAATTGGACTACCCGTTTGTCCCGTATCTTCTTATCAAAACGCATAAGCTTCAATCGAACACTGATCTGAACTCCAACGACCCTTCCACCTTCAAAGTCAGACCCATCATCAGTTGCGTGGGAGGGCCAACGGATAGAATAGGGTGGTTCCTCAACACAATAATTGCACAATTGTTGAACTACATTCCTGCCCATCTTGCAAATACTCGCATGTTCCTTGATCGGCTGCGTAATACGAATATTACCGAGAACTCTATCATGGAATCATTTGACGTCAGTGCGCTCTACACTAATGTTTCAAATGATTCTGCTATGCAGGCCATTTTAGAGATGCTCAATGAACACGCAGGTAGCATCAATCTATACGGATTCTCGGTTTCTCAACTTATGGTCCTTCTGAAAGCATGCCTTAACTGTAACATATTCAGTTGGTCCGGTAAACATTTCGCGCAGATCAGGGGCTTGGCAATGGGTCAGAGGTTGGCTCCAACCCTAGCAATTGCATTCATGTCCAGGATTGAAGCCCCAGTCTTACAGTGCCGTCCTCTGCTTTATTGTAGGTATATTGATGATTGTTTTGTCATCTGCGCTACTCAAGCTGAGATGGACAAATGCTTTGAATTGATGAATGAACAATACGAACACATAAAGCTCACGAGAGACACACCCAAAAACGATTGGCTCCCATTTTTGAACGCTCAGATTAATATTTCAAACGGTTTCTGCAGGACCAAGTGGTACCGCAAACCAAGCAACAAGAATATCCTGGTTCACTTTCTCTCTGCCCATCCTGCTCATGCAAAGAAAGCTATTGTTACCAACATGTTTCGAACAGCAACAGGAGTTTGTAGCGGATTTAAGGAGAGGGAGGAATCGCTAACACTCGCTCGTCGAGTTGCTGCGATGAATGGATACACCAACCAGATATCTAGGTCCAGAAGGCGCAAAGAAGTAGTAAGACAATGTCACGATTCCACGCAAGCGGATAAAATACCCTTCTGTGTGCCATTTATCTCCGATGAGGTGAGCACTGCCATTCGACAGTGTCTGAGGAGGGCTGCTCTAGATAAATATGTTTCGGTTGTAGAAATACCACCAAATAACCTCAAACGCCAACTAATCAGAAATCGACTGTACGAGCGCATATGCCCCACAACTAAATGCGTTGTTTGCCCTGAAGGGAGGAAAGGTGATTGCATGAGTTCAGGAGCATAGGTGCGATAGTGGTGAGAACGCCACTGCCAAAGTGAAGGGGGTTACCGGGCAAAAAGTGAAGGGTGTCGACCGGGGGGGGGTCCTTTCTGCTTCCTTTTAGTAAGAGTTGTGGTATTGGTAAGTGTCAATGCCCTATCCATTGATGTAATACCCAACATGTCTTCAAATGCCATGGAAACTGAGCAAATCTTGCAATATATTTCTGCAGACACACCGTTCAACAGTTTCATGAAACCGTAGGATAGCGATGAGTCATCGCTATTGTGCTGCGGATGCTCTAGGATACTGCTTTCAAATGAGGAAACAGCCATTGATCACGTGAATGAAGATAGTCCTCAGTACACCTTCATGATATGGTCCACTCATACATATACAACTGCACAACATTTCTTCTCTCCTACATACAAAAATTTGACACTGAAATTACACCTGCTTTTGAGCTATTTTTGCTTATTACAGCTTTATTCGGAAGTGAAACCTAGGAGTGAAGGGTATCTATGTCCTCCTCCTCCAATCCTCTAACTGATAAACCACATCTCGTTTCATGTGGTTGCGTGTCTTTTTCTGTGAAGGGGGGTGAGAATGTTTCTGAAGCCATTCTCACCCCATGCGCGCGCCTCTCTTCCCTCATCGCACTATCTCGCCATTTGTCTAACAACGGGCACGAGAATGGCCCGTTGTTTCGGCTCACCCACCCTATTTTTCAACCAGAAAAGGGTTTCCCCCATACATTTGTATATGGGCGGAAAGCGCATCCTTTCTAGTATGTACACATATAAATACTTACCACTTTCTGGGAAACACAAGACGAAATCCTTTGAAAAACAGCTAATTTGTAGAGTTTTCGACCGTCCTGTTGGTACCACTTTTTTGCCTGCTCATCTTACACTAACTATCACAACTCATACACGAAAATGAGGAGAAAATCTTTGCAAATTGTGAGGGACTATCCTCTTCCCGGTTAGTTCACGAACTTTTCCATAATGATCTTAGAAACATACATGCTATGTTTTTCATACCCTTATGTGTTCAAAAATTTCTCCGCAAACATGCTATCTATCGCTTCCCACTTCTAACATATAAACTCTACTAGGTTTAAGCTTCAGTTAGATACCCTTCACTCATATCTAATTCTTTATCCTTCACATAGAAATTCGCTCGTCATTTTCCCTGTCTGCGGCAATGGTCACATGGCGCGCTCCATTCAACACTAACGTCATTTCGATTCCTGACTCCTTTATTCACATGGACAGCAATAGAATCGATCCTCTATCATTGAATTTGTTCAGTTTCACTTTACTAAACTTTTGATTTCTTCACTTCCTTGTCTTCTGTAGCTGGTTTGGTGAAGGGGGTCTATTGGCCCCCTCCCAAAGTGAAAGGGGTCTGAGCCTTGGCTCGGACTATCGCACCTATGGTTCAGGAGTAATCTACTTGATCTCTTGCAAGAGTTGTGGTGAGGAGTATGTTGGCGAAACGGCACGCCCATTATGTGCGCGCATGAAAGAGCACCTAGATGGCAAAGAAAAATCTCGTACGACTACGCCACTAGGCACTCACTGAAGGGTACGACATGGCGGAGCTAATTTCGAAGTTACTGTAAAAATATTAGCGCGAGAACCTCAAACATCAGCTCGCAAAACTTTGGAGGCATTGTGGATTCACGCGAAAAGTCCAAAAATGAACCGCAAGGAAGAATGCCTCTCTATCACACGGGAACTGGCACCGTATCTGGGATTACTCTTCTGATCCGGAAGAGTACGCCCAGTCATCTACTTTTGAGGACAGTCAGCGGTCGCTCCAGTAACGTCACTCTAGTGACATCGAAGTGGTGAGCGTTTGGTACAGCAGCTAGCTTCATGATTGAAAAACAGGCTTAGCATTTCGTTTGTGTGGTTCAATAGAGATTTGGCCGGATAGTTAGCTTATCGAGTCGCCCATTTCAGGCTCTGAAGACGGCGATTTGCCGAAACGTAAGCCAGAATAAACTAGTTGCTAACCTCGCCTGAAGCTCACAAAATCAACTAATTTATTGTGCAACTATGCCGAGGTTTATTGATAGTCGGACTTTTCAATTAGATAAGCACTGCTTCATTAGTCTTCGTGAACGAGTTAACGAACCCCTAGTTTATTTATTTATTTATTTATTTATTTATTCATTTACTACACCAGTAGGGGCGCGCAGTTATGAAAATAGTCACGGCAAAGTTGTGATTGGTAGTGGTACAGCAAGGACCTTCCGGATGTATTCAACCGTAGCCTCAACCACTGTGCGTAGAATTAACCAACTGCGCATGTGTCATGATCAGGCTAAGCCTTCACTCTACCAGTGTTTTATTTCCGATTTAAAGTGATGCGAAATTGAAAAGTTCGTAAACACATGAATCTCGTCGGTGGGAACTAAATGGCGCTAAGGATAACGCCCCTTTCCATGAGCGTATGGCATGCGCAGAAAATCTTACCCTGGAATTTCGCATGTTAGGTATTCCCACCCCTAACAATCCAAGGCATTACTTACCTTAAGACGGAATCATGCGAAGCGATGTTACGCTTTACTTCGAGTAGATAACTGATATGCGGTAGCGTTACTGAGACAGCACTGGGCACTGATCTAGTTGCAGCGAGCCTGACAGATAGCCACATACGCTGTGTTGTAGTAAAATCTGCAGTGGTGGAGCATTTCCATTTCGAGTAGTTCCTTTTTGCCTTTCGTTCATCATGTGGCTACACTACCTTACACGACAACAGTCATTGAAGTGAAAGATCAAAGTAGAACGAAGGTTAGGAAAGCGAAAACACTTGTCAAAGATGGGACAAACAGTAACGAAAGCACAAACCCAGTAGGGTACAGAAAGATCATTAGCTAACAGCTAAAGTCAAACATTTTCGTATAATCACCATGGTATTGTCACATCACATTGTCCATGTACAAAATTTGTAATAAATCGTGGCGATTTGACTCTCGTCTAAGCGCTGATGAGTGCTGGAGACCAAGCATTGTTGGAGGGAGTTTATTCAGCAAAGAAGCAGCTCGGTTAGCGAATGAATGTTGCCACAAAGTGAGATGAGAGCGATCAGACCTTTGAACGGTCAGGTCAAAGATCATCCTGCGAGAACTAATAGGGCAGAAAATCAAAAATCTCAAAGGTTTGCAACGTACTTCTCCACATAGTACCTTGAATCCAGGCAAAAGGTCAGCCTGTAGTCTCCTATAGAATAATGATTTCAAACCTGACTTTTCCAGACGTTTTTTGTAGTTGGGGGAAGATCGAGGGTGATCAGGCACGGTAATAAAGCAGACTAGTAAATATCCTCTGGATCTTTTCAATTTTTTCAATCTCTTTCTAAGAAGAAGGGTTCCAAACAGGACTGCAGTATTCTAGGATGGGTACGACGTAAGCTTTATGTAAACGAACTAGAATAGCCGGATCTTTCGTATAGATGTGTCGGAATAGGGCGAAAAGTGAATTCGTAGCTGAGGTAGTAATTCTGTTAATATGGTTTCCGAATCTAAAAAATGCGTAGATTTGCACAATTAAGTCACCTACTTCGGCTTTATCTCAAATAACTGGATAAGGCAAACGCAGCACAACCTGGCAAGCCACACCTCCAAGAAATGGAAGGCAGACATTGCTGGAAGAGGAAGAACTGCTGCATTCCGTCTGCTAAGAGCAGCAAAACCCGTGTTTCGGCTGCGTTCTTTGCCCGATGAACTGTGGTGCAGTTCAACCTGCGTTCTGCCTGCTCCTCGCCACGTGGCGACACGCCCCCTGGGAGGTGTATATAAGCCGCTGGCTCCGGCGGGGACAAGGGGAGCCCAGCGAGACTTGTCAGGCTGGCTGTGGCCCGGGTAAAACCGTGGCCCAGTGCAATAATTATTATTTTTGGAAGAGCTTGGGTAAGCATCCACTTACCCAAGTCTGCAGTACGAACACAGCCCTGTGCCCAGATTGAGCTGCGATCCTAGGTTTGAGATATGCAAACCAGTTCATCGCCCCGAAACACAGCCTTCTAGAGGCGAACACAGCTCGTGGGGCGACAAAATAAGCTTTCACCTCGCGGTGTAACTGCTGTTGAAACGTGTTGGGCCTGTGTTCGCCGTCCCGGAATCTCTGAGATAGTCAAGAGTATAACATCTTCGCTGGATAACATCATCTGCTGATTCTAGAAAGTGTGGGTGGGTGACTTTTAGACACATTCACCTTTATTCCCCATTTATTGCCCCATCATTGCATCTTGACGATTGATTCTTGAAGAGCACCTTGAACAGCGACTCTATCTCGTTCGTTGTAAGAGGCGTATACTTTCAAATCGTCTGCGTATGCAGCAACTTTTATTCTTGAGTCAATCATGAGGCACTCCACAAGGTCCGCCGTGTAGACAATGAAAAGAATCGGTGAAAGGGCGTTACCCTGAGATACTCCTGCTAGTGATGGTCTAGAAACGGACAAAGCATCACCGAATTTGACCACAAACGACCTATCAGAGAGATAGGATTCGAACCATTGCAAAAAGTTACCACTGACTCCAACACTGTCCAATTTGGGAGATAGGCTGAGGTGTCCAATATAGTCAAAAGCTTTATTAAGACTAGCGCCCCTTCGACACGGTAGAAAGAGGGGCGGGGCAGTCACTTGAAGTATGTGCAAAAGCTTCACACATGCAAAATGCTTAGAAAGTTAGCAAATAAGCGAAAATAATCATTAGCTGATCTCAAGTACAAAATCCTCCCTATAAATTGTATATATTCTACGGGTCTGGCCGCTTCTCCAACGCCAAGCTTGAAGTCTTCTCGCGATCCCAGCCTTCTTTACAAATTCTTAATCACGCGCCCACATGTAAAGCTAACTTACGATGCAGTGATACTACCTATTTTTTGTCACATTCCTTACATGCTTATGGAGCCGTTGTGAACAGCCACTCCCAACTCTGCACAGAATTGTCTTTCACATGGCTTCAGTACTTGTGAACAATACAGTGTAACCAATGCCGTGCGAATAATCACCTGAAACCAGCTGATGAGCTTCTGCTTCAATATACAGGGAGGAAGAAGAGGTGCTCGACTGGGACACGAATGAGGGCGTCGTACTCCTACTCCACCGGCAGACGTGCATCTTGGCGCTTTCCCCACTAATGGGTCACCTGCGGACCCAATCCCCATCCGTGGACTCGTTCCATGGCGTTTCACCACTAATGGGCCCCTGCGGACCCAATCACCATCGATGGACCCGTATCCTGGCGTTTTTCCCACCACTGGGCACGGCAGACCCTTTGTCCATCTACCGCTGCGTGTGACCATAGGAGTCATATTTGACCTACCAAGGATCGAGCAATCTGGATATCGGAAGAAGGCTGGTCCTCAAAAAAAGAAGCCCGAGAAAAAACACTTGAAAGAGGGTGTTCCAAAGCGGAAAAAGACAAGCGTGTGGAGTAAATTGGCAACTCTAGTCAAGCCTTAGATAATATGCAAAAATGAGCTGTGAATTCCCAAGGAAGTGGAAAAAAAAGGATAAGACATAGGAAGAAACCCCATCATCCTAACGAATTCTTTGTGAATTTTGATATGTAACGCCTGGGTTTTTTTTAGCAGTAGACTGTTTGTTTCAGAGCTAACTTCATAACATAACTTGAATTTAAAATATTGTAACTTTAGCAATGTTAGATAATGAAGAACACTAGATCTCAACACTTATATGCGGAATGATGAATATTGAGATCTTTGCAAATCTTTTTGAGAAGTTGGTTTTTGAGCAGTTCTGTTTTCCTTCGAGCAAGGAAAAAAATGGCATGTTCTTTGTAAGTACATACAATCCGTAATTTTTGCTCAACCTCGTCGCACACGTGCCACCAACCACGACTTTTTCGTTGGAATATGCACGCTTACGTTGAAACATGCTTGAAATTACGACTGCATTTCAGTTCTGTGGCACGGTTGTCGATATTTGAAAAACAATGCAGACGAATGAGCTGAGCCTTAATCACCGTTACTTCCTAAGTCAGTAGTTTGCTTGTCCAAGCCATAAAAATTTTCAACAGTTTCTGAACCCTTCTAGGAATTCTTGCCATGGGGAGGGTTTAATGAAATTTCTAATCAGAAACAAAAAAGAAAGGAATTGATTTCGCTCAAGAGCGGATTTGGCGAAACTTGTAGCGTCACTAGTTGATGTGGTGCTTGCCCCCCCCCGTATCACGGCTATTTTTTCCAAATTATGAAATATCTGAAGAAGTCTTGAGAATACGATGGTAAAACATAAAATTCATCATTAGCAAAAAATCGTGTACTGTGTGAAATGGAAGATAAGGTACTCTCACAAGCCTTATACACACCTTGTGAACGTTCATCAGTTTCGTTATGTGAAGGATCACTTATATTTAGTATAAATGAAGCATGAAGTACTAATAAATGGGAGGGGGACCTTTCATACGAAAACCAGCTAGCGAGGCTCGCCTCGCATATAGTTAGCACCTCGTTAAGGTGCAACTAAGTTCTCACTTATCCGCTCGATAATTCAAACTATCCTGTTCACTCTCTGAGAGCGACTGAACATTCCCTTGGTATCCCTCCATAGATTGACGACTACGTGAAACTTAAGGGAATGCACGGGAACAATATTTATTTCACCATCTCAAATTGCCTAGAAGTCTATCTTACGCTAAAATTGTTTTCAGATTGGTTATGATGTATGGTGTAAAAACTTCCAGTTCTTAGAGGACGCCCCATGATCACCGAGCAAACATTTCCATGGCCTCATTTTTCCAGCATTCACTCGTCGACACAAGCGATAGTAGCGTGTGGGAACGGAATTCAGAACTTTTCACTTTCCTTTGTTGATTATTAATATTGTCTCATTCAACAAGGAGTGTGTTCTCAATTGACAGCAGAATTGCTATCTTAGTTACTTGGAAGAGTGCCGCTGGGTAGTGAACATGAGTGTTCGGTAGGACACCAAGGAACTGCTTAGCCGCACTCACTGAGCTATCAGGACAGTCAGTAGTCGAATTATGGAGAATTCAGAAGGGGAGGTCACGTATTAACCAACAAGGTGTGACTAAGGTACGATAAGTCTTGCTAATTACTTTTTGTATGAATAGTCACCCACCCCTAATAAATATTTTTCTTGTTTTTTAGCCAGCAGGCACGTGATATGGATCTTACGCATCAAGACCTTGACGAATTCCAGTAGTTTCCTAATCAGTTCCTACCATGGATTGCCTCAGGACACAGTGCCGTGGGTCGATTGGAAGAAGAGACCAATGGGCTCAGCCACAGAGGCTAGTAGCCGGCGATCAGCTGTTGAAAACATTCTCCATGGAAAAAGTATCTTGGAAATCGACGTAGCCTCGGTGGTAGCGCTGTTGTTGTAGATTGTTTCAGCGTTATTTCGACAGTTTAAAGGTGGGGTGCACAGCATGTTTCACAAGCAGGGTGAAGCATGACGATAGGAAAAACCGACCCTCAATACGACCCCCCCCCCACTTATTCCCTCGTCCAACCCCCACCTTTCGACGACACCCACGAACCCCCCTCTACTCCCGCATGTTTTCTTTGTTCACTGAGCTGTTTCAAGGGAGAAGACACAAAAGAAACACATTAAAAACCCAAAATTGGAACTAAAACAACATTGAAGTCGATATGCATAGTTTCTTATCGGATCAGACTGGACTGCCAGCAGGAACAATCACGTCATTACTCTCATCTACATGGTCTAGGGTTCGATCCCCTCCGAGGCTAGAATTTTTGCATGGCGTAAAATGACACGCGCTTGTAGTAGATTCGAGATGATTGACCGTAAAGCACGAAATTAGTGTTTATAGGGGTGGAAGACTGGGTAGGACTTTCAGTACGGACGTGCGAAAATTTCAGCCTAAAATTTTGACTCGTTCAGAGGCATGGTTGTAGTCGGACACGAATATCAGAAGATCTGCCCGCTTGAGGTCCCAATTTTTTTTCAGGTTTTCAATTGTAGAAGGTTTGCGCTTCCAGGCTGTACAGCTCGTTTTTCCGCAGCTGCTTCCACTGCGATTCAACTCCGTCGATAAAAACATGGAAAAAAGGCCATTTTTATCGAAGAAACCTCATCTCCGTAATTCCCGTGCTGAATCTTTCTTCTTGAAGCTGGAGACCTGAAACTTGGGGATAAAGCACTATTGGGTAGGGTCCATGAAATGACTTTTTACGAGCCTGCAGGACTGGATAGGACTTTCAGTACGGACGTGCGAAAATTTTGAAGAAGGATTACTGTAAAAAAGCTCCAATCATGATTCCAATAAGGACTCTCTGGTGCAGCCAGATATAGAAGAAAATAATTGTTACAGGACCATCACATTCACTGGTCCGGAGTCTCCAACTTACCTGTGCCAAAAATGTGAGGAGGCGCAGTTCGTCGTTCTCTCGATGGTTTATGACCCACTTACTCGAGGGTCCGAGTGCTGTGGATAATTGAACTCAAACCAACTTTCACTGTTTCTCTGGATTTGACATATATGTCAATGGTTACGGTTGGGATGAGTAGAGTATGTCGACATAGAGTAATTTGGACAAGACAAGTGTATGAAGAGAATTGAGAGGTGCGATTATATAAAGACAGGGCAGGAGGAATTTTCCTAGTTTATTCACGAAAATTAGCAGGGCATGAGCGCTAGAATTCCCGACCAGCTTCAAATTTCTGTTCGCTCTATTCGCACATATTTTAACGCTTCGCGACGGATAGTTTGAGACAGAAATTTTTACCAATACTGCAGCAAGTAACAGAGTCTCGTAGCTATTTTGTAGCGAATTTTCTTGGTAGTGAGAGTCACACGACAAAAAAAAAGAACTCAACATTTTCTAGCCTGCGAGGCTGCTCGCTTTTTCATCATGGCTGTCATCTACGAAAGTTTCTGCATCTTGGGCCTTGTCGGGTCTGCTTCGAGAATATTGTCAACCCCTTCTGGTGCCAACACTGATATCCCGAGATTTCCGAATGGACGTTGGCTGCGCATCTGCATTGCTCAACAACGTTCCACAAAGGAGGAGAAGATATCCTGAACAAGGTGAGCTTATTTGCTAGATTAGAAGTGGATGACTAACGAGTTATGCGTCGATGTTGTGACTTCCGCCATCACCATTTTTAGCCCTAATGTGAGAGAGTTTTCTTCAAAAACTTTGCGTTATCTGCTTTTATCGTATTTAACGATGGGGCTATTACTAGAGATTAGAGCTAAAGCAAATAATACATGTACAAGTACGTATAAATATGGCTAGAAAAACCTGCTGCTTCCCATTCAATTATGCCTATTCAATCTTCATTCTTTCTTCTTTATTTTGAATCTAAATATTGGCATACGTATGTCTTGTGGAAAAATGTTGCCGTTTTCACACAGCAGTTCCGCTGTTTCTAAAAATAACCTTCTACGAAGGCACGGTACAGGCCAGAATGAAATACTCTTCCAAATCTTTCTGTGTAGCCCATTTCTGGGTGAAGCCTAACAGGTCTAAAATAAGATCATTTAAACCTCTATCTTCACTACTAGATCTCTGCATGTACTCGCAAATTTGAAAGGTTTAAACACTACTCACAGAGGCATTATTAGAGAAGTTTAGAAGGTGCTCTTTCCAGCCAGTACTGTATGTATAAAGTTCTTGGTAATGTTTCCTGCCAATTTCCTTCTTATCTGTTCACCCCCTCACCCATGATCCGTTCTCGCCTCAATTTTCCTTCAACATCCTGATAAGCGCGACGTCAGTATCGTATGTAAGTGCAGCGCATGCATTTAATTCCACCAACCATATTTAAGTACTAGGAGTTCAAGCAAACCTGTTTGGTTGCCAGGGAAGGAAGGGTATTTTGGGACATGAAAATAACAAATTCCCAACAAAGTAGTGATAATCTTGAGCGCTTCTTAAGCAGAAGTGTGAGATACAGACTCACTTGTTTGTTACCTTCCATCTCTGAACTATAAACGGAAACGATAAGAATTACATCTCTGCATAGCAGACCTGTATCCGGCCGTTTGCTCATATGAAGTGCTAATGATAACTAGGTAGTCCTCCAGTGACGTTTATACAGGTTGCTTCGTTGTAGACATGAAACGTTGGTAATGAAATTCAAATTTGTTTTTTTGTAGACATAAAACGTTTGTGAAAGAAATTTGGATTTAGTTCTTCAGCAAAAGCGAATGATTACGTATGACGAGTTGAAGAGCAGTAATGATGACACTAAACTATGTATAATGATCACACTAACTCACTAAACTACAAGCAAGTGCAAGGAATGGTAGAATTCCAGCCTGGTTGACGCTAAAGAAAGATGTACTCAATTTGAATTTACTATGAATTTTCCGGATCCGCGGTTACCTGCGATAAATCCGCTTATGCTCACGGTCACTCCCGCGCTATGACCATGCATACATGTCTGCGGTGGGTCCGCACATGCCTGCAGTGGACTTAATTAAATGATCGTGAGTGATGTTTGTTGCCAAAATTACTGATTGTGATGCTTATGAAGAATAGCACAAATTTACTCTATGTATTGGCTGATAGCTCGATACCTTTAAATTTTGGGCTACAATCAACCAAGAACGATCAGTTTATGTTGAAATGAAAATTTGTCCAAACAAATGCTACCAAATTGAGGATTCACCATGACATTTACAATGCGCGCACGTGGAAAAAGCATCACCAATGACCAATGTTTGGTGTGCTCGACTAGAATGTCAGTCCAATAAGCCTTTCGTTGATGCTTTGCTTTCATTTTTGTACCTGTACAAATTCTTGCTATGTATATCTTCTATTAGAGTACATTTTGTGTATCTTAATTTTGTAGCCATCGGTGTGTGAATGCGGTCTAACCCGAGAAAGAATTAGGAAAGAATTCCGTGTCGTAGAGCTCGTTTTGCAGAGCGTGTAAGCTGGCACTTAGTTGGGTTGACGACCCGATGTGGCTGGGGTAATGCTTCCTCTCGAGACGAAGGTGTTCTTTCCAGAAAAGCTATATGCTGCAGCCCATCTCTTTTTATTCGAAGCCATCCCATCCAAATCTATTTTTAAAATTCCATTCGGTTCCGAATACATATACGTCCACACTGTCCTTAGCTTTCCAATCACTTTATATTCACAATAAAAACAGGATGTGTACCAAACTGTGCTTGTCCGATGAAATTCAGGTAATTTTCCCTTATCAAAAGGCAATTACACTTCAAATTGCACAAGAAGCTTTTAATAGCTGCAATATTCGCATTATAACAAGCACATGAGCTGCTCTGGTCCACAACGTGTTCTGCAGTTGATGCATGCAAATCTTAGCAAGGACCTCGACAACACGACTATTTCAGCTTGATGGTGGTACAATTTAAGCTCACTGAAAATATTATCGTGGATCTTCTGTTTGATTATGCACGTGCTGTGTTCACACTTTTGATTACCCTGATTCGTACCTCATTATCCTCGCCATCGTATTCACCTGGATTGTTTTTCCTAGATCAGAACAACCCGCTCGTCATTCTTCTTGCTAGACAAACATCAGAAGGAAGCTGGAAGGGAATTGTGCGGTTCCGGTTCAACGTCCATCATTACTTCACCTCATTGCAATGCGTTGTGCCTCGTGACTGTGGTTCTCGTTAATCCTGTGGACATCGCACAGCTACTACTTCATCAGACTGCAACCGGAAAAAATACGTAGGCCAACAAGAATTCCAAGATGGGCCGCGAGCTGGTCGGCTTCATTCTGACTACGAGCTGTCATTTCATTCAAAACTGTGTTAGTGTTTATATGAGTTTTGCTCGTATACTGCTTGTGCTCTCGACGCCACTTTGTCGTACTGAAGGAGTAATTCAGCCTGCTCGGCAATTCCCTTCTCTGATTAATATGGCTCTTATGAGGTGAAGTTCTAAATTGGGGCGGCATCAAGTCCCAAATGAATCTTTCCTCGGCCAATTAATGTCTGCTCACTCGTTTGTTTTCGTTGGCATCTTGACTGCGAAGTCCGAAGGTCGTCTCCCTGTTGTAGTTTCATGTGCATTTTTCATATGGACCTCAGAAATCCACGTGGGTGGTCGTTCCTTCCTCTTGGCCCTTTACGGTCCTTCGTGTCTAAAAACAAATTTCCCTAATGCTTAAATACATATTTTTCGAGTTTATTGGGCATGTCCTTCACCATCCGATAGCACTTTCGCCCTAGCTCAAATTTCATCGACAGAATAATATTGCTTCGGCTCTTCTCTCTTGTGACAAAGGCCAATATGCTTATATCTTCTACAAAATTTAAGAATAAAGAGGGGATTGAAGTGTTTCCTTCTCTGTTTACTACTACTCACTACAAACGACGACTTTTGTCAGGATCAGATAGATTATACCCCACAACAGCATCATCAACTCATAATTTATCTCATCACTCAACTCGTTTCCGTTACTGACGGGAGCAGGTACGTAGTTACAGCAGTACGTCTGGTTGCAGACATGTTTCCTGTCACTTCGTAGAATTTGTTTTTAGGTTAGACTGTCAGTGTGATGGTGAACTGAAATCTTGATTGCTTTTCTAGACAAAATGGCCGGAAATGAATTAAGTGCATAGTCTGCGAAAAAGTGGAGGACCTGCTTTGTTTCTGCAATTTTCGCCGAATCGCTTATTAACGTCATACTCTATTTTTAAACGTATTGGGATTGACCAGTTTCGAGGCTCGTTTATCGACGACTGCAGCTCTTTTTTTGCAGATATGCTTGCAGTTAGAACGTGGATCCAACTATGTTTCATGATTCCGGTTGCTGCTGAGCTAGTGAGTTTTGATAACCTTTTCTTGGTCCAATATTTGACAAAATCTTGTTCATATATGCAAATATTGGGTTGGACAATAAGTTCGTGCGGTTTTTCTGAGCATTAAGTGTATTTTCGTGAAGTGGACTAGTTGGACCTAGGTTTTTCTGAAAGTTAGTATATCCGCAGTAATGCTTCACATCTAGAGCAAGTGCTTGCGAAAAATCTTCTCATAACTCTACAAACTGTGCGTACAGAACAAGGTGCATCCTCCAGCCTCCAGCGACCTCTCTGAAGCAGACATCCACTTCTGCGCTGCCCCTTCAACGGCAATGGCTTCCAGGCTTCCACTTAGACGCTGTTAACGTCCTCAGCAGCTTGAGCTGCGTTTCTTTCACTATTGTAGTGAAACAGTAAGAGGTGTCGGAGATGTACGCTCTTGTCGAATTGGAGGGTCACATTTCATGCCACAGAAAATGAGAAGTAGCGAGAATGGGGAAAATTGCTTATAATATTCGTAAAGAGAAAAACAAGAGAAGCTAGAAGATGATCTGTGATATGCTATCGAACTTAGTTCAAATCCTCTTAAAAATTAAGTGGAAAAAAACCGAATGAACTTATTGTCTAACCCAGTACATAATGGGTCATCCTGGAGGTTCTTTTACTATCCCAACAGAGTTTTGTTAGGGGATCAGGCTCTTTGCTTCCGAGAATACTTCACAATTGTTCCTTTTTTTTTTACTGTGCAACCCCTTTCATGTACAGCTTCTTGCATTTTATCCTGTTTTATACTCTAGTAAAAACAAACCCAGATCATGTATGATCTTCGAAGCGCAAGTTGCTCCGGATAATTTTCGCAAAGCACCTGCATCCATGTCGTCAGACTCAGTATTTTGTCTATGCAGGTGTGCGGCCAGACACTTCGAAACTTTGAGCAGCTGCAGACTAGGGAGAAAAGAAAAACGAAAAATTCACGCGGATCTCTTGAGGATGTGAACTCCAAAAGCACTATGAGAAAAGTACTGCTCTGAAGCAAACTTTTTTTGAATGATCTTTATCCGCACATTTGGCTATTGCTCAAAACGTTTTGTTCATTTTGTAGCTTTAACCCATACAGGATGCAGTAATCAACTTCCTTCTGCAGTACTTCCTCACCTTGGCCGCCCATGTATATCTTTAGCTGCTTACGTCGTCAAAATTAGCAAATCGTTGCAATTAAATGCATCATGGTGTCGGGCACTGACCACGTGCTTGAATCATTTCCTCGTTTATTTCTTAAAGCAACAGAGAACGTAGATGAAAAAGCATGTGGGAATGAGAAGAAACGAAAAAGAACGGCAACTGTCGAAGTTTCAAATGAGGAATTCTCACCATCGATGTTATTACTGCTTCTAAAATTTATCCATTTATTTTTAGCGCAGCAGTGGATTCTTCGTTGGAATTAATGAGTTCGGGGAACGCCCGGGTATGTAGCAAAAGCTTAAAAATGTATAAATCATCTTCAAAAGCTCTCTTTTTCCTCTTTTCAGACTGTCCTGGCTTATTCGGTCATAAATACAGAGCCTGCCCTCATCCACTGAACAACAAATGGAAATGTATAAGGTATAATTATCATTACGTCACAAAGATTACAATCATTGAGTTATAGCAGTTAATAGTGTAAAACGACAATTACACTGCACCTTGCCTTCGTATTTTGGAAACGGTAGTGCCTTTTCCTTTGTCTATGAAGTAATACATAAACACTTTCAAAGACAAGTGGACATATGTAATGGTGTCGCTGATTGTCCGGACGCGTGGGACGAGGACCCCGTCGTTTGTCAGTTTAGATGGGATGTTAAGGTGAGCTTTTGTGGAGTGACTTCAAGATATTTACAGTCTATACAGTTACTGCACAGTTATAAACTTTTTGAATGCAACTTCCTTCCAGGGTATTACTGAGAACCCCAATATTTTATCAGCCTCACGTCTTGTGCCGCTTAAAGGCAGCACCCACGGAAATTTTCATATCTGAGGTTTTGATCGTTTCTGAGCCTTAGCAATAGTTCTAACAATTTGGCGAAGAAAGTAGCACGGAAAACTCAACCGTTTCTGAGATATAATTAGTGAAATGTCCAAGATCCTGGGTCAGCAGGATCAGCGTGGGGTCGTTCGATCGAGTTGTGGCGGCAACAGATCGTTGCTGCCAGCTGATTTGGTGGTTAGCCACTTTTTCCTTGTTATTGTAAAGCTATTTCTTGGTCCTTAACTTTCCTTTTTGCACTACTTAGCATGATAAATTTTTTACCAGTTACTCCACGAGAAATGTGTTGGTTTAGTTACTTGTATGGTTGATCTTCACCGGTGTCGCGTTTTCGAATTTTTTCACTGCTCAGAGTTTGTTTTAGAATTCATTGGTGATTCTTCTACATCTTGACTAGTCAGACTATCTTTCCCAAAGTTTGTTTTCTTTCATAAACTTAAGGAACGCTGCAAAACATGGGCAAAAACCTCTTTCGCCCGCAAAACAGCTGGCAAAAGAGGCAGCGGTATTGATTTTTTTGGATCGTTTTACGAGCAGATCGCGCAACTCGGCCCAACCTGCTCGAAATCGATGATCTGAGGGTTCCAGAAAACAGAGATTTTGACGGTTTCCACTGTTTCCAGCATTATAACAGTGTTAAGCGCACCCGATTACCCCCAATTGTACTGAAACCACGACGTCGAAAATTTCCGTCGGTGCTGCCTTTAAGTATGCAGGTGTGAGGAGGATGAAATTTCAAAATTCTCACTACTACTGCCATAGAATTTACATCCAAAAGCCATTTCTAGAGAAAAAAAGACAGTGCAGATGTTTGCGTCTTTATCTGTACTAAATACACAGGCACCCCATCCCACTCCCTCTCAGCAATCCATCTCTGACTCCCACGACGATGAGGATTTTTTCATGAAGATTATTTACTGGCGGTTTCCGAAAATCGTCGAGGGATATGAACTCTAATGAACTTGTCAGAAAACAGTTTATCTAAGCGCTATATTACAGCTTTCAAAACCTAGTTATGTGCAAATCCATATGTAGCTATAGATTGAGAAAGAAAGAAGCGTTTAGTTTCTCCCTTCTTCTGATCCAATGATAATAGTAATGCTCGAGAACTAGATTTCCATTTGTTTCTGCAAAACGATCTATTTTAGTCAGAATTCTCTTATCATAATTGTGGGGAACTATGTGGGCGCTCCTGAAAGGGGCGTTGGTCCTACGCGCCAGACACGAAAAAGTGCGAGTGTTCGTCAATGGGTTAGAGATAGTGTTCAAGGTAATATCACAAATTTACTCAAATTCTGCTAAATGGTCTACAAAGCTCACAATTCCACGTCGATGACCTCCAACCATTCTAACAAGGGAAGGATACTTCTGCAGTGTAGCATACCTTCCGCACCTTTCACAGCGAGTTAATGCCTTGTGCAGTTCGTGACGCAGATTTCAACTCTGCTTTCGTTTGTCTCAAATCTTGTCTCTATCAGAAGTTAAGGACATTTTTTCGGGTCACATGACAGGGCAGTAGGATGCAGAGTTATAATGCAGCAGTGAACGTAAGGTGTTTAAGATATCCCGCAAAATCCTCGCAATTCTTACATAGAGGGGCATTCTCAGAGGCCGATCATGAATATCAACATCATTTTGCATGACGCTGTCATTTTGTGCCACAATTCTAAAGCAGCTTCCACTCGTCGCCGTGGTTTGAAATCATCCACGTCGAAATTCTGAGCTTCCGTAAAACATTCAGGCTGGGATTCATGAAGCGTTAACCAAGCAAAACCCAGGCTAGCAAACCACCCGTTGACGTCGGCGTCTCTTAGCACTATGTAGTCAGTATAATAACCAAAAGCGCTACTCATCCTTGGTTTGCTTTTTTATCGTTTTACGAATCCCAGCCCACCAATTCTCAGGTATAGCCTGTATTATCGTGTTGAACAAGCCTCCTAACCATATAGGACTCGTCTTGGATTAGCAGCTTGAATTCATGCACTACGCTTGTCAGCTTTGTCCCACACGGTCTATTTGATCACACTTACAGGACAATGTTTCATGTGTCATACGACAAAGAGTCTAAAATCTTGTTTCATAACGTAAAAGAAGACGAAACTTCATATTTACTAGCATATACTCTCAAAGCGATCATCGATTTTTCTGTAAGAAAATCGTGGATCATCAAAATTTGAGGTGGGAATAAGTTAGGGTGATTTTTCATGAACATGAAAAAGCCTAAACGATAACGTCTTCTCCAGCAACATCAACCAGAAAGAGTGAATTATATAGCTTTTTTCTTCTTCTTGTAATGCTGCCACAGACAGAGCAGCCTCGCGATATCCCATCTACGAAAAATTGCGTTGTGACGACCCGAATTGCGGCCCTCGACTGCAGCTCTTGGATCATGCTTGACGAAATGCATCAGGAGCGTAGCAAAATAAGTAGTACATCTGCCGACATGTAGAGCCAGCAAAAGAGGAAGTCGCTCTCATTCGATTTTTTGTAGCCGTTTTGGTGAAATCTACGCAGAGAAATAAGGCATATCTAGTGTGGAGAATCACCTCACAACGAGCATTATAACGTTTTGCATGGAATGAGTTAGCTAAACTTAGATTCGGTTGAAGTTAGCATTGTTCCTTACATCTATAGCAGCCGTGCAGGACAATCGTCTCTACTTCCACAGACTGAGTCCTCAGAACGTAGTGCATCTTCAAGAAAAATTGCCCTGCCTGAAGCGGGCATACCACTCCTGTGCTGTCCTTTCAGCAGTGGAGATTTTCCAATAAACATCTTTGATTCCCCTGGTTACTTGGGCCACATTTGATCCACGATAAAAGTCGAACCGTAGTCAGAGGCAGAAGAGTTCATCTATGTCGATTTGGTGGGTCACATTCCAGGCGATGAAAAACCACGAGCAGCGAAAATTGAGAAACACAGGTGGTAAAGAGCGAAACGAGAGCTACGAAATGGTCTACGACGGGCAACCAAGGAAAGTTCAAACCACCGTAAAAAAAGCAAACTGCGGAAAAAAACAGCACGAACTTATTTCCGAACCTAGTATTACAGTGAGCGTCAATGGAAGTGCTTTTTTCTTTCCATGGACCTTGGGGGCACGCGGCATGACCGCGCCGCTTCCTCAATCGTACCCATAATACTTTCCTAGCGTATTTCTTTGTGCTAGTTCTCATTTTGAGAGCAGAGTACTCATTGGGCTGAATTCAAATGCTTTCACTTTACTTGTAGCTGAATTAGGCGAGATTCTTCGTTACATAAGGCATTTGAAACCTTCATCGCCCCTCTAAAGAATCCTTCAAACTGATCCGCCTTTTCAGTTGATTAGTTGCTTACCTGTGTGTTGAATCAACTCCGATAATGTCACTATCAACCCGATGTTCACTTGCATGTCTTCATGAACATGAATATACATAGTCTGCGGTCACTTAAATTACCTAGCTGAACACCGAGTTAACGAGGCCCAATTAAGGGGGTTTCTACGGCCCTGGGTATCAAAGAGGTGTTTCGTTTTTTTTTGTGACATGATATTTCATGAAGTTTTTTCGAAGGATTTGTGTTTCGTGTCCTACCGAGGCTACCCACAGTTTTCACATTATACAGTGCGTTTCATAAGTATAGACGCACCCCAGAAACACTGATGCACAGTTCCACATAATTTTTTGGAGAAAACCACGAGTGCCAATCGAATTAGCGTGCCCAAAAACCCTTGTTTCCGTCGTTTCACCCAAAGATATGGAACAAATAGGTAGATCCAGCATTTCCCCCCCCCCCCCCTAGAGACCGCTTCATAAGTATAAACGCACTTTCAGAAACCGATGATTTCACAGAACGAACTCCTATGCAACAGCAGATCTGTAGCTGATAAGTCTTCGCAATTGCCAAGCAACTCAGAAAACATTGGTTGGCATAGATTTACCCATCCCTTCCAGCAAATGGTTATCAAAACGACTCTTAGTACAGGCAATAGCATTTTCAGGTTTGTTGTGCTGGAAGATGTTCGGTTCCGGCCATGAATGTCATCAGTTAGGATGCTCCACGGATGTTCGATGTTGCTAGTATTAGAAGGCAGATAGTACCGTCAGTTAGGGCTTCTCAAAATGTTTATTTGTTGAGCGACTAGTAAAGGTCACGCCGGTATTTCGATGGAAAATGAGGTTTCTTCTTCTATGTGTTGCAAGAAAATGTAAGAATTGAACAGTAAAGGTGCTCTTGTGATTTGAGGGATCCGATTATGTAGGAATGGAAATAATATCGAGGATGTTGTTATGGGAGGAAACATCTCCAACTCTGGCAGCGCCTACCTCCAAAGATGCTCGTTTTGAGAGTCTGGCTCTCCTTGTATGTCACTCCAGCGGCGTGCATTCATCAAAATACAGTCCAAATAAAGCTTTCCTCATTTTGTAAACTCATTTAAACATAGCAGGGGTTTCAAAATATCCAAAACAACCAACCCATTTTTTCGACATGGCGATCACCACGTTCCTGCCGGGAAACCAAAGCTGTGAAGCTTTTTGGAACGGGATAACCCCAGGTATGAGGTGAAGTCAACAATGTGCAATGGTGATGCACCGAATAAATGCCTTTTCAACCCATGCACTGCATGACGGAGCCGACGCAACGCCTCAGACTCCATTAATGCACATCACGTGCTTTGAGTTCAGGCAAGGTATGCGACGCCGTCTTTGATGCGATGTCTTCTTTTGCGTACCAAAATTCCTCCTTCGATTGTAGGACTCGATATCTTATACATATTTGCAGGTGAACCCCAAAGAACCTCCCTCCTACCCGGAAATCCTGCGATTTCACAGGCCTACAGCATTTAAATCTTATAGCTACCCCAGCCTCGCTCCAAAACGTTGTGATCCTAGTTGAAATGCAAATTTACGTTATGGACGCTTATTAGTTCTCATCAAAATATTGAGCCCACTTTTTCCCCTGAAGATAAGATTTATTTGTATTTTCTCATAGACTGCGTCTATACTTATGTAACGGAACATTTAATGGTGACGTGTCAAATCTATCCTGTATTTTCCATAATCACTAGTGAAACAAGACGAGCTTAGGTTTTCTGGTATGCCGAATCGATTGACGTTTGTAACTTTTCTCATGAACCTGTGATGAACTGGGTA
This sequence comes from Ancylostoma caninum, assembly GCA_037903475.1. Taxonomy (NCBI): domain Eukaryota; kingdom Metazoa; phylum Nematoda; class Chromadorea; order Rhabditida; family Ancylostomatidae; genus Ancylostoma; species Ancylostoma caninum. The sequence continues at coordinate 2,491,056 of JBAJFG010000492.1, read as the reverse complement.
CCGGCATTTTCTGGGGTGCGTCTATACTTATGAAACGCACTGTATAGTTTTTATGAAGAAAGTTCGCGGAACCTCTCGATTGGAGAGAAATTATCTCGAGAAACATGGATAATTGATCTGATTTTTTGAGGTGGGTATTGGCAATTATTGACTCATTCGATGATAATCGATTGTATGAAGTATAACACAAATAAAATACAGGTGCCTCTTCATTTTGCCCTCTTCAAAACGTCAACCCGATTCATGATTTAACTTGAGTTCATAGAAATGCATAGAGTCGTGATTCGCTAGAACTCCATTAGTTGCCTCCCCAAATACGAGGCGCTAGTGTTACTATTTCAGGGAGGAACCAAGAAAGTCAACTATCATGCATCATACAACATTGGCAACACAAGAGAACAGCTATTACAGGTCAGAACTGGATGCATCCAGAAGGTATGTTGAGTTCTATGGTAGATTGACCTACCAAACTCTTCACTCTCGCTCAAATTCCAATACTATTTTCTTATACACTAGACTGCATACTCGTCCTCAATGGAGATGTTATTATACTCAGTTGGGGGCAATTGTTAAGGTCGATAAATAAATTCGTGATGCTGTTCGTTTGAATGATCAACCTTTGAAGATCTAAAGAGACCTACCGCCTATGAAAAAAGTTGAGGACTGGGTAAAGTCAACAAATCTCGTTCAGAACGATCCTATGTTTGTTTTCAGCGCATTTTAGAATCCCACTAGACATTTTCTCGCCGATGCATAGGCAAAAATAGTGGAGAATCAATAAAATTGATATGTTGCGCGTGATAAGCTGACACTAAAAATCAACATGGTGGCCCAACAGCTAACTCTGGGTGAAAGATAGCCTATAACATGCTCCGCCTTAGCAGGGTCTGTGTGGAGATCTGGCTTCCAATCAGTTGAACATTCAAGATTTGTGTTGTTCTCCCAATACTCTTAGGTCACCCAAAATCGTTAGCTAAAAACGTGGGAGTGGAGATGCTGTTTGTAACGTGAACATGAACGACACCATTCATTTTGGAGAATCCTCCTCTGGTGGCAGTACAAGCAGAGGAAGCGAAGATGAGACAAGGAATAGGGCGCGCATGTTCTTTACCGGTCAACTAGATGGGAAATCGATGAGAAATTCGCTAAATTTCCACTCGAGCTCCCAAAAACATATGAAGTCCTAGGGAAGTGAAACTCTGGGAGAAAATAGAGTTGATATTCTTCTATGAATACACATAAAAGCGTTTGCTGGTATTGAGTCAGATACCTTCAGCACAAGGCACCTTATTTACTTCACACTCAATTCTGAAGTGACTCTGACCAATGCAAAAATCCTTTGAAGGCGCCGAAAATCGAACCCATGGGATTCGAACCCACGGGCGCAGCAAATGCAATCATGCTTGTACGTTGTGCTTCGCGGTTGCGCCGCGCACCCCGAATACGATACGGGCTTGCATGTGCCTCGTTTGCTGATTTCCTTACCAATCGTTTTTTAAATTGTATTTATCGCGCATCAGTTTCCTATCCCATCCGATCGGATGAGAAAGGATGCACATCGACTTCTTGGCTGTTTCAGCTCCAATTTTGCGCGTTTGATGCGTTTCTTCTATGCCTTCTTCTTTGAAACTGCTCGGTGCACGGAGAAAAAGGCGAGGTTCACATGGAGGCGGAAGCGCGAGGGCGTAAGGAGGTGGTGGTCGGACAGGAGAATATGTAGCGGTGAGGGCTCCTATAGAAGAGTCTCATCTTCATGCTTGACCCCACTTATGCTGACCAAGGCTTATATGTGATTCCTAGCACGCGCAGTGATCCGGTCAACAGAGGCCGGAGGACTTGGTAGGTCACAGACTTGAGTTAACGGTTTGGGAAAGTTCTGCTCGCACCAATCTAGGACCTTCCTAAAGGCTTCACGACAGCATGAGACCTGTTCTCATTTTACATAGGAGCTCTCCTTCAGTTGTTTCCTTACAATTATTCTCGTCTCACTCGCTTTGTTATGTTTGTTCCACGCGAGATTTGACGGAAAGGCGTTCGTCGACCACAAGCAGTTTCTTCTCGATTTTGGCTAAAATTTTTGGAAAACGGCATCTTCCTCGGCTGAAACTAATGCCTTCTGCTACTAGGGCCTTGATTAATGGGATCATTCTGAAGGTAAAAATCTTGCACCTTTTTGAAGGGCTACAAATCTTGCGTGTGAAAACGTTGTTGTGGTGCTAAGCGATAGCGATAGAACGATGGGTCTGGAATCGGAATATGGGTACAACCGACGGATAAAATAGTGTGAGCAGAAAGTAGAAGACTTGGAGTACAGGAAAAATTTAAGGAATCCCCAGATGGACTGTAAGCTTGCCAGTGGCAGTACTTGAGTAATTTCACAAAGCGCGTGCAGTACCCGTGATTCTGGCGCACCATAAGAGCAGATTTCTTCGGTATCTGAGGATTTGCTGTTGGGATCCAAGTAGATTATGGCTTCTTTTTTGTGAGTGGAAAAGATATAATAGTGATAACAAGTGCTACATGAAAATAGTTATCACAGAACTCACGAACATTTCATGTTGGAAAGATATTTCAGCCACAGCGCAAGCAAAGAGCATTGCTACGCGAGACCGTAAACCTGAGCGGTGGTAAATTGCGAAAGGATGATGAAGGTGGTTTTATAAGCCTTTCTTGTCATTGTATCTTTACTCTCCTCCTCCACCCGACCACATTTTGATACCCACTATTTTGTAAAGGAATCAAAATTCTTCAGCTGATTGTCACCGAAGCCTAGACTATCAGCAATACGTTTGCTAATTTCCGTGGAAAATTATTTTGCTGCAAAAGATGACTTAAAGTTGCGGAGCCGGTCCTTTCTCTTACTTTCCAATATTCCCCTATTAGCAGTGGCGGACGCAGAAAATGGGCGTGAGGGAGGGCGTGGGAAAAAAGTGGGATCTCCGCCGTTTTGGGGACCCAGACTGAAAATAAAATTAATAAAAACATTAATTATAATAATATTTAATAAAAATTACATTAAAAATAACCTTAAAAATAAACAATTAAAAATGAACTAATTCAAGATTTTTATTTGTATTTTAAATTAATTTCGAAAATTTGTCGACCCATTCTCGGCGAGGGGCGCACTCCCCCCCCCGCGTCCGCCACTGCAGATTAGTTGTTGTAAGCAACAGAAACTATAGGTGTTCACCGTAAAAAAGTTTTATTCATATTCCAGAGTGTCCAGAGTTATTTGGACAAAAGCAGCGGATGTGTCCAAATCAATCCATCAACGAAGCGGTTAAGTGCATTCGGTGCGTTCATTTCACCACAGAACAGAAAAGAGCTTCTTCTAGATTCCGCCCAGGAAGAAAAGTGTGAATACTTCTGGGAAACAAGTTACAGCTTATCTTCAAACATTCCAGGTGGACGGATCTCTGTGATGGTAAAAGTGATTGTCCGGACGGATATGATGAAATTTATTCGAACTGTGTTGCTGAAAGTGCATTTTGAAGGTAGGCACCACTTTCGAGCTTATAAAAGTGTCATCCTTGTGAAATTAAAGAAATAAAATAGGTTCGTGACCAAATTTTATGAAAAATAAAAGAAAACCAAGGTTTACATGTTGAAACATTGTTCACAGGCAGTCTCTGTCGGGAGCTAGTAAATTTTCAGAACAGTGGGAGAGGGGATACAGAGATGGTCCAGATCTCAGCAAGAGCTTTTTGTGGGTTCGCAACCAAAACGAAGATCTCTTTGAGAAGTCAGAGTATTATGAGGCCCTCTTTAAGTGTGAACGTAGTAGAATCTGGCCCAGAATGTTCAAAAACAGAAATTTATATAAAAAACGGCAATGGTCAATGAAATTTATATTAAAGTGCACAGGAAAAGACCTAAAACACCCCTATGACATTGATATAAGAGTCCAGGAAATCAAAGTTCTTATGTAATTAAAATAAAGAATGGAAAGTGAAGTGAAATAAATCACAGGTGAAACAGTTGAAAGGAAAACGGCATAGCTATCTATATTAAGATATAGAGTTACCGATGATAGGAGAATACTAAAGGAAAGAAGATATGGAATTTGGGTTCTCAAGCTGAAAACACCTCAATTTCACAAAATTGAAGAGGGTCGAGAACTGCTCAGACAAACCCTCGCTGGGCGCGCGCCACAATTTCGCTGGGCGCGCAGGTAAGGCCCCGGCAGAGGCGAGGTCGGCGCGCACGCCCAGCGATGACGTTGGTCAATACCGGATGATGGTCAGGTGCTGAATGTTGAGAGACAAGGTCTCACCACATAGATGTATTGATGGTGCATGACCATCCTTACAAAAATGGCCACGATGACCTCCCCTTCAATGGAAGGGGGGGGGGGGTTATTGGTTGAAAAAGATCGTCTTCAAGCCCTCAGAAACCGAACCTGTACGCCGCATTGACCGACGGAGACATACTGATGCTGCTTCGTATTTGTTGCTGGTGAAGTGTGTTCTCGCTTCGCGCGCGTCTTTCGTCGTCTGCGTCCTTCAAAAATCGTCCCTCGTCTGCTCCGCGCCCAGCGAAATTGTGCTCCGGCAGAAGCGAGCGACTTTACGGACCTGCGTCTTTGTAACTGTACTATTTCCTTCCGCTCCGCGCGAAGCGAAGCAAGGGTCGCTTCTCGCGGAAACCTCAAACAGATGCGCGCGACCAGCGAGGGTTCGTCTGAGTGAGTGATGGAGCGCGACAGGCACTCTTCTGAGCAGCCCTTCGTGGCTGGTTACCTCCTCGATCGCTTACCGAGCATGTGTTTTTTTTTAAATTTCACATAAGTTTTTGGCAATTTTGCAAACACTCATTCTGCATGCTAAGATGCTTCCCCGCACAAAATCCAGTAACCTCAGAATCGAAACTTGGAGGCTGTCGTCCCGGATCGGATTCCCGTGCTCCTAGCGAAATGGCCAGTTCGACTCGTGCACCTTTTGTGCAAGCAGAGCCAATTTCTTTCGTCTTCCCACTAAATATTTTGATTTGATCGGTCGTGGCCGACTACTCCTCTCATTTTAAAGTCATAAGGTAGCGGAGTCTAAGCCGGACCTTGCCAGCGTTCTTGGAGTGGATGGGTAGTGAGTGACATTTGGCATGGGTCCTTGACGGAGAGATACATTTTTCCCAGAATGCGAATAAATTGGTCCCGCCAGTGCACTGCATTCCATTACGGTAAAAATTGGAAGCTAGCGTTCGAATCCCAATGCTGGTCATTGAAAACCAGCTAGCTGCCGTGTTCTTCCGTAAAGATATCTTCGGAATTCGTTTGTTAGCTCACCTTCGATTTCTCATCTTTTTGTATTTTTTCGATTTTTCCACAAATTGAGTCTGATGTATCATTGCGTCTGTCATCGGTACTACCAGGAGATGTTTGGCTTTGTTATTACATGCATTTCAGTCGAAATTTTCAGAAATGGCTGCAGCGGCGTATTGGCTGCCAAGTATCAGTGTTTTTACGCAGATGTCGAAGCAATCAATCAAACTTATGGGCTTTATGTTGCATGTGAAGTCATAAGTGTAGGAGACGAAGGTTCCAACTAACCTCGTCATTGATGATCTCGGTTTTTTTTCTCTTAAAACAGGCTAAGCTGGCAATTTTACTTCGAAACAGTGATAAATTACGAAATTTTCTCGACAGATCCAAAGAAAGCATTCAACACAATCTGCAGATCGACTGCAAAGCATTTATTACAAGATTTAGACTCTAGGACTTATGACGGAATTTGTTCATGTAGATAAACTATAGCATTCGAGAAGTTATTTATCTACGACTGTCTATGACTGCAATTTTTGCTTCTCTTTTCTTATAAATAGTGGCATTTGGCCTGTGCACAGGAAGAAGTTGATAGATGAAAGTATCAGAAACTCTCACAGATGATGGGGTTATCCAGGCAAGCTACACGATAGTCTATAATTCGTTCTGAATGAAATATCAGTGTGAACGCGTTTGTGATTGTACCTCTTGATGTCATTATTTGTTGGTCGTTAACTTCTTATTGGTTTGTTATGTATATATTTCCTTATATAGTAACTTATAATCTCTTCATCCTATAGGACAATGCCCATCCTTAGCTTATAGATTTATTGTTTGCGAATAAATTCTAACTTTAGTTCGCTGGGATACGGATGAGAGGTCGAAATGCTGCTGCTAAACATAAGAAGCTGATCAAAGGTAGAATCTGAATGCGTGAAGAACAAACACGACGTCATAAGCTTGACTGTGGGGACGGAACAGGACCGTATGGACGTTTGCGCGTAAAGTGATTATTTACGATATTCGCATCACATTGGAGAAGTAGCACTTAGGGCGAGATTCATCGTGGCAGGCTACTTTATGAAATGTAAAACGTCACATATAAACATCCCGCTAAAATTATATGGTTTTTGTATGATGTACTGTATGCCAACCATGGTGTCCTATTTTATAAATAATACGTTCTGAAACCTAAAAACTCGTTATCTCGAAAGCCAGCATGAATAAAGAAATTGGAGAGCCTTCATTGTATTATCCAAGGAAGAACTTAAAAATTAACCAAAAAAATCGAAATTTGATCTCATCGCACAGTCGTTAAAGATGACTGCTGGTAAGCACTGCTGGAGCATGAGTCTAGATTGACGGTCCGAGGATTTTAAAGCTTTGTATGCTGGAGAATACGAGCAGATACTCTCGTTCTGGAACTTTCGCTTGGATTTGCTAAAGGGTGTATCTTGTAACAAAACCCTTCTCCATACCGAATCTCGCAATTCTTTGAACAAATCTCCAACTCTGTGAGATGTCTCACAAAACTCCTCGTACATTGAAGGAACGCCTTTGCGATGAGCATTCATGAACTCTCGGTACTGCTCCTATAAATAAGGAAAAGGATGAGGGCATCTTACAAGTTGATGTGAGCGGAGGGCCCTATGCTCCGCGGATTTCTTGAGCACGTACTTAACTCTATAGTTGTTTCTCTCCTCTATTAGGAGCTTGACCTGACCAGTCGAGGTTGGTCCTCTCCACCTACCACGTGCGCAAGGTCTACCCACATTTATGTACATTCATACATATACATAACTATGTTGGAATAATAAGCTAGACTATATCGAGGTAAGCACTAGAATCACGAAGTTATTCCGTGATCCGTGATTCATTGTTTCAGAAAGACAGATCATCCCACCTATCTATCACGCAGTTTCTTCATATTCCCAACATTTCTGGGCCCAACTCGTTATTTCTACTGATTGTTACCATGCAAGAGCTCAGGTACCTAGCAGACTTCGATGCTGTCGTGGGTCAAGCGGCCGCCACAACACAGCTTCCTTCCTTGTGGGAACCAAGAACGTCCACGGAAAGTACACGTCCTCGTTGTCGTGAAGCGATCGCTTAGGTCCACAGGAAGACCGCGGTACCACACCCATGATCCCGCCTGAGGCGGCCCTGATATCCCTCTTATTGGCTATAGACTGCTTCGGCCTCTGGACGGCTCAGTTTTCTGTGAGTCTTTTGCTTGGTGCGGCCCTTTTTATTCCCTTTTCAATCATTTCCCTTTTTTAGTCACCTCTTCTATTACTTTTACCAGTCTGGCCGTTCGGCTGACGCCGGACTTCCAGACTTCTTTTAATGCTCGCTTCGCTTGCATTAGTTCATCTCATCTCCACACTAATGTAACTTGTTGTACAGTTGATTTCTACAATGGAAATCCAATGGAAAATGTAGCATTACATCGCATTCTCCTGTTGCGTTTATTCTACGTCAGTGGACCCTGTGCAGAGCAGTAACATCCAGTCTTAGTGCACATTTAGCTTCTGCTTGATTGACATAGCTAGCTATCTGCTAACTATGTCAATCAAGCAGAAGCTATGATCGATTTGCCGTGGAATGACGACAGAGAATAATTCCACTTCTTGCATGCTATTGCTTGTTATTTTTGGCAAAGTGATAAGGGTTAGATTGAGTGTATAAGGGAGGACGGTGAGGTATGGTTAAACACAAATGAGAGGAGTGAACACAGGAGGGGTTGCTGAACAGAGGACAAAAATGTTTATTGCTTTCCTCTACCGTTTGTCATGGTTAGACAGTTACCATTATTAGGATGCAATACCGCTCTCATTTGAAGGAGAACTCGTCTTATAGTGTTCGATTGCCAATTGGCGCAGGCACACCCGACTTCTCCATTTTTGGCGTAACCTTCTCACACCTTTGGACCCGACTCCAGGCGTTTCCCCACTTTCGGACGCCGGCGCAACCTTATCACACCCTAGGACTCGACTCTAGGGGTGGTATGCACGAACGTTCCGAACGTTCCGACAGGTACCCGGCAGCTTCTTGAAGTTCGAACGCGAGATCGTGACCGGTCTATTTACATTTGCGAGGTTCAGGTGTTCATTCCGACTGGGTTCCTGTGAGCTTCCGGCCATTCCATTCGGAAGCTCCACAGGTTCCGGCTAGCTTTCTGAGAGCTTCCCACGAAATCGCCTACGAATTTTTGGCAGGTAAGAAGTACCGGGTCGGGAACTAGCTTCCGAGGTTACTGAGAGCTTCCGATCGTACCAGCACTAAGATGAGCTGGTACGGAGTACTCGACGATCTTCCTTAACTTCGTTTGACCTTCTTATTTTTACTGCATGGGTGCGCTGGGCTGGCGCTCAAACCTAGGAAATCGGTCTGGGACGAGTCCACTGTGCCATCTTTGGTGCGCCGGCGCTCAAATTTACAGCATCGGCCTGAGACGGGCTTCGGTGCGCTGACGCACAGATATTTGCACTCATCTCGCATATTCGAATACCGAATGATTAGAAAAAGCTCCTTCATCTATAAGTTGGATTCTGACTAGATTCGGAAATGGGCTTTTTTTGAATAGTCGAATTTCGATTTATTCAAAATCGGATGTTCGAGGAAAATCCGAACCTTTTGTTTGCATACGTTATTTGGTCAGAAGTAGAGAAGAGACCGCTTCCTTATCTATGAGCACATCAGTGGCACCCTACCCACGAGGAGCCGCGAAGCGGAAAAATCGGAGACTGCTTTTTCTGATTGGGCATGTTTGGCGATTTTTCTCTTGGGTAACAAGAGGCAGCCATACCGCTAAATTACTAAAAAAAAACGTTATGGGCCTTGAAACATTTGCAAGCAAGTCACTCATCATTAAGGCAGCTCCTAGGAGCTGATTTTGGCTGATTTTGGCGTAGCAAAAGAAATGAGCCTTTTGCATCCTGAGCGCTTTTCAGCTAAAACATCTTCAATTTTCTGGACCCAACATCGGTTATATCTAATGCTTCGTGAACTGCTTCGAAGTAGCAGCATGGATTGGATCGTACAGCAAGAATTCAACAAGAAGAAAATGCTCCAAAAAGCGCTTGTGAGTGACCATTTGAAATGGGAGCCTCGAAGCCAGAGCTTGACAATGGAAGTGGTAGCGCACTCTAGGTTAGGTGAAAGGTATTCCGAATCAAATCGCTTGTAGTCCTACTGGAAATTCACGCGAGAAACTCAGAATCAATACCTCCACTAATACTCAGAAGTGATATTTATGCTCATAACTAGATTACAGACAGGTAATCACTATTAATTCTTCAAATTTCCTCTCCCGCATGTTTTTAATTAGCAACTAGACGTTGCATCCGGCTTCGCTCGGGTGTTCTATTTCTCCCAGCTATTTAAAACTGATGCAAAAATTTGTTGAGCCAAAAGAATCCTCTCAAGATGTACATCATCAGTTCAAGTGACACTTCTTTACCCCGTCCCTCTCCCTCAAAAATAAGGTAAACTTGTTTGACTGGTAAATTCTTCTAAAATGCTTACCATATTCGCGTTGAACTTTTCGGAAAACCTCAGAAGAGACGGTTTCACCGACATGTGAGCGAGATTACCGAAAAATCAATACATATCCTTGCCCGCCCCCTAGGGAAAACAAAAGGAAATCAATAAAACTGATGAATCGGTAGTGTCATACAAAATGATTGACATATTCGTGTTCAGCGTACTGACCTTCCCCAGTAGCTATGTATTGACCACTCCTGGGGCAAAAATAGCGAAAAACCAATAAAATCGATACAATCGATAAATCAATCGATATTTTCTAGCGAAAAGTGGCCTAAAACCTCCGCCGGCCCTTGTTCTCCAAAGAGATGTCAAAGAGAAGAGCTAGTCTTCAACATTGCAGTCGATGCCATAATGAGGACCTTTCCGATGGCAGCAGTGGAGCGCACTAGGCCGATAACCACTTCCTCACTGACCTGATTTTCGCTGACGACACCTCGATTTTTGCAGATGCGGATGCTGAGGCAAGGGATATCACTTGCACAGTTGTGCGGATAGGGGAGTCATGCAGGCTGAGGATAAACGGATATAAGACGAACGTCATGACAACGGATGGTTCTAAAGCCAATGTCTACCTCAAGGGAGTCCTGCTCGAGCAGGTCCAGGAGCTCGAGTACATTGGATTTTTCGTGCAAGAGAAGGTGGCGTTCATAGTAGAGATTAACAGCAGGATTGGGATGGCCTCCACAGCTGTAGAATGGACCCAATCGACTCCCACCTAGACTTCTGTGGAGAAAACGACCTACGCAGTGGAGAATACAGAGCGCGGCATCAAAGAAAACCTGGACCAAGCAAGTCGATGCAGATCTGTAGTAACTCCAGTGCAGTATCGTTGAAGAGGAAATTACCATTGTTAGTCGTTAAGAGTTGGAAGCGTGTCGTTCAGGCAATTCGTTCTCCAGTGACAACTACACCAATATTCTGCTTGAGAGGCTGGACCGCTCCTTCACACGCCAGCTACGGTATAAGTAAGAAAGCAAATACATAGTCTCACTGCCCCGGCTTCAGTTCGTACCGAATTGTTCCCCAGCTGACGTTTCCGTCCTCTTATCGGATCTAATTGAGTTTGCAGGACGTGGTAGATATTAGAAGCAATGAATCCTTTTTAATTTCGTGTTGACTCTGTCTCACTTGTGGCTTTACCCAGAAGCTGTTTATCCGCGATTAGTGCTCTTTTTTCCATGTTGTGGTGCATCCAGTATTGGGTGGTCAGCCGATCCCACTAAACCTTGAAGGCAGAGGACCACCTCACATTCGTGGTTGAAGTAATGGCAGATTCTGCATCTCCTCGACACGCTGAATCCAGCGGTTAAGGTACATTGCCTCGAAACGCTCTTTAAATCAGTACATTGCCTCGAAACGCTCTTCAAACTAGTCTTCAGGGACTGGGTCTGTGATAGTTTGCTAACCCGAGTTGGCGTAAGAAGCCGTTGATCGCTCCAAGACTCGCTGTCCAACGCTGCGGCCGTGGCAGGCCAGCACAGCTTGAAGCCTCCGGGCTCCAAAAATGTAGCCAGTTCGACCCCTTCAAAAACGGGGATTTCGTCGCGTTTGAGCCTGTTGATGTATGTTACTGGGATCAACATGGCGAGAAGTCCAAGATATGTCTAAACCTCCAAAACGAGGAGCGAGGTGGACCCCTGCCTTTAATTCAAGACGCCCATCCACTCAAGTGCAAAAAAGCACCCATCTTTCCTGCACATCCTGGATGTTTCAGCTAGTTTCGGTACGGGGTATTAGTTCTGCGCCATCCAAAGCACGAAACATGGCTGAATCTGACACACAAGAAAATCAGGAAATTCCGCTGGAACTTCTCCCAGAAGCAGCATCTACGTACACTCTCGTCTACAGGATTGTGGTCGTTCTGGAACCAGAGAGAAACTCCTTGAAAAGTTAAGGTAACACCGCTTCCTTCCAACACGAAACAAATTGAGCTGAGACCGCTGGATTGGTGGTGGTTTCCTTCGATCCTGAGGAAAACCGACTTTTGGCAGCGACATTCGGCGCAGCTAATCTTCTTCGTCAGTTACAAAAACGTCTGCCACTATTAAAATGTGTGCCACGTAGTTCCTCTTCTAGTTTTGTAATTTCCTCAAAAATTTCTGAACAAACGTCGACCCTTTCCAACATCATTTACGTGCCAGTTTTGTAGGGAAAATCGTTCCTCTTTCAGCTGACCATTTATTTAGAAGTTCAATTGATACTATTCTTAGCTGTCGTCACAGAAGAGGAACATATTGTGTACGGGAAAAAGTCCGTGCTGTTATTCATAGGCATAGAAACGACTACATTTCATGAACAATGTCAATTGCGGCTATAACTGCCGTAGCGGCGTGCGAGGCAGCGCCGCGACGGCAACCATTGGTCACAGGGCGCGGTAGAGTAGCGCTCCCGGCCACTGAGAGATCGAGGAGCGGAGTCCGCGTCCGCTACACTCTCACCACGAAAAAGCGGTGACTTGGGCGTTCGAATAGGTGGTTACGTGATAGCACTGTGGAGCTAGGTTTGCAGCCAATTTCGTCTAAGGTAAAGAGTTATAAACTACAAAGGAGTACTATCCAAAACCTTGCAAAATACGCCTGAACCTTGCAAAATGAAATGTCATAAAATGCCGCAAAAATGGTGATCGACGACGACTTCTACGATGTTATGCATACCGACGCTGAAACAAAATCATCCGCGGTTGTCGGAGGGCTCTGGTTGCTTTGCCGTCCCAGATGCTGGAGAAGCAGATGTTGACATCTGCGACTGCGACGAAGAAGATGGTAAGTGATGACAGGGCGACGAAGGAACCGGAGCTGATGTAGCACCCCGTGATGAAGCAGCAGAAATACGTTTTGAGGTGGTAAGAGGAAAGGGGTCTGCTTCATAACAACTCACAAGCAACAGAAGCAGTATTGGGGACCTAAACTTCCTTCTTCGTACCTGATCTTCTCTTCTCAGATTACTTACCAGGATCTCCGTGGGTGCCACTGGTGTTCGGTTGTTGCTCGTCGCGAGGCCTCTTTGGTGAAATGTTAGACATGCCGACGGAATAGGACGCTGAGTAGCAGAAATAGAGTAGCAAATCCATTAAAATAGACGTTCGCGACTGAGAGGCAGATCTTAAATTTATTTTCGAAACACATGAGGACAGAAAGAAAACTACATGTGGTAGATGTTACAGTAAAGAGGGAAAAAGGAAACTACTAAATATCACATAGTTTGACTACAAAAAAACTGAATTAATACTACTACGACCTGAGCTAGAAAAAGAATAGTACTACATAACAATAGGGAACGAGAGACCGTTGAAAGAATACTGTTACGAAAGAAAGAAGAAAAGAGTTATATGAAAACTGGAAGCGATACTACGAAGAGGTGACAGGAAAGATAGAACAATATTTGAAACCTAAAGGGAGATAACAACATACAGATGCGCGATGACATAATGATACGGCACTCATCGATCGATTTGCCAGCTAGTGCCCAGGGTGCAACATATGACTACGACGCCTTCGCGGCTGAACCCGATATAACCTTGAAATTGTCGCAGAAATAAGTGACCAAACAACGCAACTGTAACGCTGATGAGAGAAGCATAAGAAGACTAAAGAGAAAAGAGCAAATAGGATAGAGACAGATTACTACAGCAAGGTGATTACAACAACTATGGCCTATGAGTGTACTGGAGCTACTAACAATGACTGCTAACTGCCCTTAGCGGCTGGATATATACGACCTAGATGACATTTGGCGAGAATCCATGTCCGCGATAGCGGTTGATCAGGGCATAAATGAGTTCAGGAGCATCCTACGACGATATTGATCGTTCCGCACGATGGAATGAATCCTAATACTCCATCTAGAGAGGCGTTGATCTGAAATTTGAGAGACCAACCGGCCACATGGATCTCCATATACTGTAGTCCTGCTGAATTAGTATTGCGTGTCTCGATACGTGATTGACTTCCGGCTCCCTGCCATATTGTGGTGCGCGCAATGTTCCTCTCGGCTTGAGCCGTAATAGAGTCCAAATCCAACAAATACTGGAACTGATGTTACGTCTTCTCAACGACTACGCAATGCATAGATGTTAACTAGCAGGATGAGTTCAAGAGTGCCTCATATTTCGTCTTCGTGATGATACGAAGCCGGTCTTAACGAGTATGAGGAATATGAAGGTCAGTCGTACCCCGGAAAAAAGTCTGGTCCTGCTGACCTCAAGACACCTGGACAAGGAACCTGATGGAAAAGTAGTTCCAGTTCCAAACAGAGTCATGCCAATTGTTCCAAAAGGGAGGTAATACTCCTCCAGCGATGCCCTTTATAGCAGCTTCCGCAGCACTACCCATAAAATGATGGTTTTGACGATGAAAGACATGATTCTGATGGAAAATGATGTCCAGAGTGATACAAAAATGGAGGGTCATAGAACAAACTGGAGAGATGGAAAGCAAGGATGAAGGACTAGCTTAGGCGATGGCGTGTTTTGGTAGCGGGATCCCAAAATACTGTGATATGCCATAGATGTTGCAAAAGCTAGAAAATAGTGAGCAGTCGAGATGGAGATGACTACGACAACGTATAGAATAAGGATAGACACAAGGGTGGTAGGAAGATGCCTAAACCTTAAACTAATTGCCTTGCCCAACCTAACCAGAATGAAGCCAAGGTAGTTAAACCGAGGTGATGCAAGGTGAGTAGCTTAAAATGACCCTGATGAGAACAAGGGAAAACCGATTGCGAAGGGGCTATAAAGCTATACTAAAGACCTTAGGGGTAGGATTCTTATTGTAAACAGCCATTGAGGCTACATCGATTCCTCTAATGACTGAGTACATTAAGAATGGCGCGAGCGGGGGATCAAACTACTCTATTTAGAGAGATAGCTTGATGGGGCATGAGAAGATGTTAAAGCCTATAGCAGAACTACCCGTTGCATTCCTATGAACCCGTGGCTGCAGATGATGATTAAGATGAACTGCGCTGATGGTATTGCGCACTAGTTGTCGTTATGGTTCCCCACACGACTATAACCAAATGTTGACAGCAGCCGATGATAGAAAAACGGATTTGCATAGGAAGTTGACTAAGACATTACTGCTAAAGGACCATAACAAATTTGAGCTGATGTTATCAGCGGCCATTAGGGCACCTAATAGATGTTATATACCTACCATTTTCGTATTGAGCAAGGTTCCTGGCAAGCTTATCCGGCTCACAATGATCGTTGTCCTCATGGAATTGGACAGTAACGATGCTCCGAAGAGGAATCGTTAGACGATGAAGGGCTCGCAAGTCCCGGGATAACCCGGCAAACCTGCGTGAGACGGAATAGAACTTGACAGAAACTGCTTAAAGATTTGCCACTTGTCAGCAGTAATATGTCCCAATGAGTTCATCCTTGCGGACTCCCGCATCGGAAGTACTACAGTGTGACGCCTCGAAATCTTATACTGAAGGAACAATAATAGGATGAGCCTATAGATGGTATAAGACCCGAAAATTATATTGAACCCAAAATATTAAAACGACCCTGTGGTGATTCTCCGGCGGATTTGAGTCCACCGAAGACCAGCATGATGTTAATTTGGGCAGACTAAAAGGTGAGGCTTAAAATAGGTGCTAACAAAAATGACCATAAAACGGTACTGGAACAACCAGCGAAAAACCCCGATAATAGCTCAACAGTACAAGTTTTATGGGGGGCATGAACAACAATCAAACCGGCAGTAGTAAACAGAAAGACGAGAATTACAATGATGTGCACGGGTTAGCCAGCAAAATACCCGTGATAAGATAGTAATTCAGCTAATGTAAGTCGTCTACCCGCCTATCTAACTCCCGATTTGACGTTGGTTCATGGGGCTGCGGGGTACAGGTGCAGGCCTGGTTGGTACGCCTGGGGTTTCGAGAATGGCTGGAAAAGCCAACTCGCCTCGGACGAGGTAACCCCATTGTACACCTAGATGTTGAAACAGGCGATGTACGCGGACTTGCACCTGAGGGATAGGAAGAGCGAGACTCTAGTGATGGAATTTCGCGATGTCGACCGCCGTAGTCTGCGCGTCTTGGGGAAGTGCGGCTCTGATGGCTGGAATAAGGTCGATCACGATCTCTTGGCGTACTCGAACTGTCAGCACAGAGCGAGCTATGGTGGAACTGCCACAGTGATGACATGGAGGGGCTCTGCAGCTACCACTCCAGTGATCTTCCTTGAGACACAACCAACAAAGACGGTATTGACGGACGTACGACCTACGTTCTCGAGGGGTCTGCACTTGTGGACACGCTTCCGGCATATGCCCTCGACGTATACAGAAGTCACAGTGAAGCTCTCGAGAACTGCGGTGGTATTACCTTGTAGGTCGACGTGGGGAATAATGGGGTCTGGGACTGGAAGAACGTGGGTCGCGGTAATACCTAATGGGCGAAGAGGTGTTACGGCGATACTTACTAGGAGATGTTGAGTAGCGCACGTACCTATTAGGTGGTGGAGAATTGCGCATGGAGAATTGCGCAGAAGTAAACCTATGATTGCCCGAACACCTACAGGGGGACCGCGACCCTTGACGAACAGAAGGGACGACGTTATACGAGGAGTCCGTTGCAGGATCGGCGTCTTCTATTACTTCCAGCTGATCGATAACATTATCGAGAGCTGTCAGCAACTTGTCCTCCGTCCACAAGGAATCTCCCTTGCTCTTCTGTTTGCCAACTTTTCCGCGCGAACGCGAAGGAAACTTAGATCTTATAAGTTTCAACGTGCCAATCGCCGAGGCATCCTCAGTGCTTCATCTGGGACCAGATCGCCTGAATCACATAGATCATAGGTGATCCTCTGTGAGATTGCAGAATCTGCTGAGGCTCGTTGTTGGATGAGCTTATCCCAGAGTCTGCTCCTGAGGATTTCTGGACGATGGTACGTGTTAAGGAGGATCCGTACCGCATCCTCATAGTTTTGAGCTGCGGGTTGAAAGTTGGATATGAGATTGGCAGCGGTTCCTTTTAGATGAGTTTTGAGATACATAAACTTAGGTGTCACCGGAACACTGGTGTTGTTGTGCACGGCGGTGCCAAATGAGTCCCAAAACTGAGGAAACGCGTAAATCTCACCGTTGAACCCCGGAAGCTCGAAAGCCGGGAGTTTGAGGGGCTGCTCGAGAGCAGGGGCATTGGGGGAAATAAAATTTTGACTTTGAACAAAAGACCAGTTTTGAGGCCCAGGAGCCGTATCCACGAAAGTCCATGGGGACTCCCCGGGGACCTCCTAGCTCCCTTTTATTCGTGCGCAATTGAAATGGACTCAAAACGGCTATCGCTTACCTTTTCCCGGTTGCTCCTTCATCCTCAACCGCGGCAGAGATCGGTGCTGTTGAAATGAACTTCCTATAGCTAGGCTTATCGCACGCGATTTGACTCCCCGTAACTTCATATCCACAAAAGTCCCTTCTTCATTTTCAGTCGTCGCGACGTCAGCGGCGAGCATGATAGCTCCCCGTGGCCTACCTAGTAGGAAGCGGCTCCCCGTTGCTCGTTTTTCATGCGGAAAAAAGTATGCAGGCCTTATTAGCTATCGCTTGGCTTCATCGATGATCTGTAGAACTAGTTTGGTTTTATTTTTTGCCAGAGAAACACTTGCAGAAGTGTTTTATGGCACAATTTCACTTATAGCTTAAAATTTTATTCCTTGACATGTAGCTACTGACAGAATCACCCTACAAGCTCCTAGAAAACTTTTACAAACAATAAGAATAAAAACGGTTAGAAAGGTACATTTGGACGGTCACAGTATGTTTTTCATGATTTTCCTAAGAAATTATTTATTTTTCGCTGAAATTATTTTTTTACACAGAGAATTGGTCCCATCCTAAACAAGTATATAATACATCAAATGCGGTGCGGATCGATGACTGTGTGTTTTTTTTTGCGGAAACAGAAAGAACGCACCGCTCGCACAGGAATCGCTACCGTAATGGCGAATTAATGATTTCTTGATATTTTTTTCACCGGATTTAATGCTAGCCATCAAGAAAACTAACTGACCATGAAAAAAAAATCCTGCAACCTGGCTATCAAACTGTGACCTTGGCAAGCGGTACAATTCTTTTGAATAGTGGAGAACAAAGCTTTTTTTTCAAGAGCACATCTTTGGTGATGCATGATATGAAAATGGCATAATGCAAAGCATTATGAAAATTGTGGACTTCCATTTTCACATCATCATGATAGAGGTTTTCTCTGCGAAGCAAGAGGTTCTGAAGCTGAGGAAAATTAAAGCAATCCAGCGAATTTTCTAGATGATGTAAGTCGAACACTTAGCGAAAGTGGCGAAAATAAATCAGACAGACTCGCTTACAGTATTCCTAGAAATTCACATCGAGAAAGGAAGAGGATAAACTGGGCACATTTCAGTATTTGTTGGCTCCTAACTGCACTGAACATATTTCATATCTAGAAAGAACGAAATTTCTTTTAGCCGATCACTATCGCACCGTTACTCCTAAAGAATATTATCGAAGAAAACAAAAAAAATTGACATTCACTTTAACACAAAACTTTTCAATATTCGCAGATCTCGAATAATTTATATCACCTTAGGGTGGAAATCCGAACCAAATCCACAAGGATGTTTGGTGAAGTAATAATATAGTTCATTTGAATGAAATAGAAAAATAGGTAAGAACAGCAAAGAGGTACGGGAACTAATAAGAAAATGAGCGGGACCGCCTTTATGGACAGCTGTAATTGTGGGCTAAATTATAACGGCGCTCGATTGGCTAGAAAATTACGCGATTGGCTGAAACAATCAAACCAACCGGAGGCGGGTGCAAAAAATGGGCGGGATGGGGGGGGGCGTGGAAAAAAGTGGGGTCTCCGCTGCTTTGAGGACTCAGATGGAAAATAAACGCAAGAAAAACAGTATTTATAACATGAATAATTATGGATAAAAAATTTAAAATGGTGATAAAGAATAAAGAAATGAAAATAAATCGAAACGAAATTTTATTGTGAAGTAATTTAAAAAATTCGGCAACCCAGCGTCCGCCAGTGCTACCATCCTCGATGGTAGTTCTCCTCTAACTCTGAAGATGAGTTAAACGTTTTGAGGATGAAGACTTGCTACAGCGGACCTACTTCCACAGGTTCCAGAATGCCATCGTCCCCATAGGAATTGCGCCTCCAACTTCGTCGATGATTGAGTCTCACGTCTTCAATTCTGTATTCTTTCAACCAACGAATAGCAGTGCAATAGCAATAGCAGTGTTTTCTATTGAGTTCCCGTCCAGACTGCACGTAACACCAAAGTTTAAGTTTACAGGCACGCATAGATAAAGTATATCTTCCCGTAAACGTCATATCATGTCATAATACCATCGTCATTCACTTTTGCGTTTTCCCGCTGTAACAGGTGGTGACGAAATTGCAAGCGGAGTTGTAAGTATTTTCCTACTTACATTGGCTGTATCGCATGGTTCCCGTTTTTTCGTGGACTCACACTATAAGTCAGTGTGAGAGCAAACTGTTTGATGGTGCAAATGCGGATATAATTCTAATTTGCCTAGTGGGAATAAAAATGGATTTGATTCTGCGCGAGGAGATAGAAACGCTAACTGAAGAGGAATCGGTCCCGCGCGTATATCGCGATAGAAGCTGCCCGTTCGATACAGTCGACGACGACAGCTTCCGTCGGAGATTTCGGTTTACAAGGGCCGGATTCTTTAGAGTGGTCGACCTAATGCGGGCTGACCTCGAAAGGTCAACAAACAGTTTCGCAGCATTTTTCAACACTATCGGTATCGTGAAAGGAACAGCAATTGCAGGGCAATGCCGCTGATAACCGCGCAGCAGCTCGCCCTCACTATTAGAGTGCTGGCGTCACGATCCTTCCAGCTAAAGGCTGGCGACTCCTTTGGAGTGGCCCAGTCCACAGTTTCCAGAGTAGTCGCCAGCGTATCAGACTGGTTCCATCACAACAGCGAAAGGTTTGTGAAGTGGCATAATGAGAGATCTAGAAACACCATGCAGCACAGGATGTTTTATGATACTGGGCTTCCCGGAATAGTTGGTGCCATCGATGGCACCCAGATTGCGATTCCTAAGCCGGGAGACGCTCAGTACTCATACATAAATAGGTAGGAAAATAAATACGTCTACTAATGCAGATAATGGGGAAGGCAAAATGTGTGTTCAGGAAGGACTTTGCCAGCATAAATATGGGAGCCATAGTTGACGACAACTATCGCTTCCTGTGGTTTTCATTCCGATGGCCCGGCCGTGCACACGATGGCCGTGTATGACGAGAATCGCAGCTGTATGTACGTTTCATGCCTAAAAGTTGAAAACTACTTTATGAGGTTAAGGAGGACTTCTCATTAATATTAGGTTGGTGCCAAAAATAATGCGCGTTTCTCGTTGCTTCATCTTCGGTGCAGAAAACTTCCTGTGTTTCTTATCATCGGTTTGAGAAATTGCACATAGTTTTGTAGCGAATTCCATGGCCTTTCCAAATATCTCATGCATTTTGAGCAAAGTTCATGATTTTGGTGAATTTTTAGTTTTGCAACGAAAGGCGCCAAAACAAGTTTTTTTTTGCCAAACTCATTTCAGCGAGCGAAAACTCGCCGGTATCGTAGCAGGAACCGCTCGAAATACCGCCATAGTTTTGGCGAAGTTAGTGTGAGCGAATGCATTCCGCCGAGCTGATCCTGATCCCGGATTTTTCGGCTTGGTGTGCCTTGCTTCGAAAGTAAGGAATGTCGCATAGGTCTTCCTGGAGTTTGCGATCCCCAACTGGTGACAATTATGAAGGAGCACCCATTCAAAACAACATATTTGTTTTCGCAGAACATCGCCGGTGATTGTTGTCGGACCATCCTCCCTTCAGCAAAAATGGGAGGATGGAAAAGCTCGATGAGTTGATGTCGCGCATACTGAACAAGTACCACATTAGTCCTCCTTGAGAGGTCGGCTTCGCGCCTTTATAACAAAAGAACTGCGACCAAACAGTCGGTCGCTTAGTAATTAAATATGGAGTATAGACCCTCTTCGACAAAATGAGGTGTTTTGCTCAACAGTTGGACGAGGAAGGTGCACCGAAACACACCCAGAAACCAAAACAACACCAAAATAGGTCAAGGCGACTCTGTGGTGACCTGCTGCGAAAATCACTGCAGCTCATTCATTCTTCCTAATCTGGTAAGTACTTTTAAGATGTAAATAAAATAAATTAGAAACTTCACTGTGTGACCCTAGCGTTGCTCAATAAAATAGATTCTTCACTCCTACACGGCACCGTCCAGGCAGACCCTGCACGACAGATACTTCACAGGTTGGAGCAACTGAGCTAGGAAGCTCGGACTCCTACATCATAATCAGCAAACTTCTCGCTCACCGACTATCACTTCCCCGAGATCCTGGACGACTTCTTCCTCGAGAATTTTCTCGAAGACTAAGGTGATACCAAAACTGCCCTCCGGAAGTTAGTCGATTCTAGAAGGTCCTATCAGAACTGCACGGTAGTCAGAGAACATCTTCCTTATTGCTAAAGATTTGCGGATTACAGTAGTTTAAGCCTTTTGAAAAAGATCGATTCTGAAAGGAGTTATGAGGTTCGGAATCAAAGGCATGAAAACGCGCATTGTTTTTGCACCAACCTAATATAATATAATGATTGATCAGGTACCAGAAGTTTGTAAGGAAGGAACTGAAAGGAAGGATTGTTGGAGACAGCGCTTATCGGGCTGAGCCTTTTCTGATCAAAATTGTAAACAGTCGGAACCCTACAAGATCACGTAAATGACTAATTTTCAGTACCGTATGTATTAGGTTGTTGCATAAGTTTCCGCTGATTTGTAATTTTCGACTAGAAAGCTTTATAAAGAATCAGATAACAACAGGTATCAGTCGTAGTATGCACAACAGCAGTCGCTGGTCCTTTGTAGTTTTCATAGCTGAAGCTCGACTCCACTGTTCCGTAAATCCATGAACTACGAGGCAAAGAAGTAAACCGGTCTGTGCTGGAGGTCACTGACTTTGGCAAACCGGTTGCAATGTTATGGTAAAATTATTATTCGTGAAAGTGCAGTTACCGAATTTGCATTCTTGAAGGGTTCACTCCAAAGTTAATTACATCTTCACAACAAGATGGAGAATTACAATGTTCGGGAGATCATACGCTTTAAAACGATATGCGGACATAAGCAAAATCTAATCGGGAAGTATTTATTACAAGCGGTCAAAAATCCCTATGGAAAAACAGCGGAAACTTATGTAACAACCTAATGTTTTACGAGAGGCACTTTTCTGATTTTTCTAGAAGCTGCATACAGTAAGGCTAAACGCCGTTTCCGTGCCCACGTAGAACAAGCGTTTGGACATTTAAAACGCCAATTTCATGCACTTCAGGCTAGGCTGAGGTTCTATTTCTTGTTTCACACAAGTACATGACTAAAAACTAGAAAAAGCTTTCAGATATAGACCACAAAGGGCACCAAGGTTGATCGCAACCGCAATGTGTTTGCGAAATGCGACTATAACCTTCCGCGAACCTGATCCCTATGACGATGAAGGCATTGAAATTGAGTGGGAGGACGATATTGAGGAAGGGCCAGATCCTGATCTCAATAGCGGAAGGAATGTAATCAATGCTATTGCAGAAAACTATTTTAGGCGATGAATTTTTATTAAAGCAGTTCTTCTGTTCTAGTTGCTGTTCTCTTCGTTGTTAACCTCATCCACATATTCAATGCCGGATTTCTGCGAGTAGTATGCCCGTTTAATCAGGGCGGTTTGATACTTCACCTCCTCTGTTCGCAAACGTATTTCGATATCTTCAGCTCGTTCATTAAAAGCTGTTCTTTCAGCTCATCAAGACGGCGATTTTTCACGGCACGACAGGGGGTAGTTGTCATTCCTTCAAGTTGTATGGGACTTTATGATATTTCTTCCCTAACCACATAGCAAGTAACTGCAAATCTGTTCTTAATTACGAAAAAAGTTATTGTTGAACATCAAAGTGATTACCTCCTTCTGAGCCCTCTTGCATACCCGTCATTGCCTCGTCATCGGCACATATCTCCATTACTTGCTTTAACCATCTGGGCACTTGGAACATCTTAGGGGCACCTCCGCCCGTGCGGTTCCTTTCCTCTCTCTACAAAGGCTATTGTTCTTTTAGCTTTCCTGTTCATTAGAACAAGGACATTACAAAAAAATTCGCTTCACTCTACTACAACAGTTCTTCTTGGGATTATTTCATAGGTAGTGGTTAGATTAATAGGCACCTCCTTCTTTAGTTGCTTTTCTGCCCTTTTTCTCATATCAATTATTCGCTGCCGTATTTGAGCTGCCGAACGCTGCGAGTACCCAAGCTTCGAAATCTCCGCTGCCCAAGCTTGAGCGAGTCGTTCCTACAAAATGGTGCAAGTGCTAGTGTTTATGAAAGAGGGAAGTAGTGAAGATACCTGATGGGTGAGGCCATTTTTCGAAGCACCCAACAATTTAGAATGGTAAATATCTTTGCTCTGAGTGTATAAGTCGGCTAGCAGCTCGAGCTCTTCACCTTAATTGATTATGTGGAATTTTCTAGAAGCCAAGATTGCGTATAAATTTCATTATCACATACTAGTGAATTCCCTAGATTTTCCTTCATGGAGGGGTTCCCCCTAAGAGGTATCCATGCAATTCTCTGAGAATTTCTGTGACATTTTTGGACGCCGAGGTCTTTTCCTAGAGCCAGGAATGATATGGTGTTGAAAGTGTATGTGTTACAGAAATAATGAAAATAATATTGGTGGTCGTCAGTGGCGGACGCATAAAATGAGCGGAACAGAAGGAGGTGGAGGGGTAGGTAGGAAATGGTTAGAAAATGGGGTCTCTGCCGCTTTGAGGACATGAATGGCAAATGAAAATAAAAATAATAGTATCAACTTTATTATTTAAAGTTTGATGAAGAATATTAAATAATAATAATAATAATAATAATAATAATAATAATAATAATAATAATAATAATAATAATAATAATAATAATAATAAATGAACTGTTAAAAATAAACTTATGCGATATTTTTGTTTATTTTACCATTTCTTCCGAAAATTCGGCACCCAATTCTCGGAGCTAGGTCCTCTCTGAGAATGAGTCGGTTGATTTGCGCCTTCCCCCCTCACTACGTTCGCCACTCGTGTTTCTGCTTGAATTTCTTGGACTTACACTCTTTACGCAGCAACAATCTTGGATTACAGATATTCAGCCCTAACAGTGAACCCGTCCATTTGCGTTTTTGAGATTTTTGGGCATGGGTGCGAACCTCCCACCAGTTGACCCGCTGGATGACGCCTTCTCATAGTTGTACCATCGAGACGAGTTATGAAAGCATAACCAAGCGAAACCGGATTAGCAAGCCAAATGTTGTGCGTATCGTAATCCTACATACTCTCTTGCACAGCAAATAAGGTTAATTCTCGTAGATTTACTTTGTTAGCGTTTCATGAATGTAACACTCCCTGCCTCTTGGTACAAGCGAGGGGGTGTCATGCAGTATTTAAGCAGGATTGTTTGTTCATGGCTCCTAAAAGCTCCTTCCTCGTTGTCTACTACGATGAGTTGGTAGGAAATGTTCGTTTGTGAGTTCGCACCTCGAAAATGCAGAAATAAATAAACAAATAAATAAATATAAAGTCTTTCTCGAAAAATATTTGCCTTCTGCTAAGCAGCGCCGCATCACCTATGCATTATCATACGTGGTGTGACTTAGCCAAGCTGAAGGCTGAAGGGGGGTTCAGCGTGACGGAAGACTTTTTGACAAAAACTGTATGTAGCGTACACATTTAATGATGTCAAAACATACAACAATAACACATTTGTGATTAGGCACTGGTGCTCTCCTACAGATGCCCAGATTTTTAGAATAATCTCAACGGAACGGATAATCTCTAGAAATTAGGGGATCCGATGGTTTAGAGACATCTAATGTTCCTAGTTCTCCTCGGCAGCCTATGCAGATCCCAATAACTTGGAAATCTCGAAATAGTTTTCTTAGTTTGGATAATGTCTTCAAACGGTGCCAACTCACAGTGGTGCAACCAGACAACTTCTCTGCAAGATAAGATTGAAACATGCCTGCCATTTCACAATGTAAACAATTTTAAGCCCACCTATTACAACGTGTTGTTATAACGTGTGAATGAACAAACGGTAAGTCATTTGTTCATTTGCATGAGTTCTAGCGGCTGTATCACTGTCGATAGTAAGTTCCATAATTTTCAAGCTTTCGATTTTCACGGAAATCAACCCAGGAACAGATCCACGAAAATCTGTATATATAAAGTAGAATGTATCTATGTGTGTATGTATGTATGTTCCTTATAGAAATCGCGGAGGGTGAACCGATCGGGATCAAACTTTGCAAGCTTATTCCTCATGGGCCGGCGGAGGTTTTAGGCTACTTCATGCCAGGCATTATCGATTGATTTATCGATTTTATTGATTTTTCGATATTTGCCCGAGAGTCGGTAGGGACAGGTCTACTGAGGTTTCTCAATGCGCTGAACACGAATATGATAACCGTTTTGCACCAAATATCGATTTATCGATTTTATTGGTTTTTCGATATTTTTGCCCTGACAGTCGGTAGGGACAGGTCTACTGGGGTTTCTCAATGCGCTGAACACGAATGATAAACAACATATGATAATGATAAACATTTATGGTAAACATTTAGCGTAGAATTCAGAATTATTGGTATGATTTTTCGCCATTTTCGTCCACGGGCCGGTGAAGACGTGTCTACTAGGATTTTCCATTGCGCTGTACACGAATATGACAACTATTCTCCACGGATATATCGACTCAGTAACGTCTTCTGCTCTTTCTCCGCCTTTGGAAAGGGACGGGGTAAGAATGTGTTCTCTGGATCAATCGAAAACGCTAAACCCTAAGCACGAATATGGCAACTGCTTTCCATGAAATTGACACTGAAATAACAGTACTAACTTTTCGCTTACGGTTACCTGAGCCTGCTAATATGTTTACCACCAAAACTATGGGCATCCGCAATGAATTTGTTGGCACTAGCAAATGTCCTCATTAGTGTGAAATTGCCGGGGTAGTAAAACACCCGAGCGAAGCCGGGTATACCGTCTAGTACTAACTAAAATAATAATTAATTAAAATGAAATATAAAAACGGGAAAGAGCGACAAATAGGAACGTTAAATCAAATATAATAATAGCAAATGCGAATAGAAGCAAGATATAAGAATGCTGCTAAATAGTTGCATCGACAATGTCGTTGTGAAGGTTATGCTGTCATAGGCCTCAGCAACGGTTAAAGCTCATTAAGACCCCGATAGCTTAGGAATGAGCTCTAGAAATGATGAGCGTAACCCCATGTTTGTTTGTTCACAGTTCATTTTCGGAATCGCTTTTGTCGCAGGTGGCCGTACCGCGGGGAGCAAGTCCCTTTCGCGCACGCGAACCCTTCCCGCGACGGGGACTTTCGTGGATACGGCTCCAGGAGGATTGGAAAATAACCCAGGGGGGTACAGAGCGAAAGGATTAGAAGGGGAGTGATGTTGACCCGAAAAAATATCCTTGACCAGGCTGCGACTGCAGCTGCTCTACCTGCTCCGTTCGAGAAGAAGGAAGGTCAGAAGCAGGCGCAGGGGATTGAGGAACGAACGGTGCGGAGTTAGCAGGGTCCGATGGACGACCCTGGATATTCAACGGGAGGGAGTCGTGGCTTCCTCCTGCCGCTGTTTGCACCGAACGTTGGGGTGTACCCATAGAATTTTGACCCAAGGGGGAGATGGAACTAAGTAGAGTTATGCCCTACCTGATTACCCGACAAACCGAAGGCTGAGATGGAAAATGCCTCTGGAGTGGGCAGAAGCTTGACGGCAACATCCAAACGAACAAGAAGAGTCTCGGCTTATTCCATGGCCCGATCCAGTCCACTGGCGTCCCAGTGGTCCTGGATAGCATCAATGAAGGGGGTTCTCCATGCCCATCGGGACTTTCCCGAGCAAACTCTTGAGCCGCTTCCCATCGGCTCTTCAAACAAGAAACGGCACGATCAATGTGAGCAGAAGTAAGGAGAAAACACCGCTTACGATCATGAACAGCCTCTATTTCCGTACCTGGATTTCCCGTGAGGACGACCCATTCCATGATCGTGGAGTCGATTTCGGCCATCTTAGCACGCAGCGCATTTCCTACCTTCGTCAACTGAGACTTGTGGTATCCGAGAGTCGACATACCTGAACAGGAGAAGAAAAAACGCAACGCACTAACGACAAACAACCAAACACAAGAGCGGCGGACATGATGTAACAACTAGAGGTAAAATGGGGTGAGAGTTCTGGTCACGTTCGGAGACATACCAACAGTCGAGACGCCTGACCTACGTAGACTACTTACCTGAACTTAGACCCCGCCACAGGGCATGGGAGAAGGCCGGGCTCGTTACGCACGCATGGCAGATGGAGTGCCTGCCCTCACTAGTCCCCGTTAGGTATGGACAGACACCGGCCATAGCCAAGCAGTACGTCCGGTGGCTCGCCATCCAACCATGCGCTCGGCCGGATGCACCATGTAGTGGATCGGTGGTTGCCCTGTACATTCTCGGCGTCAGAGTCCTGCCTCACCGTTTCATGATACCCGTCTATTCCTTAACCATACCAGGGCTCCTCACCTTACAGGCTTCCACCCATGGCATACTACGAGTATACTGCCACTAGAACACTACGCTGTACTACGAAGACTTATGGCCGGTAAGGGCGACACGCCGTAGTACAGGGGAGGATAGTACAGCTAGTTAGATTATATAAGTTTATTAAACTATGTATTAATACTACAATACTACTACACTACTACTATAATACTATTAGAAGGGGTCCTAGGGGGGCTCAGGGGGGGGGGACCTACTGAATAGTACTTACTATAATATACTGAGGGAAAAGAACTCGAGGGCCGCACCCTCTAGCTCCCTGCCGCCGCTGCCAAGGCTTAAGGTTAAGGCGCAGCTCCCCCCAGTCCTGCCATGGTACTTACACGTTCTTCTCTAGCCCTTCTTTCAATCGATCCACTTTCGAAAATATCCTTCTATCGTCCATCATAGTTCCATCATCAATCGATACCGTGCAGGACCTCTAAGGTCCGCCAGTTCACATCATCAATCGGCTCCTGCGGTGTGAACTCATACGACTGAACACAGGCAGCGCCGGCGGCGCCCTTATATAGGCTCTGGGAGGGGGCGGAGCCTATAGAGGGAACGCGGCTGTAACTGCCGTAGCGGCGTGCGAGGCAGCGCCGCGACGGCAACCATTGGCCACGGGGCGCGGCAAAGCAGTGCACCCGGCCACTGCTAGATCGAGGAGCGGAGTCCGCGTCCGCGACAGAATTTGAAAGTACTGGGTTCTCTAAAAACTCCTAAAAATGAAAGGAAGATTCTGTGCTTTTCTTTTTTTTTCATTATGACACAAAGTGCACGCTAGGATTCATTTGATTCTCACTAAATATTATTATTATTTATTACATGCGCAGAACACATGTGAATGTAAAATAGATAAAACAACCATGTGACACACAAGCCGAGAACAAATGGGAACTACCGGAATGAACAACCGCTAAAAAAACTATTAAAAGACAACGAGAGGAGAAATGAGGTAAAACTGGTGTAAAACACATGATTAGGGCTTCACAAACCTGTCAACTAGTCTGGAGAAAGAGTAGAAGCTAGTGGGTAGAAGAGATTTGCTCAGCTTCCGGAAATGTGAGCCGGCTCTATGCACAAAAAATGTTGCTCTAACCGTAGTCTTGGCTAATGGCAAGTTTAATTTGCATGCAAATCCTCTGGTAGACGATTGGTAAAGAGTGAAGAAATTTCGGATTTTGCACCATTGAGAATCTTGAAGATCATTAGAATATCATTTGTGAAGAAAGACCAAAGATGGTATTCCGCTCATCTGCAGAAGGAACAGATCCGCAATCTAAGCCTCCTTGTAAAGCTATTTTGAACGCATTCCAGCGAATTAGTGAGCATTTTCTTAGAACTGTGGTGCCATATTCAAGAATAGGTCTGATGTAGGTCTTGTAGGCCTTAAGAATGACGGCTGGATTTTTGGAATGAAGTCCTCTGAACAGATTGAACATTTGGAACATAGCCTTGTTTCTCATTCCGTTGCAGTGGTTATCGAAACTTAATTTGCTATCGTAAACAAATCCTAGATCTTCAACCTCATTCACTTCAGTGAGATCCCGGTTGCTCAGGGTATAACGAGCCAACGGATTATTCTTGCCAAGATGAAGCACCTTTGTTTTCTCCACTGATATGGGGAGTTCCCATTCCTGGGCCAGTGAAAAAGAGTGTCAACAGCTGATTGCAAGTTAAGAGTGCCGCTACTGGCTGTCAAGGGAGAATATATCTTAAGGTCATCGGCAAACATCTTGCAAAAAAGGTTGAAGGAGGAAACCAGGCTAGGAACTTCATGCGTATAGATATTAAATAAGATAGGAGACAAGACGCTCTCCTGAGGAACTCCACTTGAACAGACCCTGGGACTAGAGAGGGATCCCTGCACGCATACTTGGAAAGATCTATTACAGACAAAAGCGGCTATCCACTCAACAATCCTCGGATGAATGCCCACAAAAGTTAGCTTCTTAAGAAGTTTACTATGCGACACTTTGTCGAAGGCTTTAGCGAAATCAAAATAGATTATGTCCACTCCACGACCTTTTTCAATAGCCAATGTCCAGTCATTCAAACACTCCAGCATGTGGGTTTCAGTGGACTTCTTTTTCACAAAGCCATGTTGTTCAATAGGCATTATCAAGTCACTTTCCAGGTGATCGGTTAGCTTCTTTTTTTACAAAAACCTATCAAACAATTGTCACTGTTCTGTTTCTACCTTCGATGAAAGGTCGCATTGTGCCTTTGGCACTTTGTGTTGGAAATAAATAAATAAATAACATTCACACTTGTTATTCTACCTATCACACAGAAATTGTTATCTTCTGAAGATACTGATTGGCAACGGTTGGCTGGTGAATGGCACCGAAATGGAGTCTAAAAGTACGGGGTTTTCTAAAAACTCGTAAAAGTGAAAGGAAGATTCTGTGCCTTTCTTTTTTCAGTATGACACAAAGTGCGCGCTAGGATTCATTTGATTTTCACTAAATATTATGCTCATCAGGCATGATTATTGAGGGGAAAAGAGCCTCAGCTACTTCACTGACCATGTTCGAACATTGTGCTCATTGGAACCGGTCTTATTGGAACCGTCATCTTATTTTTTCCGTCAAGGCCAGGATTACTCAGGCAAACGCTCGCTTGCCGCGCGCGCCTGTTTGAGGCCTCCGCGAGAAGCGAACCCTGCTTCGCTTCGCCCGCAGTAGAAGGAAATAGTACAGTTTTGGAGGCGCAGGTCGGTAAAGTTGCTCGCTTCTGCCGCAGCAGAATTTCGCGAGGCGCGGAGCAGACGAGGGACATTTTCGAAGGACGCAGACGACAAACGACGCTCGCTCTGCGCGTGCGAGAGCGCGCGCAACAACATCGCTAGGCAAACAACGCAAACAAAGAACACATCTTCACCAGCAAGAAACACGAAGCAACATCAGTGGGACTCCCGCGGTCAGTGCTGCAGACAGCTTCGGTTGCTAAGGGCGTGAAACCATTTTTGGTACGTAGCGGCCATTTTTGGTAAAGATGGTCATGCACCATCAGTACATCTATGTGGTGGACTCCTGTCGTTCAACGTTCAACACCTGACAATCATTCGATATTGACCGGTTGTGACATCGTCCCTGGGCGCGCGTCCCAATTTCGCTTCTGCCGGGGCCTTACCTGCGCGGCCAGCGATATTGTCGTGGGTTTGTCTGAGTAAGAGTTGGGTCCGACGTTAGCCAGGAGGCCAGACTGGTATAACACGCAACCCATGAGGAGAATTTCGTATCTCGTACACATACCTCGAGTGGTTGCCCCACCCCAGTTTCTAGCTTCCCATAGGGGGGCTAGAGTGATATCTGCATGTAATGTTCACCGAAAACGTGCTCTGAAACCTCTCTGACAAGAGTTTCTCTCAATGACTCAATGATCAACAGAGAATATGAGACAAGTTGGGATCTAGTTTCGAGCCTGGTTATTAGTTTATTAACTTGCCAAAGCGTTCTCATTTGAATTCTCATTTAAAGAGGCGATGCCATTAGTTCTCCTCTGCCTGTTGGTTACCAATTCGTGTTCTTCGAGTAGTCGCACCTCTTACTTTCATGAGCAATCAATTCAAGAAAACTTAGTCATGCAAAAACAATTTACATGAGTCAGTAAGTTCATTGCTGATGTCGAGATAGCTATGAACAAAAAAAGTGAATTCTTGACCTAGAAGGAGATTCGGAAGACTTGAATTCCGGGAATATTGATGCTTAAAAGTTGGTTTAGAAATAATATTCAATGGTAAGTGTCTACTAAGCCGACTTTTTGAAAGCTCACGTAAGACCGGCCACGCTCGGGATCCACGCAACTGGAAACGTGTGCTTCCTAAATGGTACTGGCACGGAAGCATGCTCGCTCTTCAATGTGTTAACTTTCCTTCGATCCCCTTATCCAAGGTAGAAGTAGATCAAAGAAAACTCTCATCATGTCAAAGTTAAGCAAATCTCAACGATTACATCCGTACCACCTGATTAAATCACGCAAAAAGCTCGATTTATTCCTAAAAAAACTGTGAGTTCCATTATGTGCCAACTTATTCATCTGTACATTCACATATATGACACACGTTCTTGCGATGCATGGCAGTGAGTCACCAATTCGCGGATTTTATGCAAGATTCCAACGAAGACGTAAACTAAGACGTAGGTGGCGATTTGGTTGTTTATGCGTTGGACAATTTGCATCGAAACATGCTAAACATGTTGGTCCAAACAACTTTATGATGGAGTTGTGAAGTATTTTAATCACATAGAAAGCTTGATCACATATGAATCAGCTGTGAAGATTTCCGTTATCGCTCATGTCATAGAGCTACTAGTCACAAAATTCAAGTGGCGGACGCCTGTGAAACAACTGATTCTCATTATGCGAGGACTATCATCCGTTCTATTACACCACGTATGTACATATAGTACAAATTTTTTCTGATGTGTCGCATAGGTGTTTATCTGTTCACTGTCTTTTGGGCAAATTTTGACACTACGTCGTCTTCACAGGTGTAGAAATGGTTTGAATTCACAATTCCTCTCATCAAGAACTTCTCTAGCGATACATTCACGTCGTAGTGGCATTTTGATCACTACTGTCTCACTTACCATACACTGTACGAACTCAGCGGAGATGATCTTCCCTTCAACAATGATACCAGCAACCGCTGGTAATTAGTGGCAAAAGAGAATCGCTAGGCACTACTACAGCTGATTGGATACAATCACTCCATAGCATCCTTTTTTTAGCTCAAATAATGGTTAAAAGAGATAAGATCGCTAATGAGTGTCAAGTGTTATTTCTCTTAATCGATTCTCATTCAAGGATCTAGAACACACTCTATTAGGTACGAAATGTCTGATTTTATGAGCGGTCAGTTTGACAGTCTCTGTCCTCGAAGCTTAATTAGATCACTTCTCATCTTTCTCTCCACTATCAAGATCCATCCTCCTCTCTCTCTCCCAAAGTCACCTCCTTGGTTTTCGATCAGCATTCAAATTTTTGTTTGAAAATATTTTCTGTGAAACGACTCAAAGACCAAAAACCATGTCATTTTGGAACATGAGTTCCACCTTCGCTTCGAACCATCTGATCAGATAAAGCTGGAAAAATCAACGATGTGTTTAGGGGACATTTGCCTAGTAAACGCGCTGAACGATGTTTGTTCGGGAACTTCCGCTTAGGTGACATGAAGCTGCGAAGCGAGCCTCATGGTGAACGTGGATATCGATGAGCTGGAGGCTGTAGCGGTAGCGGATAAGAGTCAAATTAGGCCTACATATGTAGCAGAATGTGGCCTTCATAATCCAGTAATGTTTAGGTATCCGAGGCAATACAATAACTGAAAGCGGCTTGGTAAACGAGTTTTTCATACATTGATGCTCAAAAATGAGTGCCAATTTTTAGCCATTTTTCACATATCCGCTCTGATAAGGCCAGAGGAGCAGGGGTGAAAATCAACCTGTCACTCATTGTACTGGCCAAGCTATGCTCTATTTGACCACAACTCATTCTAGGGATTAGCTCACTTCTTTCTGGAGAAAATGTTCAATTTTCAACATGATGTTGGGAATGCCTCTCGCCGTTCAGTTGCCTCTAGTTTTCCATGCTTCTAAGCTGTTGGCGCAACCAAGCCACCAATAGGATCGCAAGCCTATGCCGATAGTATAGGGGCATATGTGGGTTGCTCGTACTGCATCTTGTTGGAGAAACAATACTCAAAACTTGGTCGTTCGAAATCAGACATTTTACACTTGACGACCTGATATATTGAAATAAGTTCCATTGTGGTCATCCCTTGGGTTCTCTCTCACGGAGCAGCATGTAGTAGAAGTTGACCACTAGGACGTAGTAGGGCTCAACCATACTAAGACAGGACGTACTAACAGGAGCAGGGGTGGATCCGCCGTTGGGTCGTAAGCAATGCTGGCGCACTCAGGTGATAATCAAGTGTTTCTTCTTCCTTATTTGACAGAGCACGTTGACATTGTGGAATGTGTACATGCGATAACCCCTCCCCCTTCAAAAAAAAAATCTCCCTCCGTTTCTGTGAAATGATCTTCAACTTTGATTTTAGAAAAAAGATACAGTCCCAGCTGGTCAAAAGGAGGTTTTGATTAGCTGATGACAGCTATAGTTGTTTTTATTCAAATACAAATACTATTTCATAAAAAAGAAAAGTGCCAGAAAAACTTGTCCTCAGGATTATCGCACGCCCCAGTAGCGCACGTAAGGCAGCGGTACGATACCTCATGGTAGACCCTACAGGGTCTCGATTAAGCGCTAGAGTGACTATAGGCATCTTTCTCTGCAAACTACGCCTGGTTATTCAATCCATAGTTCATAAAGGCACAAGGTGCTTTATCACTTTGTGCTGCTACTAGATTTTCAAGGATTTCCGTTTGGATTTGAGATGAATGAATGGAATCTCCACAAAACGTACGCATTTCTAACCAAGAACAAATACTATTTTCCGACCCCACCAACAAGAATTTACATAAGTTTTCTTGTATTTCCTCATCTCCCTAGTAGAAGCCTAATATGTAAGGAGTTAGTGGTCCATTTCTGAGTCTTACTATACATAATAGCCCACACTTTCTGATGACCACCTCATGCTGTGTCCTGGTCTCCCTAAATATGTCAGTAGGTTTCTCTTTTCTTCCCTCAAAATTTATATATTAGGTTGGTGCGCAGTTAATGCGGCTTTTTTCAAGACTTCCTTTCTCGATTTGAATTAAAGGGTTCCAAATGGTTTTTTTTCATCAAAACAATCCTCTTCGTTCATTTATCAAAAATTCCATGGAAAATTGTGTTCACATTCGCCACCTTATGCTCTATCCTTTCGGGAAAGGTTGGAATTCATCACTGTCATTTTTTGATCTCAGCGAGAGTCTCGGAGAAGGAACAGTCAGCGAAGTCAACCTGAACGTTGTTCTTATTATGAGATACAAGCTTCACAGATGAAGTGAACTACCTTGGTATTCTTCGACTTGGCTTTGCTGTTTTTTTTTCTTCAGCCAAAATTTCGTTAAGATCGCAGAATGACTGTGCTTCATCGCTTCCTCGCCGATGCGGTAGAGCATGGCGATGGCGAAGGTGGAGACCGTCACCGATAGCACTTTTAGTAGCCGAAAAAAGATCATTTCTATGAGAAAACCGTTTAAGAAGCTTTAATTTTCAACGAGAAAAGAAGTCGGGAAAAAAGGCGCATTAATAATGCACCAACCTAGCAACTTTTTTGGTGTGGGGTTGCTGTACGCATATTTTCCGAGGGTCAGCTGGCCCTCCTTAGAATTGCCGACAGTAACAATCACAATTCTTCCTCCTATCATTTTTAACCCACTCTCATTCAGAACCCAGCTAGGAAAACTACATTTTCGTAGAATGATGTCTAATCACGAAGTTCATATGTGCACAGAACAACGATTCTGTTTGAGGTATTTACGTGAGAACCTAGTTCAGTGACGACATTCTTAAAAATTCAGCGTTGGAATGATGCAAAATTAGAGCCTGTTAATCTTTGTGCGATTGGTTCTTTCATGGGCCTTCAGCCTTATTTTTGGGATAGTTGCCATTCCCCAAGTCAAATCTTTTTGTTTTCTCTAACGCGAATCGACTGCTTTCCTAGGTAAATTATTTGATAGCCTCAATATTGCAAGATTGAATTCTTTCAACGTTTTCTTCTCGAGAGTTTCCGCGAAGCGTTCTATCTACAATACCAGGCGAGACTTAACTCCAGATGGATAATTGTTTGTACTATCCAACACAAAGCCATTGCTTCACAATGTTCTTTGTGGAAGGAAGGGCCACTTGATAACTCTCCAACTAAGAACGACACATTCTACAGGATTAATGAAGAAGCATATTAGAACTTAAAGACACTGACTTAATCTCTATATAATGATTCAAGTTCAATATTGCCCTTTAAAACATTGTGATGAGAAGCGCACTTGGTAATGAAGGAAACTCAATGGGTGGTAATTTTTTGTAATTATTGAAGGATAACCTTTCTCTCTTTGCAGAATATTTCATAATTTTCCCCCTCCTGGAGATGCGGATGCAGTAAAAATGCACATGTAGGCTTTAGATGTGGCCCAACAGACGACAGTTTTCAGTCTCATCCATGTAAATATATCTGCTTTTGAATGAAAGCGCGCGAATCGTGGCATATGTATACATATGTATGTCTTGCCGAAAACAATGCTGTTGCACTAGTCCTCATTGAATACAAAAAAAATTGTGAGTTTTGTTTCTTCGTTAATAGCTTTTCATAAAGCAGTGATCAAAAATTGATTTCTCAACAAGGGTTGCATGTAATCGTGCCGAATGGAAACAAGTAGACGGCGCCAAATCTCATCGATTACTTCAGAATATTACTTTTACTCGCTAGCGTCGGAACCTGTGGATTGGTATTCCTCACAGTGTCTCACGGAACCTTACTAAAAGAACATTTCCACATGGAGTGAATTTTTTGCAGCGCTTTCACGGATCATCTATTCCTACATATTTACTAAGCCTACTCGAAGACAATGCACCAACATGGCACTTTGGGTTTTTTTTTACTTTTTACCCCACCGTCTTCGCTTAGAGGTCAGCTGCTCCCGGCGATACTGCAACTTCATCTAAGATTGCTTGATTGTACTAGAATCAGAAACTCTTTCAAACTTTCAAACTACGTACGTATCACAGCTGGTCGTGCCAATATGACATGCAACTATTTTGTTTTGTTTAGTTTTGTTCTGTGTGGTCTCCACATCCATTAGTTTGTTTGTCATTCCAAAAAGCGGCACTATCGCTGAGCTAAAACGAACAAACTGGTGGCTGATGGACGAACGTACGGTTGAGGGACAGTGTCTGGTCTCGATCAGGGCAAACTGTGTGGTGATTTTATTAGCAACTTTCTGGGTTTATCGGGCATTTTTTAGTGATTTGGGTTTGCAAGATAGCATTGCAGCACAGGATAGTGGAGTGGTAGATTCACTGCGTTCCAAAAAAACTTAATAAGTTAGCACATACGATCGATTCCGATTCTCTAGCGAGGCTATGGAGCATCTAGCCGAAAAATCCCGAGCTGGGTCTAGATAGTGAGCGGCCTCCTTTCTCTGGCATAGGACCTGTTGCCGATAAGGTGTTTCTGCATTTAAGTGAATAATGATTTCGAGTTTGAGCTGACAGGCCATTGTTGCAAGTAGCAATTCCAAATGCATTGGGTGCTCATCTATTCTCTTCCTTCCTGAAGGCGTGGAGAGCCAGTTTTGGCGAAAACTGCAGTTAAATTCGGTCTCATAGAACATGCAATGTTTACTGTGGAGACTAATGTCCTTCCTGACGTAATGATTGCGACGCCTTCCTGTGTCTGGACGTAGACCACTCTTCGCCGAGATACTTGCCCAGTCTTCGTTTTCAAGATATCACGACGTTACTGCTACTGCTTATTACTGAATCCATACTTAAACAGCTTGCATTTTCTCCACTCTCTGTCGCATGCACAACTAGTTTCTGGAGCAACTTCAAAGGACACACTAGGCGTGGCAACACTTTCCACCTTCTGTCTCAGATGTTTCATACGTCTTGCGCATTATATTTGGTTGGTTTGAGAGTTCTACCACACTCCCTGCTCGGTCTAAAATTATGGGTTGGGGATAAGTTCGGCGGTTTTCCAGTGGCATCGAAATCACTGACAAAAAACTTGCTGACAAAAAAAACATCAATTACAACACGTGGGTTATATAGCTGCTTTCCTCGCTCACTAGTGATTCCAGAATCAGAGCTGCTCCTCATTTCCATATCCATGAAAAGCAACAATGTTCGAGTCGACTCAAGTTGGTGCCCTCGATTGGAACTCTTTAATGAAAGTCTATGAAGTGCAAATGTGGCAGGGGTGGAATTACCTTTGACCAGAACAATTCGATTGTTGTTGTTGTCGGTTCTTAGTGTGAATGGTCGATATAATAATAATACTATTAACACGGTACTACTTAGCGCTTGGATGTTTTTCATGGAGTGGTTCGCGAAAACTAAATGCTGTTAAGCATTGTTTTCAGTAAAGATCATACTTTTTTTGGCACCTCACATGTGTGTGAGTCTGTGCATGGAATCCACCCACTAAAAAAGAGAAGTAACTGCACCATCATGTTCATTGTACTGGATTATGTACGAAAAGGTTGCAAACCTTGACCCAAGCGCTGAACGTGAGTCGACTTCCACGTTGCCTGACAGGTGTTTTGCTCCACTTTTAGCCATCCACAATAGAACAAGTGACCAACTTTTCATCCGAATAACAATCAGTGAGATTAGTCGGTGATTACAAAATCCTGAAA
The DNA here is from genome assembly GCA_037903475.1 of Ancylostoma caninum. Lineage (NCBI taxonomy): Eukaryota > Metazoa > Nematoda > Chromadorea > Rhabditida > Ancylostomatidae > Ancylostoma > Ancylostoma caninum. The sequence continues at coordinate 2,453,252 of JBAJFG010000492.1, read as the reverse complement.
AGGAAAGAAACGAGTGGATTGGTATTAGGGAGAAGTAGTGGAGGTAGATGAACTAGTGGTAGCAGATGGTTAGGAATCACAGGGGGTGAAGAAAGCGTCGAGGGAACAGGCTGAGAGATAAGTTCTTGTTAACTTGGGAGGTAGGCCTGGACCCAGAGCTCTGAAAACTCCACGCGGCTAGTCCACACGCTATGGCTATTTCGGCGTTAAGAAGTGAACAATGTTCCGCGGTTGGTTCCCTGCCTCGTAAGGGTGCGCCAGCAGGTGGAAGTGGGAATTGCTACGTGCAGGGTCCACCGCTGCATGATGGATGTGTCGGCGCCCAGAAGTGGGAAAAGTTCCCAGGCCGGGTGCACTGCAGGGATGAGCGGATACGAGATTTTCCATGACCCCGATAAAGATGCGGATAACGGATAGGCCAAAATAACAGGATAACGGATACTGGATGATGGACAACGGATAAGTGGGTGGAGATGTTACGAGACATCACCTTCTACAATATCAAAAATGATAAAAGTGAGATACAATATGAATAACGTGGAGAAGGATTAGCACAAATTCTTCATCTTGTCAGTCATTCACAATTCTGTGCGAGACGCTGAGCATGGCGTCCTTCGAAGTTGTGAGAAGCAAAACTGCTAAAGGAGAGGAACATTACCGAATTTGCAAGAGGTGATCCAACGCAAATTTTTGGGTAGTGGTACCATAGTAATGGTCATCTCCATTTCCATTCAAGACTACAAGGTATCCGAGATTGTTAGCGCAAAGAGCCTAATATATGACTTGATAATCAAAGACATATCTTTTCCATCTTCACTATGGGTAAAACAGCAAACGTTCATTCTTGTAAGCACGGTAGTTGTAGTTGGTGTGAAACAGCTGTGAATCTGGGTAAGGATGAAAATTTTGCAAAATGTTCATACATCTTTGACGAGCTGAACACGATCGTTTGTTAGTTTTGGACAACAAATGCCTGGTAAGCCAATTAATAGGAAGTATGATGTGAATTTAACCTCAGACAGAAATGTTGCAAGTGGTGCAGAACTTTTGACATCTAATATATTCAAATATTACACTGAAAACTGAATACTATAGTCTGTGTTATTGAGTAGATCTCAATCAGAGGAGAAAACAGGTATGTTGTTCTTACATGAAATATATTAAAAACAATAAAAAATTGCATTTTTCTACAACTCTGAGATCATCCTCTGCCCGTGACAGCTCCTAAAGGCAGTGCTCACCTCATTTCACGTGCATCAGCGTACCTATCTTAGACCTTCTGGCCATGTTGATCCCAGTGATGTACATCAATAGGCACATAAGCGGCAAAAGCTCTGTTTTTGAAAGAGTCGAACTGCCAACATTTTTGGAGCCCGGAGGCGGATCGCTCCAAGCTGGGCTGGCTGACTGCCACGGCTGCAGCGTTTGCCAACGATTCTGGGCGTGTTCAATCGATAAGATCAAAGGTTTCGCACGTCAATTCTGCTTAGCAAACTGTTACAGACCCCGTCCCTAAAGCCGACTTAATGACCGTTTCAGAACAATTTATGTATACCGCTGGAATCATCGTGTCGAGGAGATGTGGAATCTGTTACTAAGTGAACCACGAGAATGAGATGGACCTCTGCCTTTGAGTGGAACCCTAGATAAAAGCTGTTTGATCTTCGGAGCTCACATGTCATAATATCATGATTTCATTCATGTTTTAACGTAGGGGCGGACCACGCCACAGAAAACAAGTGACAGATGATGCCAGGATTGTTTTGCGCTATAAGCTGAATATATGATGTTCCGTTTAGCTCCCTGACTGAAGCCGCAGAATGTTTTCAGACAGGTGTAATGAAACTGTGGGTGGCGATCCAATTCTATTTTTGTGTTACGAGCCTCTAATTCAGTTAACAGTTTTTCTTATCGGATAAAATGATGTGTATTAGCTGAAAACTGAGCCACAATTTTGATGCTTTTTTCCACTGACATCACTCCTCTTCTTAATCATAGTAAGGCAAATCCGCTAAGGAGATCATAGTTCATGGAGATGCGTTGAACTAAACTGGTGCACTCAGCAAAATTGAAATCACTACCGTCTTCATTTCATAAGTAGGCTTCGTATTGCTCACATTCAGGTTTTCTGCTCCGAGTGTCCAGACATTTCAAATCCGTCAATTTCGGCACTCTTCAAACTATCCAAACAATCTAATCCTATATTATATTCAAATGTTGACAGATAGGACAAAATATGACTACTGTCAGCATTATAGGGAAGAGGAGTGAGGATATTTAGTTATCTGAATATGCTATAGTTCCAACAATACCATGGATCTCAAGTTGCGTATGTGCCAAGTAAGTAGCTTCTGCTTCATCTCTGCTCCTCAAATGAGCTGGTTATGCATTCTCGAAGTTTCCATTATTTGAAAATGCTTGTTTACCACTGCTACTGTATTATTTGTCAAGTCAAGAAAACATAGGGTCAAATGAACAGGAAAACGGTGAGTTAATGTATTACTGTAAAAGCTGCCATACCACAATTTTTTTAGATTGAACCCCGAAAAGTTCGCATTTCTAGGTTTGTGATAACGTCTCTCAGAACAAAAATCAGGTGATGCCGATTCGCCGAAGTATGCAGCAAGAGAAAATCTCTGTACGAATATCTATTCTTTGACTGAATGATAGGGGAATTCTTGGATCGAAGACCATCTTTCTCGAAGGAGATGAGATGTGATGATTTATTTCAAATTAACTGGTTGACTTTGTGTTAAAGGAGATGAAACTCTACCAAACTCAGCCGCTCATGTTTTAAGTAACATGCGGAAAGGCGAGAGATCAGTAGACTTTGCTCTCATAAATTACAGATAAGATCTTATGATAAGATGTCCTGCTGTCGTCCATGTTCTCCAAGGCATCCGATCTGAATCAGTGGTTCAGCTGGACTCATCAGCCCCAATATCCGTGAAGATGTCATATACGTCATGGGTCGTACATAGATGCCGCTTATTTCGCGATGAACTAATACGATGATCTCCGATCTAATGGTGCCTTCCTCTGCGATGTGTCGCAAGGTTGGAGCACGGCGTTCATATTAATTAGGGGCACTAACGGTTCTTGCTTCCGAGATGAGATACGTTACGTAAAAGATTGCCAGAGTAACACAGATGTAAGATGCCGGAAATCACATCTTTTTGCGAAGAAATTCCACGAGGAATTGGGAATCGTGACGGGGACAAGCAGTTTTGAGGCGCTACAGTCCTCGAAAAGATATGCGGATCCAGTGACTGCAGAAACGCAGTGAGACCTGAAAGATGGGGGCGGAGTAGAGTGTTGCATTAGAAAATTTTTCTCGAATATTCGAATAATCGAATATTTCGATATGGCCGAATATTCGAATATTCGAATAAACGAATATTTTGAAGGCGCCGAATATTCGAATAAACGAATATTTTGAAGGTGTCGAATATTCGAACATTCGAACAATCCGAATATTCTGATTTTTCGAATATTCGAATGTTTCGAATAAACGAATATCCGAATATTCGAATAATTATTCGAATATTATTCGATTCGGTCAACACTCTAGTGCGGAGAGAGCATGCTGCAACAGAAGGTCGAGTAGGTCCCGCCACGATCCGGCAGTCGCGACGAAATGAAACAGCCCGTTTACCTTCTCGCCACGGACGGTAAGTTGATGAGGTCTCACCACTCAGTAGTTACTGAACGCTTCCTTTACTGTGGTGATTCTCTGATGTTTTACGAGCAACACCCTAACTCACCGTCAGGAGGGAAAAATTCCGTGGTTTACGTTTTTGATTGTTTGTGTGAGAATATTTTGCAGTATTGCACATGCTGAGTAACGCGCTGAGTATTTCTTCCTGTAAGTTTAATTCCCCCATCAATTGACACGTGGGCAGGCAATATGGGGAATCTCTGTAACATAAATAACAACGTCAACGGAGTTGTTCAACGTATACGACTGCTTTTGCTTCTCATTGCAATGTTTAGTGTTATTCGGCAAATATTTGATTTCATGTAATTATTCCAGAAATAAAAGATATCTGCGTTCTACACAACATAATGAGCTTTGTTATCTAGCATTCATAAGGTGATGTGAACAACAGCTGCGCCAGAATGGACATCAGCCTTAGTCCCTGATTTGATTGGAGGATTGCTTTCCTGAATTATGCTAGAACAATGAGCTGGCGCGTTATGGTTTGTGCACGCCTTGTATCTTAGGATGCACAGTCCAAGAGCTGAAATCGCAGAACCTAGCGAGCGCTATCACTACTTGGGGGGCGGGGCCTGGACCACCTTCTTGATTCCTCATTCCAGCACCTCTGTTTTCATTTTCCAGACTTGCTTCATTCAAATCACTCCTTACCTTGCATATCTTGGCCTAAGTTTGAAAAATATTTCTGCTCTAGTCTTTTCCCTATTTAACTTCGAGAACATCTCACACTTGGATTTAAAGCATTGCACAACAAGAACCAAACTTCGGAGGAAATTACTAGTATATTGATCATATACTTCAAAAAGTGAAGCGTTCGCTTACTGGTACGCACGAGTAGACATACGTATAGGAAACTCCAAACGTACGTAGACAAGAGTCGAGATCGCGACGCGTCTGTCATGGACAGAGACGCAGGCGCACACTACGCTGAGCGCCCGTGACTCTGCCCAAGAGAGCCGCGGCCCTGACTCTTGACTGCGTCCGTTTGGAGTTCTCTGTATGTAGGTAGTAAGACTTCAAAACAATTTAGGTACCACTGTTAACAAACATTGCTGGAGAAGAGTATGTTCCAGGAAGCCCCACTTTTCTCCATGAGTAAATGATACACACAAATACTCCTTTATGGAATTCATTACTTCATTAGCCGTTTCTTGTTAAATATGCAGAGTGGAAAAGGAAGGAATCGTGAGCAAGGATGAGCGTATCTACGATTTGAGACTTGCAGCCGCTTCTTGTTTTATGAAGAAATTGGCTCGGATCTCGAAGAAAATCGTAATGACCAATTTGAAGCGAACTCGCCCATAGCGCCGGTGGTCGATGAAAAATATGTGTGGTTTAGCTATCTGGAATTCGCAGCAACATTGGAGGCCTTGAAAATTTTCACGCCTGAGACTGAAAAATCATGAACAGTAACTCTAGATGGTCCACTTGCTTTGCTGCTGGAAATGTAAGAAGAGACACCGTTCCTTCATCAAACTGCCGTCATTCCCAGATTTGAATAGAACATAGTATTTGCCACTTCATGTCGATGATTTAGGAACTTTGGTGAACTGAATGAGGGATAATTCCCTAGATGCATTTGAACCCTTTCAGCGACTACCTTAGAACGAGTTGAAGTTTCCTTGATCGTATATGTAGATGATACTCAAGTATTTCTTTATGACTGAAAACTTACGACTTGCATACAGTGGACGGCAATGGCGGTGGCCCATCTGCGGCCTCGAGAAGGACGCAGCGCAACCGCGCCGCCCGCGTCGTAAACAATGTTTTCTGCTGCTGTTATGCTATACATAGAGCTTTTCTGCCCGATTTTAAGGATTCTTGACCAAATCTCAAAGAAAACTAGTAGAAAAAAATCGCTTTTCTTACCCAGACAGCTGGATAATTAGAGGTGCGAGCCAAGTGTGAGTGCCATTGGCAGTCACCAGTACTGTACAGTCTGTCCGAAACGACGAGTCCCTTCAGCCGGAGGGAAACCTCGTGGCGACGCGACTGCGGCGCGGCCGTCTTGGCGGCGTACATCGAATTGATCAGCTGTTGAGATTGACGCCGCCACGATCAAACGGCGAAAAGGTGGGTTTTCTTTGCTTTTATCCACTGTCGTGGTTTCTTTTTAAAACATATAATCATATATCAGGCCGTTGCTTGTCTGAGGCCGTTTTGGACGTTTCTTTTTTATTTGGATGTGTTTTTTGTAGTTTTTACTACGACCACAGAAAAACACATTCAAGTAAAAAAAAAGAAACGTACAAAACAGCCTCAGACAAGCAACAGCCTGATATATGCTGATATATTCAGAAAAGAAACTACAACAATGGATAAAAACAAAAAAAACCCACCTTTTCGAAAACTGATCGTGGCGGTGTTGATCTCAACAGCTGATCAATTCGACGTACGGCGCAAAGACGGCCGCGCCGCAGTCGCGCTGCCACGAGCTTTCCCGCCGGCTGAGGGGACTCGTCATTTCGGATAGGCTATATCCGACTGATTGATCTCAGACTAGTCCCACCCCTTTGTCCGCCTCCTTGCCGCGTCACCGCGTGCGGTCGCCGCAACGCGTACTGAAGCTTTATGCGTAAAATTTTCGCAAAAAAAGGAATTTAGAGTACGGTGCCACAGAAGCAAAGGGGGATGTTTCTTTGTTGTTTTAACACGTTCGATTGAATTTGAAAACTTATACTTCTTTCTAGGAGTTTAGAATAAATTTGAAAACTCGTATTTTTTTTTCAAAGTTCAGAATTACAGAGTTTTTGTCTGAGGAAAAGTGCCTATTATTGCTTAGGTCAATGCTTAACTGCAGGTTAGCTACTTTTACAACTTTTCAGTTACCTTTTTTGGATTTCAGTTAAGCCTCTATGCAAAATGTTTGGTGACCCACGCTGGGGAGGAGGCGGGGCTTGGTGAGACGCCGAATCGGTTGATCTTCCCCAGGCAATGCTATGAAGGGTCATCTAGCTGCCTGGGTAAGAAACGCGGCGGAGCCAGAAGTAGCATTCCGGCAGCAGACGACGCTGGTCCCGGCGCCGTTGCGCTGCGTCCTTCTCGGGGCCGCAGGTGGGCCTCCGCCATTGCTGTCCACTGTATGTATCTCCGATCTCAATTAATGCCAGCATGAATTCCTGATGAAAACTTCCTGTCCTAGATCATTGTGAAGTAGCTCGTCAACAACTAAAGTTATTAAGGCAACATGAAACGGCAATATTCGGAGATTTGTTAAAATAGCTGATAATCAAACACGTGATAACCATCCGAAACAAAGCCGATGTTAAGCGAAATTCAATAATCGTTTTCGGAAGCATTCAGCCCTCAGTCATAAACTGTTCGTTTCCAATTCCGATGAGAAATCCGAAAATGTGCTTAGATTTGGAAATGCTTCATTTTAAAAGGACTCACAGTACTGCGAGCATTTGGTAACGATTAATCCGTCGCCACCCGCTTTTTTCGCAAAAGTTACGGGCGGTATTGTAGCCCAGAATGGTTATGGGATAACTCTTAAGAAATCCTTCATAGGAATCTGAACATTTTAAATGAATCTGTGACTGTAATGCGGAGCACACAAAGGATACTTCAAATCAAAAGATTCCTTGTATTCCAAGTCCAATTCTGAATTGTTTAAACTATCAAAACTAGGAACCATTCTCCGAAAAATCCTCAATGCAAGTTGGCCACTGAGAAGAAGATAGCGGTGATCTTCTCAGCGTATAATTATTCTTCAATAGTCGCAACAGGACACACTGTGTTCCCTTAGAGAAATCGAGAGTCCAGCTTTCACTGAGAAAAAATATATGTAGCATCACTTTGTCATCTGTTGGGCTAATTCACATAGCTGATGTAACGTCATTCAGACGATGCTTACATCCATATAATCCCTGCATTCTGAACCTATTTAATCTGTGTATTCTTATCACAGCGTTCTTCACAGCAAAACACAAATTCCTCTATGAAATCATAGTTCCTGCTCAAGACGATCGTAGCTTACACTTCCTTTCAGGTTCTCGAAACAAAAAAAAAGTCTCTCATTCATCACTATGTCTGTTCTCCCTCAATCAACGTCTCCGCTCCATCGTGGCAATTAGTAATTACACAGATTTGGTACTTCTGGAAAGTTCACATGGAAGAATAGATGATAACGAAGTCAACATCTCACATCCTTACGTTTACGTCTCGGTACGAACATTTCACAGAACCATACTATGATTGCCCATTCTGCTTCAGATTTCACGTTCTGCTCGCCTTCCTGCATGATGTCTTGTTTTCTGCCTTGAACTGAGTAAGCAGTTGTTTTTGTGTATCTACTTTCTGAGGATGTACAGATCCACTCCAGTACTTCTCATTCTCAGCAACCCACGATGGTAGCAACCCATTCCTTCTACTTCGAACAACATTAATAACTTATTCTTCAAACAATGGTTTTTGACAGCGCTATGTCCGTCGCGATTCTAAATGACGCAGCCATCCATACTATTAGGTTGAGTCGAAAGTCTTCGGACAAATTGACAATATTTTTATTTATCTTACAATTTTTAAGCGATGACTCTGAATCATTTGGAGTATGCCCCGTTGGCATCGATGGACATCTGCCAACATTCAGGCAGTTCGTAAATGCCCTTTCTCAAGAAAGCTGTAGACTGGTCCTTAAAGGACTGCTCGAGTGCCTTTTTGATGTCGTCACGGGTTTGAAAGCCCTGACTATCAAAAACCATTGTTTGAAGAATCGGAGATGGAAAAGAAGGTGGTAATCTGATGAAGTCTCGTCTGGGAAATAGTGGGTGTGGTAAAATGGTCCAGCTAAACTTCACCATTTCGGCCTTAACCGTTCTTGCAATATGCGGTCGACCCATTTTGGCGTGTACATTGGGTTTAGGGACGTCTTCTGCATCCGCACTTTTGTCAACCCATCGCACACGTCGGTGGACCTTAGAGTAGAGAAGCCAGTGCTCAAGCCAGATGTGGGTGCGATTGAGAGCAGATGTAGACAGGGAAAGAGTATGGCGTTGCGGTGGTGGAGTCGCGACGGCTTGAAATTGCGCGGCATCGTGGCAGGAAAGGAAATAGTTCGGTATGCCAGTTAGTTTGCGGTTTAAAGAGCCTTTTATACCCTATCAAACCGTAGCTCGGTCGTCCATTTTCGTTAGCTCTTTGCTGATTTAATTGCTGAGAACTTTCGACTCAATGTAAAACGTGTGATTTGCAGAGCAAGGACGCGAAGCGGCTAGCTAGCTTAGCAGCAGTAGCTTTGCAACCTTCACATATGGATTGCGTGTCTAGAGTTTCGAAATCTACAGTAACCAGCCGGATGCCATCGCTTCGCTGCGTCATCCGGCTGGTCCGTATTGCTGGACATCATACGCTCTATTTCATAAGCTTTTTTTTATTTTGAGCTAACGTTTGATAAACACCATTCTTTCTCCCTCTTGCTTTCTCCTCCTCTCCCATTCTTCCCCATAAGCGCGCACAAATTCACAAACTTTCTGAATTATATATTAGCTATGATACTCTTTAGGAAAGGATAGTATCAATCTCATTGAACTTTATTTTGTTTTGGCTGCTTGCCAACCCTAGAAAACTGCGAATCCTCCGATGTAAAAGAATCTGAACTCGGAAACGGAATGGCAACCAAGATATGCCCCTGCCCTTACACTGAGATCTTATTTGTAATTCAAACCGATTATTTATTTTTCACCAGTAAAAAAAAGAGATAATACTACTGATATTAATGCACAATGCTTTCATTTCTTTCTAAAGCTAAACTGACTAAAGGCAGTGTCTCACCTCACTGTCACCGGCCGAGAATTTGGCCAAATTCTCGGCTGGTGTGCGAGGCGCCTCCCGCCTGCAGCGCAGTATTCGGTAATGAGAACACCTATGCGATCGATGAGATCAGCTGAGGTGTGTGGCAAGACAGGGAGACACTGCCTTTAACCTCGAAATCCTTCATTGGTTACCAACTGTTGAGGTCTTGTAGTATTCAATTCAGGCATAATTTGATCTAATTATTGGGTTGGTGCATAATTAATGCGGTTTTTTCGTGACTTCTTTTCTCGGTGAAAATTGGAGCTTTTCAAATGATTTTTTCACGAAAACAATCCTCTCTTCGCACTTATTAGAGGTACTATCGAAAACCGCATCCACATTCGCCATAATATGTTCTATCACTTCGAGAAAAGTTGGAATGCAGCACAGTCGTTTCTCGATCTCAGCGATTGTTCATATTCATATGGAACAAACTTCAAAGATGAGAAAGAAGAGGTTGGCCATCAAATTCCGAGCACCAAAGACTTTGTCCTGCTGGGAAGAGGACGAAAGCTTGAAAACGGGAATGCTATCCGAACTCTTCAGTATGGACCATTCGACCATGGTGCTTCCTCTCAAAAGGCTCAGAAAAGCATGGAGGTTAGCTACATGGGTCCGCACGATCTCTCAGACAGGAACAGTGTTTGGATTTCCACTGTTTTTGTGAAGCAGAACGAGCAGTCTCCATTTCTGTGGAGTCTCATCTATCGAACATCCTTCGCTTCCACGGCTGTCAAAAGTTCCTGGTCGTCGGAATTTATCGTGGAGCTCTTCCTTCTTCATCTGTAGGATTGCACCTTTCCACTTGAATTACTTGAATATTTTTCGACTTGGCTTCGCTGATTTTCCTTCGGCCAGAATTTCTTCGAGATCGCGGAATGACTGTGCCGCATCCTGACTTTTCCCGAAGTGGTAGAGCATGATATGGTGAATGTGGATACCATTTTCGACAGCATCGTTACTAAATGAGAAAAGAGGATCATTTCCATAAAGAAATCATTCAAGAAACGTAGATTTCTACCGAGAAAAGGAGTCGCGAAAAAAAGCAGCATTAATTATGCACCAACCTAATACATCTGAGTTACATGCATACGAGAGTAGGTCGAAAAGTCTCACCAAGGAGTGGCTGTTTTCCAGCTATAGAGCAATTCACACTAGATGCGTGCGTCTGACGCACATGCGTCTATATTATGAAGAATAGAGCCCAGTCGCATCGTAGTCGCAGCTCGGTCGCATGCGTTTACGGTCCCTTGGAGGCCAGGCGTTCTTTTCATTGGGGATGTACGTGCCGCGTTGACCTGTCTTCATGGAAAATGCCCCGCAAATGAATGCATGCGACTGATGCACGATTGACGCACGCAGCTAGTATAAATTGCCCTTGTTTCTACGCTGTTGTTGAAAATCCTCCATATGCACTGGCCACAAATTTTAATCCAACTTGACGAAGAGCCTGTTTCTGACAGATCTTGAAAGTCAGGCAACTCTGACTATACTCATCTAGAGACGAGTGCAAAATTTGACTAGTTACTAGATCTTTCGAAATAAATGGATAACCGCAAGCATGCCAAATGGCTCTCAGGTGCTACTTCGAGATCTCTTCTTCTTAATTTCCCACTCTTAGTTTCGAGATTTTGCTAATCGAGCATTGGTGGACATGAGCAAACTAAAACCATGCGCAGGACGTCGAAAAATTTGAGCACTACTGAAAAATTGGATGAATTCCTTCAAATGGATTTGGCTGACAGAAGTGAGTATTTGAACATTTTTTAGAGCAAATGGTCCAGGTCTATAGAACAAATTAATTCCAAAAAATCTTTCCCAAAGAGGTGTGGCGTATTCGCTAGATTTCTAACAAGAGCACATCCCGAAGCAGACCACCGCAAAAAGTTTGAAATTCGCCGTTAGGAAAGGAAAGAATGCGGAGCTCAAAACTCCGACTGGAAATGAAAGTTAGATTTGCATTACCCTTTGCTTACGGAGATGTGATCGAAACACTGGTGTGAATCCTAAGAATTGCTACCGAAAACGAGAGAAGCACTCTCCAATTGAGTGGAACAGCTCTGGCATCTGTTTTTAGTCCTTTCAGAAGAATGTCGTTAATTGTCAGAACAGAACAGCGTTACAAGCCAGTAATGATGAATATTTTTCGAAACATGAAAAATGCCAAAACACGGAAAATGCCTATGTGAGGAGGAGGGAAAAGGCGCTTCATCTCCTCAACAATATGACGCACACTCAGATGCTATCGCTAGGCAGAAAAATTGTAAAAATAGGAAAGAAAGATCTCTCTCACTCAAAGATTCTTTAGCATTGGCTTCCTTTCTTCTTTACCTTTCCCAACAGCTCGAAATCTTCCTGTATAGAAACAAATCCAGGTCGAGTAACCAATTATTCTCGACCATATGAGGTTGTTTTGAGGATCTCGAAAAAATACTTTGCAACGAAAGAATTTGAAGTAGAAAAGAGTTTGGACCAAGTGTGCTGGCTTCGACAGGGTTGGACTAACAAATAAGTCAAAGGCAGAGGCCCACCTCATGCTCATGTTATAGCTATTGGCATATTCTAGACCTCCCTGATGCGCTGATCCCGGTGATGAACATGAAACGTCCCAGAGTGGCATCTAAACCGGTTTTTCGGAACGGGGCTGGTAGCAGTTAGCTGGAGCAAATTGACGGGCAAAGACGTGCATCACCACTGATCTTAGCGATTGTACAGGCCAAAACGTGTTCACCGTTGCTTCTTTGACGGACAGCCAGCACAGCTTGTAGCGAACCCCGCTTCTCCTCCAAGGAGCGGGTACCGTAGGAACGGGTACCCTATTGACATTATTAAAATTATAAAGTTACAAAACTTTATAAAAACATGAACCTCATACGAAGACACATATAGAAGTAGGTTTCTGCCTGCACTCATCAGTAAGGTGAAGGAAACCTACTAAATTGAAATGAACACGGCCCGCCCTTGCCAGCAAGAACGATCACGTCATTACATGCTAAATTCTAATGTTATATGGAAATTTCATAATATTACTGTCTGTCCAGTTTTCTTTTCGCGCGTGAACCTTATATGAAAACGAAATATAGAAGTAAGTTTCCTCCTGCACTCATCAGTAAGGTGAAGGAAATCTATTAAACAAAGCGCCGTAAGGGGGCTAGAGCGGCTAGAGATACGCGGCGGCACTCATAGACACCATGATCTACTAAATTCTGTTTCTGAACCTATGCCTAATATGTGCACATATTTCTGAAAGTTGCCTACTAAATATTAAGGTTTGAAACTTACAATTAGTCTTGCATTGATATAACATCCCACCACATGTACGAATTATATATAAAAAATGAGAAGTACCAAGTGGAATATAATCAACCAGAAGATGACTATTATATGGCACTGGGTTCATTGAACTAAAATTGTTTATTTGTGGGTGACCATGATCAAATGGATGTATTGAAGGGATAGAATTTGTGGACGTATTCATTGATTACAGATATCTATAAATTATGATGGTATATTGAGTATTAAATCAGCATTTACCAGTCTTTAGCTAAGTCATATTGTAATCTGAATATTTCTTTTATAAATGCTCGAGTTCTAGAGGTGTGCATGTCGAATTTGTGTAAAATATAATTATATTTGAAGAAACAACGGATGCATGAACTTCCACTTACAAAATGTCTGTAGTCCATGATTAACAGAGTATTTTTTCTTCGTATCAACCTGTTTATGAAGTCTTTTCTAGTAAAGCAGATGCGGGCGATTCGCAATACTTCAAGAAAATGGTAGCTTTTTAAATTCCAATTGAAATATTAGTGGAAAAGTGCGGAAATCGTCTAATAGCAAAGCCGAAAGAATCAGTCTTGTTCTACATTTTGCAATTACAATGTTGTTTGAATATTAAGGGATATATGTTGAATATGTTAATTTCCGAATCCAAATAGTTACATTTATTTATGGACTCATGCTTAGTTTCCAGCGATAGTACGGTAGATGTACTCTGTGATAGACTTTATTCAGAATTGCTAAAATTGTACCTGTCTAAAGTGTTATGCAATATCAGTAGATCATATCTGTAGGGATAGAAGTATATGTTTGCGTCTGAATAATCTTTGGCATAGATGTATTCATAGTATGATGAAGTGAGGTCTGCTGGGAGGGGGCTGAAATTGCCATCCTGAGGTACGCCTGTGATCTGTTTGAATACAAGTGGACCAAATGAACAAAAACTATTATTGAGAAGATAGACCACAAAAGAATCTCTGTAATAGTGTATTGCCTGCAAGGCCATTAGTCATAATTTTCTGAACAAAAAACTTTGTTATACTCAGTAAAAATTGATTTCTGCTTATTAACATTGTTAAAACATAATTGAAGAATATTTTTAATGTTTGTGGTATGTGGGAGATTCGTGAACATATTTGTGAAATCTGCAGAGAAAAACTTGAGATTATTAGATTTATGTCTAATTAGATGCTTACTGATATTTATATTATTTGTCGACCAGTAACCATGAAATAAATGATTACGCATTGTGATAGACTGTATATATCTTTTGAAATGAGTTTCAATAGGAGCAAATATTCTTGTAAGTTCTAGAGCCAAAGGATTTATGCTGCTGTTAAAAGCTCCCGTAATAGAACGGAATTTTGGTGAGGTTTTGTGTAGTTTTGGTAGTGCATATGATATAGGTATATCTGGATTATCGAGAGATTTCAAGTGATTAATTGTTAGAAATGTTTGGTGGCTGAGAATGATTTCTTCCTTAGTTTCCCTATCATAGTATTCGTAGGTATTATTGGTTTGAGAGGCAGTGAAATTCTGTCCGTTGCAACTAACACCCATTTCGTTCATAATTTGTGAGAGATAAATTTTTTTACAAGTAATTCCATAGTCCCCTTTGACTTTATCCAATGGGAAAAAATCAAATTGCGTTGTAACTTTTTTATAATTTCAAAATCTTTTCGTGATAACGTATTTCATTGTGCAAGTGTTTTTTTTCGGTAGGACTTTGTTTTAACTTCGATTTTAGTTTGTGAATTAGCCTCCTACCAATCATTGATAGTTTTTCAAGGTTTAGTTTACAACTTCCAGATATTTTGATACTGATAAATGTAAACACTGATGCAAGTTGCGCTTGTTTATGCAAGGAACTGGGCGAAGGGTGGTTCATTTGTCTGAAATTTTTATAACCCTATTGTTATTCAATACCTTCAAATCTCTCGTGATAATGTGCTAGTGCTGCGGGTCAACAGGGTTTATAATACTCATTTTCACACACACACAACTTGTTTTTAGTAATTCTTTTACTTTGCCTGCATGTAAGTCTTTCATTATGCGGTTACAGTTGAAATCTTTCTTGACAGTGGCAACTCGGAGTTGTATATATACCATTGTGAAAGGGACGTATTTAACTTTTGTTGCAGGTAATAATTGACTTAATTACACTATCGTTTACTACTTTATCAATACATATTTAGGTTACCAAGTATGTTCAGTATGTAAAAAGTTGGGAGATTACAGTAATTTTGGGGTAAAATTTTGTTCTTGTTGAAATGGTGGAAGTGAAATTTGCATAGTAGGCATAACAGGAAGCGTTTTTGAACAGGAGGTATAATTTATTATTTTTATTTTGAAGAAGGGGGACGAACCCTCGTGTAAAACACAATTTAAGACCACAAATACTGAACAAAATACAGAAGTGCGAAATGCAACCCAGAAAACAATCACGAAGAAAGATAAGAGACAAATCTGAAGGGCATACAAAACTTGCATAATTAAAGAAAAATAGCAACATTACTAGAGATAGTTTGGTCGCTTTTCAAAAAAAAAATGTTTTGAGAAAGTTCAGAGATAAACAGTGCACGTTTTCCTTGAGTAATTTCCTCAATGTTTGTAGAACCTTCTTAGAGAAAAACATGGATCCAAGCGTAGTTCTAGCAGCTGAATCATGGAGAGTCAATTTCTTTGCTGGAGTACGAGACGGAACTAATGCGAAAAAACTGCTATTGTCTAAGGATGTTCTATCAGTCAATATTTTAAACATTATTATAAGATCATTTCTTTTCCTTCTTTTGGAATGAGTCATAAGTCCTAGCTGCTTGTTTCGGTCATCCCAGTTTGGAACCAGAGAGTATCCTACTCCACAACATCTCATAACCAGCTTTCGGGTAAAGCTGTTTTGCACTTTCCAAGAGGTCGATATCCTTGCGCTTGTATGGACTAAAAAGGTATAAATGCTAAAAAAAAATTATGGTCAAACGCATATTGAATAATTTTGTCTACTTTATCTCTTGTTAGTGAATATAAATAGATTTCAAGCGTGTGAACGTTGGCTTTATGTCTAATGTAGTTTAGAAAGTGTTGCTTAAAATCAGTTTTTTTTTTCACGAGTATCTTGTTGTGAGCGTTTTTTATGAAATTTTCGTCCATTTCTTTTCCGTTGTTTCATAATTTTAAGGGAGAAATAGGGGTGATTCGGGCGAAATGTAAGTGGGTTTTCTATATTGGACACATTGCCATAACTGTGTATGTTATGGTTGTTTCGAAAAGGGTGAGCTGTGACCAATAGTTTGATCCAAAATAGTTCTTTTGTTATAAGTACTCCTTTGTCATCATTTACTGGCAGATTGTCAAGAATAGACACCGAAATATTAGTGTTAGGGCATTTTGCTGTACAGTGAGTATATAAATAGTTGCTGATGTTGTGTTTTCTAATATTCAGTAAGTGTTCACCAATGCGTTGCTTCAGTTCTCGTGTTGTTCGTGAAATTTTGGGCCGACGCATCAAATTTGACGCGCACCACCCATAAATACCGCCTTTACTGGAGAGGAGGAAGATATGAGGGCTTGATCATCACGATTGCTTTACCATCGTATATGCGATTGAAAGCTTACGTACAAAAGTAGGGCAGATTGATGTTTCTTCGCTCCAACAATGACATGAACAGAGGGCAAGAACCGAATCGCCGATTAATAGATTTTTGAAGAGTCCAACATATTATTGCTCAGTGTCCACTCTGAGTATTCAAAGAAAAGAAGCCTGCAGAAATCGAAAACCATAGGCTGCCGCTATACTCCTCGAGAAGTATAGCGGTTTCGGTCGCTGCTGTCGTCGACAACAGCGACCGACCGTTGCGGCTGTCGTCGGTCGCCAGTGTCGACGACAGCCGCGACGGTCGGTCGCCAGTGTCGACGACAGCCGCGACGGTCGGTCGCTGTTGTCGACGACAGCGGCGACCGTCGCTAGCGACGCCCCGCCCACGATCAATACGCACGACGGCCACTGTCGCCGCGACGCCGCGACCGAAACCGCTATACTCCTCGAGCAGTATAGCGGCACTGATACTGATCATTCGTTCATCACAAACTACTTGATATTATTAGGTCGTCGCGAAAGTTTCCCTCCACTATTCGATCTTTTTTCAATTTTATTTTTTATTCAATACAGCTGATATTTAATGTACATATGAACCATTATTATCCACAACATATTCCCATTTAACCGGTAACTTGTGGATTCCGCTTGCATGGGAATTCTGGGATTTTAATGCAAAAAACTCGCCGAGCCACTTTTTGAGTTGTTCCAAATCGTCGAACTTCCTGTCTCCCAGGTGATTGGATAACGACAAGAAAAAATGGTGGTCTGTGGGCGTCAGGTCTGATGAATACGGTGGGTGGGCCAGAATATGCCATCCTAAGCTCTGCAGTTTTTGCTTAGTCTCTCTCGCAATGTGTGGACAAGCGTTGTCATGTGAGAAGTAAACTTTGTCTTGTTTCCCACGAAGAGCCGCAGCGACGCAATCGTGTTGCCTACACTAGATTTTGGCGGAGACAGTAGAGTTTGTTGGTAAAAACTCCCAGTCAATAATTCCTTTGCAGTTCCACCAAACACTGAGCATTACCTTCTGAGGGTGTAGTTCTGTTCGCGACGTTGGGATCCCAGGTCCGTCGCGTCCGAGCCACTGGCGCTTTCTCGTGTGGTTTGCGTAGAGGACCGACTTCTCATCACCGGTAACCAAGTAGTCCAGTCAGGTGAGAGTCCTTCGAAAAGTCAAAAGGTTCATGCATGCATCTCCGCGCACCGGAGCTGGCGACTACTCAGATCGTGAGGTATCCATGCGCCGTACTTCCACGTCTTTCCGGCGCTGCGCAGGTAAACGGCCACTGTATTGTAATGACACCGGAGTTCACCTGCCAGTGCACGGGTATCACGGCGGGGATCCTCTTCAATTAGCTCTACGAGTCGCTCCTGATCGACTCCAACTAGTCGACCAGATCGTGTTTTATCCGCCAAGTCAAAATCGCCATTTTTGAACTTCCGAAACCAAACTTTGGCCATGTCGTAGGAGACAGTTGAGGGACCCATCGCATCACACACGTTCTTTGTCGCATCTCTTGCACTGCTGTTTTTTCTGAATTCGTAAAGCAGAAGGAGTCAAACCTGCTTCGAGTGTAGGATGATTTCTTCGGCCATAATCCCAAACAAAAGCCAAGAGAAGAAAGGTGTAAGTAGTCCATTGACCAACCTTTATATACGTTTCGGATAGGAAGAGCCAAAACAATCCTGAGGAAACATGTAAGATTTCGAAGTGAGTGGCGGGAAACTTTCGCGACAACCTAATATTATGCAAACTCAAGAGGCTAGAAAAGACGAACTCTTTAAACACATAATTTTCCCTAGTATTTGAAATTATTCGATAATTCGAGACAAACTCAATAAATTCGAAATTTCAGCTTAATCAAATATTCGAGCACCGAATAAATTCTAAAATGAACATTTTTTTGAATAGCCGATTTGCAAATAAATTCTAGGATGGACATTTTTCGAACAGTCGAATTTCGAATAATTTCGAGAATAGACATTTTTCGGATAGTCGAATTTCGAATAGATTCGGAAATGGACATTTCTCGAATAGTCGATCTTCGAATTATTGGAATTTGAATGTTTTTTTTTTGATTTTTTCTTCACTCGAATACATTATTCTATCCGAAATATAGCGTGTTCCCCCTTCTAAATAAACCAAATGTCAAAGAAATTCGTTGCCGAGCCAGCGTCGCATTTCTCGGAACAAAAAGGCAGTCACCACTGGAGAAGAACACGTACTTTCGCATTAATCGCTTATGTGAAAATGACCAAAAACTGAAAATCCACCCATGTGTAACGAGCTAGTAAAGGTCGCATTCAAACAAAGAAAACAATGGTAGGCCATGACGTAGGTACTTGTGACGAAACGGTTCAAATCTACAGTGCTTCTGAAAGTGCACGCTAAATTGAGCTGTAGATATGAGCCATTTGACAATGATTCATGCTATTAGAGCACTATTCATCCATTGATTTCAAGGACTTCCTTTTGCAATTCTGGAGGAAATGTGTGACGCATGAGTAGATGAATGCTGATGATTGATTCTGTCACGTTCTATAAAAGAACTCACTGATATTAGATGTCGCTCACGACGTATTCCTCTTTTACAGTATCCTCCACTAGGTGTTTCCAGTTCATATTAACTATTTCTACTAGTTGGATTTCGCCCTCACGCCTCACGTAATATTTGTCAACTTTGAAAAAGAATGTCCGGAAATTGATCCATGTGAGACTTGTTACAGGGTGGCCGAAAATTTCCTGGGTACCAATACTCTAACGCTAAAACCTTAAAGTTAGCTAGCAAGAGTTCATATTCCAAGGACAGCTTGTATAGACCATTTACTGACTGATAATTATTGAACAGCTTTCGAAAAATTTCGTACTGTCGAGACAGGCGCTCGGAAGCTAAAAGACGCTTTTGTGCAATTCTCGTAGAGAAAACTGACCTCCACAACATAATCTTTGAGTCCCAAATATCTGGAGTAAACTAAGCAGGTCTTGTGCTACGGAAATGAAGACACTAAGAAGTTCGTGGTATTCGAATACGATGTAGAAGATCTCAATGCTTCATGAAGAAGTTCGGCAAGGTTACGTTTAGGGGGTCCTTACTCTAGTGAGCTGGCGCATGGGAATTCCAACGACAGCAACTGCACCTCATTTGCGCTTACCAGAATTGAGCCTTGTGAAGAATCCTATTTGATTCAAGGTGGGTGCACGGGCAAATTTCGCCCACATTGCACATAAGAACTTGTCTTTCGTTATCGATTATTTTCAGCGCAGTTACCTTTTTTTTTGCTTTGCCTGGTGCTTCCAAAATGTTGGAATTACGTTGAGATGATCTTCAACATAATTTCATCTCCTAGTGGTGGTTCCCTTAAACACATAATCACATCAAGTATATTTAAAAGAGGATCAAGAAGCTCTTTAGACACAAAACAAAACTTATCCATCATATCAAAGTCGCGAGTAGGTCACAGTGATAACATCCCATCGCGAAAACAAGTAGTTTATGATATGCTATAACAGAGGATGCTGAATGGCGTGATATCATCTTGTGTTTCCCTTCTTCAAATAATGGATTGAACTACTTCGGTCTCCCACGGACTAGGTAGTATATAGGTTGGTGCGTAATTATTGCGACTTTTTCCGCGACTCCTTTTCTCGTTAAAATTAACGTTCTTTTATATGAATAGTCTTTCTTTCTTTAGTAACATTGCTATGGAAATCGCATCCACATTCGCCATTTCATATTCCGGGAAAAGTTGGAATGCAGCACTGTCATTCCGTGATCTCAGCGAAATTTTGGCTGAAGGAAAATCAGCGAAGCTAGGTTGAAAAATATTCAGATAGTTCAAGTAAGAAGGATATTTGATAAATGAGACTACACAGAAATGAAGCCTGCTCGTTTTGCTACAAAAAATCGGTGGGAATTCGGACCTGTTCCTGTCTGAGAGTTCGAGCGGACCTGTTTAGCCAATCTTCATGCCTTCCCGAGCCTATTGGGAGGAAAAACACGGTCGAATGGTCCATAGTGAATTGCTCGGACAGCATTCCCGTTGTCAAGCTTTGGGAGCATGACCATTTGCACCCGCCGCTAATTAGCAGGCGGGAACGCGCGCTTATGCGCTGCGTGCGTCCCACCGCTGAGGGTGGGCAGCGCGGCAAACCTTGTCCGAGTAGCCGCCTTTCTCTCAGGAATGCATTGAGATCAGAGCGCAGGTTTCAGGGCTTTGATCTACCTTGATGTGTTTTTAGAAATACATGGTACCTCTTCCATGCTGTCCAAAATTCCTGGTGCTTGGAATGTGATGGCCAACATACGCTTCTGTATATACAGTAGCGAGCAAACAGATTGCAACTTTTCGTTATTAGTCCATAACTTTCAAAGCAGAGCATGAAGACTTAAGTTTTTATAAGAGTTGTAGATGCTCATGTGAAATACGAAGAAGTTAAAACCTCCTCACCATGCTTACTTCTTGTTTTTTTTTTTAAGAATTTTTTTTCGCAGTGGTCAAAATCTGTAATTCGGCACTATACGCAAAGTCTTTCAAAATGACTTCTATTGTTGTGATCGCGTCCCGAATTGATTGTTGCACAAAAATCAACCCATCAACCCATATTTGCTAGAAATGTGCATGTGGTGACTACTGGCAGACGTTTGCGAAGACTATGTGAAGTTAGTTCAACAATGGTGTTTTATGGATGTTCTTGCCTCTCTGGCACCCTCTATCAGCTTTGTTTGAAATAAAGAGATGCTGCTGCAGATTCCTAAAGTTTTGCTACAGCTGCTAGAATTTGACACATTTCATTGCTCCCTCGGGATTCCAAAATATTCTGGCTAGTTGCAATGCAGCTAATTGGGGGTGGAGTGATTTTTGGGAGCTCGATGGGAAAAGGAAGAGCTCCCAAAAATATGCAATCTCCTAGGAAACTAAAACTCTGTGGAAAGACAGTACTGATCACGCTCTATGAACATTTTGAAGAGCATTTGCTGATTCCGTGCCAGACAACTTCAGCACTAGGTCTATATCACCCTACTTTGCCACGAACTGACGTGCTATGCATGCGAATTCTCGTATGTGCAATCAGTCGATCTCGCTCTTCACACTTCATTTTCAAATAGCTGCACCCTTCTTACTCCATACTCAATTCTGAAGTGGTTCCGACTAGTGCAAAAATCCTTTGAAGGTGTAGAGAATCGAATACGTGGACGCGCAGGAGCCAGCGTTGAGCCGATTTCGCGCTGCCAGTCAGTCCTTTTTGACAGGTCGTGACGTAATTGTTCTTGCTGGCAGTCTGGTCCGATCGGATGAGGAATGATGCATATCAACTTCAAGGTTGTTTTAGCTCGAATTTTGCGCTGTTTCTTGTGTGCCTTATTCCTGAAACTTCTCGGTGGGGGAGGAAGGTCGTGAAGAGATGGAGGTCGAACGAGGGAATGTGGGCGGTCGTATTGGAGGTCGGTCTTTCCCATCGTCATGCTTGGCCCTGCCCATGTGTATGCAGGTGCTATGCAGCTTCTGTTGACAACCACCCACACTCACAAAGAAGGGAATGACTACTGAACGCTTGCAGCACTTCCGTAACCACTAAAGATGAATAAGATCAAAGATTTCAATAAATAAGAGTAGGACGTCTTTGATGCTTCGAAGCTGTTAAAATTAAGGGTTCGAAATCATGAACAGTGTACGTGCAAGTGGTCTTATCGTAACCACACAAAAATTACACCATGTGATGAAGTGGACGGAGATTTTGTGACTACCACAATTAACCTTCTACATTAAAAGAAAAATATCCCGCAGAATCTTTCGGGAACACATATCTCAACTCAAAGTTTGATTCAAAATCTCCATTTTTCAAAGTTAAAAAAATTTCATTCAAAATGCTTCTTATTTTTTATTTATCGTTACTGGTAAGAAAGAGTGGTCCAAATGCTCAATAGCCACGCCTCTTCTTCAGGAGTGTGTGTGTGACTGTCAACAGAAGCACCGCATCACCTACATATCCTAGGGGCATCATATGCCACGCCCCTTTTCCGATGGGACCCAAAGGCTACAGCGCTGCATTCCAGTATTTGCTAAAGTGATAAAGCATATTATGGTGGATGTGGATGCGGCTTTCGATAGGGTCTTTAATAAGTAGAAATAGGGGATTGTTTTCGTGAAAACAAAAACCTTTTGAAAAGCGCCAATTTTTAACGAGAAAAGAATTCGCAAAAATGCCGCATTAATTATGCACCAACCTAATACATACAGTTGTGAGCAGCAAGATTGCAACTTTTGGTCTTCCGTTCTTAACTTCCTTCAGGGAAGAGCTTATAGATCGACATTTTTTATGCGGATTGCAGACACATGGGGCAGAAGCAGGTGAAAATCTCCCCATTTCGTGGGCTACTTTTTTGTGAACAAAAAAAATCATCTACAGGGGTCGAAATCTGTGACCCCCATCCACAACGCCTCACAGAATGAAGTCTATCGGAGGGACCTCAACACGGATTGGCCTCCTTGCAGCAGGACTAACTCATTTTCGCTAGAAAATGTATTTGGACTGATCATTTCTTGATATCGCGGTGTCACTTTTCTCAAGCAGGAAGAAATCTACATCAACTTTTCAGTGATGTGCATTCTCGGCTACATTGCAACTAGCTAAAAAATCTGAAGTTTTCGGAAAAGCAGTGGATTGTACATGAATCGAGAAGCTTTAGCTGAGGTTAGGCTATCGTCAGCAGTAACGCTGCCCACCATACAACGCTTGAAGAGTCAGCTAAAGTGATAGCAACATTCATACAGGGTCACTGAAAAAAAAAAACAAACAAAACTTACCTCAAGTACTCAAGGTAGATGCCAACGACTGATTTGCACACACATTTTCTAGCGGATATATTTGATTCTGGTGCAAGAAAGTCAACTCGTGATCCCCCGTTAGAGGTCATTCTGTCAGACGTTGTGAACGCCACTAGGGAACAAATTTTGAGCTCTGTTAGTAATTTTTTTTTGAAAATGTAGCCGCCAAAATGGAAAGCTTCTGACTTGCTCCTGTCTCACGTAATTATCAACTCTTTCGAAAATTTAAACCTCTGAGCTCTTTATTAAAGAAAGTTATGGAAGGAAGAGCGAAAGTAGCAATATTTTGGCTCGCCACTGCACATAATTATGTTTCCGCATTGTCAATGCATCCTCCAGAATCAGAAGTTCTGTCCTACGAAGTCCATTGCTTTCTCAGTTATGCTGTTTAGTAGCGAATGAAGAACAGGCGATAATAGCAATTTGCGAAACGTTACAGCCTTCATCTTCCGCCTCCGAAAAGGGGAACTTTCAAAAAAAAATTCGTTCAGATTTTCTACAGTAAGAACTAGGAATAAAAGCGACATTTGGAGCAGGACCAGTTCGAAGCGCACAAGATTTGTGTCCTAACGCCTCTGTATTCAACATTGCTTTTACTGGAAATATAAATACCTGCCCTTGTATGTTTTAAATGAGGAATTAAAAAATAAGAAAATTGTTCGTTAATACGGAGCTTATCGCGGGACCATAGCTCAGCCCAGCAGGGTTCTTCATATGTGTTGCGAATATATACTTGTTGGTTACAAAATTCTTTCTGGTTCCTTTTCAGTTGCTTTTTTTTGCTCATCTGTTACATTTTGTATATGAAATTTGTCACGGAGTAAACATCGGTGCAATTGCGAACCCAGTACGAAGGCTACGTGCGAGCCGCTAAAAACGTAGCCTTTCAGTGGAGAATTTGGTCTATTGGAATGGATCAGCTCGCGCGCGTATTGCAACGCGATGTTTACTCCGAGATGAATGCCCCGTACTGTTCGAAGGCAAGAACAATCTAACATAATTAAAAACTGACTTTTTCAAATAGACGAATTTCGAATAGGTGAATTTGAGTATTCGAGTTTTGAACACATTTGGCGACCTCATTCAAATTTATTTTCGAAGAGAACGGGTAAAACCAAACTCCAAGGGAGTTCAATCAATTCACGGAAATCGGATCAAAAAGCGGATCAAAAATTAGAAATTTGAGGAAAATTACATAACCAACAAAACAAAAGCAACATATTGGGAGTTGACATAGGTTCTTGTGCCCCATTTTAGTTGCAGTTTTCTCCGCCTACAGTGAGCGTGGATGCCTGTACATCGATGGCGATGCGTTTCACGCCGACTTGGGAAGCACGCGGCGCAACCACGTCGCTCCTGCTTGAATTACCTTCACAACAACGAACTGTAGGGTCTTCTTGGTTATCAATATCAAGCATGTCTAGTAGCGTTCCTCAATATGAATCTGAGTACGAATATGACAATCATTTTGCGCAAGTACATCATTTCATTGTCATTGAAATAACTCCGCTACCTTTCGCTCACGGGTCTGTGGAAAAGGGTCGCTTGAGCTTCGATGATGTGCTGATCACCAGAAGTATTGGTATTTTTGGTAAATTTATCGGCAGTAGCAATTGTCCTCGACAGTGCGAAGTAGCAGGGGTAGTTTAAACACCCGAGCGAAGCCGGGTATACCTCAGAAGATCTAGAAACCGTGTTTTGCATGGGATAAAACCGTGTTTTGCATCGGATTGAAAGATGCAAATCCCACGAATAAGTCATGCACACTCATGCAAATCCCATGCAAATCCCATGCAGAACACGGTTTGAGAAACGGTTTGAGAACCGGGTTTTGCATGGGTTCTGCATCGGTTTTGCATGAGGTAACGTGGGTTTTGCATGGGTTTGTGATGACCAGTTCGCGCCCTGGAGTGGGAGAGGGGATACGGGGAGTGGCTCCCACGCACCTCAAGAACAAAAATACTGCGCTGTCGTCGCACACCTTGCAACTCCACCGAATTGCGCACTTATAACTCCTCTCTCAGCTCATTTTTGATCGGGCCAAGTTCTGCTGGATGTCCGACTGAGGTGCATCGTACATTAAGCTGGTGAATGTTCCCTATGTTAAAATGCAATAATTTCATATTTCAGAGAAACCTGCAATTTTTTGGCATGATTATGGAGATCGCAATGAGTAAATTTTTATCATACATAAAGCACTCCTGATTGTAAAAAAAACAATGGAAATAACGAATGAAAAATCTAAATAACCGGTTTCTTCAAAATCGATGCAAAACCCATACACATCTATGCAAATCCCGGTTTAATCCGGTACAAAACCCGGTTTTTTTAATCAATAGTTTTCAGCATTGCTCAAATCCATGCAAAACCCATGCATACCCATTCAGAACCCATGCGTCTCCAAATCCGATGCAAATCCCATGCAAAACCCGCGAAAAACCCACGATTTTCTCAAAGTCATGCAAAACCCATGCATACCCTCAGGAGATCTAGAAACCGTGTTTTGCATGGGATAAAACCGTGTTTTGCATCGGATTGAAAGATGCAAATCCCACGAATAAGTCATGCATACTCATGCAAATCCCATGCAGAACACGGTTTGAGAAATGTTTTGAGAACCGGGTTTTGCATGGGATTTGCATTGGTTTTGCATGAGCTAACGTGGGTTCTGCATGGATTTGTGATGACCAGTTCGCGTCCTGGAGGAGTGGGGGGGGGGGGGGGGGTACGAGGAGTGGCTCCCACGCACCTCAAGAACAAAAATACTGCGCTGCCGTCGCACACCTTGGAACTCCACCGAGTTGCGCACTTATAACTCCTCTCGGCTCATTTTTGATCGGGCCAACTTCTGCTGGATGTCCGACTGAGGTGCATCGTACATTAAGCTGGTGAATATTCCCTATGTTAAAATGCAATAATTTCATATTTCAGAGAAACCTGCAAATTTTTGGCATAATTATGGAGATCGCAATGAGTAAATTTTTATCATACATAAGGGACTCCTGATTGTGAAAAAACAATGGAAATAATGAATGAAAAATCTAAATAACCGGTTCTTCACAAATCGATGCAAAACCCATACACACCTATGCAAATCCCGGTTTAATCCGGTGCAAAACCCGGTTTTTTTTAATCAATAATTTTCAGCATTGCTTAAATCTATGCAAAACCCATGCATACCCATTCAGAACCCATGCGTCTCCAAATCCGATGCAAATCCCATGCAAAACCCGCGAAAAACCCACGATTTTCTCAAAGTCATGCAAAACCCATGCATACCGATGCAAAACACGGTTTTTAGATTTCCTGAGCCGATGCAAAACACGGTTTTTAGATTTCCTGAGACAGTCTATTATGAGATAAATCTGATTTCGGAATGCTACGAACACTTAGTATCCTTCTCTTGTGAGCTACAAGTAACGTTCTCCCAAACTCTATTTCTTCCCAAAACGGAAAGCTTCTGAATCACACTCCACACCCGAACAACAATCTCTGACGGTCTCATGTACGTGGGAAGCTTCCGTGATGTTCGGTTGATTAAATCAGATAGGTGTGGAAAAGAGTCCCGTACGATCCACATCATATTTCATGGCAACTAAATAATTTATGTGCAAGCTTGTTCTAATTTTCTTTTTCTCAGGGTGTGCAGTTCCTTGTACGCTCACATTGGTGGAAGGTTTTTATAACGTCATGTAGCACTCTGCTGCATATTGCAGCTAGTATTTGGATGATAACCTAGAACGAGCTGTCAACTTGCAAAATATCTGTCATATGTTCGAAAAACGACTGATGAAGGGCCGCCTCATATTCTCAAACGCACATTTTCCGTGTAAAGCTTTCCGTTTTACGCCCATTTTTGAGCTCCCCTTTTCCTTTTTGTGGGATTTGAAATTTCAATTCCGCCTGTCCTCTCTTCCCACTATTCCTGAAAAAAAAAACCCTCTTGATCTCTTTTGCAATAGTTGTTGTTTCCCAATAAATTGATTAGATATCAATTTGTTGCGAGTATTCTGAGACTAAAATTCTATTTAAGAATCTGACAGAAATATTCCATGTAATGCGATAGATAATGCAGTGCATACTGTATATTACGTGTAATATAGACAAATATTCCAACTTCTTTTGTATAAATGTACATGAAGATCAACACTGAAATGGTAAATGGGATGATTTTGTTTGAGTTACACAGTTGCAAAAATTACTAGGAATAATTTTGTGTGGCACAGCTCTACAAGAATAGTTATAAAAAAGTTCTGGAGCAAATTAAAGAGGCTTTCAGACCTTTTTCGCTTTTTCACAGCCCTGATAAAGTTTATTGCACATGCGTACATTTTCTAGACTTCAACACTCTGCTACTCAGTCCTCTCTGCCGCATGGTAGTCAGGTTCAACATTCGTTGTTTAGTGTTCGTCGAGTACCTCACTTCATTCACTGGCACAGAAATGCCATTTAACCAGAACTGATTTCACTTGCTCTTGACCAGAAC
This sequence comes from Ancylostoma caninum, assembly GCA_037903475.1. Lineage (NCBI taxonomy): Eukaryota > Metazoa > Nematoda > Chromadorea > Rhabditida > Ancylostomatidae > Ancylostoma > Ancylostoma caninum. The sequence continues at coordinate 2,425,553 of JBAJFG010000492.1, read as the reverse complement.
TTATTTCACTTTCTCTTTCTAGGCGAGAATTTACGAGTGAAAAATCAAGCTAAACTAGTTTAACAACCCGCCGTTTCTATTATAGAATAACCAAGCATGCGAACCACTGTTAGCTTGCGCGATCAAAGCCTCCTCGATCCAAGCCCTATAAAGCCCTTTAAAGTTACGGCTGAATCTCATCTCGAGCCACTTAATCCAAAGCGAAAGAATTACGATTCACGCTCATTTAAGCACTGTCTGGAAACTTCCTCCGCTACTGAGATCCCCCTCAGCTTTACGAAGCTTTCCCCTCAGTGAGTTGGTCTCACCCACCATCTGCGTCTCACTCGGTAAATTTTTAATGCAAGACATCGCTAATTGGAAGGAATGATGAAGTGAAAAAACAGACATATTTGAAACTTCTTCACAACTACATTATAACTGCAAATAAACCCAAAAAATCTTAATCCTAGAATTATAACTCCAGTAAGAGTTCAAGCTAAAAGTATCTAGCGATTACATCTCTGATTTGCCCCCTTCATATAGTTTTCATCTCAAAAACACTTTTCACCTCTCCTTCTTCGTCGATTTTTCCACGATTTTCCTTCGGAATCATTACACCGCCCTCTCGATACTTGGTGTTGCACACTTGGCCCCCTGATGTAAATCACCTACGCGGATCAATTTTTCCTTGACTTTATACGCTAGATTGATGAGATGACCAAACAGTCCAGCTGCCTCATGTGAGAACATTGACCCTTCTGCTACCAAAACATTCCAGAAGTCAGCTTCTGCAACTAACTTCCTGTAGTAACCAAAAACGCCTCAAGTGCAGCGGACACGGAAATTTTCGTCCCAACAGTTTTGTTAGTTTCATGATTCCTCGGATGTGAACACAAAACTGAGACACAAATCACAATGATGTAGTATACATGCACAGGGCCAAACGTCCGATGGGGAATTCCCACGTGGGGGTCGTATGGTGATTGGGTGAAGTGCGGGGAAGGGGTCGTATTTGGGAGAGGGTGTGCCACACGGGAGGTGCTAGCTAGGCGTTTGAGCAGTAAGAATTACATGCGGACCACACAGAGACTAGAAAAAGCAAACTCGCATTCTGTAACTTGTATCACCACTTACATATGAAAACAAGATTGTTAGCAGTTCATACAAGCATCCGGCGGTAATATTTCACTTGTTTATTATTTGTTATTATTGTATTGTATTATTATTGTATGGATTTATTTATTCACCATATTTCTTTAGGTATTTTATCTCAGAGTTTTACATATCTTGGACTTCACCTGTTTCTTAGAGCTCGGTGGGGAATTTTCCAAGATTCCACTCCACCAAGAAAAAAAAAGGCCCCATCTAAATAACTCTGGAAGAAAACCATAAACTAGGCATTAGAAGAGCCATATGATGTTATCTCACGAAGTTGGTATGGACATTGAATAGGTTCGTTTGAGAAACGTCGTAAGGGATGGGGGGAGGTCGCTACTGGGAGACGGCTTTTCCTGTCGTCATGCCTGAGTATGTTCATGCATATCCAGGGTCCCCAAGTTCTTCTCGGTAAGTTTAACAATGACGTGCAAAAATGGGAAAACGCATTAGAAACAGTTCGCACCCGTTCCAGACCTGATGTAGGATTGAAGGCTGCAGAAGAGATGTGAGATGATTTCCACCGAATCTTTAAAGGGAACCTTGAAAGTGAGCGACTTAATTATTTGCATCAGAAAATATAACGAGACACGAAGCGAAAATAGATATTAAACTGTATGAGGCAACGATAAGACCAATAGGAAAAACGTGGTATGAGCAGGTAGGCAAAGGTGACGACAGTGTCGAAAACTGAAGGGGGGGGGGGAGGTCTTCGAGCACTTTTTATATGGCCCTATTCGCGCCACTTTTGTGCTGCCTCTCCCTGATCGCGTGGTCTTTCGTATTGACGGTGGGTGTCAAAACAGATCATGCTGCCGCGCGGACCGCGCGGATACGGTACCATGTCATACAAGATTTCATTGTGCATCACACAAACTTGGATCATGAAGTGCGGGTCGGCCTAGCTCGAATCCATGCAAGCATTCAAACTACAACGAAGTGGATAGTATTTCAGGAATCCGACTAGACCAAGCAGTGTGGATCTTCCCCTTTGCTACGTGTAGTCCTTTGCGCATTATCTTCTTAATGCCTTTCCTTGATCGCGATCTATTTCGTATTGATAGCGGTGGTCAGAATAGATCATGTGGTCGTGCGGAGATCAGTTACCGTAGTTGTAGCGCAGTAGTGAAGTGTCGATGCCCCAGCACCCGGCCTATGGTCCCATCCCCATTCAATCACGCCTAACCCTCACGGCTCGCTAAATTTATTCCAGATTTGTCTGGGAGAATGAAGGCTGTCCAGTACATTGGACGCCCTCTCCCCCACCTTGACAATCGCAACACTTACAAGTGAGGTGCAAGAGGCTCGGCTCGCAGATCGGAATGAATCCTATCTGGCTTGAATCTCTGTTTGAGTTGGTACTACACTATGTATTTCATTATTGCTCTCGGCTCCAAGAAATGGAAATCCCACCACATCAATAAATGTGTTCCATTAAACGTTCAGTCGTTGACGGGGTGGCCGAGTGGGGAAGATACTGGACTGATAGGCAGAGGGTCGAGGATTTGGAGCCTGATATGTGCGTTCGTTTTGCATCCTTGTTTTTTTTTTGGTCTTTGGAGTCGAGGACAGTAATGAAAAACATAGTGTAGCACCTACTCAAACAAAGATTCAAGCCAGATAGGTTTCATTCCGATCCGCGAGCCTGGCCTCTTGCACCTTCCTTGTCAGGACTGAATAATGCACTAGACAGCTATCGATTTATTCGGAATTCAAAATTCGATCTCGAGTAATTCTATAGTTCAGATGTTTGAAAAAAGAGCTGAAAATACAGTTCTCCAGGAATACTAGGGAAGCAGTTGGAGCAGTTGGATCTTTCTCTTTTTTGAACATTTAAATTTTTCGGTCCTGGTTCTGCATGAATAGTTAAATGAACTGATTTATTTGGTTTTTGTTCGATCCCAAGTACAATAATCACTGCATGAGGTAGATTCGCATTCAAGTACTTCTACGATTCTGAATTAAAGTCGACTACATACATAGTAACGCCGACCACTTTACCCTTATCCATTGCCTTTGCCACATTTGAAATGTTAAATGCTTACATAATTTGGTTTGACATTAGCAGATGGCTATTCCTGGATACTCATACAGGAAGAAACTTTGATCAAGCATAGTCATTTTCGTTGACGAGCTCATTTCAAAAATGTTGTTCGATTATTTTCATCGTGTCCTGTCACGCACGTCATGTCATATCCGCATTAATTATTGTTGTTTGCTCTTATATTTGTCCTATTTACACGCAAGCGCCCTCCTTAGGACCAAAAAACCATGGATTTTGTAACTTGTGTTCCTCTTTGCGCAAAGGTCGCTTTACAATATCATCAGTCATTTTAAGCAGCTTCCTTGTGCAGTTGTTTGCAGCGTTACTTCTGCAGAGGATTATTATTGCAATCATTAATTATGTATGTAATTACGACATCTCATTTCTGGATCATGGCCTCATAAAGAAAGATAGAGGCATTTGAAAAATTGGTGGGAACAAACTAGGGAGGAATGGTTCTTCTGGCATCTGTTCGTGTACTTCGCTTCTGGTAAGTCTTGTGTGTGAGTAAAACCACAATGTTGTTGAAAACAGCCTACCTCCCGGGGTTCGCAATTCTGCGAACTATATTATTATATATGCAATGCACCGTATTGACAGAATACCAAATTCGGAAACAGTGAATTGATGGGTATGAAAATGTGCTCGGGCTTAGCATCAACGACCAAAACGAATTTCGAGGATGCTGTCAAGTTTAATGTGCTGCTTCTTACCATACCACAGCTTCACAGAAAGAGGGAATCAAGAGAGTCCAGTACATTCAGTGCTCAGAAGTCAGCACTTTCATGAACATTTGCTTCTCTCTCGATCACGTTGTTTCTTTGTATTTCTAGGAACGGAAATACTCTCATTTCTAATGTAACTGCTTGATTTGCAGCATCAAGATGTTCTGTGGCCGTTCTGTTCCGTGAATAGTTGAAATTGACACAGTTGGATAGATTTTATCTCGTATTTGCTAGTAACGAGCATTCCGCTTTTTATCAAAAGCCTGCCAATATTCCACTATTCTCAACACTCAATCGAATAAAGGTTCCATACAAATTGGACGGCTTGCTACTGCCTTTCCAATATTCTCAACATCCAATAAAATAAAGGTTTGGCACAAATTTGGCGGCTTGCTACTGCCGCTAAAGGCCTCTAATTAGGAAGGAGGATACGGTGGTAGCACTCAGAGAGAAATGTTTAACAGGAATTTCTTTGGCAGGTATATATCAAGATGTTAGACAAAATTTCAGAGAAAAACCGGCGAAAACGAGCATTTGATTTATCAGATTTTGAGTGATCGATGGAAAGGGGGGGGGCTCAGCCAAAGGATATTTGAACACCTCCCCGAAGCTACTAACACAAAGGTACAAGAGCGTAATCGTGAGACTGCTATTCCAAATGTGCTTCAAGTTATTAGAGACACTTTCGGCCCCATTGGTATTTCGGGTTGATATGGGCCTCCATAGCAAGCATCAGCAGCACCACTAATAAGATCAAGGTTTGTAGCCGCCACAGTAAACAGTAAAACATTAAGAAACGCGAAGAGTGAAGTTATAGGAGAAGGCTAGGAAGAGTCGAGTTCCGGTACTCTCACATAGTTGGGTAATGAATGCTACAGATTTATATTATAATTATATCTCAATAATTTTTGCTTTCTTTAGGGCATTGTCACTGTAATACGTTTTGTAAAGACAATTCTGTTTTTTTTTTCTCTTTCGTGTAGAAAGTGTCTATGTGATGGAAAAAACTGGTAAGCGGACGCGTTACATACGACAGCGTGATTTAACTAGGAAAGGAAACTTAAGGGGTCCGTCATTTCGTAGAGAGATGTACACTGTCAAGTACGGTTTTCGACGCTGATCTCAAATTCGTTTAGCTTACCTGCTGCGGAGCACTCTTTGAAGAGTTACACGGCATAATTAGAGTTCGCGCAAGACAGTCTTAATTTGACTTCTAAGATGTATTTCGCTAAAAGGATCGCTGGAAATCACCCATATTTAATCACGCTCGGGAAACATGAATCAGTTTGAATTCATCTAGATGTATGAGGCGGTTTTAGAGCATATTCTGAGCAGAATATAACTCGAAAGTCAAATTTAGCCAGTTTGGACAGCACGTAGTTATGTCATCGTAACTCTTCACTGAAGACTCCGCAGCAGATAAGCTAAACAGATTTGAGATCAGCGTCACAAACTGCATATGACAGTATACATTCTGTTACGAGTCGTCGGACCCTCCTAGTATCCTTCCCTGGTAAGCTCCAAAGGATTACTAGAACATAAGACCTACATCATGTGTGCTGAGCTGTTCAAATGTGACAGGCTTTCCCACCAATTTCATCTAACCTCATGTGCTTTGTTCTTGTCCGCTTTAATTAGGCTAAAAACTTTATTTCCGTCATGCTCCATTTAGTTTTTGAAAATTTTTACAATCAGGAGGTATGCTTTTCTTGCAGTACTCCATCGAATGGAGAAAAAAAAACTTCTTCTCGTTTGGAATCGTTCTGTTGTAGCATTTGTAAGAACTTAGAATTCACTGCTGACAGACAGAAGCATAGTATGAACGTCCTTATATCACAACACTCATCCCTCACCCTATTGTTGTTATCCGGGACACCGCGGTTATCCGATGTTCCTTCATAGAAGTTATTCTTGCATAGGGCAAGCATGCGTCACTCAGTCCACCCCAGCAAGCTTATCACCTTGCCATTCTGCGACTTCTTTGAGCAGTCGCCTTGGCGCCGTTAAAGCGGTTCACTGCTAGCCAAATCAGGAGCGATTCACCGGCTGGTGTTCCTTGAAAGTTTTCACCCCATCTATATTATATGTTTGTACTAAGTGTGTCCGCCAACTTTACTAAATACAAAAATCGGCGGACTCTCACCACTTCGTACACGCCCACACGACCTTCATAGGTCCAAACTACGAGTGTTGACATTATGACGTCAAAATCCAAGGCGGTGCCATAACCCACTTCAAAGGCAGTGTATCGACAGCTTACATTTAAAGCAATGAAGTAATTCTTGGTTAGGCCATCGCACAAAGTCTTACTTCTTTCTTATCCAGGGGCGGCTTTCACTGGAGAGATACCCTATATATTGCTCACGGTTGAACACAAAACCTGCAGTTCACTTACGTACCTGACTTTGTCATGTGTGATTAATTTACTCCCTTCGTATTTAATAACTGTTTTTCATTCAGCTGAAATCGTCGACCAACGTTTATCTCAACTGCGACAAGAGCTCAACAATTGTTCATACTTCGCTATTCTCTGAAAACACCATTTACTTACTCTTTGCTTCTCACCTCATGCTGTGCCGTTGCAGCTTCGCTTCGTGCTCCTCCTTCCAGGCCCTTGTGGAACGCCATTCCTTTTCTGAAATACCTTTATTGCTTGTTTTCATTGAAAGGAGGAAGCTAATAACCGTAATGCGCCTACACTTACCGTTCATGTTTGATCCAATCTCTTAGAATAATTCTCTTATACTTCTTTAAAGAGTTCAGATGCGAACTCTAAGAAATGGATGTTTGAAAACCCGAAAGCACCTAGCTAATGCACTTTTAGAAAAAGAAACGCGCTAAGGTGATGAAAGCGCCAGAATAATCCTCAAAGGCGGCTTGAATAGGTCATATCCGGGAAGAACCTGACTTCATTGTAGTGATGTAGCTGACACTCCCTTCATGAGCATTAGCAATAGATCCGCCACATTCTCAGGTGAATGTCTCAGGCGACAGTGGTGTTTTGGTGATCCATGAGAGAAACATAGCTCGGCATATTATCTGTGAGAAAACCCATATGCCAGGAATGCTACTAGGCTACACTGAAAACTTCTAATCATAAAATCCTTGAGACTAGCTTCAGAAGTTCTTTCATTGCCAGTTTCCTGCAACATTTTTGGAAATTAACAGTACACTACTATATAATTAGCAGTCTGGACTATAGTAACAATACTTACTGGAGATTTAAGATGACTCAGTAACAACCGCTGAAAAGCTCTCTGAGAATCTGTTCAGCCAGCCTTGCCAATTGCTGCCCTTAGCAGGAATTTTACTTGCTATGAATAGAATTAATAACTACTATAAATGCAGTAGAGTGTTCTGTGACGAAGGAAAGCACCACTGTTCTGCATTCTGAGCACTCATTTGAACGCAACCCTTTCTCCGCCAGATGTTCTTGGAAGGCTCATTCATATTCTTGAACAATGTTTCTCGACAAAGTCGTTCACAGCACCTTTCAATCTCAGCCATTTTTATTGCATCTCTGGAGAATTTCATTTGTCATGGAATTGTTTCGAGGTAAGTAGCGAGCATTATTTGAGTCAGTTTCCAATTGCAAGGAAAGTATGAATGACAGGATGAACACATTTCAATTGATGAATACATTTCAATTAAGTAGCATTATATTAACAGGAAATTCATGATTTTCGATGACTCAGCTTACATTTACTTCTTTTTTTTTTCGAGGAATAACTTAATTTAATATGCTGTGGTGTGATTGGTCATGTGAGTGAGAATAGAAAGAAGAAAGGTCATCCTTATTAAATCTCAAGAAGCAGCATGTCATCACCTGAGACATCATATACTTAATGTTCCCCGGAATCTAGCCCACATAATTGTACTTAGCGTACTAGAAGTTCATTACAGTATTAGAACGGTAGCTCTCATACTTTTTCACATGTACTTTACTGACTCACCCACTGTGCAAGAACGAGTCTAAAAAGCACAAAATTCTTGATTCCCCTGAATTCCGCTTAGTGCAGATTTACGTTGGCGTGCTGATCCAGGGATATCCGTATAAGTATCAAAGAGCTCACCTGGGGTACCAGCAGTCTGCTTCTCCCAAAGCGGAGAGGCGCTCCGCTCTTCCCAGGTCTCACGCTCCTGCTCTGTAGACTTTGTACACTCAGACAAACTATCAAGAACAATATTTTACAAACCAAGAATTTGCAGCATTCGAGGATGGTGGAATGAGACGCTCTCCCCTGTGATTGGTTTTCTTGCGTCGACCAAGTGAAAGAGAAATTTTTTTTGCAGGCTCCGTGACTCACTGCTGTACTCGTCACTACGTCATAACATGTTTTACGCAATGTACAAATTAGTATCAATTTTCCGGTAACTGAGAGTTCTCTCCTTGCACAGCACTGCTAATTGAGGAATACAGTTCTCGGATTTTGGATTCGCGAGTTCATCAATTTCTCAATTGGTTGAATTATTTCAAGTGAATGTCTTCGTTGTAATGTTTCCTGTTCAGCTTGCCTCCTGCAGACTTGAATTACGCCATAAGCCGGAGCTTAGCTAACTGATGCAATGTGCACATGCTTAGAAAGCTCTCGTAGGTCATATCTTGGCGGGTTTAGACAGTTAGAATTCCAAAAAAAAAAGCAAAGATTCGTTGAGAATTAAACGCTACAAATAGGCATTTGAAAGTGGGATCATGCAAAATTTTTGCCGGCTCATACGGGTAAGGCACTGCGACAACGCACATTGTCGGCATGACATGTGTAGATATCCATTGATTAACGTGAGTTGCACATACAACTTACCCCAATGTTTTTATTGACATTTTGCTGTACAACTCTCTTTATTAAATACTTTTCTAATTTTGTGGTGATATCCTGAAAGTTCTTAATAGTTTGTTTCTACAAAAAACTATACATGTATATAATATCGTGGATGAAGGCAAATGCTTCTATAGCATTCTAAGGCGATAATAACTCTCTTAAATTGTTTCCTCAATATATGGAAATGAGAATCAAACAAACGGCCGTATTTTTTCTTCCGCACTATTAATCAAATCCAGGGACTTTCTCGGGAAATCTTTTATGAACAAATGGATATAGATCTCTGAAGGAGTTTTTATAATCGGATTCCAAAGTTATCAGAGTGTAGGGACAAAGTATAAATAGCAGTTAAATTCAGCACTTCGTTTCACTCCGCCCTCCTCAAGGTCGAGCTTGCTCCATTCTATGGGCCCTCTTAGAATTCTATGCTTGGATAACTCTTCGATAGACGCTAGTATAGTCAGCAAATGAGTAACTGACTTGTGTTTGGCTTCATGAACGCATTTTCCGAAAAAAGAGTTGCACTTACTACGAAGATACTGTCATTATTGTGTTGAGAGCATCCCATTACGTGCTACTACAATAATCGAATTTGGTTCCTAAATTGACGTTACATCTTTTTCTTGAGGACTGACACAGTGAGATATGTTTTTCTCTCTGTGGGCGAAATGTTCAGCTAAAGTGCCCACTAAATGCGAACTCGATAAGAAGTAGCATTTAATGAGCTCCAAGTATTGTTCCATAACAGTCACCTACTGCACACTGTGAAAGCAACTAGCAAAGCCTTCGCTCTAACAGTGCATAGGTTGCAAGTTTCAGACTCTTAGAAAGAGCTTTTCACTTTTGCCACTTTGTAGAACGACTAATGTTTGTTTTCCGCTTCGGACCACGTAGCTATTTTAATTTCAAGCAAATGATCACGCTGTGAAATCTGATCCGGGTCCAGCGTCGACCACACTGCGGTGAGTGAGCGACGTATTATAGGACGGGGTGAGCATTTGCCTTTTGACCTCAACAGCCTTATACAGACAGGATATGCTTTGGGATGATTCTGGACAAGAGTTGCATAAAGGCTTCTCTGAGCATGTCACCGACTACCTACAGAACCGAACACTTTGATATTATACAAAGTTGTTGCATGCGGAAGGTTGGCAATTTATGGTTACTTCCAACGGCTTCATGTAGGCATGACGTCATGAATATTCTTTATGACTCATTTCATTGCTTTGGAACGTCACTGAATAGGCAAACCCTGCAAAGCTCGAAATAGGGCCTCCTCCTCGCTTTTGCTCTTGCAATTCCTTTATCTGCATCCGGTCAACTCTTCTAATTTACAATTTGTAGCAGTCTATTTGTAGCCGGCCATCGACCGTGCTGATTCATGAAAATTACTCCCCCTATGTCCACTCACCCCATTTTCCTAATCGACGATATAGTTATAGTAACAGCCTCGTCACTATTCATCACCATTCTCAAATCTCGATGACTCTAGTCATTTAATCCGAGCAGAGTATTCGTCATCTAAATCGCCAGTACACTTTTTGTCTTGTTATCATGGGAGACTGACTTAGTCGAGACGTTTACTCTATGCTGTAACGTAGCATATTATTACGCACTGTTGGCTACTTTTAAAAATCACGGCTTCCAATGACGTTGTTGTACCTAATTGCATTGCCCTTTTTGTTGCCGTGTTTGAGGATCTCCTGTGCGTAATAAACCTCTTGAAGCATGTCCCTTTATGCGTTCTTTCAGGTCCTCATGGTGAATGTTGTTGCTTCGCTTTTCGTTTTCTACATTCCATTTGCTCAGGTATGAATTACTTCCTACTTTCCACACAATTTTCGTCCACGTTGCTTCAAAACACAATCGAGAGCTTAACAAAATTCTTTTGGAGTTACGGGGATGCCTCAAAACCTAAATCCTTTACTCCTATTCTCGCGATATACTCAGTGTTCCTGTATTTTCTAATTGTTTTGCATTTCAGGCGCTGTCCTTCTACACGCGACATCAGACAATTGGTAAGCGCTAACGCTTTGCTCAACTTCTGCCCCTTCTTTGTCCACACAAAATTTCATGAAACGCGATTCAGACTGCGGATCGCGGATAAGTACGGAAGGCAGCTATCGTATCCCGAAACATGAAACATGCACGTTCAATGTTGAAGTGCCTGCGAAATCGGCCGTACAGATTACTGTATCTGGTAAAGAATTCAAGTGTCGACGTCACTTAAACGATTTGATGGTGCGTGAGTAAGAGATAGGCTCAGATCCAAAAAAAAAACTAGTTAGTTAAGCAGGGAGGCAGGTTGAGCTTTCTATATTTAGATAGTGTCGACTGAAACTAAGCTGCCTTCATTTCCCTGCTTGGACCGAGTTGGAGCCGCTGTGTTCACTGGTGCAGACAGCGAATACGTGATTCACGCCAGAAATCTGCCTACTGGCTCGCACATTGGAGTATCCTACTACAGCACACATTACGGTGAGTCTCCATTTCCATGTATAAGTGAATTGCATGAATTGCATAAGTGAATTGCAATTTCAACTTATTTTTAAGAATGTGGAGATTCTGTACCGTTTGATGTTGCCGGTATCCCGCTCACCATGAAGTACAGTGCGGATAAGGAATGTGCTTTGGTCCTACCTGGAAGGGCCCGAGCGGTTATCGACAGCATTGACGGTTCCGACGTGGTAAATTTTCAGTTGTGTTTATGAATCCGTACGTTTGAGATTGTGCGCTATGACATAAATAGATCAGCTCAGCGTAGGATTTGCTGCTTACATGCGTCCAAGCATTATCCACGTTTACGAGGCACATAGACTTTTCTACCTACTCACATCTAAGTATAATCCGCTTTTTGGCGATCACCATCTGCTTTCCGAAATCGTTCTTCGCTCAGAATTATAAGGAAATTATGATTTCAGTGCATTCAGTTCCATCAAGGGCTACGACTGGGTGACTTCGCATTGCAAAGCGAAAAAGTTTGCCATGGATTAGAAGGTAAGAATGATTACGGAAGTTGTCGCCTAGTTACTTAACCTTGGGATGTTAGCTCTTCGAATCTCCGAGAAGAAATTCATTGAAGCTCACAGAACTTTCCAAATTCAGGCTTTCTCTCCAGGTTCTCCTCCCCAACCCATTGTTAAGAACTGTGAGGAGCACGTTGAAACGTTTGTCACGTGACCATTATAGGCTTCTCGGCGATGCGCTATGACGTCTTCTGTTCCATCGGTCAGATGAATGTGGGGTCTGATGCTGATGCGACGATACACTTTCGACTCGAAGCACCAACTCCGGAACAGCTGGACTCATACCGAATTGAGTCCTACGCATGTAGTACTCGATTTATTGATTGATTCCACCAAAAACTTTCGACCAAAGAGGCCTCAACTGCAATGTCCTTATAGCAAGTAGCTTGGGTAGTACTGTTTCACTCACTAACCCTGCTCGAATACTCCTGTCTTAGGATAATCACATTATTGACGTTTTGAGTGATCTGTGAGGACACGGACGAATCGCTCTTGTTGCGTATTGTTCGACATTTGTTCAGTGCCGGGCATATTTATTATCGTATTCTTTATTAGACGTACGTTTCTCCAATCTTGATCTCTTGTTCTTCGATAGAACATTTATTGTTTTGTGTCTATTATGATCTCTTCTGATTTCCTCATGTTTCCTTTTTTGTGTTTTGTTCCTTTTCTCGCTTGGAATCTGTTGAATACAATGAGAACGACCGGGAGAATCTCACAATTTGCTACGTGTGTTCTGCTTGCGAGACTTCTTAATAAACGGTGTTTGTATCGGTCCGGGCTTATGCGTTCATCATTACCAAACGGTAGGAATTCAATATGCGTATTTTATAGTCGTAGAACACTTATAGTCTGGTTTGGAAGGACGACAGGTGAGTATTTGCTCCTACTTACTGTCCGTCTTTCTCGCCTGCTTCTACGAATACCAGACTTCTCTTCCCTCCGATGTCTCCCTAACTATCCTCACAGATGTATGATCATCTCCTCCCGCGCACGTCAACCTGGTAGGGTGCCAATATAGAATTGCCGTTTCCATTCTGTTTTAGGAAAGAACAGCTCCTCAATGCATGGTGATCACTAAGGTCTTAAGATAGGTGCAGACACCTTAGAAATCACGCTTTGTTTTCTCCTAATTTCAAGGGGACTTAACGGTACATAGGGAGCGCAGATGGTGAAGGTTCGTAGACACCCAGTGAACTCCTTAGGCGTTGCTGGGAACATGGTAGAAACATGTCTTCAGGATAACAGCTCATGTGCACTGAGCGTATAAGTCATGTATGGTGTTGTAATTCAATGTCCACGGAGCTAGTAAGGTAAAGAATGTACAGACTAACGCTTTTGAAAAGAGATGCTCTTATTTGTAGGAACTCGCTCTGCTAACCAATGTGAAATGGTCAAGGAGCTCAAGGAGTAACTTCCACGCTTATAGCATCCACTCGGTAAACCCAAATCACAATGGCGCGGTGAATCCCAGAATTTATTAGCCACATAATAAGGCATTGTGAGCTCGGAGACGAAAAAAGAAAGAGTGCCGCATTTTGTAAAACAGTGATTGGTAATATGTAGATTGTACAAAATGGTGCAGTAACAGTTCTAGCGATTGCACTCGTACGACTGTCCTCCTTTAAAGCAAAAAGTGAGCGGGATTTCGATTCCCGTATTGGTCAGTCCATGCATTCCGGTTCACTTTAACGTTCTTTAAGTTTTTTTTTTAATTTATTAGCATTTACCTGTATAATGCAAGCCATTGCGGCTGATTCATCTTTTGAAACATTCGGGTTATCCTTCACATTTTGCATACCCACTCATATTGTTATTTCCAATAAATTTAGAGCGAAAACGGCTTTGTATCATTAGGACTCACAATCCTTCGTGCATAAATCGAATCATTCTTGATTACACTACTGTGCAAACAGGCGCTCTTTTTTTCGTATTAGCCCTCGAGAGCATCGTCAAGAGATTGTATTGTTTTCCATATCCAGAGCTCAAGAGGCGCTGCAGAACGATATAGTTTATTGGTTTGTGGCAACTCTAATCAATGAGATTTGGCTGTTATATTGAGTGTACAATGAGAGAATGCCGCACAAGTTCTCGAAATCAGGGAAATGAAAGAGGAAACTGATCCCCGGTTCAGTTTTCAAGCACGTTCATATGCAGATGGGCAACGTTGGTTGAATGCCACTCTTGAACCAGATCTTCCTGTCCACGGGAAACCTCTAAATTTAAACCTCTGAATTAGAGACTTGCAGGATTTATCGGATCAATATGTATTAGATCAGCTTGTTGGCTAACTATGGTTCAAAACGAACGTTACATTTGGGGACTGGTATTGTAGGCTATGTGCGTTTGTGCGTTCATTTCGGAATGCTAAAATAAGCACTGAAATAATAAAGTTAATCAAGAAAAAAAGCAAAGGGAAGGAACATTTCCGTCCAAGAAATGTGCTGGTTTTCCGAGTTTTCTATGAAATTTCATCTGTGGATTCTTGTGGAAGTGATGGCTTGAGGGTCTGGAGAGGACCGCTAACAAGAATCACTGAAAGATTACGAAAATGTCCAAGTTTTGGGGATGGAGTGATTCTAGGACTGCTGTGTTCTCACTTCCAACTAAAGTTAATCAGTGACTAAGTGCCTTTTTTTGAATGGCGGGATGAGTTTTATGAGCAAACTTTCAGAACGCGTGACTCAGAAAGTGCATTGGCGGTTCGAAACCGCAAATTCTGTTTAAGAGTATTATTCCTCTTAAGTCGCTCAGAAATTATCCTGGTGACATGCTTATTAATTCAATTTACTGTTGCTTACGCACATTGATCTCGTTATTGACTTTAAACATAATTTGTTAATCTTACTTCGATAGCATTTCTTCATCTAAAACTAATACCTGTTCAATACTAACTCTCCAACGCCTGTACGAAAACACATGTCTATGGTCAAAGACTTCTGCATACGTTGTAGTTCGCAATACGTGAAAAGAGGATCCTATACATGATAGAAGGATAAACTGCTTCATCAAGATTTGTTTAATCATTTCCGTTGATTCCCCAAGTTGGTTGTGGAAACTTCAAGCAATATCCAGAAACTGTGAAAGGTTATCGCCTCGAGTGAGTCAGTACAAGCACCGCTTGCAGATCCACATTCAAATTCAAAATAAACATTTCAGAAGATGACCTACCAAAGCGTATTAAAATGTCTTACAAAATGTTTTACTGATTCACATCTTCATCCGTAACAAAGGTGTTCTGCAAAGTCGCTTCTCCAGGATCTCTGCCTTCGGCCACCAAACATTATGGTTTCTCATGTTGTCATTCTAATCGTATTCTCAATTAATCTCCAGGAAGTGATTTCTCACTCCATCAACAAATCCAAGGAGGATTCAACGATAATCAATTAGGTAAATCAGCACAGTGATGTACACGTGTCTGAAAATAACGCCAATCCAAGGCTTCCCTAGGATTTGGTGGGAACTCAGCTTACTCACTCACATCGCTTGAGTCTCCAGCCGATGTTTGGGTTTGTTTGAGTCGCACAGCTCATGTTTTGTATCGTTGTAATCACATGTGCAATTCAGCGACGCGAATGATGTTTACAGACCCCGCTGTGGTGACTACTGTGAGCCAGTGACGACAGTATGACGAAGCTTTCCAACGCTACAAATTCGGCACTCATCACTCGCACAAAATACTTTGAAACAAAGCTCTTATTCAAATGGAGCTGGGTGAATTAGAATCTCTGCAAAATCCTTAAAGGTGAATGGCTAATGTATCTATAAGAGAAAGACTAAGACAATCGTTTAGTACCATTCATGGATTTAACTATAGTCTATGCAAGAGTCTGATTTCATCTTAACAATTCTGCAAGCAGCTTTCAGTTTCGCCATTGAATGAGGGCGAATGTACATATGTACACGCGTTGGCAACCAGTAGCAATCACACAGGAAGACCTCAGTGATGGAAGCTCTTGAAAGACATATGTACACCAATCTCTTGATTGTCGAAAGTAAAGTTCTTGTTCTCAGGCCGTCAGAAACATGAACCAGTAGCAAATTACTTATGTGGTGGCAGCAGTACTGCATGGAAGATGTAGTGGATACCATTACAACCACATGTGACACGCAATTAGTGTGTACGGGAACTCCTTTCAATAGTTCTTGACATAGAAAGGTTCAGTTGCGGGTTGATGCCAGTCTGTGCCCACAGTTCTACAATGGAAAGATGTCGTAATAATCAGCCAAACATTACCAAATGAATGAGCAACCAAACTTTACAAAATGACTTTAAGGTTTAGTTACCCAAGTTTGCCATATCTATTCTTTTCCTATTTTATTATTCTTTGCCCTGCTATCCTGGACCCTACACGTTCACACGTGATTGTTCGTTCCTTTATTTTGTTTCAGTTCTCAGCTTAGATTCTCCCTTTGCTTAATGATGAGTACTAGGATATGCCCAATTCTTTCATTCCAATTCCTGTATTGGGGCATAGTACGAAACGGAAGCTGTGCCGCGTTTTTTTCTCGTTTCTTTTCAAATAGCAATTTATGTTCTGTTAATTTAATGAGTGACTACTGCAACCGATAGAAGAATGTGCCTAATGCGAGATTTATTGTACATAATTGTGCATAGATTAGCTGTGAGATTTATTGCGTCGAGATCAGGATGACATTTCTCATGTACTCAGAAAAGAAACTCTCGTCTAAGATATACACAATCATGCTACACTGATTATCCAAAAGATGTTAGCAGACAATGGTGGATTTGCAATTCTAAAAAGATCCTTAGAGAAATGAAATCGGATTCTGCTGGAACAAACATTCAGATTGTCGCTTACATGCGCACATTCATCATCTCTTCAAGATATTCTATGGGAATACATTCATCCCTCCACTTTAGCTGTGCTTGCAGGGACAGCTGAAATTTCATGCAGAAGAATCAACACGAGAACAATTCCAATACCTTAAAATTCTGTAGAGCGCGGTTCCGACCACCTTCATTGTTCTGTCGGATGTTTGTGAGGAATTAACTGTACTCGTTGTTGATTGGATGAACTTGTTACGTTCATAGTATAACAGTTTGAAATTTCGAAAAGTTATTATCTAGCAAGGTAAGCAATTTTATTCCATTACACATAGTTATTAGTACCTTTCAGGCTCAATGCATCATCAGGAAGACGGCTTAATATGTCCTATGAGTAATGCTGACGCACCACTCCGTACTTTCAGTTCTTCCCCGAACAGTGGCCTAGTTCTCATCCCAATCAAAAGAGCATATCCAGAAAGCAGCATAGGAATGTCACTTAGTCCCTTACATGCAAAGTGCGCTCATCATAGCAGCACTTCTGCGGTGGTTTTTTTACGACATCAGGAGTCAATGAGTCATCCGATAGGCAGTCTTATCGAACTACGCAGATTCGCCGAACGCAAAGAGGATTTAGTGCGTTTCTTCGGGAGCAAGAGTCTGAAAGGGAGGAAAAAGTGTGGCTGGAACGTTCCAATGTGACCCAATCAACTTACTACCGTAACACAAAAACTCTTGTGTGTGAGGCGAAGTAATGCTTCACTATCTTCACGAGTTGTCCCACGTGAGTGGAACCACCATCTCGTCATACGTGTTTGCTCTTCCTGGATATCATACATGAGACAGATCGATTTCCATGGTTTGAAGAAGGCGTTTATTTTGACAGATGAAAAAGCTGCTAACTAATCTAAAGATGATCGTTGTTTCATCGCCTGTGATACTGTGCCTGTGATACTCATTAACTAAAAATCCCACAAATACACAGAGAGAGACAGAGATCCAGAAATCCAGAAAACAACATAAAGTATCATCATCAGTAAGGCGTTGATGACAAGTAGACAACGATGGTATGGTCTTTTCACACATTACAGTACATCGCATTACAGGTAATGACGTTAACAATGACGTTGAGATATTCTGACGGCTGAGGTGATTCACGGCGGTGCTGCCGCTTCAATTATCTCGTCACTATAGGTTCAGCTTCTCCTTCAGCTTGCGCAATTTCTCCCTCATACGGTTTTCTTCCTCAGATTGCTGGAAACTCATAACTTAAATCAAATTCGAACTAATGTGAAACACAGAAAGTGGGAAGATCTGCACTAGCGCTAATTTTCTTCTTTTCAGGAAAATTGAAACAAGTGAGGAGGCTTGGATTTGTCAGCAAGGTGATCAGAGAAAATACGAAACTGGAGAAACTGCTGCAACCCACAATTGAATGGAAAGCGCACATCGTCTCATCCTCATCAGAGCCATCTGGACAGTCAGTTAGGCCATCACATATGTTTGTTATCCTTGAATTGAACGCAAATGAAATATAGAAGCTCATGCAAATTAATGAGGAAAGAGAGATCAAGGTAGAAAGCTGATACAAAAATCTCTCCAGGATAGGGAAACAGTCATGAACTACTAGTTTCATGCTATTTCGTTGCGCTGTTTACCCCGCTGGCAACATTTGAACCTATGGCGCAGTCACTCACAAATGCATTCGTCGCGCATGACGCCATCCTAGACAAAGATCAGGATTTCGACTGTGATGTCAAACAACTCAAACACAAACAAACTACGTACAAATACCTGGGAAGGGGCTTTGTCTTGGTCTTTCTGTCTACCGAACATCCTGCAACTAATTTTAGTAGTACTCGTTGTGATGCTGCTCCTCCCATCTAGCTGAGATTTCGTGTGACGTCCGCCCCGGTCTAGTCACTAATAACAGCATTTCTGCTGCAGCATATGCTGCGAGATCGGATACACGGAAAATCACAAAATTCAGTGACGTTGCCGTAGTGCGAATGTCCTCCGTGATCACGTCATTTCCGATGTAGTGAGTCTACTTCAAAACGAAAAGCAAAGCGATTGCATTTATTACGGGGAACGTCATTACCAACAGTGGAACATTTTCAGCAGAGCGTGTTCAATAATGCAGTGACTCCATTCATTTCATTCTGGGGCGTAGCAGAAGCTCATATCTTCAAATTTTACACCCTAAACAGGTGTGCTGCTCTGCCGCCGTTTGGGATAAGACGTTGAAGAAACGCGTTATTTCCCGTTAAATTCGGAAATGAAGCTTGATTTTCCTAGACAGGCCAGAAACACTATGAATTTTGCGCTACGAAATGCGGGAAATCAATCATTTGGTAAATAATTAGAAATCCTTGTCACTACAGAAGTGCCTGCGAGAAATCATGAGTAAGCCGTCAGAAACCTTGCGAATTATAAATAATCACTTTACTAGGGATTCACGGATAGGATTTTAAATCCAAAGAATACAGTTTATTTATTTATTAGTACGTTACAGTGAAAGCTCAAATTTCTTTTGCACCACAAACAAAAGTTTTAAATAAACTAAAAAGTATTAATCCATGTTTAAATAACATCATGGATAAGAAAAAGTGGAGCGCAGACCATACCAGTCCAACCTACAAAATTATATATTAAACGGTTTAAAAATGAGAAAAAATCTTAAATGTACTGGAGCAAAATCGTTCTCCAGAGTATTCAGAGAAGAGGGAAAGGGGAAGGGAAGCGAAAAAAAAATCTCGCAGGATTTGAGCGGTATTTCTGAAGCAGTGTCTGTTATCGCTAGATTATCCATGCTGCAAACAAGGAAGTTCAAAGGATTAACCTTGAATGAACTGGGAGGAAGTGGATACTATCTAATAAGATGACTTCTATTTGAGTAGCTTTGCAAAGAAGTTATCTAAGGAAACGAAAAATTTGCCCATTTTTTCTTTTATATTCCTTAAGAAATGCCAGGAATACGAATTTATGTCATTACTCTAGCGATTCGCAATCTCCCCTTAAACGGAATCATTTCTTCGGGCGTATAGATATAAATAAATCATCTAACGTATGCAGGAATTGCATCATACAGATTCAAAGGTCATTCCGAGAGCGTTATCCTGAAATTGTGTGATAGTACTACGTAAAAATTCATGGCATCAGCTTCCTAAAAAAGTAAGGTTCTCCTAGAACGGACAACCTGTCTCATTTGTCAAAAGGACACTCTCCTATTTTTGTGTATTCTTGGGTAGATGTAGTCCTGCGTCACTTGAGCGGAATATGTATGATCGGCGAAGGTGTGCTCTTTGATGTTTTCGACCTTACAGTTATGTTGCTGGTCAGGTTGAAACAGTGATTGAGTCTCATAATTACAGTTTGTGGATTCTGACTCATATACATATGTATTAGGTTGGTCCGAAAGTTTTGCACCAGGATATTTTTTGGGATCTGGAATTCCATTGACCGTGAATCAAAATGCCACTACATGTGAACTGTAGGATACACCTGGCTGCGGCCGTACAATAGTCGCTAGACATCTCGAAGCGCTAGGTTACAGAAAACTGACGACGGATTGTGTCCCCCACGAACTGAGTGCCTTGCAAGACTGAGTGTGTGCCAGTCTTTGCTGCTGCGTCCACAAAGGAGGAACTTTCTCCGCTAGCTCATTACTGGAGATGAGAGTTGGGTGCTCTATGTTAACCATGCACGAGAGAAAAATTGACTGCCGCTTGATGAACCGTCTTCAAAACAGCCGGACGGAGGAGTGCACGAAAGAAAGTTTTTCTGTGTTGCTGGTGGAATTCCTAGGGAATGCTGTATCGAGAGCTGCTAGTACCTGGCTCACTGTGACTGCCTGAGTCTACGCTTCTCAACTACAGAAATTGGCTGATGCAACTCGCCTGGAGCGGAGAAAAATTGACCATATTGATCCACTTCATGACAACGCCCGACCTCACGTGCCAAAGCTTACACGCCAAGAAATTGCCAAATTAGGTTGGGAAGACTTATCCCCTTCTGAATACCACTCGTTCGGAGCCCTGATTGTGCATCTACGAGAAAAGAAATTCGATGATTGAACCAAACCGAAAAGTGAGATTTCAAGTTTCTTTGACTCGCAGCTGACAGAGTTCTTCACTTCTGAAACTGATGATCTACTGCAGCGTTGGCCGTAACTCGTGGATCATGATGGTGGTTATTTTGTTGATTGATTTCCATTCACAATGAACTTAACATTCTTTGAAAAAAGTGTGAAATTAGGTGCAAGGCTTTCGGACCAACCTAATAGTTGTTTCCGCCAAATGTTCGCTATAGGAAGGGAGTTCAGCCGAATTTTCGGAATGACCGAAGTAGAAGTCAGCACGCCTACCATATATCTTATGTCAGTAAGCATCCTGTGCTTCAATAAACATTTATCCTGGCTTATTAAGCCAAAATAAAAGCAACAAAAGGCTATTGATGCCGATAATATGGAAGTAGTAGCGCTGAGCGTATGCACATAAATACCTACATCAGTGATTCTCTTGGTTCGATATTCATTTTCTTCTTTTCTTGTCTTCGAATTGTGTAAAGTGACAAACAATAACTTTAAAAGCAAATAATGCTTGCGCCGCCCAAGGCAAATGGCTCCAATATTCCTCAGCTTTTACAAAAGAACCTAAAAAATTACAGGAACAATAGGCTATAATTTTGTCCTCATCCAGATTCTCCAGGGAGGGAAATGATCACTGATATTAAGGCAGTGTCGAATTTCATAAGGAGCGATATTGAGCACAGCTTCATAGTATAAAGATAAAAACCAAGAAGCTTTGTTATAGTTGTGACTGTCGTTGTTAATCAAGCCTTTCGTCTCTGGGATGCACCACCTATTCGGCTTCATCCTGAAATCGCAAAGGTACTGAATGCGTATGTGCCCCAAACCATGAATTCTAGGAGGCGTACGATTACGAAGACAACGCTTCATCCTTGCAGACTCCTCTGGTAGTGATTTAGAGATCTCGAAGAGGTGGAGAGCTGGTCAGCCAGAGACTGGGATCGAAACATTAACAGTGCACACAGGTGCCTGCTGCTAATGGGCTACATGCGCCACAAGAAACTTTTCCGTGAAATTCCAAAAAGAAAAGAAAAGGAAAAGCCTGGTGAGAAGAGGAATAGAAAAATACCGGAAGCAATGTACCATTTAATATCAGAAGCGAGTAGATAGTACAATTAGAGTAGAAATACACGGTGCGCCAAAAGCCTTTGCGCACACTATTCGGTTCCAAACAGGAACGGTTAAGCAGATTCAAGAGCTACATATTTTGCAAGTGTGTTTGATTCTGCTATTTCTACTGTAAACAACAGTTCGCCTTCCGATCAAATTACTGCGTCTGTATAAACTTGAAAAATGTCACTGATGAAACGGCACTTGGTTCGCGGTGTTTATTTCACAAAGTTTTTTTTTTAGATTTTTTAGTACGAGCACAAACGTTTGCAAAGAGAAGAAGTACAGTGGGGTCCCCTGTCGAGTGATAATTGCCTCACGCCGCCTCACGCAATGCCGGTCCTCAGGTGAAAGTGAGGTTAATTGGCTGGAAAAAGAAAAATTCGTCAAGATTTTTCTGTACAAGGACTAGATTCACTCCCAGTGTCACAATGAAGCAAAAATTTGTTTTCATGCTCTCACTTCGATTTTTATCAAAATTTCAAATTTTGCGAGTTCGTGGCGATACATGCTTCTCTTGTGTGACCTCTTGATAGAGTATGATTCCGATTTGTAGAGCACACCTTGTGTTGTACCAAAATTTCGCGGAAATACTGATCGCTACCTCACCAATGTAATGGTGGTAAGAAATTTTACCACGAAGTAGACCTTATTTAGTATAGGTTCTTTTTCTAAGTTATCAATATCAGTTCTGACACTATTCTCTATCTCTACAGTTGGGTTAGAAGCCAACAGCACTAGAAAGACTGTTTTCCGGAAAGTTTTATTTTTCACAACTAAAAATTCAAAGGCAAGGCTTGGTGACTTGGCTGCGCCTCAAGGCTGTCAATAACCATTCCTTCTAGCATGATCGGAACATTCCTTCTGCTCCTTCCTTTATCATCTAATCTTCACCCATTTTTTGGGGTCCGAGTCAAGAGGTGCGCTCGCTCGTTAGCTGGGTCATGTCGCACCTCGACCGCACCTTCCCATAGGCAGAGGCAGGCATGGCTACAGTATCCATCTGTCACGAACCCTTCACAGCTAAGGAAGACAGCCAGTGAGACAACTCGTACATATCGTCGCGCGCGAGGAACCGTCGTTGCAGTAGTAGTACTTTATGACATAGAAAGGAATTAATTCGCGCATAACGTTTTTCTAATATCTTAACACAAGTGGGTGAGTATGGAATTCAAAATTAAGCTCTCAATCATTGACTTTTTCATTGATTTTTTGAGTCACAGGGTATCGAAAAGATTCCGGCTTGGATCACTTACAGAGTACATAGGCATTACACTGAAATTTTAATGTAAATAAGCATAAATCCCCTGAAGTCCAAGGCACTTTTCATCTTGTCAGTTTATCTAATTCAATAAGTTTTATGGGGATTTGGGGACAGAAATACCGGACCTAGGCGCTTTTTGATTTTTTAAATGATTTCGTTCGCTGAAGTGCCTTTTCCAACTTTGTTTCTAACTTGATCATTATTCTTGGAGATCTGCCTGACTTCATCCACTACTCCATGGACTTCAAGAACCGTCAATGCAACCTGGAACATTGTATAGAAAATAAGAAAAAGGCGTTTCGGATAGCTGACTGCAGAAGCACTGCTGTCAAAACTAATCTTTCTTATTCGTGTTCTACTTCTTTGGAATTTTTCTCTGGTCGAGCTTGAGTTCATCAGTCATTGAGTGATGCTTGCGAAATTGACCTAGTACTACAGGAAAAAGAAAACTTTGCCTGCAGCATATCCGTAGGGAGGAAGAATTCCTGCAACTTGAGAACCAGGGCGTGGGGGATCATGTGACAACACCTCAAGACAAATCAATTAGTCATAGAGGTGTTCTCCGAGTTTCGTTCGACGATATGATCTTGCAGGCTTCGTGCCGTAATGATAACGATCTCCTACTCAAAATGGGCACAAATATGGCAATTTTTAACAGGACTACTCAAACTGGGCACTAACCTGTCAATTTTCGTCACAGACTTACATAGTTGAAAAAAAAAAAGAATGATGTTAAACTCCCTGGTTAAAAAACCCCTTGGAATGTTAAAGTCCAGGTCGTCGATCATGTCTACATGGCTGTTGAGATGCATTCTGCATGATCAACAGGCAAAACCACACCGCAGCTTCTACTTACTAATATTACTAGAAGAAGTTTTCAGCAATATTACTAGTCGACAAATTTTAATCGTTTTCTTGAATGTTTGTATATTTAGGCATTAGTAGTGCGTATTCACTGTTAATAGTAGATTCTATGGTTGCAGGGTGAAAAAGGTTTCGGCATCCCACCATCAGAAGTTCCCAGCAGCTTCTAAATAACAGCGCTTTCCCAGATCCGCACTGCGGTGTCCGCATATTCTGTAACGCTTTAACGCCGTTCTGCCGCGCGCGACGTTTCTGACGGCAAGGCTCGGTCGGGGAGACCGTCTTCCTTAGCTGGTACCAGCTGATGCCGATATGAGCAGGTCTTACACGACACCCGCAATTACAGGTGCGAGCGATGTGCGAGAGAGGTGCGAGAAATTCTCGAGCGCACCTCTTGACCGTCACCCATTTTTTGCTTCAAAATAGCAGTAGACCATTTAAAAGGTAGAAAATAAATTCACAAGTGCCAGAGTGGTTATGTTACCATAAAATGAAAGCAAAAGTTCTGAATGGGTTGAATGAAAGTAGTTCTGTGAAATAAAGTGCGGCAAATGCTGCTCAAACATGAAATAGAAGAAGGAAATGACGCTATAATACCTACTTTGGTCGTCCACTGACCTCACAGTCCTTATAGCAAGATTTTGAGGTGATAAATAGCGCCGGCGGTTAGGTCATTGTTTACCCTTTAGTATTGACCTCTTCTCAGTTTTTGGAGCTGTGATAGCGGGATTTCTTTTGGCAACGTGTCCTATTACCTTAGAGGAAGAACTCATGAAACGTTCACCCAATAGATGGTGAAAAACTATTGATTAAGTAATATTCTGAGAAATGAAGTGCAATTTCCTTATTATTCGAAGTCCCATAAGAAAAATTTTCAGACCATTCATACTTGCATTACCTAGCTTCTGATTTTATCACTGCTCACTCCGAAAAGTGTTTCCCATCCAGTATTCAGGTGAGATTAGGAATATTCCGATCATGCGAGAAGGAATAGTTATTGACAGCCTTGAGGCGCAACCAAGTCACCAAGCCTTGCCCTTGAATTTTTAGTTGTGAAAAATAAAACTTTCCGGAAAACAGTCTTTCTAGTGCTGTTGGCTTCTAACCCAACTGTAGAGATAGAGAATAGTGTCAGAACTGATATTGATAACTTAGAAAAAGAACCTATACTAAATAAGGTCTACTTCGTGCTAAAATTTCTTACCACCACTACTTTGCCGTTGCATACTGGTTCATGTGTGAGGTAGCAATCGGTATTTCCGCGAAATTTTGGTACAACACAAGGTGTGCTCCACAAATCTGAATCAAACTCTATCAAGAGGTCACGCAAGAGAAGCATGTATCGCCACGAACTCGCAACATTTGAAATTTTGATAAAAATCGAAGTGAGAGCATGAAAACAAATTTTTGCTTCATTGTGAACTGGGAGTGAATCTAGTCCTTGTACAGAAAAATCTTGGCGAATTATTCTTTTTCCAGCCAAATAACCTCACTTTTACCTGAGGGCCGGCGTTGCGTGAGGCGGCATGAGGCGGCGTGAGGCAATTAGCATCCGTTGCCGACCCCATCTGTAACAAGTCTGATTCTCTTTACCGAGAAAAACGAACGCCAGCGTGTGACATGTTCTAATAGAAATCCATGAGATTGCAAATAGAAGGAGTAACAAGGACGAATAGAAGGAGTA